>RCWM02000126.1:0-1200000 GCA_003667255.2 Euschistus heros
GTTATTTTGTAACATATAACTTTATTATTTATCACAATTTTTATTAGTATCTATTGTTATTATTTATTATACAAATTAATTCATCAAAGCCAGGATGATTGCCCTATGTACTGTAATCATATTAGGGGACAAGTAGTCCCAGAATAAAGTTCAGTTTTCTTCTTTTGGTTCTTTCTTCTACCTTTGAAACCTCTTATGTAGAATGGCGCTCGCTACTTATCGGGTCCAATGTTCAAACTTCACTGTTATCTACTTATTATCGCTTGTTTTTTTTAGTAAAAAAAATTAATGGAAAATCAGTATACTTTGTTATTGATAAACCATCCTGGGTTTATTAACATGATGTGGTCAACATTCGGTTCAGATTGGTCCTGTAGTTTTTCGCGGTTAGTGATCACGTATATAGTAATAGCATAGATGATAGATTATATTAATATTAAAATAACTTGTTATTTTTGTTTTTTACTTGTGGTTGATGTGTGTTTTTTCCCCCCTTTATACATGAGGTATATAGTTTATAGGAAATGTAAGGCCAAGAGGTGGGTACGTAGCTTGCCAGGACCCTTGTCATCCTTACAGAAAATGTCAACTTTCCTTTTAAGCTGGCCCAGCTTCGGATTGTGTGTAAAACATAGGTATTCCTGGCTTTTTTACTTACAATAATTTTTTTATTAATAAATATAAAATTCTACGGCCAGGGTGGGAATCATTAACACATAATTATAATTCAACCTGAAAAAAAAAGAAAAGCGGAAATATTGCCAATTCGTTAAGGACATTGAGGGCGAAAATAATTAGATTTTTATTTTTTGTAGTTCTTTGATTTTAAGTAAAACATTGAAATTATTAATTCTTTAATCAAGGAGTTTTGATTTATATATTTAATTCATTTTATTTACTTTATTTCACATTTACTAACAACCATCATATTTTGTTACGTTTCGGGACCCCACGTCCCATCTTCAGACTGAAACAATATTTCTATCACTATCCATCCACTTTCATTTAAGCAATACAACTATACGAATTAACTTATCTAAATTATCTAATTAACACTAAAACAATAATATAATTTACACTATTTATTTTTCTGGTGTTAACCACCAAGTCTATTTTAAACAGTCTCATTTAAAATCTTCATCCCACTAGGTTTCAAGGGCCTATTCTTCATTCTGTTTATTGTTTATTTTTTATTTCAATTTGGCCAATCTTATATTTTTAATTTGTTCAATTACATTGCATATATTGTTCCTATTTTTTTTTCAGTATCAGTTTTATAGTATAGTTCTTTATCTATTTCTTTTGTGTGTTTTGTTTCGCGTGTTGTCAATATTTCTACCTTTTCAAAATCAAAATGGTGGTTTAAAATTTTGTGGTTTGTTCTAATAGTGTTGTTTTATTATTATCTGATTTACAGATCTTTTACAATCCACGATTTATGTTGTTTTATTCTTTTTATAAAAAGTTTTGTTTTGTTTAACCTATGTAATGTTTTTATTGCAATCTAGAACAATTAATTTTATATAACATCTTTTTCATCTCGTTTCTGGAATATATTTTAGGTTTTTTCTAATTTTTAATATATTTATGTTTCTTATTTATATGCTTCATTATTTCCTTATTATTTCCTTCGTTTTGATCAAATTTGTTCAATTTTATTTACACTATGTTTGTTATTTCCATAAATTCTGTTCTTGTCTGTTGTACTTTTACTTTAGTTTTTTTGTTTTTATTATTTTCCGTGTTTGTTTTTTTTTGTTATTACTATTTTTTATTTTATCAATTATTGTTTGTTCTTATTTTGATTATTGGTTTTATTATTTTTTATGTTATTCCCACTAATATTATCTTTTAAGTCATGAAAAGTGGATAGATAGTGATATAAATATTTTTGCAGTATGATGATGGGACATGATCATATAGTCTTTAAACGTTGTAACAAAAGTGAAATTATTTTGATTTTTAAAAATTAATTAGAGGACAATAAAATAGAAAGAAAACTGAAAATGATCCTGAAAAATCAGACTTCAATGAATTTTTTGTTAGGAATACAATGACAGTCAATGAATCCATCCAATTCATTTTTTTTTTTACTTGAAGTTACAACTTTTTTATTGCGATTACGTCCCCTTCTACTTAATACTATAAGCTCCCTTATACCAGAGTATTTGAAATGTATTGCTAATTAAAGACAAATATGAAAATATATCACAAAGGAGGGGAAGTGTCCTAAGAAAACCCTTTCTGCAGCCTTTTCTTATGAATGAAATGAACTGAAAAACTAACTTTTATTCTAGGGACAGACTGTCCCTAATAATAATTAAAGTGCACAGGAAAAGGTACAATTGTCTGGCTGAAATTAGTTAAATCAGCACATCGGTATTACAATTAAAGTAGGAGAAAAAAGTAGAAAGAAGAAATAAAAAACAAAAAATTAAAAATTAAAGTTAAGTAAAAAAAATAATAAATAAATAAAAACAATCAACAGTAAAAATTTTAACACACTTATGTACATTTACGTTTTTGTGGAAGATATAAGATCGAGGAGATGGATAAATAAAGATGTTTAAAGGAAGTTAAGGAAGAGGCTTTGCGAATATTTGTAGGTACGGAATTCCAAATAGAGGTAGCACGGTAACGAAGGATTTTTCAAAGGAGGCAGTGTATGTGAATGAATGAATGAATGAAAAGATAAACTTTATTCTGGGACTTACCCTGTCACCTAAGAATAAAAAATATGCACAGTTAAAATTATAATTGTCTGGCATGTTATATACGATTTAAATGCTTCAGTAATTACACAATACATTTTTTACAGGAAAAAAAATTAAATTAAATTAAAAAAATAAATAAAATTATGAAATAATAATTATAACATAAAATATTATCGTCTATATATAAAAGATGATACATGTATCTATATTAAAATATAACTTTATTATGAATATATACATGAGAAAAAAATAACAGTACTAATATGCTAATATAATAATTACAATGCATTCAGTAAGATAAAAAAAAATATGAAAAAGAAATCAATGAAAAAAATAAATATAGTGAATAGAAAGGAAAAGCCTATAATAGAGCAAAAAAAAAATTAACTATTTGAATGTTAATAATATGTGAGGGGGTGTATAGGTTGGAAGGTTGGGATCTTGTATTCAGATGGTGAATGGAGGAACGCAGAGTAAGTTGGTCTAGAATATAGGAAGGTTTAGTGGTTTTTAATGACTGGAATAGGAAAGTGCCGAGGAAGTATTGCCGTCGAAAATCAGGGAAAAGTCCCAAAGATAAATCTTATAAAAAAACAATTCATTAGTCTCCTTAGTCTCATCTCTAGCGGGGAAGAATGAGATAGGATACCAGAAGTTGGCCGGTACTTTGGGGAAAGCAGTCACGATATCTTTGGAGCTGTTGAATCGTTTTCTATTATATATGCGTGTTGTTCCGGTATCATTTTCGCTGAATAATAATTAGAATAATTATAGCAGCAAGGTTTAATTATCATCTAATCAACTCACCTCTTAATTAACGCTATTTAAACCAAGCGCAAAATGTGTTAATTAAATTTCCCTCCAAGGCACATCATGTATCAATTTCAGAGGAGCTTGATAATGAGGGGCACGATTATGGCGCCGGAGAACTGCCACCGGTCTGAATTTTCACTTCATGGCAATAGTTTACATGTCGCTTGCATAATTTATTCGCACAGCGAGCTCGGCCTATTTTTGGGCTAGAGTTGCTAGGAGTAGAATTTTAATCAAGGGGACCTTAAAAAGGGAGTTGTTAATTTTTGACGAGCTTTACTTAAATTGTGAAAAGGGGGTACTCTTTATTAAAATTTAATTCTGGGACAGGAATCAGCTTTGCAGTATTTTATTTTATCCACACTGAAGCTATATTAAATTGCGTGAGCCCTTCTAAAAATACAATTTATTAAAATTGTAATAAATAAAATAAAATATGAAGTAAAACCATTGGTCTGAATATGATTCTTAACATTAATATTAGCTTTATTTTTAATTTAGTCTTTTGTTTATACTTACATCTTTTTAGCGTCAATTTACATTTTAATAAATAACTTATGATATCCTCTGTAGCACAAAAATATTGGAGAGTCAAAGCCCCCAGTCAACAAATTAAACCTTTCTAAAATCAAGAACGTAACTCAGACCTAATTAATTATATTATATTTTAAGATGTTATTTATTTCTTTAGAGCAGAGATTGAAAAAAAAATTATTATTTCGCGAAAATTTAATTAAAATTTATTTATAGCTATTTGACAACTAATTTCCTAGAATCAATCACCTAATTTAATCATCATTTAATTATATCATGAATTCTAGGAAATTAGTCGAACAACTATGATTAAATTTTTAATTAAATTTTAGCTATGATTAAATGATCTGCTTCCGAACTTCATTTAAAAATAAAATTATTCTAACTAATCAAAACATGTATTAATTTTGCTACTGAAATTTCGATAGCATAACCTTAATATTTTTTTTTTTTTTTTTGTATATATAATTATTGAAATTTACAACTGTACAAAATATATACATCAAGTAAATGTATTGACAACAATTATAATAACATGTTAAAACTTGAAAAGAACTGCTCATCAGTAGCACTTTATTAAAATTCTATGCTAGAAGGTCTCTAGACAATCTTCGTTTCAGACGCCTCGGATAATTATCAGGAATGGACTGGGAAGCAAGTTGATAAACTAACGGATTTGAGTGGTTATGGAACTTACTATGAAAGGATAGGTATCTGGTTTGGGATAACTCAGCAACATATAGAATATCAAGGTCTTTATGGATAAGTTTATTGGTGACAAAGTAAGGAGCATTGAGGATTTTTCGAAGGATTTTTGATTTTAAGGATTGAATACGAGATGAATTGGATGGTTTAGCGCAAATCCGTACGTCCAAATAGGTCTAATCACAGTCATGTATATGAGTCTTTGAACGTTTGTCTATATATTTTGAAGTAGTCTGTTACGACGGGCAGTTTCTTGCCGTTTTAGTCTTGTATGTGGATTCCATGATAGACGCTTGTCCAAGTAGAGTCCTAGGTAGCGGATCTGTTCAACAGGGATAAAACCTTAATTTAAAACCAAGGAACACCTACTGAAGTTTGAAGAGACAAAGGTTCTTTTAGAGCAAAACTGTTACCACGATTTCATTTCACTACCTTTTGTAACTATCAATATTTTTATACGATATTATATAAATTAACTTCTTTAACATACATTAATTCAAAAGAAATAAATTATTTAAAAAACAGGATACAAATTTTTTTTTCTTCGGGGGGGGGTTTTCGAAACTCAGATCTACGTGGTTGTACATTTATATAGCTATCTATATATTTTATTCAATATGTATTTATTCATTTTTATTTTTTAAGCACAATTTGTTTTTTTTCCGAAATTATATTGTCCACAAGAATATTTATACTCTTCATGTTCCTGATTTGGTTTGAAATAAATACGTCCCTCACTATAATGTTCGTATCAACCTAAAACTCATTTTCATTTCTTATTAATCTTGAGCATTAATATTTAAAAAAAAAAAAAAAAAAAAGAAAAAAAAAAAAAAAAGAATACATAGACTTTTCCTAGATGCCAAATTTACTTACTTATGATATTTGTAAATATTAACATATTTTCTTTTATATTTATAAGAACATGAATATATAAAATATATTTAATATATAAATAATAATAATATTTAAATAATATATTTAAAATACTGACTCATCTAAGGGCAATAATTAATTGTGAAGTTTGATCAAAATTATGCATAATGTAATAATATATATGAACAAACAAAAATATAGTAAATATAGAAATAAATTGCATTAAAGAATCTGAATGGCGGATTCACTTTCACATTTTTTAATCTTTAGCGAAACTGAAAAATCACCTTTTTCAATCTTCGTTTATAGTTTATTACCATAGTATTTTTTTAAATTTACAATCTATCTGTAACACTTTACTTCACCTATGCTCCTCATTGCAATGTTTAGACTGCTTTTATGTTCGTTTCAAAAACGTGCAGGAAATTACCTCAGAATTTAATGCCAAATTCAATTTGTTTAAATATTATAATTATTTACTTAAACAATCATATGTTTTTTAAAAGTACCATTTTATTTCGATTAATAACTATTTTGCCATTAGGCTGGTTTTTTTATTTATGTATTTTATTATTTATTTTAATTTAATTCTTTTTCTCTCTAAATTCCGGTAGAAGTTTATGGTACAGCCAAGACAAGTTCAGTTACTGAGTTCCTATTCATCTTAAGTGGGTACATTAAATAATCATAAACTAGTATAACTACTAAATAAAATTTTTAAAATTGAATTAGACATTCCAACTCATCCTACCACTGTCCACACCACTTACGCTGATGACACATGTATGTAAACAATGATCCCTTCATTGCCTCCCGAACAATCCCATGTCCTAACCCTTCAAGAATGGTGTCAAAAATGGAGAATCAAAATAAATCCAAACAAATCTCACCAAATAACCTTTACCCTTCGTCGTAAGCCCACGACTTCCTGTCCTACAGTATCGTTTAACGATATTCCACTAATCCCTGTTGAACAAATCCGCTACCTTGGACTCCACTTGGACAAACGTCTTATTTGGAATCCACATACAAGACTAAAAACACAAGAAACTGCCCGTCGTTACAGATTACTTCAACATTTATTAGACAAACGTTCAGCTCCCAATTAATTACAAAAGATTAATATACATGACTGTGATTAGACCTATCTGGACGTACGGAGTTGAGCTTTGGGGTTGACCATCCAATTCATCTCGTACCCAATCCTTACAATTCGAAAAATCCTATATGCACCTTACTTTGTCACCAATAAACTTATCCATAAAAATCTTAATGTTCCATAGGTTGCAGATTTTAGCCCAAACCATCTATCTATCCTTTCATAGTAAGCTCCATAGCCACACAAATCCCCTAATTTCTCAACTTGCTTCCCAGACTATTCCTGATAATCCTCCGAGGCTTCTGAAAAGAAGATGGCCCAGAGACGTTCTAGTGTAGAATTTTTATTAAAGTGCTACTAATGGGTAGTAATTGTCAAGTTTTGTCACGTTATTGTAATAGTTAACAGCACATTTACTTGATGTATACATTTTGTACAGTTGTAAATTTCAATAAATTGCTATTTAAAAAGAAAAAAAAAATTGTATCATTTTATTAGATATTATCATAATATTGGTATACACAGGTCAATATTATATGATTATAATCAATATAATATTATATTATAATCTCAAATATATGCCACATAGCCACGATGATGTTATCAATAAACTACGTCTAGGAACTTTGAAATTAACATCCCTACTGGTACACGTGTATAGATACATAGTTAATAGTTTTAGATAACGTAACAGGCTCTCGTAGTTTAAACCTTACTAATTGATGCTGAAGTAGGAAACAATTTCAATTTCATTGAGTTTGAGTTTATTGGTTTGAAGAGTTTTTTGAGTTAATATCAGTTTGCAAATCCATTCATTATATTAAGCTAGTTTGAATTTGTAGTTGCCTTACTTGATTTAAACTTTATGAAATACTCAATTTTAAAGTTTTTTATTTTGAATTCAATATGTCTTTTATAACGTTTCTTTCACATTCAAAACTATGTCATGTTGACACGCTATATATCTGCTGTTTGGGAGCTATATTGGTTTAAATAAAAAAAGTAACGTTTTGCCTACATTTTTTAAAGTTTTGAGAAGTGTTTTGAAACACTCTTGCTCGGTTGGGGTGGCTAGGATCGAACGTTTTCTAACAGTTTCCTTATCCAGCAATAGGTATAAAATCAGTAGATTATATATAGACGATCTATTTTTTTTTTTTTTCCAGACGGAGAGAAATTGAGTGTTTTGGTCTTTGAGAGGGAAAACTTCAAGGTGTTGTTCATTCCACTGTTTCTTCTGTAAGTTGAATTAGGTTACTCTCAGTTATTTTGGTACGTTACAGTAAAAAGTTTCATTTGTTATAGTTGTTCCTATATATCTTCTGTAAATGCTGATTTTTTCTGTAATTAGGAATTGGTGATTATTTACCAATTCCATGGACATCTGTTCATTCAAGCCTGGTTACACTGGACATCACCAAAACAAGATTAAAGGAACATAGTAATAAAAATAATATTAATAATAATAACCATAAATTCACAAAATAATAAGAGGCAGAGATTCAGCTTCGCGATACATTTATATGAATCTAAGCATAAATTCAACTAAGACTTGATATTAAAACTAAGACATACGTAAGAAATATTCTAAAATTAAACATTTAGGAATTACTAGAAAATTATTTTAAAAAGTCTAAATTTTTGTTCAAATAATCAGATAAATATTTCCAATAGTCCAAATTTTTATATTGTTTCCAGAAAAAAAACAAAAAAAAACATATCAATATCAATTTATCTGTCTTTAGTTATCGTACTATCTCCCCCATCTTTATTTATATCATTTGGTAGTTCACTATAAACTAAAAGAAACCATTCTGCTCTGCTTCTTCAAGTGAGTATCAACATGTATTTAATTTCTTGTCTTACATTTTTAAATATTAATTTATATATATATCGCAATATGTGTCATCCCAGTGAATAAGTGTTTAAGTGGAATTTTCCTATTTAACCATTTATCACTGGGATGACATATTTAGCAGTGGGTGCACTTTTCTTTAATAATATAGGATGTTTAAAGATTCTAAAGATTATTTTGCTCTAAAGATTGCTATTCCGAAATATGTCCATAGAACCAAAAACTGTTGGTTGATTTTAGTAATAACTGAGTAAAACAAATCACGAAAAGTGCAAGGAAATTAGCTTCGAAAAAATACAGTATATAATTTTTATAAAGACATTGTATACTTTATTGTTCGGTTTGCTATTAAAGCGTATATTTTTTACACTATAATTTTTATTTTATTTTATATGTGTTTGAGAAACTTATCAACTTTCCGTGATCAATATCTGAATAATTTCTCCTGTTACAGCAGTACAAGGAATTCTTAGGGATCATCTTTCCTTGATGCGCTTTGGAGTGAAGATGGAACCGGAGGAGTAGATGATGACGATGATTGCAGAGGATGATCCGATCATGAGGAGAGGATATCATGTAATCTAGAGCTGCCATGAAATCTATCCTCCAATCCTCAATCCTTTGATCCGACCTTTAAATGAGGCCCTTGAGTTGTTATTACTTCGCCCTCAGGGCCCTTCCCTTTAATGGCTAAAAAAAGGGTCTTTTCAAAAATGTAATAAAGTGCCGCGGGCTCCTGCAAATGAGGGTAAAAGGAGCGGCTTGATTTTAATGGACCAATGGCTGTATCCCCCGACCACTCCAGAGTCGTCTCAAACAGTCTTGTGCGATGGAACTCGAACTTAAAAATTATCTGAAAATTAAAGAATTGGAATATATGTTTTAAATTTTCGAAACAGTATTCGACTCTTACAAAATTTACTAGAAAAACGTAAGAATTTTCTCTTAATTACAAAATATTCATTTAAGCCCCTTGCACGGTGTATACATAGTCCCCTTCTTCCTAAGGGGGGTAAGCTAATGGAGTTTGTCCAATTTTGTTTTATTTGATTATATTTCGAAACGATTGGACTCCAGAAAAAAAAAGTTACTTATAAAAATTAAAGTTGTGATAATTTCCTATAAAATTATTGATATACATATTTGACGAACTTCCAACTGTTTTCGAGATATATGCTATTGAAAATAGATAATTTTCGCAAAAAAAATAATTTTTACCTCGCTCCTTGTCAAATATTTGCTTCTAGTGCCTTCCACGATCATTTCTCAGGAAAAATGTCAGAATTAAAGTCGCAGAGCATTAAATTTACTTGAATTTCTTATATATATATATATATATATATATATATATATATTATATATATATATATATATATATATATATATATATATATATATATATGTGTGTGTGTGTGTGTGTGTGTGTGTGTGTGTGTGTGTGTGTGTGTGTGTGTGTGTGTGTGTGTGTGTGTGTGTGTGTGTGTGTGTGTGTGTGTTGTGTTTCTTGTTCTTGAATTAAATGTTTCGATTTTCAGGAACATATATCTCAAAAACAGTTGGAAGTTCGACAAATATGTATATTTCATAGGAAATTTAATAAGCTTTAATTTTTATTTGAAACATATTTTTCTAGAGTACACTGTTTCCGAGATAAAACCGAAAATTGGACCTTCTCCCATCTCTCCCACCGTTAGCTCACCCCCCTAGGAGCGGGGATTTTTAGTATTTTTATCTTCTAACTACTCCTAACGAAAGTCCGGAGGTCAAAAATAATCGCATATTTCATTCACTCAACAATATGTTTATTGACTGGATTAACTACAGACATACCAATTCATACTAGCATCGACCTTACAGCGTAAGCTGATGACATGATCGTTTGATTGGCTCCCGAACACCGCAATATCCTAAATCTTTAAAAATGTTATCGTAATAGGAGAACTAAAATAAATATAAAGAAATCTGATTAAATAACCTTCACCCTTTGTCGCAAACCTAGGACTTCTTGTCTTACAGTATCATTTAATTATATTGTATTAATCTACGTTCATCAGATCCGCTACTAAGAACTCTATCTGGACAAAATTTCATTTTTGTAATTTTATTGGAATTTATATACAAGACCACAACGGAAAGAAACTGCTAGTAGTTTTTTACTTTAAAATTAGTTGAAAACGTTGAAAGCTCTAGATTTACTAAAAAAGGGTAATTAACATGACAATGATCAGCTTTGCTTGAAACGCTTGTTATAATTGTTTTCCTATTAAAGTTGTTTAATAAATTAACTAAAACAATTAAATTAATAATACTGTCACTTTAACATGATAGGAATATTTAAATAGCATTTTATATATATATATATATATATATATATAAAAAAAAAATGACGATACATAGTTATATCGATGTTTGTGCTAATGATAAATTATGTATCATTCAGAGCTCAAACTTGCAATATCGATATTTTCTTGCGGCAACCATCCCTACCGATAACCATCCGAGACGTCTGAAAAGAAGATGGCTAGGGGACTTCTAATCTAGATTTCACTTCTGTATTACTAATGATTAATTTCTTACCAAGTTATTGACACATTATTTTATTCCCATTACCACACATTTACTTGATGTATAATTTATATACTTTTGTTTATATCAATGAATAAAATAAATCATTGTTTTTTTTTTATATGGATATGTCTTTTTGTTGGGAGTATGTTCTTCTTTGGAGTATAATTATTTCCACATTCATGTTGACAAGCCATGCAGTTTCCTTTGTATAAGAAATTTAATGGATAATATTTTTAATATATAACATTTGTCCGCTCAGGAGCTATTTTGGTTTGAATGAAATAAGTCACGTTCGAAAACCGCTATTTTCTCTCAACTTTGTTTAGAATACTCATTAATTGTCAGTTAAATATAAATTATTAATTTAAGTAAATTCATCCATTCAATTATAAAATGTAAATTGGGAAAGAAAACCAGTAGATTGTAGATAGAAACATCCATGATCAATTGTTTACCCCAGTCAGAACGAAAAATTGATATTTTTTAAAACCACTTCTGCTACTTAACGAGCAAATTAATTCGAAGTTAATTACTAAAAAGAGTTAACGGTGTGTTATTCATAAATAGTATAGTACCTAAAGAAAAAGAATGTGATTATTTTTCTTTAAAGTCGAATTTTTTGTTTTACACATCTAATTGTTTTTTTTTTTTAATTTTTTTTTTTTTTTTTTATGAAGAAGAGTTTAGAATTCAATCAGATTGTAAAAGGAAAAGCTTCCAAATTAGAATTTTTTTTTTTTTTAACTTGTGTGTGTTTCTTACAATTTAAATGCATTTCAGACAATTTCTTTATAAAATATTCTACAATCTATCATATTATTTTATTATTTAATCGTTTTGTGTTACTAATTTCTGGAGAAATAATGAACACCATGTTTTAAATCCTTACGAAGTATTTTAGTGATAATTGATGAAACGCATTACTCTACTACAGGTCTTTAGCGTCCTAAATTTTAAACAAAAGCCAGAGACAGCAATCTGTTTAGAAATAATATATAGCATTTGGGACAGACAGGACACAACTTAAACGGCTTAGGGAGGGACCCATTCGCCAGGCAGCCTCAATATAGCTAAGAGCTTCTCAATCTGTCTCCCTCTTCGGCCGGGACCCGGACTTAATCCCTTCTAAGCCCCACGAACACAGTCAACTTAGCTGCCCAGGATGTCAGTAGCCCGGAGGGATTGCCATAGAAGGGGGCACATCAGTCTAGAGTAACTAGAATTAGTCTTGCCCTAGTTTAATGCAATAGGTTTAATGAAGAAATTGAATCACGTAATACACTATATATACTTTTTAATAAATAAGATGAATTCAATTAGTTTTAATTTTTTTTTGTTTAATTTTATACTCTTAAATTATAGATAGCCTCCGATGGTTTTTAAACTCCAGTGAAGCTATTGAAAAATAAGCATGAGAGTATTCTATAAGGGCAAATATCAATGGAGCTGGTTAGATAAGAAAGATGAAGGAATCATATATTTAATTCGCCGCTAAGAGATTTTCAATCAAAGGAAAATGTTCCCAAACCTAACAAAAATACCTTCTTGACTTGCTATTCCTCTCAATCTGAAGTAAGATTTAAAGCCCAACAAGATTAAAGATTTTCCCGCCGATAAAATTGTGCTACTGGTGGATTTGTGCAATGAAATTGAATAGTATGGATTTGATATTGAAGGTCGTGCAAAATATAGTGCAATACTGACGTTTAATATTTTATTGCCAATACGTTGGTTGTGTTGTCAGTGAAGGTGTTGAGTGACACCGAACTTAGCTGCGTTTTAATTCCTGCGAGCAAAAGTGTTTGTCGGTATCTGGAAAATATTCTTGCTATTTTTCTAACAGCACGTTGTACTGTTCATTTTTTTCTCCACGGTTTGTGTAGTCCTTACACTTGACGTCCCACAAAGTTGGAAGGGAACGATAAACGTCAAGAAATTCAAGAATAAACTGTCTCTCCGCGTTTTTTCACCCATCGTGACACCTTCGGCACCACTTGTTGACATAGACTGACATTATATTGCACATTACAACCCCTAAATGATGCACTATTTTCCACTTTGGCAATATATTTTTAAACTTCTTTAAATCATACAGTATATTGCACAACCTTTCAATACTAGGAACACACGTTCAATTTTATTGTGCAACCTCTATTATAGTGCAATAATATTGTGCGTCTTAAGGGATGGTATTGGAACAATGAAAGGAGAATGGTAAACGACAATGGTACTATTTAACATGTGTTACGCAATATTATTGAAATAGACAGAAATGCAGGGTTTGGCGTATAATGAAAGCAACGCTTTTCCATATAGATCATCGACTTTGCCCAGCAATTCGTTGAAGCGAACTTTAATCGGTGATTAAATGTATGTCACTGAATGTAATAGGAAGAAGTTATAGGATCTAGATGGCATGATATGATAGCTGTGCCATTAGCAAATGTAAGCTGTTGGGAATCAGGGTTAGTATAGGATATCTATTTACTAGATAATTAAAAGTTATCGAGGACTGAGTCAAGGAAGCCAAGAAATACATATGGAACATTGATGTTTTTTATAGATATGTTTATTTGTCACAAAGTGGCCTATTAAGGATCTTTCAAAGGATTTTGGATTGCAAGGATTGGACATGAGATGAATTAGATGGTTTAGTGGAGCCCCAAATCTGAGTTCAATTTGTCCAAATAGGCCTGATAAGTGTAATGTAAATAAGTCTTTTGTAGAAAATCGGGTAGTTTTAAACGTTTGTCTTGTGAATGCTGAAGAAGTCGAAAACTACGAGCAGTTTTCCTGACGTTTTAGTTTCGTATGTGGATTCCAAGTTAAATGTTTCTCCAGTTGGAGCCCTACATAGTGGATCTGTTCAACAGGGATCAGTGGAATGTTAGTTATAGGAATGTTAGGATACTGGAGGACAAGAAGCCGTAGGTTTACGACGAAGGTTAAAGATTATTTTGTGAGATTTATTTCAATTCTCCAATTTCGACGCCATTCTTGGATGTTTATGATATTGGAGTGTTTGGGATGCTATGAAGAGATCATGATTTACTGATAACACACATGCTTTTTTTTAGCGTACGTAGTGATGACGATACTAAGATGTGTTGGGATGTCAGCTGTATACACCGTGTAGAGGAAGGGACCTAGGATCCTACCTTGAAGAACACCTGCAGTTTGGACGAAGAGGGAAGAATAGGAGAAGTTATGATCAACTGTAGAGGTGTCAGCTGTACAAACCGTGTAAAGAATCATCTTAATAAAAAAAAAAAATAAAAATAAAAATAAAAACTGTAAATATACACTTATTAATTTCGGCAAGATTTTATACTTTTTTTTTTTATTATGTTTAAAAGTTTACATATTAACAGATCATTAATAGCTTATTATAATATCCATAATCCATAAAAATCTCTAGATTTTATCAAAGCGGTAAAAAATTATTTTATTTTCTCTTCTCCATTGGTATTCAAGCTAACATTATGTTTCAGAGTATAAAACTATTTTTACACGAAGTTATGAAAATAACCCTGAGGTATTTTTGTTGTAGTATTTGTTTTCACATCATTGAACAAAGCAGAGACTCTGTTTTTATTAGCAGCCGCTGTAAAAACAAACAGTTTGTAAATATTTGTTTATCATTAGCGTATGTTTGTTTTACTGTTTTGATAAGTTGCAAACATGCAGTTTATTTAAAACATGATACAGATGAATTGGCATTTGTGATGTTATAAGAAGTTTTGTTTCTTTATCAATTATAAATAGCCTACAATTATTATGATTTTGAATAATTTGACTATTTCTCTCGATAGCATATGTTTAAAAACAAGCCGTTTTTATTTTTTTTTTTTATAATCGAACAAGGAACTCCTAATTTCCTGTATACATACTAACGATTTCATGTTTTAAGCAGTTAAAAAAAATAAAATTACATAGTTTCAAAAAAAGGGAAACACCCACAAATTGTGTTGCGTTTAAACGAAAAACCTTAAACAGGCCGGTTTGTCATTGATGGCTATTTTAAGAGACTAACGGATAGGGTTGAAATCGTCTGTTAATAATTTTGATAATTTTTAATTATTTGAACGATTAGTCAAGATATTTTTGAGGGAATACTTTTTATATATATATATCCAGGTTGATAAATCTTCAACATAAATTTTGGTCCTCCGGGCCGGATTAATTTACCATTATTCATAATTATGTCAGCTAGAACTTCCATAACATTAGTGAAGAGAAAGAGATTATTGATAGTAATGTTCATTTTTATTGGCATTAAAAATTATTATAATGAAATAAAATATAACGTTTTCTCATTATTGATAATTATTTTAATTGTAAGCCAGTTTAAAAGCTTTTGTTAAACGATTAAGATAAGCAATATAATTCGAAATATTGTTTTTATAGGAATAAAACAGACGCCCTAAGTGAGATAATGTAGACAGGAATATTGGACAGGAGAATTAGCGGCCTATAGAGGAGAAAGCCCTATATAAAGGCCCTATATCAGGGTTGGCCCTTTGAGGGAGACCATGTGTCTCATTAGTACATGGCACCAGGATCCAGTTACTGTATAGCCTCTCGCTTTATGGTCTCTTGGATTAGTTGCCTGTCTTAATTCTGGCTTTATATAGCCTCGTAAAAAAAGAACTAATTACGTACAACTTGTCTACTGCGAGATCGACTGTAGCTTTTTTTTTTTTTTTTTACACAAAATTGTAGTATATCTATTGGGTTGTCCGGAAATAAATTCACATTATTATTATTATTTTTTCAAAAAACAGAAATACATAATAAAGAATTACATAACATATCAATCTAAATTTGCTTTATCACTCTCATTATATTTCTGCCAACGTGTTGCCTCCTCTGAATAACATTAAAATTCTTATTAATAAACATTTTTTGTTTCTTTCTATATTTTTATATCATTTAAAAAGTAGTCCAGGTCTTTAAAAATAATAATATTAGGTCAGCTAGAGGGATGGAAGGAATGACGGCTGACGTCGACATTGATTGCTCCAACAATTATTTGTTGTTATGTAACAACATAACATTTCATAACGATATTTTTTTTTTAAATATTAAAAATAATGAATCAATATTTATTAACAATTGTACATAAAATATTACAGATATCACAGTAAAAGTTCTCGCGGCAGGCATTGCCAGAAAATGGAACTTATTAAATGATACTGTTGGACAGGAAGTTGGATAATAAATAAATAAAGTTTTTTAGTTATATCATCCACTCAAAATTTAAATTATTTATTGTAATGATTGAAAAATATTAGTTATATATGGGAAATACAATTTTTCGTTCATAAGGTTTGTTCAAACCTCAAGACGTTTTTAAGTACACTGAATTAATAGTCCAGTCAATGAGTTCTGAAATGAGGGGTGTAGAGTGAATGAAATATGCGATAATTTTTGGCTTCACAGCTTTGTTAGGAGTAATAAGAAGGTAAACATACTAAAAGTCCCCGCCTCTTGGGTGTGAGCTAGCGGTGGGGGGGGGGGGTAAAGAAATTTCATTTTTTTTGGTTTTTCGATTATAACTCGAAAAATATATTTCAAATCAAAATTAAAGCTAATTAAATTTCTTATAAAAATACATTAATATAAATTTGTCGAAATTCTAACATTTTTCGAGATAAACGTTACTAAAAATCGGTGATCTGCAAAAAAAAAAAAATGTTACCTCGCTTATTGTCAAACTACTGGTTTTTGTATCTTCCACGATCTTTTCCCAGAAAAAAAAAGTCAGAATCAAAATTGTAGAGTATTAAATTAAATTTAATTTCATTTATACGTTTCGGGCATTTGAATCAAGTGTTTAACAAAAAGTGAGGTAAAGATTTTTTTTATTTCTAAATTATAGATTTTTAATAACATATATCTCGAAAACCTTGGTATTTCGACAAATATAGAATAAATTTCATAGTAAATTTAATTTTGATATGTAGCATTTATTTTTAGAGTCCACCGTTTTCGAGATATAATCGAAAAACACAAAATTGGGACCTTCTCCCCTCCGCCTATGAAATTAAATTAAATTTAATACTCTACAATTTTGATTCTGACTTTTTTTTTCTGGGAAAAGATCGTGGAAGATACAAAAACCAATAGTTTGACAATAAGCGAGGTAACATTTTTTTTTTTTTTGAAGATCACCGATTTTCAGTAACGTATATCTCGAAAAATGTTAGAATTTCGACAAATGTATATTAATGTATTTTTATAGGAAATTTAATTAGCTTTAATTTTGATTTGAAATATATTTTTCGAGTTATAATCGAAAAACCAAAAAAAAAATGAAATTTCTTTACCCCCCCCCCCCCACCGCTAGCTCACACCCAAGAGGCGGGGACTTTTAGTATGTTTACCTTTTTACTACTCCTAATGAAGCTGTGAAGTCAAAAATTATCACATATTTCAGCACTCTTTGACTTGGGTTGCACTTTTCTCCGAAAACAAGTTTGTCGGTACTCTTTTGGCTATGGCTCTGAAACTAATAGTACAATCCAAAATTTCTTTTTTACATCTGAATGCTCGTTAAATTTACTATAAGAAACTATATATTAAGTTTTCATCGAGGCCCGTTAAATGCCCTTACCATCACGCTAAAAACTGCTTACTGTTTTGAAATCCAAGTGTTTTGGGCATATTTTTCACTCCAAAGCTATTAGTCCGATCTGAAATTTCTGTTTTTGAACTAAAATAGGGTTAAATTTACTATTATGCTCTATATATAAAATTATTATCATGTCAGCCACTGAAAATGTCAATATCGTCATATTTTGCCAAAACATACACATTTATCGTGTGTATGTTCAGGCTTGGGTGGAAAAGGACTTTCAGAATTTCATATATAGGGTTTGATTGTAAATTTAGTTTGAAAAAAAGAAATTTTTGTTAGGAAAAATAGTATTAGAGTTATAGTGAAAAATATGCCAAAAACACTTGGATTTCATAACAATTGCATTGCTCCACCAAAAAACGTTCTAAGCGACAAAATTTCCGAAGTGGCGATTTTAAAATGTATAATAGTACGTGCTGCTGAAGAGAAACTAGCATGCTGAGAGAAACTAGCGGGTTGGAGTTGGTATCAAGTTAATAATGGAAAAGTATCTGGTTGAACTAAATCAAAACTGTGTGCAGAACATTAAAATCAGTATGTATAAGTTTATTAATGACATAATAAGAAGCAATAAGGATTTTTTTAGGTTAAATTGTATTTATTAGAGGGTTTAGTTGATCCCTAACGTTCAAGTCTATATTTTTGAACAAGTTTACTCATTTTTTATGCTAAATATTAAAAATGGTTGTAATTATATCACTATGCAAGAGATTTAAAATATTAAATATACAAGTGAATTTCTTTATTGCTGGGATAAAAATAAAGAATTCATAGATGCATTCTTATGGTATTCATATAAACACCTGGTGCAATATGCGTGATACGGAAATTAGTAAAGACAAGTTGCTTTTTGTAATTTGTAATAATAGTATGATATAGTACTTCATTATGTTATTATACAAGTAAATATAACATATTAATATGTGAATATAAAATCTAATCTACAAAACTAACAAAAACTTTAGATTTTGATTTGTTGTTTGTTTGTTTGTTGGGGTTTATAGGCATAAAACCCTAGGGTCATCAATGCCTGTGTAGTTATATATATAGGTATATTTTCACAGAAGATTAGGGTCAGGAAGGGTGCCACGAACAGAGGCGCACCCCTAAGGAGAGACGAGCCGGAAATGGCTTGCTTATTTATATGAATCATATTTTCTTCTATTTAAATTCTATTCTTCTTAAAAATCTATTTTGATTTTCTTTTACTGATTACTCAAAATTTTATATTTGTCGCTTAGAATGTTTTTCGTCGGGCCCATTCAATTAGCGGTTTCTAGCGTGCTTGTATGGGTATTTAACAGAACATGCTCTTTCATGCTCTTAAATTTTGGTTCTGACCTTTGTTTCTGAGAAACCATCGTGGAAGGTACTAGAACCAAAGGTTTGACAAAAAGCGAGGTAACATTGGTTGTTTCCGAAGATCACCGATTTTCAGTAACGTATATCTCAAAAACTGTTGGAATTTCGACATTTATATAATTTATATAAAATTAATTTTATACGAAATTTAAATAGATTTAACTTTTAATTGAAACATACACTTTTAGTATGTTTTACTCCTAACAAAGTTATGAAGTCAGAAATTATCGCGTATTTCATGTACTCTACAGTATGTTCATTGACTAGACTATAAGTTGACTTTCCCCCTCTTTTTCCACACAGAATACTTCCTAAGTACCTTTCTCTTACAAGTTATCGAAACCTGCCACCTTCCGTTTATTTACAGTATTTTATAATTCAATTCCTCAATCAATTCATTGAGAAGAAATATCCCGTCTTTCTCTATAATCCATCATACGTAACTTTTGCATTCCAAGGTTCCTTTCTAGCCCGCTTCTCTACTCTCAGGTATTTGCCCCCTCTTCATATTCGCAATGCCTCTTCCCTTGGAACATTCAAAACACTTCTCTCAATCCACGTAGATGCTTTACAGTGATTATCATTCTAATTTATCAGGCATTAACATTAGTATGTAATAAAATGTATTTTTAGATTTTTTTTTTTCATTTCCATATTTTCTGAATCCTCTTTGCAAATATTATTTATTTTTATCCTCTAGCATATGCTACATCAGAAGTTTCTTCATTTAATTTTTAATACAATATTTATTTTTAGAATGACTATTTAGGCTCCCAAATGAGATAAGAAATAAGGCCGGAAGGAAAGAGATTAAGAGGAAGACCAGGCTGAGGTGGCTGGACAACGCCCGGGATGACCTGGGAAGACTGGGAGTGAATGGTTGGAGGAGGAAGGCGGAAGATAGACAGGAATGGCTGTCGAATCTTCGTGAAGCCCAGACCCGATAAGGACTATAGCACCCTATATATTAATAATAATGACTATATTTCTATCTTTATTTATTTTTTCTATTATGTTTCTAATTTTCTGTTAACTTGTTATGAATTTTTTTTTATTTCTTTATTAATCTTTTCTTATTTTAGAAATTTTCTAGGCCTAAAGGGACACTGTCCCAGAATAAATTTCTTTTTCTATTCTTTTCTAATTTATTCTAATTTTTCTGTTGTTGTAAGGTTTAATAGAAGTTTGAGGTTGAAAATCAGTGTGACATCCAGAACTTTTTCCTAGGAAATCTTCACTTAGTATCTGTTATAATTATTTCAACAATTTATTTCGAGTTAAAAATATAAAATTTATTTTATAAACAATTTTTTTTTTAATATAAAAAGTTTGTTACTATTGACATTTTATTTTATAGGCGGAAAAAAGAAGGAAAGTGTGGATCTCAACGATTAGATGTGTCAATAGAATTAGCTCAGAGAGACGAAGTTAAATCAATAGGGGCTGATCACATACGGAGTGTGAAACTTGAGCAAACATTGCTGGAATCTTTAATAAGCAATATCCAATATTGGCAGATGCTTGATCTTCAGTTCGACTCTAAACCGTTCAACTTATAAAATATTAGTTTGAGTATGGTCTGCAGTCAAAATTTGTCGGGGGTAATGTTTTGTAAGTAAAAAATAATAAAAAAGATTTTAAATGGATTAGTTTATAAAAAAATAATTATTTAGAATAAATAAAATCAAAATTCTCTCTCTCTTTATTATTGAATCTACACAAAGGCCAATGGGCTCAGCAGCAGAAATCGTAGCGCATATAATTTACATAAAATAAAGAACTTGGCTTTTTTAATGATTAAGAATTTTTTTTTAATGGAAAAAGAATCATAAGAAATAGATTTCTTAACTAAACTCTTTGCATTATCATCAACTTGACATTACATCTTTTCTCACCACAACCCATCCGCTTCAATGTGATACTGATTTTTCTTTTGATTTAGAATTCAAATGCTTTCCACAGAAATCTGTGTAGACATTGCTCTGGCTACCTACAAAATGTGGTTCCAATGACTGCTGCTTAAGTAACAAATAAAATCGATCTTGTACATTATCTAATTGGTTAACGATTTCTAACCGATCGATTTTACGATGCCGAGTATCGCTTAAGGATCTATGACCAACCAGTCCATCATATATAAAATTTTTCATTTATGTATTTTATGATTGAAGCTTGAAAGCATATATTTATGTTGTAATGGCGGGCCGGAACGAGATTGTGGAGTTAAAAGGATTATTTAATGAACATTCGAGGTAGACTTAAAAATGTTCGATTCAAATCAAACTTTAAATTTATGAAACTTCTTAGTTCATTTTATTTTATTTTTTTTTTTTTTATTTTTTTTTATTTTATTTTATTTTTTTTTTTTTCTCGGAACGGCCTTAAAGACCACGCGAACATCATGATTACGAGTTCCTTCATTTATTTCTCCTTCTCATCCAGTACTCCCTCATCATTTTCAAATGTCTTTGCTTCCTTTCCTCCGTCCAGGCAGTTCCCCTCACACCGATCTCCTTCCGCCCACAAGAACTGTAGTTTCCTGTAATTTCTTTCTATAGCTTTCACTGTCCAAACAATCCCGATCCGCTATTCCCAACCTCTTCATTTCTTCTGTCACCTGCTTGATGTACGCTGGAGCACTTTTATACCCTCTCATCTTTGAGAAGACAGCCTTATTTAGTCTTTCTGGAGGCATTCTCACCATATGTCCGTAGAATCTCAACCTCCTAATCCTGATCTCTGTTTCTAGGTCTCTTAGATCTCCATAAATTTCTTTGTTAGGCCTCAACCTGTACCCTTCTGGTGTCTTTTGAGGGCCATAGATCTTTCTCAGAATTTTCCTCTCGATCTTTAGGAGTTTCTCGAGGTTGGGGAGACACATGGTTTCCATCCCGTATAGTATGACTGGTCTGAGTACTGTACTATAGTGCCTCAGTTTTGCTTTGATGGAAAGATTCTTCTTATTATATATGTTGCCAGTCAGAAAGCTTAGTTTACCTAGTTTGGTTATCCTGTCTTTAATACTTTCCTTTTCCTGTCCGTTGCTACAGATGGTTTCACCCAAGTATTTAAACTTATGGGTCACTCTTATTGTTCCATATTTGCTTTCCACCGATTTCTTCTGGAAGTTTGTGTTTGTTGTCATTAATTCTGTCTTCTCAAAGGAGATCTGTAGGCCGGCTCTTTTTGCGCAATTTCCTTCAACATATTTATCTGGTTAACTGCCTCTTCCTCCGACTCTGCTAATAATGCCAGATCATCCGCATAGGCAAGACACTTGACTTTAACGTGATTGTACTTAGTCCCTATTTTTGCACCTGTGTTGTCAGTTTTCCACAGTTCTTTCATGATTTTGTCAAGGACTACATTGAACAGTATTGGGGAAATTTTTTATTTTATTTTATTTTTTTATTTTTTATTTTTTATTTATTTTTTATTTTTTTTTTTATTTTTTTTTTTTTTTTTAAAGAAACCTAATTATCAAATGTCAATAAACTAAAAATAAAATTAAAAAACACACTCACAAAATAAAGTGACATAAAATACAAAAAATACTAACAGAAATACTTAATTCTCTCTTGTTACAATCAGGCAATATGGCCTTAGAATTAAAGAAAACATGAGTTTAAACTAATACCAGAGTATGATGGAAACTCATTATTATTAGTAGACCTTATTAGAACTACAAAATTTCTAATTTTTAATTTTAATTTATAAGATAAACGGTTTCTAATCTACAAAACTATATAAAATTAATAGTCTTTTATTAATTTTTGGGCCACGGAAAGGTTTTTTAAATATATTATCCAAATAGTGAAAGTGTTTCCACAAATCCAAATCAGAAAGAAAATGAAAAACCGAAGTGATATTTAATATAGTAATTTTGTTTTCGTACGTTTCTTTGTTCCAATTTGCCTTGGTAAATCATTTTTTAGAGGATCATACGTATAGGATACTTTCTTTCCGAATGATTTTTTCTTCCTATCGAATTATCCTGATTAAGTATGTATTCTGAAATTTACTAACCAAATACATTAGCTATTCATCTGTTCGGATTTTACTCTCTCAGTTCAAAAGACATCTTTCACCTATAATTTTTGTATCATACCTGACATTTCTCTGCTTTTAACTAATTATCTTTTTTTTCTGAGAAATATTTTAAAAATGAGGAGGGGGTTGGCCAATATTGCAGTGAATGAGATATATGATCTAAACAATAATTTATTTAACTTTGATATAACCAAGAGGTGTTATTTTACTGACTGTAAAAACTTATTTTTAAGCCTATTTGTATTCATTCGGACTTTTAACTAGAAGACTTTTAAGCTTAGTTATTTTTAATTCTTGCCAAAGTAAGAAGCAATTAAAAAAAAAAAAAAATACAAAGTTGAAATTAAGTAACATACAAATTTTCCTAATAAATATTATAATTTACAAGTGAGTATCTTAAGTCATTGAGGTAACTGGTAAATTTACAATGAATAGTGAACATTATTTCCTATGGCGGTCACCATAAACACTGTGGTGTGGTAAATCATCATCATAACGTATAACTGGCTTCAAGCATTCATCTTCTTTCTTCCTTCTGTGTTGAGCGGTGGTGTTTGACACCGTGGAAACTGCCTTTGTAAATACCTCGTCCCGCGAACTTGCCGTAAGCTGTATCATGATGCTCATCATAATGATCTTTCTCTCCAAGAACTGATACTAATATGCATGATAGGCATAAAACGATAATCTATGAAAACAAAATAACGACGAAAATAAATAGAAAAAATAATAATGATTAATAAAACAAAAAAATTGCCTAATAAATGAAAAATAAAATAAGTTAATGAAAATAAAAAAAAATCGATGCCAATAAAAAAATAATAAATCAAAATAAGTTAATAGAAATAAAAAAGAAACTCTGTACACCCAGCCAAAAGACATTTCAATGTCAATAGTATAGATAAAGACAACTATGTTCTAGTTTTAACCAATTTCTAGCAGACTGGGAAAAACAATAGATCGTGGATATGCCTATTTATAATTTACTGTTTTATATCTACTGCTTTTAATAAGGAAATTGTGTCGTGAAATTTTCGATTCGAGTAAAACCAACACAGCTAGACCGTGTCAAAATGTTATTTTATGAGTGTAAAAAACACATTAAACATTTTGAAGGTGAAAAAAAAAAAAAAAAAAAAAAAAAAAAAAAAAAAAAAACCTTAAATGATGAAACTTTAAAACTACAACCAAAAGACATATCGATGTCAAAATTAAAATAATATTAAAAATAAATAATTAAATGATAAAAGCCGAAAAAACAGGCCTACAAATATCATAAGAAAAAACAGAGCTCATGATTACTGAAATAAATTTTCAGAAAAAAGCAGTTAACACCATATATGGAAAAGTAAAAGTAACCAAAAAATATATGTATTCGGGGGAAATAATATGCTTTCAACTGTTCTGAAAATAGAATATCCGAGAGAAAATCTCAAAATTAGAAAATTTAAGTTTCCAAACAGAAGAAATTGACAATAAAAGACTCTCTCCTTCAATGCGAAATTGAGGCATTACAACGTTGTGATAAAGCCTGTGGTTTTGTATGAGATGGAGACCACATGCCTACCCAACTTGGAGTAAGAATAGAAAGCAGGATCTTAAGGAAAATCTAAGGCCCTAGAAAAACACAGGAAGGTTACAGGTGAAGACCTAACGAAAGGATCTACAGAGAAATCAAAGACCTAGAAACCGAGATAAGAATCAGAAGAAGAATTCCATGTTCTATGGGCACATGGAAAGAATGAAGCAGAAATAATTGATCAAAACGATTCAAAAACATAATTTTTAGCTACAAAAGCATTAAGATACCGACAGTCTGCATAGAAATACATTCAGAAAAACACTGATAAATATCACCAAAAGAGAAAAAGAAAGGCGAAAATCAAGCGATCGAAAATCATGAAACTGCGAAGGAAGAAAGATAATCAAGATTCCCAAAGAAGCCTAACCAACAATATTTGCGTGGTCCTTAGTGGCCGTTACGTGAAAAAATAAATAAAAATTAAATAAATAAAATTAAATAAATGAGATAACTGTAAAAATCTAAATCTAAATTTATATTAGGCATGAATATCACTAAAACGTATAGAGTATGACACCGCTATGGAAGATTTATGCCAAAATGGCAAACTGTAGACACAAACCAAAAATAGAAGGCCTAACACACATTAAAGCTTTGACATTTCTTTGAAAATCATATTTTATTTGCTCTGCTTGAAGAAGAAAAATAACGAATTCAAAGAAAAATTAGAAACTAAAGTTTAACACACTACGTAACTTCCTTAAAAACCTAAATGAGAAACTAAATAACACTAAAATAAAAAAAACATTTTTATTGTGTTAAACATTATTCAGTGGATTTGGATTATATAGAGACAAATTAATGAGAATGTGTAAAAATCACAGTAAAGATGTAAATTATTAATTGTATTGTAAAATTGTAGAATTAATTAAGTGGTATTTATGTAGTTTGTACAGTTTTAGAATCCTGAGGATGGGAATAAAGTCCCGAAACATGTAGAGGAATAAGCAAAATAAATAAAAGTTGTGCTACTAAATTAAATTAATAAAACCAATCTCGTTCAACATTAATTGAAATTAAATGAAAATATGTTTTGTTATATAGCATTTGTTGTTAGGACCTACCGATTAGGAACTATATTGGTTTTGAATGAAAAAAAAAAAAATGTTTGAAGCCCCTATTTTTTCTCAACTTTTTTTTATTTCGAATAATCACTTAATTTGTTAATGTAAGTATTTTGACCGTTCTTAATTATAAAATGTAAATTTGGAAAATCAATAGATTATAGTTAGACACATCTATTGTTTTTTTCCAGTCAAATGGATTGGTTTATATTTTTCTCTACAAGTTCACTTACTAACATACAATATTTATATTTATTTATTTATAGCATTTGTTAAGGTAATATTGTATATGGGTGAGCAAAAGTTAATTATAACACTAAATTATGTACATTTATCGATGCGCTACTAAAAGGTTTTTCTTTATTTTACGCACATTTACTAATTGTATACAGTTGAAAATATCAATATAGTAAAAAAAACGTAAAACAGAAAGAAAAATATAATTTCATATTTATAAAAAAATGTTATAATCAACTTATATTATACAAAATTTCCTTTCTCTTAAATAAATATGAATAAACGTTTTTAGTTAATAGATTTATAATTTGTGTGATGCCAATTAGTTTTACTAGTATAAAATACACTTACAGCGTGATTCATGTTTACTGATATGCTGGCTGGTAGAACTCAAAGACGTTACTGCTTTGTGATGTATCAATAACGCTTTATATACTTCGGCTTTGATACAATAACCTTGAATTAAAAGTTATTAAAAAATAATAAAAAGTTATTCACTGAATATTCCTGTCATAAGTGCACCCTTATTAAATAATTCATTTGTATTATGAGTATTATGTGGTAAGCAGGTGTTATTGATAAAATATATGTATAATAAAACCCGATAAGAAACAAATTTACATTTTTATCGTTTTGGTTCTTTGTTGGGGCATAACGTCATTATATTACGATTAGACCAGAAAGGACTGGTTTGGTACATGGCAACAACCTATTCTAGGTGGGATTCAAAATAAATTTGAACCCGCCCGGGTGGGATTTGAAACAGAAACCTTCTGTACAGGGGGCTCTGAGACAATGCGGTCAGACATCGAGAATTCATGAATAATTTTTATACATTGATAAATGACAAGGTAATTTCCATTATCATTAGTATTCTAAGGTTTTGTGAATATAACAAAGTAATGGGATAATTTTGTAAGAAGACAAAATATTATGTTGTTCACAAAATTATTATTTGTATTTTTTTTTATTTTTTAGTATTTGATTTTAGTTTTAATATATATTCTAGGTTCTATCCTCTACACAGTGTACACAGCTGACACCCCAATTCATCCTACCAATGTCCTCACCACTTACGCCGGTGACACATGTGTTCAGTAAACAATGATCCCTTTATTGCCTGCTCTCAAACACTCCAATCCCATATACTAAAACCTTCAAGAATGGTGTCAAAAATGGAGAATCAAAATAAATCCAAAGCCAACCCTCATCACAGGGGTATATCGGCGTCCACAGGGCTCTCTTGTGGAACTGAAAAACCTCCTACAAACCTGCGGGACAAAATCCAACCACTGGGTGATCGGAGACCTCAACGCTCGGCATAGTCTATGGCACAATTCACAGACAAATTTGGCGGGCAGGGTGTTAGTCAAGACCCCCCTTCACAGTGGTCCACCCTGACACTCATACCTACCGCTCTTACTCCAATGGATATACATCTACCATTGATCTCCTTCTGACGAGACAACCTCATCGAATTACTGGTTGCACGGTGACTGAATTCATCACCTCAGACCACCGACCAGTGATTTACGAATTAGAAGGAAGAAGGGAAGAACCAGCCCCAGAAAAATTCCTATATCAAGAAGCAGACTGGAGCAAATACAAAGCAGAAGTTTGCCATAGACTACCGTCGGTGCAACCACTCCGTTCTCAAGAGGAAGTCGATGATTTCATCAACACCTTCACCAACACCATTCTCGAGGCTGCCCACTCCTCTATGCTTACCTTCCTTCCTTCCCCTCCTCACCTCCAAAAACCCCCCTCCTCATATCATGGCACTCATATCAAGCAGGCGAACACTCAAAAATAGGTGGTACAGAAACCGAGACCAAGACGTCAAGATAGCCCTCAACGCCCTTACCACCCAGATCAGAAATCTGCTCCGCAAATGGAAAACTTCCAATTGGCAGGACAAGCTGAGGGCGACCTATGATGACTACCGGAAGTTCTGGAAGTTAACAAAATCGGCTGTAAAGAAAACATCCACTATCTGTCTGCACGATGGAGATCGACTCCTTACTCCCACTGACCAAGCGGAGCTGCTTGCTGAGTACTACGGACAGGATATAACAAACAGAACCATAGATGCCGAGCCTCTCCGGATCATGGCCCAGGAGAAAAACTTCATGTTCATCAGCCCTAAACAGCTGAAAACAATTCTAAGAAGAACAAAAGGAAACAGAGCTCCTGGATATGATGGGATACAGACAGTCCTGCTAAAGCAGCTCCCAAGAAAAGGAATGATGCACCTCACAAGCCTGTACAACTCCTGCTTGAGGTTGCGATACTTCCCCGTTCAATGGAAGCATGCTATACTGTTTCCACTCCTCAAGCCGGCTAAGACAGGAGACAAGCCAGAACACTACCGACCAATCAGCCTGTTGCCCCACCTCAGGAAAGTCTATGAGAAAATTGTTCTCAATTATCTACGTGACTTTTGCGAGAAGAATTCAGTAATTCCGTTTGAACAGACGGGTTTCCAAGCACATCTCAGTACTGAACACAACCTGATGAAGCTGCAAACTGAGGCATGCACAAACTTCAACAGGAACACTGCAACAGCGCTTATATCCATAGACTGCACGAAGGCGTTTGATTCGGTATCTCACGGGATCCTTTGCAGAAAATTGGAAGATCTTGAATGCCCTGAGCAGCTATACGGAGTCATTGTCTCCTTTCTCAGTGAGAGAAGTCTCGCTGTGAGGATTCGTGATGTCTGTTCAAAGTCAGTACCCCTCACTTGCGGTGTGCCACAAGGAGCAGTATTATCTCCGGTGTTGTTCAACATCTACACTGCTGACGTAGTTGGCAAAAACTATGGTAGGGCAACAGTAGCGGCTTTTGCCGATGATATTGCCATTACCAGCAGCAGCATGAACCCCACAAGAGCACTACGCCAAGCCGAAACTGCCTGCACAGAGATTACTCAACGGCTGAACTCACTTAACATCCAAGTAAACCCAGCTAAAACGGACTGCGTAGTATTCTCACACCAGCGTGGGAAAAAGACCGCACTTCCGAAGACACTGCGAGTGGCAGACACCACCATTGCCCCCTCTAACTGTATCGTTTACTTGGGTGTCACTTTGGATAGAGGGCTGAAATTCTCAGCTCACTGTTACAGGGCGCACCGCAAGGTGAGGAAAAGATCTTACCGTCTCCACCACCTCCTCTCCTCTCCAGCACTTTCCCTGCGACTGAAGTTGTGCATATACAAAAGCATGTTGAGGCCTGCACTCCTGTATGGTGCCCCTCTTCTCACCCGCCTTTCTGACGGAACTAGACGGCATCTGCAGCGATTCCAGGACTCAATGCTTAAGAAGATTGTAAAAAACGACTTCCTTGAAGAAAAAGAAGCCAGAAGACTTACACGAGATCTTCAACCTCCCGACGGTCCCCGGAATTCATCCAGCGCCGGCATGTCAAGTTTCTGGACTCTCTTCAGTTTCTGACGAACCCCCTGTTCAGAACCTTGACACCAGCGCCACCACCGGTCCGCTGGCAACTAACAACCGGACCGTAACCAAGACATACCAACGGGCAAATCAGAACCCACTGGCCACTGGTCAAAAATGTGACAATAAAGACACTTTCTCTTTTAAGTCGTAAGTGTAAATAGTTTTAAGTTTTCTTTACTACATGATTTAGGTGAGCCCCATCACCTAAACATACTCTTTCTGAAACCCACAGATCAAGATATCATCACAAACTTCCTGTTGGCCTTACAGTGTACCCAGTACAGAAAAAGGCCAAACATCCCTAGAAATTCCTAAATTCCATCCAACTCAAGAAATCATCCAACAGGGGCTAGGAAAAAAAAAAAAAAAAAAAAAAAAAAAAAAAAAAAAAAAAAAAAAAAAAAAAAAAAAATCCAAATAAATCCCATCAAATAACCTTTACCTTTCGTCGTAAACCCACAACATCCTGCCCTACAGTAGCCTTTAATGATATTCCACTAATTCCTGTTGAACAGATCCGATACCTCGGACTCCAATTGGACAAACGACTTATTTGGAATTCACATACAAGACGAAAACGACAAGAAACTGCCCGTCGTTACAGACTACTTCAACATTTACTAGACAAACGTTCAAAGCTCCCAATTAATTACAAAAGACTCATTTACATGACTGTAATTAGACCTATTTGGACGTATGGAGTTGAGCTTTGGGGCTCTACTAAACCATCCAATTCATCTCGTATCCAATCCTTACAATCCAAAATCCTTCGAAAAATCCTCAATGCTCCTTACTTTGTGACCAATAAACTTATCCATAAAGATCTTAATGTTCCATATGTTTCTGATTTAGCCCAAACCAGATACCTATCCTTCCATAGTAAGCTCCATAACCACTCCAATCCACTAGTCTCCCAACTTGCTTCCTCCTCCATCCCTGATAATCCTCCGAGGCGTCTGAAAAGAAGATGGCCTAGAGACTTTTTAGTGTAGATTTTATTGAAGTGCTACTAGTGAGTAGTCCTTCACAAGTTATTTGCATGCCATTGAATTCACTGTCAACACATTTACTTGTTGTATATTATTTTGTACAGTTGTAAATATCAATAAAAAAAAAAAAAAAAAAAGTTTTAATATACCTTACTCTTAACATATATTTATACCTATAGCTCTTTAATATCAGACACCTTTATTAAGTCGCGTTCCTCCTATTTTCTTTCCTGTTCAAGTTTAACATAAAAAAGTTTATAGGGTATTTTTCAACCAGAGCTTCTAATTGAAGTGGAAAACATCATATCTTACTTTTTTAATTGTTTGTATGGGATGCATTACAAAATTACCAAATATAATGATTTTTGGTTTTGCTGTTTTAATATCACTGGTTGTCGCGAAGAAGTCAATTATCCTAATTATATTGAAAACGAGTTCTGTTTTTTCAAAGATCGATTTTTGAAATATACAATAGTATATTTCAATGCAAAAAAAAAAAAAAAAAAAAAAAAAAAAAGGTTAGGTTCTGCTTCTTTAATCAGAACTTAAATTAACCAAATTGGTAGTAGACTAAATAGTATTATTAGAGTAATTACACGATTTTGAACAACAATAAAATCTTTGCAGCGCCCTATTGCCCAATTTTGACTTATCGACTTCTTCACGACAGCAGCTAGTGTAATGTTATTTCAAAGTAGACACTGATATTTGTAGTACTACTTTAAAATTTGCTCATTATGTTGTGATTTTGATTTTTTCAACCTGTCTATCAATACCTAATCTCTACCTAAGTTGCAGTAAAGATTTATAGTTTATTTAATCCAACTTTTAGCTTGTTTTAGATTTTATTCCTTCAGTGACCACTGAGGCAGAAATCGGAGTTACAATTTATAATTCTACATAGATATTTCATATTTACCTGACACACGATGGTATAGCAGGATCCATAAAATTAAGATTGATGAATAAATTGCTACTTAGATTAGGATTTCCTTAATCGGAGAATAGTTATGAATAAAATATTCTTATAAAAATGGCAGAGTTTTCTAGAGAATGTATTAAGCTAAAAATTGGTAATTGCTGCTTGTTTGGTATACTTTTCCATCAAAATATTTATTTTTAAATTAACGCGACCCTGATGCATATCAGGCAAAACACTACGTATAGTTCATTCACTTATGGTTGTATTTAAAATAGGAATGAAAAAGAAATGAAACAGACAAAAAAAAATATTTTGTGTTGTATAAAACAGTTATTCGAACACAGATTACTATATCTGCCTCACCCGTGTGTGGAGCTCAACTTGTGCTTTAAACTACCGTAAACACGAAAGGATCCAAAACTTGTGTTTGAGGATTATCAGTGATAACCATCGGTATACAAACAATCTACAATGCTGCACGATATCAATCTTATTCCTATCCACTTCACGTCTAAGATCAAACCAACACATACTTTGGAAAAAAAAAAAAAAAAAAATTAGAAAATTTGCTTATTCGAGAAATCGGCAGTTACAATAAAACATCAGTTAAAAGATACACGCACAAAAGAACGAAGCATTTACTCCTTACTTAATCTAGTTTAAACACCTCTTGTCAACTATGTTTAATAATGTTATTTTACGTACATTTTTGTTATTTTCATTTTATCATATTTGTTAAGATATATCGTACATCGAGAAAAAAACAGGCTCAACTCAAAAGAGCTAATTTTGAGTTAGCAGTATTAAAAAATAAAATAAATAAAATAAAATAAAATAAATTGAAATAAAATAAATAAAATAAAATAAAATTCTGTTTGTTAACTTTGAAAATAATTTAAGACACTCGGATAATATTAAACTATAGTTATTAAGATAGAGGGATACTATAACAAAAAAGTTCAAAGCAGACTAATTATGAGGTTCAAAAAGTATAATAATTATAAGTATATTTTTTTTTTTTTGAGCCCAAGACTTCCATTGAAGTCTTATACTGGCCTGGGTGGGAAGGTCAAGATTCATTTTGTAGGGCCACCACAAAATAAATGTTAACCCCCCCAGGTGGGATTCGAACCTTTTATTTTATTTTTTATTTAATTATTTATTTTTGATATTTATTATTATTATTATTTTGTCTTGTGTTTTTTTTTCTTATTTTTCCTACTATTCAGAGATAAACTTTGAATTGCAAAGCCTATTAAATAAACTTATATTAATCATGTATAGTTTGTAAGAAGGAACATGAATAGTCGATATGCATGGTAAATTGTAAAAATGTAAAGTATTATTATTAGTTTTTGTTTTCTCCCTATTTTTTCTTGCTGAATTAGTACTTTCTACTATTTTAGAAGCATATATTCCTCTTTTTTTCTTTGTATATTCACTACAAACTAATTTATAAACGCAGGAAAATATTGTTGAAAAATATCAACATTTATTTGTATTATTATGTTTTAATCGAATAATTGATCACTTGATGATATATAAATTAAAAAAAAAAAAAAAAAAATGTTCTTGTAATGTTTTCGTCCTCGTCATGAAAGGAAACGGACGAGGCTGGATTAACGCGTTTATGCTAATAACGAAACGCTGGCCATTGTGTCAATTTGCATGGCGTCCAAGGAGAGACCTTCCTTATTAACCGAAATTAAAATATATTATTCAATAGTAAAATAGACCTAATCATCTATTCAAATCAGGACAATGGAGTGAAACTAGAGGACTCTAATAAATAATATCTTCGTTTAGTTCAAATCCAATTAAAAGAGTTTTATTCAGTTATAAAGCTGGAGCAGAAACATGCAAATTACATGGAATAATTCAGTGGCCGTGCATCGAAAGTTGTTGAAGTATTTTCATAAAACTTAATATGTATAAAGGAAACTGATATTGAACGAGGGCCAGTCCTCCATTCCACTTGCTAGGTCACATTATTTTCCACGTCCTTCAGCGGAGGATATCCGAAATAAGTATAAATGCAGTACTGTGACAGTGTCGTTCGAGTAGTGCCCTGTTACTTTGTTCGCAAACATGGAGCTCTTAGTGAGTACAGCATATAATCTCTTAATCATTGCTATACTTTGCTTGTTTTAAACGATGCAACCATTCAGATAATATATGAATTCATACAGAAAATGAATATTGACATATTTTTCAATAACGAATAAACAACAGCTAAAAAAACAACAGATTTTCAATACTCTATTTAAATCAATAGTTTTCAGTTTCAATTTTCAATCAATCTTTTTATCATAGCCAACAATTTAGATACAGTCTTTGTAATTTTCTTCTATTAATCTTTGCATATTTGTGCCGAAACATTTCAATGTTTCTTTTCAATAATTCATAATACCACCACATTGAAATAAACCGCTAGTACTTAGAAAACTCACAGTAATTTGTTAGCATATAATAAAAATTATCATAATTTGTGTCTGTTTAAAATTCCGCTTATTCAAAATAAACCTTCAAAATTCCAAATCCTAATGATTTTTTTTTTTTTTATCTTTTTGTTATTATTACAAGCGAATTAACCACGTAGGATCACGCAACAACTTCATTATTATTATTATTATTTTTTCTTCTTGGTGCGAACTTTCCTCAGCATCCAACACTCCTTCATGCTTTCGCTGTTCCTCCGCCCAGAATCTTTCGTTTTCTTTGTTCTTCTTGTGGCCTGAATCCCCTCCAAATTATTCAATATGTCCCTAAATCTATTTCTGTCTTCTGAGATATAGTCCATAGTCATTTTTACTTCCTTAATCCATGTTTTAGTGGTTTTCTTTCTCCAAAGGTAATCGAATATCCGTTTGGTCTATTTTGCACAGGTGTCCGAGAAATATCAACCTCCATTTCTTAATAGTCTCGAGGATTTTTAGTGCTTTCAATATTTTCTGTTTATACTAAATTCGATATTTTTATCGATATCTTCGTACCTTGGCATATAGAATGGAATAAAGGTTTAGAAGAAGAAGGTATGCCACATTTTTTTTTTCAAAATATATTTGTTGATCAAGGTATGAGAAAGTGTTCTGAAACACTATTGATTTTTCATACATACATATACGGCACAACAATTCATTGCTAAATCAGGGCCCTCACCAAACGTTTTCGCAATTCATCTCTATTCTGTACAGCAGCCATCCAGTATGGTGTTCGAAGGATGTTGCTGGCATCTGTACGGACGCTATCCATCCATCTCATTTAGGGTCGTTCGACTCTTCTAGTTCGATAAATCGCCTCGAAATTAATTTTTTTTAATTTTGTTCTCATTCATTCTGGCGATGTGCCCTGCCTACCTGAGCCTCCTTACACTGATCCACCTAGTCTGTGTCCTTGAAGAGTGCGTAAATTTCTTGGTTTTTTTCTTCTTCTCCAGACATCACCCTCCCGGGACGGACCGAAAATTCTTCTCAAGATCATTCTTTCAAAGATTAGCAGCCTATTTTCATCAACCTTAGTCCATGCCCATACTTTAGATCCATATTTGAAGACCGGACGTACAAAGACTTTGTATAGCCTCACTTTAGTCTTGTTGGTTAAAAACCTACTTTTAAATTGGGTATTGATTTTAATACTGAAAATATCAACTAGGTATCTAGACTAACTCATTCTGATATTTTAAAAAAAATAATAATAAAAAGAAAGAAAAACAGTTTTTGAAAATTTTTAATATTCGTCTTCTAAATAGGTATCCAGATTGATGTGCATTCCTATAATTATATTTCGGGTTCGATCAATATGTACTTAAATTTTTATTTATTCTTGAAACAATAATTTTTTGTGAATTATTATTATTTAAAAAAAAAAAATCAATGAATACTTTATAAAATATTGAATGATTTTCGTAGATTCAAAAAAAAAAAAAAACAATAAATGGTTTAAGTATATTCTTTGTTTTATTTATTTTTATCAAAATATTATTATTGTTATTTACTTGTTTATTTCAATTTATACCTAAACTTTATTTACAGATTCCATGACCTTATTTTCTATATTTGTTCAATAGTTCATACAAGATTTAAAATATCTAATTTCCATGTGTTACTGGATTTCGAAACTATTTAGATGTTTTAAAGCTTAAAACTTATTTTATTAGTTAATTAATACTGGTAAATATTCTTCAGTAAATATTTCTGTATATGAAGGTGACCGTATTATGAAATAACTTTGTTATGAAAAAGTATTGAATATGTACTAAGGATATTGAAATAAACATAAAAAAAACAACAAAAAAAAAACTTTAAGTTATTTATTAACATCTCTTTAACTGTTAAGTGATTAACATATGATATGTGGTGAATAAATAAATAATGAATAACAAACTAAATATTATGGCAATGAAACATAAATTACTAATTTGTACACTTTGTCTCTAGGTGTTCATTCTTACTGCTTCATTCTGGGCATTAGTTACTTCTCGACCAGGGGACAAACAAGCAGGTAACATAGAACATACATCTAAACAGATATCCCACACAGGAGCTTTTGGTGGGACTTATAATTTCGCTAAAAAAAATAATGATGACTTTCACGGAACTTTAAGCAATCACAATTCTAGCAAATATGAAGTATATGAACCCGATGAACAGAGAGAAGGTTCCTATGGAGATCATAAATATGGTGGAGAAGGGGGCATAAGTCATGATGGAGACAAGAAAGATAAGTACGGACACTATGGAGACAGCGCCAAAAGAGAGTACGAAGTACATGAAGATGAACATAGACGTGAAGTAAATAGCGGTCACGTTGAATACGGCAAAAATGGAGTCCATGAACATGATAAGGGAACATATGGGCATGTTTATAGTGGGCATAATAAAGAAAGTGGAGGAAAACATGGATATGAGGTTGCAGAAAGTCAGGAACGTGATAGTAGAGAGATATATGGATATCATAAAAGTACAGGCAAAGAAGAAAATAGAGGTGGTGGCTACCACGTTACAGAAAAGCATAATCCTAGTGAACAAGAGGAATATAAGAAACATGAACACAAAACAATAAATGGAGAGGAAACAGGAAGAAACGGAGGACTTGGAGCATATGCCTCAGGGAAACACACAGATCACAAGTCTCATCCTAAAGAACCAAGTTACATAGGAGGATACGAAACCCATCATGACAAAGATCATCACCAAGTTTCCTATGAAGAAAAAGAAAAAGGAGGACTCGGTGAATATGCTACAGGAAAACACGAAGAAGGTAAGCATGAGTCTACCAGTATAGAAGAATATGGCCCCTTCATAAGTCCGGATCATATTATTGAAAAAGAAAGAACTGGAGGTCTTGGAGACTACGCCTCCGGTACTTATGACGTAAGGAAATATGAAGCTAATGACCGATCTGAGGATAGTGTCGACCTCAGTAAATATGGAGGTAGTCTCGAAGGATGGTTAAGGAGTGAAGAAAGAAGATAAGGAGGTGTCCACGGAGGTTACCAAGTAGAGGAGGTTGAGGGATACTGTAAGTAGATACCTCGAGTGAAGGATTTGAAAATTTATTTTAAAACATTTTTTCCATGTTAGGAGATCGTAAAATACTCAAGGCATGACTGAATAGATTTAGAGTCTAATTATATTTAGTTACATGGATGTAATATTAAATAGCTGTAAAGTATCATTCATTTAATATATATCTTAATTTACGAGATTTTATCAGTTTATGTTTAAGGATTAACAAATTATTTATATGAACTGCAGTTAGCATGATAGCTGAAAAAAGGTTATACATTAAAAAAAACAAAAAAAAACATAAGGTAATAGTTAAAATTAAAAGGATAATAATTCTATTATTATCTACTTACTAAAATTTTTGATATTAAGTTTTGATATACCTAATTATATCAAAACTTAATATTGAGATAATAAACAGTAAATGTTTTATACGGTGTATTGGTGTTTTTCCCAAAGAAGTGGAATGGATGTAACTAATTATGTTAACAAACTATATTTTAAAAATAATTTCCTTTGATATGCTCAAACATTCGTATATGTTAATAGAAGGAATGATAATTAATACTCCATATAATTGAAATTAAACAAAATAACTGTTTTATTTTTTAATTACTTAAAGACATTTTTTAATGTTACTAGTTAAGTGTATATGTGCAATATGTAATTATTAATATAGAAACTAAAAGTAATTTTTAACTGGTGCTTAAGAAACCGATTGTGTTGGGTTTAAATACATTTAACAATTTTAAATAAAGACGGATATACCAGACTTAAAAGACAAGAAACTGGACGTCCATCGTTTACCAGACAAGTGCTTTAAGCTCCGAATAAATTTCAGAAGACTTATTTACATGATAGTAATTAAACCCATTTGGACATACGAAGTTGAGCTTTGGGGCTCCATTAAACCTTCCAATTTTTTTTGTATCTATTCCTTGCAATACGAATTTTTTCATGAAATCCTCAATGCTCCTTATTGTGTCCCAAATAAACTTTTCCATAAAGATGTTAATGTTACATGCGTTGTTGATTTGGTACAAACCAGAGACCTATCTTTTCATAGTATGCCCCGTACCCTCTCGAGTCCACTAGTCTCCCAACCTGCCGTACTCTCAATTTCCTCCAATTCCGAGGCATCTGAAAAAAGATTCAGGGACCTTCTAATGTAGAACTTTTATTAAAGTGCAACTAGTTAATAGTTCTTTAAAGTTTTAGTTCTTTAAAGTTTTAGTTCTGCAATTGGATTAAAATTATAAATTTGAAACGGTTTCCAACAAGATTAAAATATTATATGAAGTACATTGCGCAATAAAACATGAGTTTTCTCATTTTTTTTATTTGAATTCAGATAATGCTTTTGTATGTAATAAATAATAGTATCTTTATTCTCTTAAGTTAATAAAGTATCTATTTTTGATTGATTACCACTCATTAGAATTGATATTTTATAAAATTCCAATTAAGAAAATTTCTGATCTCTTCTTTTTCCTTGGTTTTGAATTAGCATTTCGGATGTTATATTTTAGTATAATGACTAGTTTAAATAAATTTGTATCGACTAATATTATTACATAAAATCTAAATATGCAAGCAACTTCAGCAATATAGAATCCTCACGTAAACAATGGAAATTAAAAAAATCTATGACCAAGCTTATGCATTTACATAACGTCCCCTTGTTTATGTATACAATCATTCGACAACACAATCTGTGATTTATTTTGGAAAAAACAAACATGTAGCTCATAAATCTTATTTATTATTTTTTTTTTTTAAGGCTTTAGCGTTAGCCATTAGCCATGTTACTAATTCATATGTTACTACTAGTCATACGTAATTAAAAAAATAATTCGATCTAATTCTCATGAATCATATCCTACTTATATAGTTGATGCCATAAAGAGTTCTCTAAATCACCCCTCAAACTGGAATTTAACGTATATCTTCTCTAAATAAAACCTATTTCACCGCTTGCCTAATTCAGGGGTCAACTAAATCAACAAAATTCAATTTAGAAATACAAACATTTCAATGGAAAGTATTAAGGCAGATAACAAACTCATCACTCCACTTTTATAACGAGATCTTACATGCTGATAAACGTATTTTATCTGCATCAGATCATACAAGTATTAATTTGAAGAGGTTTCACAACGAATTGCTATTACTCGTAGCAGTTGTATTGTTAAAAATACAATCAAAACAGATATAACTTACTTAACATAGCACATACTAAAAAGAAAGTGGACGAGAGACCTTAGCTAAACGATAATAAATGACTGATCTTGTTTGTCCCTCTTACTTGTTAATGTCTTGTATCTTTCCCCACGGTCTTCTAGCTTGATGTATTTTCTTTTATAAAATAACTAAAATCTTCGTTTTATAATAAATTAAAAATCTCATAAAATAAATTAAACATTTACACAGTAGTTGGTTGGAAATTAAGAATTAATCCTGAAATATATCAAAATGCAGAAAATATATCAGATGTAATGAGAAAAAGAAGATTGATGTTTTTTGGTCACTTATATATTTATAAGTGTTATATATTTCCAGATATCTGTAGGGTAAGAACTCAACAATAAGCTGGGTCAATGAAGTAAAAAAGGATTTAGAAAAAAATAATATTGGGTTGTTTCACATGAAATGTCCGTTTTCAAGGTAAAGGGATTTTAGTAAAAATACAATATGAAAACAATATAATTTTATTCGAAGTATTTACCTTCTTTTTCTACACATTTTTCCCAACGCGACAACTTTTTTATCCCGGATTTGAAAAACTCTGAGCTTTGAAGTGAAACAAAACCTGAAAACGCACTTTTGATTTCAGCATAATTTGCAAAAAATTTTCCTCTGCAGAAGTTGTCTAAATTCCTGAAAAGGTGATAATCTGTTGGAGACAAGTCGGGAGAATATGGTGGGTGCGGAAGAACATCGTACCCCAGCTCTTTCAATTTATGCATGGTAAGTTTTGAAACGTGGGGTCTAGCGTTGTCGTGTAGGAGTATAGGGCCCTTCCGATTTACCAATCCAGGTTGTTTTTTCAATAATTTGTCGTGCATTCGGCCAATTTCATTGTAGTAGGTTGTAGAGATAATGGTCTCACCTCTCTAATTACAGTTGGAGGTCTTCCTCGGGGCTGGTTTTCCAAGTTGGTATCCCCAGTCGAAAACTTAGCAAACCAACGGCGAATGGTTCGTTCATTTACACTCCCTTCCCCAAACGCCTTACAGATGTTTCTAGCAGCCTCAGCTGCCGAACGACCTAGTTTAAACTCATAAAAAAATATTACACGAAAAATCGCGTGTTTCCATGTTCATAATTGAAGGTATACTAAACAGTGTGTAATTGATTGGAAGCTAATGTTTATAAAGAAAAGTAGAGGATTAGTAACTGCTTGATTATGATATGTGAACTTTGGAAGTAAACAACAGAGACTCGCGAAATCCTCTATGTATTTCAAATATTATAAAATCGGACATTTAATGTGAAACAACCCAATATAAAGATAGAAGAAATAAATAATAAAGAAGATTTTCGGCAAAAAGTATTGAAAATGAAGGGATTCCAGGGTAGGAAAGTGAAAAGGACTGGTGCAAAATAGTCTGAGGACAGAAAGAGGAAACATGTAGAACAGATGAAAGCATACTGGAAGAAAAGTAAAGAACAAGGGAGAAAGAATTGAAATTGGCACGTGGCCCAGTAAAAATAAATAAAATTAAACATTTATAAAATATTTTATTTTATAATCTCTAGACTTCTAGATCTCGGGACCAGGTTCAAGTTCATCTGTTAGCAGAAAGTTTATTCTGTAATATTAGCCATGGCTCGACTTTCTAGTACACATTCAGTCTCTATAAAGTAGGTATCCTTAATTGGGGGAAAACCTGTAAAACGTTGAGTTTGATTTCATCCAAATCTCCTTTTACAACGGTTGGCTTGGTAATCGTAAATCTTTACCCTGCATGCTGAACCTTTCTTCTTAAGTTACAGTGTAGAATCACAACCCACTTTTTTATAACTTTTTTTCTTCATTTCGCACCTACCCTCAGATTAAAAAAAAAAACAAAACAGTGAATGTGCTGTGGAGAAAAATAGAAAAATATGTCATTTTTAGGTAACTGTGGAGAAAAATACTCTTCGGCTCCTTATCCTGAAAGCTTAATTTTACATTAGGGGATTCTTTGTCCAATTTTTAACAAAAAATAAAAACAAAAACTCTCCAGCCGAGAGTTACAATAGTGATGATATTGTTGTTTAATAAATTGGATATTGAATGAAAATTAACAAGCACAACTCGTTCTGCAAATAATCAGTGAAACAGTACTCCAATCAGTGAAACAAAGCTTTCTAGGAAAATAGCTCCATCAATAGCAGGGTATAATTAAAGATGATCTACTGTTGGATCCCTGGCAGGTCCCACTCAGAAAAAAAAACTAAATAATTGGTTTCTTCGATTTTCATTTCCACGATTCCTTCATTATATTACTCATTGCTTATTATAAAAGGAACATAGACTTGATTTGTGATTCAAGGTTACCAAGTCCGGAACTTGATGTATGTGCCTTAATTAAAGGACTTTCAGTCGGTATATTTAAACTTTAGTCATCTATCGTACTTTTTTGTTTTCCTTTTTCCCCTCTAACAGTGGATCAGATTTGAAACTTTGATAGGAAGTTTATCTGCACGGAGTAATCAGTGTCTCGTAATAGATTGGAACGATTAGATAAATCAGATAACGTAAAGTGAATTTGAAATCTACTAGTATCTACAAAGATTTCAAACTCTAAATCCACTAAAGTTTAAAACAAATAAAGCTTATAATGCTAAAGTTCCTAGTAATTTAAAAATTATCTATTCATACAAAATTCCAAACTTTTATTCTATTGAACGATCCATAACCTATCTAACAATTACCTGATCATTCAATTATTAATTTATCATCGCTTGTTTGATTCCATCATATTCGGATACGACTATCCTATTATTGTAGCATGGACTATCTCCGTTACATCATTTACTGCTTAAACTTATAACGTATGATCGTTTTTTTTTTTCTCAGAATAGTTTGACAGAAATAGATATATTTAACACATTGAAATGCTTTTTACCATGATACAAAAAGGTGATGAAAGCGGTAGTTGAAGTGTGGTTCATAGCAAATCCAAAAATGAAATGGGCATTTTTTTTTTTTATTTCTATTTTTTCAATAAATACAACTGTAATTCATCTGAATATATTGCATATTCTGTTGGTCTCAATCACTTTACTCTAGTTGTGAGAACAAACGAAAACCTAATGATTCAGGTTATAAACTTTAAAAAGAAAAAAAAAACTTTTGAATAAGATGTAACCTTAGACGCGGGTTAAATACAAAAGGCGTATTTACATGACGGTAATTAGACCTATTTGGTGATATTGAGTAGAAGTTTAGGGCTCATCTAAACCAACCAATTCATCTCGTGTCCATTCCTTACAATCTAAAATCCTATAAAACATTTTCAATGATCCAAACCTCGTGAGAAATAAACTTATCCATAAAGATCTTAATGTACTATATGTTGCTGACATAGCCCTAACCGGATACCTATCATTTCACAGAATACTACATAACCACTCTAATCTTCTAAAGTTTAAAACAATTAAAGCCTTTTTAGGCGAAAGTGCATAAGAATTGCAAGATTATCTTTTCATGCTAAACTTATTTAAATTCTTTAGTTCAAACGCATATTCTATTGAACGATCCATTACTTGGTACAAAACATCATTCAATTATTAGTTTATCATCGCTTGTGGTATTCCATCATGACATGAGTTATAAGCAGTAATAACTTATAACCGTCGAACAATTTGTTTTCTGCAAGAAAGTTTTACTGAAAGTGAAATATTTATATGTTTAGCTGAAATATTTTTCTCATTGGATCGTTTTTTCCATGATAAAGAAAGTGTGTGACAGGGGTTGATAAAGGATGGTTCATAGCAATGTAGAATAAATGTGTATTTATTTTTTTATTATAACAATTTTTAAATACAATTTTTTTATTGACCTGAATATATTGAATACATTTCCTGTTGGTCTAAATCACTTTACTTAATCTCTATAGCAATAACAACTCTAATATATGCGGAAGTTGCAAAGGTGAGTAAAAATACGAATATTAATACCAACAAAATATGAACTTGTTAAAAAAAAAAAAGAATTTCCATTTTATTCATGATAACACTCCGAGGCACTTGATCAGAAAAAGGTTCCGGTATTTTCTAAAAAAGAACTTCTTGGGAAGTGCTACCAATCGGTAGTTCCTTTATAAGCAATTGGTATGTTGTTATAAACACTATCTTAACATTTACTTGATGTATTATTTTGTGCAAAATTGTAAATTTCAATGAATAAATAAGAAAAACAAAATCATTTTATGTTATTATTACTAAAAGTAACAAACAAGAAAGACCCTTGTTATTTTATTAACCTGATTATCCTATTCTTCAGGTCTTTTACATTTAGGCTTACTGTTACTACATTCGTTAGCATCACTTCATGCGCATTTCATTTTAAAAACCTATTATCAACTCCATTTGACCGTCATTCGTGGAAATTCTCTTTCTTCTTATCTTGTACATGTTGCTACAAAGAGACCTTTTTTTTATAGCACGCTTTATCTTATTATTCAAGATTCAAGACCTTCAATGTCGGACGCCAATCATCTCCGAGGGTTCCGGTTATCTTGTTAAAGGATTCTTGACAAGGGTTGTTTGAGGGGAATGGGTTATCAGAGCACCCTGCCCCCAAGGTAGGGTCCTGCTTTTTACTTGCTTTCAAGATCGGGTCCAGATAGGACTTTATTAAGAAAGCTTAATCGCTAGGTATCATTCGCAAAACTTTAGGTTATACCCCTTGAAAAAACTCCCTGGTATAGTTCAAGACACAAATGGATTTTATAAAACATTTTTGACTTTTTTCAACCATTATGTGTGATCTAAAACATACTTTGGCTGTTCAAGTTTGACGAAACAACAATACTAAGGAAGTCTACGTCAATATCTTCGAAGAGGTATGCATTTTCCAGCAACTCTTAACTGTTCTACCTTTAGAATTTACACGCCCCTGTGCTTCTCACCAACACTACTTTCGCATTTCACTACATGTTTGTAGCCATGTGTTGTGCCAAAACGTACATTAAAATATTTTTCTGTTTTTGTTGATAGAATGTTTTCCCGTTTTACTAAACCTCGCCAAACTGCTTTTTTTTTATTTTGTATTGAAGTTTTTTATTTTTATTATAGCATTGTAGCACTTCTGTTGGTTCTGCTTTATTTTCTTTTCGCTATACTTCACTTACTGATTAATATTTTTATTGTAGTTGAACTGTCTATTTTGTTTCACTAAACCTCTCATGAAATTCTTTTCATTCACTCTGAATTAAAATTTTTTTTTTTATTCTAAAATTGTATTGTATATAGCATATACATATATCATCGACAAAATGTAAAACTATAGAATATGAAAAATCGCTTCTTTTTTTTATTTTGACCGTTCACCGATCTATTATTCTACGAAGCCTTGTGGTAAAATTTCAAATCTGATCGGCATTAGAAGACCAAAATCTATAATTATAGTCATTTTACGATTTTTAGCATTTTACCACAAGGTGTCTTTTAGAATACATCGGCAAACGAACGAAAAAAAAACCGCTGTTTTTTTTTTCACATTCGTTAGTTTTTGCGTAGTGGTACTATATATATATATATATATATATATATATATATATATATATATATATATATATATATATATATATATATATATAAACAATTCTTACTGTTCCGTCCGTCTGTTATGCAAAGTTGTACTTCCTTTTATGCACAATTTTTACTTAATACTTTTATATAATCACGCTTCTTGTGATTTTTTATCTGGCTAAATACTTATAGCTTAAACAACTTCATATTTCTAATTTTCCTTTGTAAACACCTTGTGCTTTTTTTTCCTTCTTTTATTTTGTAGCATGTCTTATCGACTCCTAGCACCATCTTTCTTATCTAGCTATAGCTTCTCATTAATTTTACATTTAGGCAGTCTGTCTTTGTATTCTTATAGGTTATAAAGTCTATATCCTACCCGTCTTTCACTATAAAAAAAAAAAAAACTTTTTTATAACTTTATTCCTGGGTCTTGATCTTGGATATCAGTTATACTATACTAAGCATATGAAATACTTTCATTTCCATGAATACTCCAGATGTATCACGTTTGAAATTCAATCTTATAAGCAGGAATTCAGTTCCGGGTCATTTCCTCTATCTACCTGATACCCGAAGCTGTAGACTGGAAGACTTATAACCTGATGTTTCATTATGAAGGTTTTGTGTCAACAGAGCATGTTATGTGCAATTATTTTTATGTACATTTATTCCGATATTAAACATTTATCTATGAAATGCTCTTTTGCTTTAATAGTGTCTTGGAGGGTTTCAATTTTAATAAAATGACCTACAGGCGAACGGTTTTTTACAAAACCACATTGTTCATCAACGATTACATGTTTTTTTCTTTAGGTTATCGGCCATTTCTTCAACCATCTTTTCCATAATTTTATAAATGGACTAAGAATAGAACATTTAGCTTTCACCCATGGTTACCTGATAAGAAGCCTAGAGCTACCGATTTGTATAATTTGCATGACAGCACTGACATTGAAACACACTGTAACAACATGCACACTGTACTTCATCTGTATGAAGGCCTACAAGACACAGAAGTTAAAATAAAAACATTTTCGAATTTCTAAAATCTTGTAAATTATTTAGCAAAATTTAATATGTGTACTAAAGCCGCTAATGACTCATGTGAGTAGATACAGTAAGTTACAAAACAAATAAATAAATAAAACATTTATCATTTTTTTTCTGTAAATATTTTCCTACTGTAAATAGCTTCAAATAGGTAAAATACCAAATGAGAAAATTATATTTAATTTATGATTCTGTATGCATAAGGAAACACCTTTAACATTTTTTGTATGTAATAGCCTTTTGGTAATGTTTGTAAAATATTCTTGATAAAATAACTTATAACATTAATTAAACTATTTAATATTGAAAAGTTATATATGATTATATATATAAAAAAAAAAGTATAGTAAACAGATTAGCTGGAGAATCGACTGGTGCAACAATCATAGATTCGATTCCAGTATAACTGAAAACACCAATAAAAATATATCTGCAACATGTTTATGTAAAACTGTTAATAAATACTCATGTATCATTTAGATATATTTTTAATAAAAACAATTTAATAAATTGTTTAGCAATATTTTGCTTAATTAGTGTTATTATTCATACTTATGTAAGTTAACTAATAATATAGAGAATGAATTTATCTGTTATAATTTACATGTATTTTTTAACATGATTGTTTATCATCTAGATCCTAACAGTAATTTTTCAAAAATATTTATATGTTTACTCCTAATTTATTAATAAATATATTTATACAGTGACTATTGTCATTTAGTTGTTCGAATTAATATCGGTATGCATATTGATATTAGTAGGAAGAATTTATAAAATAATCTATTTTAAAAATACATTTTTATATGGAATATATTTTATTTAAAAAAATTAATTTGTTTCCCCTAAAATCCCAATCTTAATATTAAATTATGTTATTTATGAGCTCTTGCTGTTAAATGTTGCTCTTGCTGTATATAGTTGCATTATATTAAAGATTTCTGGTGTTGGGGTCGGTGGGCTTTTCGCTATTGAATAACTATTTTTGCCCAGTTGAACACTGGTAACAATATTTTTCAGCCGAACTAAGAAAAAAAATAATAAATCACCATTAATAAAAATCAATGCAATTTAAAGTTAATTTTTAATTCTGAATATACAGTTAGGTGCAGAACTGAGTCAATTCACCTACTTTTTTTTATTAAATCAAATTTATTTATATTTCTGAATTTATATGGGTTATGATTTTAAAATATAACTCATTCGCTACTTAATCCATATAAATCTTGTCCAATATCTACATTTCAAAACATTTAAATAATTATTATTGATTCACTCATTTTTGCACTGTTTTTATATACGGCTTTGCACTCATATATAAACATATCTATAATTGTCAGTATTATTACAGAAAAGCAATGTATTGTTTATTACTCGGTTTATTTGGGTACTCTAATTTTTGACAGCAAATACATGCGCTTTGTAGAAGGTAAAAAAAAAAACCTTAACTGACAAAAGCATTAAAAAAATAAATTAACTTGACCAAAAATGATTGGATTAGATTTATTTGGTGGGGAAAATTGATCGGTACATCACAGAAAAAACAAGATTTTATGAACTGTGGTGGCAATATTGGTTTTTAACAGCCATATTATTTGTGCTGTGACTTGATATGCCACTGATTTGACTTAAAAACACCGATGCTACAGAACCAGAAGACGCCACACTAGATCATAAATAGTGAATGACTATTCTTTGTTAAGTTCCTTTGTAACTAGGATCTGCTGTTTAAGAGCTACATTGGTATGAATGAAAATCTTACACAGGTTTTTTTAACATTCAAAATTGTAATATTCTTACACGTTTATTTTGAATAATCATTTATTGTAAATGAGTTTAATTATTCATTGAAGTAATTTGATCCTTTTGAAATGTAAATTTTGAGATTGTAGATAGAGATAGCCATGGTCTATTGTTTCTTCCTGTTGGACGAAATGGAGTTTTATATTTATAAATATTTTGTAACAAAAACACTCTGATAAATTTAACAAATATTTACATTACGTACATTAAATGCCAAAGATACCGATACGTGGATTGCCTTCTCCTCTCTCTGGTGTGGAGTGAAAAGCAGGAATCGGCTTCTCCCCTTACCACATCATTACACTGCTTGAAGCTATTGAAGCTGACGGAGGTTGTGTAATACAAGGCGCTGAGGATTTCACTCTTGTACACGAGAACACGTGCACTCTGCTGCTTCCACCATAAAGGTGGATTGTATGGACAAGTGGAGCTCATAAATACTTTAGACTCTTCTACCTGAATACTGATTCCACTTGAGTATTAGTGAGATAAAAATGGTTCTCACGAAACTTCCTACATTAATTATCAGTTCAACATTTTTTTTATTTTTTTTATTTTAAAGAATAATTAATTATAACACAAGATTACTGTACCAGATAAAAATGTAAACTAGGATCGACGATCGAAAATAATTACTTAAAAAATTATTATTTTAATTTTCATATCACTACACATTATAAGAAAATAATTAACAACTTACAAAAATGAAAATAATTGTTTTTTTATTATCACCCATTGTATTGATGTATCTTTTCCTTTTTTTTTTAACTGTATAAAGTTATTTTTATAGTATTACTGAACCAAACATATAAGATACATTAAGAATAAATATCCCTCGTGCATAACGGTCTGAACTCAATGATCAAAGGTTATTCATAATTGAAATTAAACACTAATTGCATATTAATAATTTGTTAATATAATGCTATAAAATGCAACTGAATAAAGTAAAAAAAAAAAAAAAAAGATGTAAAGGAAAAAATGTAGCTCGTTCCTAAAAATAACAGTATAAAGGTGTGTAAATTTAAATAATTAAATGAAAAAAAAAAATTATTTACGAAAAATCATTATTTTTTTTTTAATTTAAGCTATTACATCAGCCGTGTATACTTTTATTTGGGATTGATGAGATATTTGCAATTTCTATCAAATGCGTTTTGTTTGAGGACTAGGCTCGAGCGTTAAAGTTCTGAAAGCTGACGAAAAACAAGAGTAGACTCACAAGGGAGGACACACTCTGTATCTCACGGATCTTGTAGGAATTTTTTTTGCAGATTCCTGGTCAAAAAATATTGGACACGTATTTTGCCGTTCCGACCTTTTGGCCCTAGCCGGGAAAAAAAAAAAAAAAAACATTAAACTAATTTATTTTATATCTCGAGTTTGAAAAAAATGATATCGCCATGATTCTTTCCCCAAGATTTTTATTTTTGATCGCAAATTTAAGGAAAAATAAAGCTACTCCATAGATTTTGGCTTAGAGTAATTAAATTCTAAAAAATTGTCTAGATTTTCAAGTAAACTACCTCTATATATTTTTACACACAACAATTGATGTCAGGTTCTAATTCAGCACCCTCAAAAACATTGAAAAACGTTTATTCAATAAAAACAAAAAAATATCTAAATATCATTTTTTCACCCTCTTCGAGAGGAATGAAATTTTTAAACTGATTATTGGTTATTTTTCTTTAAATCGCCATTACATTGTTACACAATGTAAAGCATGAGCTTCAGCTTTCTTTTGATGTATATAAATGCAGAATTCGATTGAAAAACAAAACAAAAACCTATTAAAAAATTCGGAAAATCCGAAATACATTTTGATTTTTAACTTGAGTTTGAAACTAGATAAGAAGATGAAATCAAAGACATTTTAAGTGTATTGCCACTCTATATTTTGAGAAAAATATGAAATTGACACGTTTAACCGTCTAAGCGTAATTCATGTTTTTGTCAATTTAAAAAAAAAATTGCCTACCATTGGTCAGGCAAATTTTAAAGCTTACGAATTTTTATTTTACTATTTGGATGAAATTTCGTATTTAAGGGTTATTTGGAATGCTAAATTCGAATCCGATATCGGATCTTGAGAAAATATTCTCTATAAATTACATTTATATACATCAAAAGAAAAGTGTGGCTCACCTCTTTGGATGCTGCCCATTAGTCAGAACGACAAAATACAAGTCTAATATTTGTTGACCAGGAACCTCCAAAAAAAATTGCCAACAAGATCTGTGAGAGACGGAGTGTGTCCTCCCCTTGTGAGTGTAAAGAGACCAAGGGGTAAAATCGATGGGTAGTTCTTTAGGTTTTCCCTACGACTGGTTGGTTTTTCTGTCCCTACTAAAAACGGAATATTGGTAAAGTTTATATGGTCATTTAAACAAAAATCTGGATTTTGTAATGATTCATAATTTAATTTTTGGACCGTTTTCTACGTGATTTTCACTCCCTATTTTTTTGAATATTCAATACTAGATCGAATAAATAAATCGAATCAATCGAACAATCGAATAAATCATTTTCACTAGAAATGACAAATAATTCATTAATTCTAATTATATTATCCCTTCAATAGAACCATGCTTACCTCATGTTAAACTTTTATTTCTTACTTTTTAAATATATATATTTTTTTTTTTGATGTTGTAAATTTAGTTCTTATAGTACAGATAACTTAGAACAATGATTTATAAGAATTCCTATTCATTAACAATTAACTCACTTTATTGTCACTTCTATTGGGATAGTTTTATTTGAAAACTAGTTTGAGTATAGTCCCATTTTAAATTTGTTTCTATTAAAAACGGAAAAGCAAATCTGGCTTAGGAAATACCCAAGGGTTAAATCTGCCTTGCTCTTTTCTCCCCCACTTCTAATCTTGATATATTTTAGAAGTCTTGTTTTGCCTCCTTATGTGAGTACCAAAATGTTTGATTTCTTGTCTTGTACATTTTCAAAACATTAATATATATAATCTATGTTAAAAAAAGCTCTAATGCTTTGAAAACTCTACATGTTATAGAACTGAAGATGAATGTTTAACATTCGAAACTAGTTTTCACATAGAACAATTCGTATAGTAATGACAATTAATTTATCAATCCTAAAAATTCACTTTGTCAAATCCAAAAATAGATTATAATGTTATGTTAAGTTATTTTGTTTCATCCCAACGTTTTGCACTTCATGGATTTCTGTTTTGATGAATTAATGATGGTCGATTAATCACGTGAAGTTGATTATACGAATTGACAAGGCATCCAATCATACCAAGCGGTTATTATACATAGTTTCATGTCCACCTATTGTCTGATAGGACGTTTAAAAGCCATTTAATTTGAATAGCATTGGATGGGGACAGAATTTCCTTTTCATTGCAGTGATTGGTAACCCTGACACGATTGCGATGTTGTTACACGTAACCTCGAACTTGACACTCTATTCACTGTTCGTGTTTTCCTCATCCGTTCCTGGATTCATTCATGGTCTTTTAAGTACATACATTAAATATCAACACTTAAGACTATTTATTATTAAATTATATGCTTTAAAACATTTAAATATATGAAAAAGGATTCGGTTCCTTTAATAAGGAGTTACTATTAATATCCAATAAATACATCTAAACACTATAGATGAAAAGATCCACATACAATATCTATGAATGCTGTATTAATAGTGCATTAGGTATCAAATACCAGTATTAACATGTAATCAAATTTTAAAAAAAAATTCTTTATCCTATGATAGCAAATTAATCACTTTTTAATAAAATATATATATTTTTTTTTATTATTTTATTTCATGTAAGAGATACTACAGTACCCTTATAACAGTGTTCCTTGAAACAATTGACACCGCTCTTGTTATTTTTGCAATTTAAGAGATGTTTTGCGAGTTAAGTTAGTTATGTTTGAGACTACTTCAATATTTACTAGACAAGCGTTCAAAGCTTCCAATAAAATACAAAAGACTCATATACATGACTGTGATTAGACCTATTTGGACGTAAGGAGTTTGAGCTTTGGGGCTCCACAAAACAATTTAATTCATCTCGTATCCAATCCTTACTATCCAAAATCCTCAGTGCTCCATACTTTGTCACCAATAAACTTATATATGTCCCATATGTTTTAGCCCAAACCAGATACCTATCTTTTCTTGGGAAGCTTCATAACCACTCAAATCCACTAGTTTCTAAACTTGCTTCCCACTCCATTCCCGATAATCCTCCGTGGCGTATGAAAAGAAGATGGCCTAGAGACATTCTGCTATAGAATTTTTATTTAAGTGCTACTGATGAGTAGTTCATTTGAAGTTTTGACATGTTATTGCAATCGATATCGCCATACTTACTAGATGCATATATTTTGAACAGTTGTAAATTGCAATAAATGGGTAAAAAAAAAGTTTGTTATACAATTTCGCCAGTTTACTTTTATCTCTCTCGGAGAAAAGCTTTGGTTGACATTTTTCGATTTTGTTTTAAGTGTGTTGTTTGTTGTTTTGTGGTTTCCTACCACGTTTTTGAAAGTAAGTGATCGATTGTTTACTTTAGATACTATTAGATACCCCTTGGGAAGGTGCATAGTACTCTTTAAATACTTTTTCCAATTGGTGTGTCATCTTGTACCTAGAAACATTAAAGGTCTTGTACCTTGTAACTAAAATTGATTCGCACTTATTATTTTATAGCTGCAGGAATTTTTAAGTATATCAATAGATGATATTAAAAGTAAAATTGAAACTCACAAAATTGGTCAAGTGGTCTTGGGAGACTTATGAAAACGACTGAGTGAATAATGTTTACAATACCGGTAGAAAAGAGGATTGCAATAAAACAGCACTGTTTTATGTAAACAAAGTAATACAACAACTATTGACAAACAACATATCGGATTAGGACAAATTTTTGATATTACTTTAAACATTAGATCTTTGTGAGTCATCAGCTTAATTGGGGGTGCCAACACAAAAAAATATTAAACGGGTTTTAAGGGGCAAAATTTTCCCCTACTATTCAAATTTGGTTATATGTGATACTATGACATTTACTTAACCAAGTAAGTTGCTAACTCAAAATTTTTTTTATATATTCTTTTACATGTTAAAAAATGCATAATGTTTTTTTTTTTAAAAAAAAGATACTTAAGTCTTTATAATGTTTCGATCCGTTCAACTGTTACATTATATAACCTCCAGAACCATCACCTAAGCTCTGGAACAGTAACTACTCCGATTGCAGGAGCGGTTATTAGCAAAGATAACAGGGTACTCCAACTGCTCTAATTGCTCCTCTGGTGCTTGTTGGTCTATGGCGTTGGAGCTAAACCGACAACGCCATAGATCTTAAAGACATCTAAATATCACGAATAATAAATAAATAGAGATAAACAAAATAACATATAATAATGTTTCTTAAATTTAATATTTTCAATATATCATCTAAACTCAATCCGATCTTACATAAAGATACATGCTGTTAGGTGAAGAACTGAACCAATGTAGCGATTTTTTAATATATCAAATATATTCATATTTATTAATTTATATTTGTTATAATCTTTAACTGTAACTCACTGGGTACTTAATGTTTATAAATCCTGTCCAGTATCTACATTGCAAAACATTAAAATAACTAATATTGTTTGATCCACTTTTGCATCGTTTTTCTTAATGGCTTTCCACTTATGAATAAACAGGTCTATACTTGTCGGTGTTATTACAGAAAAGCAATGTCGTTGTTTATTAGTCAGTCTACTTTATGTCAGTCTATTAATGTTTCAACGTAATACAATTATGAAACGGATTTCAATGATTATTGCATAAACTCTTATAGAATTACATAAAAATGGAAAATTAATTTTTTTTATCTCTGAGAACTAAAGAGTTAAACATAAGTCAATTAACAATTCAGAGAAAATATAGAAATTTCCTTTGCAAATTATTGTTGTTGGTTGAACTAAGAGAAATTACACAGGTCTGCGACAAAAAAACTGCATAGGATTTCTTAACATTTTCTTATAGATTTTGACCTCTCAAAAACAGGAAAAATATTCAAAAAGTTCTATCACATAGGTTTTTATGTGTTTTTGTAGTATTATGTTTATTATTATATGTATGTTACTCACGATGCTTTAGGGTCAGCAGGCAGGCTATACTAAATACTCATGCTTTTTATGTTTGTGGGATAGTAGAGCCAGAGAACATCACAGGACTAAAAGTGATTAGCCAACCCGATAAACTTTAAAACTTGGAGAGAAAAATGTTATCAATACTACTTTGGAACCACCAGAAAAGGTTTTGTTTCCCCCCTCTTCATATCAAATTGGGGTTGATGAAACAAGTTGTAAAACAGTTAAAAAAGGATGGGGACTGTTTTAAATTTTTAAATATCTATATACGAATTTTTTCGTTTAAATAAACGATTTGAATAAACGAGTGCTTTTACCAATTTTTTGTAAAAATCAGCGCATTTTAAAAATATAATTCAGTTAAAATATCTCTTGCTACTGACAAACAATATTTTTTTATGTATATATATTATATATCTATATATATATATATATATATATATATATATATATATATATATATATATATATGTTGCTGGCTCTTTAGTCCCTGCTTTTGAATCCAATGACATGTAAATAACTTGTGAAAAAACTACTCACTAGTAGCACTTTTAGACGCTTCGGAGGATTCGAATTCGAACTCGTTCAACGAAATTAAACAAAAACCTTGCATATTCTTGTAATTAAAAACTGAATATTTTCCAAGTAGTGATAAACTAAAGAGGTAAACAAATATTTTGGCCTAGGAGATAAATATTGAATAATAAATAAAATTAAATAAAAAATTAAATACAAACAGTTCAAGGGAATTAGTTTTCGGACAGCCCATTATATTGTATAAATCCCAGTAATATTATCGACAATCATGTTAAATTACGGGACATAATGAATTAAATCGAGAAAGATAACATACTTTTTTTTTATAGTTGGCAAAAATAAAGAAAGTTTTTATTTTTTTCCTTCCGTTTATTGAAATTTAGAAATGCACGAAATAATATACATCAAGTAAATGTTTAAATAATGAATCCGATGACATGTAAATAACTTGTGAAAAACTACTCACTAGTAGCACTTTTAGACGTTTCGGAGAATTATCGGGAATGGAGTGGGGAAAGTTGGGTGACTAGTGGATTTCAGTGGTTATGGAGCTTTCTATGGAAGAGTAGGTATCTGGTTTGGACTAAATCAGCAACATATGGAACATTAAGATCTTTATGGATAAGGTTTTTGGTGACAAAGAATGGAGCATTGAGGAATTTGGATTGTAAGGATTGGATACGAGATGAATTGGATGTTTAGTGGAGCTCCAAAGCTCAAGTGCGTACGTCAAAATAGATCTTGAAAATAAATACTGGCAACCATTAAAAAAAAAAAAAAAAAAAATTAAATATAAACAATCCAAGATATTTATTTTTCGGACAGCCCATTATATATAAATACTACAAATACTATCGACAATTGTGTAAAATTCGGGGATATACTGACTTTAATCGAGACAGATAACACATATTTTTTTTATAGCTGGCAACAATAAGGAAAAAGTTAAATTAGAAATAAATTTGAATGAATTGTTTTTTACCTGGCTCGCACCTGTTCCGAGAAAAAAACCTGCAGTGTAAAGGAATAATTACTGGTTGAAGTTACAAAAAAAAAAAAAAAAAAGAGCTCTCGAAACCCGGTGGTTACCCACAAAGAGATTTTTCAAAGGGAATCCTAAATCGCTTAAATCGTGAAATGATCGGATTCCAGGGGCCCCCCCAATATCCCAGCCCTGGAATAAAACACTTTATCGCACATTACAGCTATTCAAATGGAACCTTATTTGGTTTTCTATCACTTCTATCCGATGTATACTTCAAGATTAAAATATCTGCTTTTCAACATTTTCCAGATGTAATCTGATCCATACCAATTATCTTATATTATGGCGAATTTCTATGATAAATGATAAATGATAAATTATATGTAAATTATATATTTACTAAGCACAAGATATACATTTTTAAAAAATAGCTATTTTTGACCGTCTATACTTCGTCACTAAATAATCAGAGACAAAATATTTCACTCGCATTTTAACTGTTGAAAAATATTGTAAATACAAAATGTTTGAAAAAATTGACTAATCCATAAAAATATAAAACCCGTTAATACATCGTAGCTACATCACGTTCTAATGTTTCATATGAGTACCGAAAAACGTGTTTTTTCGGAGAAGTGCAACTTACCGCAACTTATTTTTATTTTGGGACTCTCAGTGTGAGAATGAATCATTGAAGTTCATTATTTATGGTTAATTAGAATACGTAACGCATAAATAGTCTAACAGGAGGCATTGAGTTTCAAGAAATAAGTCCACTTCAAGACATATGTTTAGTAAGGTTCTTGAGGTTCAGTCAATAAATAAAAACAACTATTTTGGCGACGTTTCGAGACTATATTGTTCCTATAATCATGCTCTACAGTATTAAAATAATAAATAAAACTTATTAACTTAATACATTCAGACCAATAATATAAATTTACATTAATATACATCATATAAATCATTTTTTCATTCATATATTACACTAAAATACCTATATCCCTTTTTGAACCTGCCTCTGGGAATACCATCAGTTTTGGAAAATCCCACACAACCTTTAGTTATTTCTTTATTTTTTTTTATATTTAAAAATTCCCCAGGTCAGTTGTGTACTAAAACTGTTATAACTTAGTAGCAGATACCAATAGCATATCCACCAGAAACATTGTAAGTAATTTGATACCTCTCCATATTTTGTAATTATATGTATTTAATTATTCTAACGCATGTTGTTATATATTTATATTGTAGCTAACTTTATGTTTTTAAATATATCGTATAACTTATATTTATTGTAACCTGGTTTTTCACTGTAAGGCATGATTATGAGAACAATATAGTCTTCGAAACGTCGCCAAAATAGTTGTTTTTATTTATTGATTGAACCTCAAGATCCTTAATAAACATTTAATTGTAACAGTCAAGAAATTTATCCATACATATGTTGGATACATATGTTGAAGTGAATTTAATGCTCTTCAATATTTTTTATAAGATCTTTTGTCATAGGATGAACGGTTTAGATAGAGCGTGAGGAGAAAATCGGCAACGGTACGAAAACAGACAAAAATATAGAATACAATTTGTAGAGAATTCAGTTAATTCTAATTTAGTAAATTGTCATGTTTTGCTTATAGTGCACCATTTTTGAGATATGAGCGAAAAACCGAAAATCTTTGAAAAAATTGGGATATTTTTTCCCCTGTTCCTAGGCCCGAAAACTCCAGAACTTTTAGTATGTTAACTTCCTAACAACCCTAAACATGTTTCCGATGAGAAGCTTTGAATAGAAATCGCACTCTACGCCCCATTTTCGGCGTTCATTGACTGGACTATGGGATTCATAATAACAGTTACTGTTATTTATAACACATTGAATTATTATTTTTTATTTATGAAGATTATATTATTTATTTATTATTGTTGGGTACAGCTAAGCATTATCCAGCATCTGGGCTGCTTGACAGACAGCTATTACATGCTTTAAATACAAGAAATGTACAAATAAACTACATGGTCGGTCTTGACTCTCTATTTTACTTTATTTTTTTATATATTTGAGCTATTTACTTTTGTTTTTACACAAAGATTATTGCTCTATACAGTGGCAAATTTATAAATAAACCAAAAAAAAAAAAACAAAAATATATAAATAAATTCTGGATAAAACTCCACTCTAATTTTGAATAAAAAATATGGAACCTATATTTTAACATCCAAAAATAAAAAGGTTATAGATATTATTCCATTCCTTTAAATAACTAAATAAAACTTTTATTTTTAAAAGCATTTCGGAAAATATGTTTGGCTACAAATATAAATTATCTTTTAAATAAATATTATATACATAATTTCGACTGCAAAATTAATTTGTAAGCTACAGACTACATCAAGATTTACCTGAAAAATGTTCAAAGTTCCCAAATAATTACAAAAGACTCATTTACATAACTGTGTAATTATACTTAGACCTATTTGAAAGTACGGTGTTGAGCTTCCAATCCAAAATCTTTCCAACAATCCTCAATGCTCCCTGATTTGTGACCAATAAACTTATCAAAAAAGATCTTAATGTTCCATATGTTGCTGAGTTAGCCCAAACCAGATAATTATCCTTTCATTGTTAGCTCCATAACCACTCCAAGCTATTAGTCTCCCAACTTGCTTCCCGCTCCATTCCCAATAATCCTCCAAGGCCTCTGAAAATGAGATGGCCTAGAGACCTTTTAGTGTAGATTTTTTATGGATGTGTTACTAGTGAGTAGTTCTTTACATATCGTTGTATCCACTATCAACACATTTACTTGATGTAAATTATTTTATACATACGTAAATAGTATAAAGTATAGTAAAAAGTTATCCTGAAAAATAGTATAAAGTAATCTCATCTTTCTTCAACTTCATAATTCAACGCCCACAGAAGATCTGAAGGTTTTGGACGACAAACTCTGAAGTTTTGTTTGTAGGCCTGCTCTTGAAGCCCTTGCCCACTGAAGAAGTTTAGGAGACTTGTGACAATCACATCCATGACTTTTGGAGTTTTGGAGGGTGATTAACGATCCTTCCAGCTCAGCGTTTTCAGATGATCAAAACAAGGCCTGAAATGTCTAAGGCAGGTCGCACTTAGTTTTATAATTTAAATAATCTCACACTTTATAAACATTGTTTTTTATGATTATATATATAATTTATTGCATATATAGAAATCATGACAAATTTAACTGTTTTTTAAACAAGAGGCTTCACTACCATGTCATCCTTCATTTAAAAAGTAAGTTAAAGTATACAAAGAAGAATTGAATACAATAGAGACATTTTAATTAATGTCCTGGGGAAACGAATAAGGTTTTATCACGTCTCTTATAAAGAAAATAAATATATACAAACATAAAACAAAATAATAATAATAATAAAATAAAATAACGAAATTAAAATATAGTAATACTAGAAATAAAACTAAATTAAATTGAAAGTTAAAACTACAGCCATACTTTAGTTACAATACACACTCATCCTAATGATCTCCCAACAAAACCAGTTCCTCCATTCATAGAGGGAAAGGCCTGGCACAGCGAGGCTAGGACCTCTCTCTACCAAAAATAATAATAAAAATAAACAATAAGAATAATCAAAAGAGTATTAACATTTATAAACTGATGTATTTCTAGAGCTATGTAAAACATTAAAGAACAGGAGAAAAAAAAGTCCTTTTTCTTGATTTCCCTCAGACCAACTTTAAAACAAGATATCAATGGTTGATTCCGAGGTCTAATTAAAACATTTTTACGCTATGAGGCGCAGTTGAATACAATATAAAATAATAAGTTGTTTATTTTGTCAATATTTTTCGATTAAATCAAATCATGTTATGACAAAAATCCGATATTTGAATTCGGTAATACAACGTAGAAAGTTGATTTCAAATTACTGAACTTACGGTTCTGCTATTCACATTTGTTGAAAGATAATTATAACAATACTCTTTATAATAATAAAATCTTTAATATATCAGAGTAAATAACAAATATTTTACATCATTTACATTTTTAAAATATGGTTCTTTTTTTTTTTTTTTTAAATGAAGAAATCTTTTTCATGATGAATTAGTTTACCTTAAGCCAAACTAAAATAAATGTTAAAATTGAATAAACCTTCTGTTCATTTTGTAAAGTTTTATCTAAGTTAGCTTTGGATTAATTAGTTTGCTTCCAACAGACAAAAAACTTAAGTTTACTAACCGGCTAATTAGTCCTATTCCTTATAAAAGTTTGTTAAATAAAACCAAAGCTTGCAGAAATTATTAGAAAAAAAATTATATAATAAAATTTTCAGAATTTATTTATAATAATCTCTAAAACTCATACATAAACATTATTACAACAAATCATATGAATAATTATTAACACTTTATTGAAAATGAAAAGAACGGTTTTATAAAAATAATACAGACTTCAAAATAAAAAAAAAGTTGACTCATTTACATACCATAGTACAAGACCACTTCCAAACTTCATACGTAAGATTTTATGAGAAACTTTATGGACAAATCAAGAATCTAATTAAAACCATAGCATCGAGAAGCAAGCCAGAAAATACCTGTAGAAGGCTAAAAATAAGTTGGTTGAGGGATCTACTGGATTAAAATTAAATAATTATCATGTTAGGAGTAAATACCGCTCGGTCTGACATTCATCATCATGCCTGTTGTGCTGTATGTCGGCTTGTGGTCATGGGATCAGAGGCATGTGTGCACTTTTAACATAAAGAGAAAGGAAAATAATAGTTTAGAATGCATTACTGGTATTTAGACAATTGATTTGGTAAAACTCAAAAAATGCAATTCTTTTTGTTTTTTGCGAAGCTTTGAAAAATAACAACCTTAACATTATTTCCAAATGAGTTATTTGAAATGTAAGAATATATAAACGATTTTCCTAAATCGTTAAACGGTTGTCGTGTTTGGCAGGTTACACAGGCAGGTTATTCGCTTCCTTGTTCTTGAATTAATCACATACTGTTTAGTATGCCATCAAATATGACCAATGAAACAAGGGATTTTAGAGTTTTTTTTTTTTTTTTTTGTTTCTCTTATGTGTTTAAAATTGGACACTCAGCAGCCTAAGTTACAAGAAACATTACCATGGCGTTTCGGGTAGGGTTCGTTACAACCATATGACACATGGCAAAACTAAATAATTCAAAAAATTGTTGGTGTTTGTGTGTTGGTCAATAACAAGAAGAATTCATTTATCCTTTTTACTCGAAGGCGAAACTAACTCATCCACAAACATGCATTGATATTGATACAATGCATCAAAAACTTATCGAAAAACAACCTGCAATGGTTAATCAAAATTTAATATTTCACGACAGACAATGAAAAAATAATTCGAGCTGTGTTGCGATTTCTTATTAGAACCCACCTTATAAGACTTATCTCCATCAGATTTTCATCTTTTCTTTAATTTGGATAACCTCCTTAAACGTAAAACATTAAAAAATGATTCTCAGATCAAAAACGCATTCTCTGAATTTTTCATGCATTCACAAAACAAAAAATTTTATGATTGAAAAGTTTATAACAAGTTTAATGAATGAGAGTGAATATTTTCATTCAAAATGTTTTAAATTTCATAAAGTTGTTATACTAAATTACGTTTTCTGCAAAATCGGACATTTCATATATTTCGAACCGGTTTTGTTAGATCCAACAGTAGAATAGTTTTTTCCAAGTCAAACTGACATATCCCTAAAATATAGGGGGGGGGGGATATACATTTGAACTTCCGATAGGCGAGCGTATCTATAAGAAACGCAGCTGAAATGTTTGCTAAGTTTTTTTCTGATCCTATGACGTCTTGGGATATTCTGTTATTTCTACCCTCTCCTTTTGTCCCAAACATAGCATTGTCTTGGACAAGGATTCCTACGGCAAACAGTAAGAAAGAAAACGTGTTTTGTATCTCGGGAGTAAATTTGCGTAATTTTTTAAATACTTTTATTTTAAATTTATAGTTGTAAAATTTTTAATCATTGGTAATTTAAAGTAACGTACAAATTGAATTTACACTTGATTCAAACAACGATTAAAATGTGACAGATACGGCTGACCTGAAATGATTGTATCATTTTATCTATTTACTTTTCTATTCCATATACATATATATTTTTTAGGTTTACTAACAAAAAAAAAAAATAAAATAAAAATAACAAAAATCGCCCGAATTAACTGTGAGGTATGTAGGCAGTTTATTTTTTTGCAGCATTTAAAAAAATGTTTGCAATGATTGTATTTTATCTTCGAAGTGCTTTTGTAATTTTCATAAACTAGTTCTTAAGTATAATTCTATATAGCTTAGTATGTATTTAGAGATGCAGATTGTTGGGGTAGGCAGTCATAGTTACACAGCAAATCAAAAAGTAGATACAAAGTTGTTGAGATAATGAGGACAAGTTAATGAGTTAATATTTACAACAACAACTTACAACAACTTTGTATCTGCTTATTTTTTATGTTTACCAATTATATTGTTGAATTTACTCATTAACTTTTAAGTAACTATCACTCATTTTAATTTCTTTTCAGTTTAACCTTAATTCAATAGTCTTTATGTATTGTTTTCTCTACCTTTAGATATTGCCTTTATGTTACTGTCTTTACTCTTATGCATTTATTCTTTTCATACTTTTGTTTTTTTGTGTGTGTTTTTTATATATTTTCTACAATTTATTCATATCTTTTTGCTTGTTTTCTTTTTTTCTAGCCCTGATGAACGCCTGCAATGCAAGTCGAAACGCCGGCATTATAAATTAAAATATTATTTTGATTTGCTGTGTATCTATGGCTGCCTACCCCAACAATCCACATCTCTAAATACTTCACAGACAACTAATAACTTAAGAATATTACTGATTTAATGTAGTGTTTTCTCAGTTCCCCAAGAAGCTGTAAAAAAAAACTTTGTTATAAAAAGCAACATGTTTATTTTTAAAATAAATTTTTATAGTTTTTTTTTTTTTTTTTTTTTTTTTTTTTTTTTTAATTCGTTATAACCAGTAAGATATGCCAAGTAAACATATTGGCCTACGCCATTCAACATATTGGCCTTTTTCAACATGTATATCATATAGATTTAAAAAGACGGAGATGCTCATTACATACAAGTGGTTTCTGTGATATAAGCAACACGTGCACCCATCCTAGTTGGTCTAGGAGGCATGCCAGTCAGAAGGTTAAACAAGCATCATACTGCCTTGCTTAAGAGAAAAGGAGTAACTTAAAAACTGTGAGATAATGGCTTATCGATGCTTCGTAGAAAAGCAGTAATTAGACTTTTTACTCTTTTTCTACGGGACATTGACTCGAAAATGTCATTACGAATCGAATTATACCAATAAATGATCGTCTCACAATTTTTAATTTAGTGATTTTCTGAATGGCAGGGCACCATACACGTCTAACTCAATTCTTGGTTTTCTGCAAGTGCATTTACTTCGATTTTTTTTTTTTTTTTTTTAATGATTAAACGAAAATAAAGAATACATTCAAAATAATAGTACCTATTAACTCCAAAATGAACCATGCAATCTTTAAAGCGCAATTCGAGATAAATTGCGTGTCATTTAAAAATAATGTCTATTATATGTTATTAAATGTACCGCGCTGTTTTCTTCTGACTCAAACTAATCACGTATAGCAAAAAAAGATATAAAAATTTCAATTTTCTTCAGCTATAGTGCAAGATTAGTTTCCCCTCCACGTCTGTCACCTTTGTTTGACCGAAGCCACGTCATCCTCTGAGCCTTCTATAAAGCCCTGTCAAAAAAAAACCCGATGAGTTGTAGCGTCGTGCTCCGAGAGGAAACATGAAGTCCCTGGTGAGTGTGTATATCAGGAATTTATCTTTTTCTTCATTTTTTTTTCTTTTTATAATTGCTCGTTTAAGAGTTGAGTTTATAAATAAATCAGAGGCAATTATATATTCTTGCAGTTTACTTAATAGCTACATGTGTTGTAGTATTGGAAAAACAATCTTAAGGCTAACAACAGTTCTTCCATTCAATCATCATTCAATATCATAATGATCATATTAGTCGATCACCAAATTTAACAATTAGCGGCCAATATTGGAAGCATTAGCGGTAGGAATAGTTTCTATCGTGGATTTTGAGCCTCGTTTTTAAATTTTGTTTCACGATTTTAAGAAATTATTGACATTGGTCTAAATACTTTATTACTCAGAATACTTTGGTTGATTCCGCATCCATGTTTATATATTCATTTATTTTTCATTCTGGAATAAATAATATATAGGGGTAAAAAAGTGCGTTTCATAACTATAAACCATTTTTTTTTTTTTTTTTTTTTTTTTGTCAACTTTGTACATAATTTTTTTATTTTGTACACAAAGAAAGGGTTCTTCAGAAATGATAAAGAAAAAAAGTTATTTCAGCTTATACAGAAACAAAAAAGGTATTGTATACTGAATGTTTATCATTTTCACTTAGAAATAACTAATTATCCACATTTGTCATAACTATAAACCCAACGTATCAAAAAATTATTTGAACAAATTATTGGTTGTAACACCTGTTCATTTGTAATAGTCGGCGGCTCCTTTCTTTTGTCTCAGCTACCTGAAAACCCTTCTTTCCATTCTTTGAATTAAACTTTTTCTGACTTTGTCGGTTATTTCGTTCCACAATTTGATTACGGCATTTTTAAAATCTTCCACATACCGGCATTGCTGGTTTTCGGCGTAAATCTATCCCCAAAATGATACCCCCTACATTTTCAATTGGATTGAGAACAGGAACACAAGCAAGCCATTGAAAGAGAGGCTTAATGTAAGATGTGAGCCACGTTTTGGTTGCTCGACTAATCTGAATTGCGGGATCATCTTGTTGGAATGTCCATTGGACTTGATCATTTCGCTGGAGAAAAGGCAACAAGTGATGGCCAAGTACGTTCGTGTATTCCGTGCTGTTCATTTTAGTAAAGGGGGACGCTAACTTTAGCATTTCAGTTGAACAAAAAGCTTAACATTACACTTCCTCAACCAAAATTTCGCTTAGAAAATTTAACATGGTCTTTTCTACGATCCCTGCAATAAGGCCTGATGCCATCTGGACTATTTAAATTAATTTTTTTTCATCTGGAAAAATCAAGGTATGTCAATCAGTAGAAATGTTTTGTCACCTGAATATTGCTGCAATATTAAGCATATACATGCAATAGCTTGAAGTTTTGGCACTTGATAAATTTACTGCGTTCAGAACACGGTACACTGTAGAGCGCAAAACGCTCAGATGAAGATCGTGAATCATTTTGCGAAAGCTTTTGACTGATACTTTTGAATAACCAGTAATTCGTCGTTCACAACGAATGCGAATTTTTTTTTCCAGGCCCACTTCTTTTTTTTTCAATTATATTGTTGTTTTGCCACAAAGTTTCGTACCACGTTATGCGATCTTCTAGCGATTGCACGCAAGCATACATTTTATTTGGCCAGTATGCAAAACATTTTTTCCTTTTTCATCTTCCTGTGGCATCAAAGCATGGAAAAAAGAAATGAGACAAAAGCTGAATGCCTATTTTCCGCAATTAGAGGATTAGAGTTAGTTTTTAAATGACATGTTTACCAGCAGATATTTTTTACTCAAATGGTTTTATTGTTATGACACAATCACAAAATTAAGTTTATTGATGATAAACATTTTTAAAAAGCGAAAGTTCGATAAGAATGTAAATGTTTTGTTTCTTTTACCAATTTTTAAAAATCGATTTGCGTCAAATTTAATCTGCAATTCTTCTAAATTAAAAATTTCGTGAGGTTTTATAGTTAAGAAACGCACTTTAAAGAATAATTCTTTATATATATGTATATATAATATATATATATATATAATATATATATATATATATATATATATATATATATATATATATATTTTTTTATATTTCACTGAAGCTATCCGCCAAGAAAACCTCAATTCTAAAAATTAATTTTTGCTGCTGTCTAAAAATACATTTAAAACTTTATTGATATTAATTATTTTTTTTTAGAACAGCAAAAGATAGATTTTGTTTCAGGGTCTTACTTTTCACCTTGACATTAGGTCATTTTAAGTGGCGGTTTAAGTCAAGGTTTCAGTTCTTCAACTACTGCATTCCATCCCGAGGCCGCTCCTCTCTCAAATAACTAATAAAATCAAAACACAAAATTTCATTATTGTTACTTTTAACCTTGCAAGTAAAATTGATCATACAATTTTAAAAGAATTTTATTTTATTTAAAACCTAAGATTACTTTGTTTAGAAAGGAAATGATTTTGGAATATAATCAGTTTAAAATTATATACTATTTTTAATGAGTAATGAACAAACTATATGGGGTTATAATTTAAGTAATAATTATTCATTGGCTTGGAAGGTGCATGGCGAAAAGAATTGGAGGCCCCATTGCCCAGTAAGTAGAGAGCGATCAGCCACTGGCCCTACAGGTTGGGGGGACAGTACTCTAACTGCATACAGTACACCAACACAGCACACACGACAATACCCACATACTACAGACAAAGGCCAATCACAGTACACACCCTAGAATCACCTTCCCTTGGTAGCCAGCCCGGACGGGGATGCCGTCCTACCTTGGTTTTTATTTTATTTTTTTTTTTTATTAGCTTTTTTTTTTTTTTATTTGTATAGTAAACATAGCTTGAAGAAACTACTTGCTTTTTTGCAGGCCCTCACATTAATGGTTATTTACCTGGCAGCATGCGTGGCAGGAAGGCCACAGTCCGGAGGACCAGTTGGTACAGGAAGAGGTACTGAAAGACAACAACAATATGGCGGCCCTGTTGGTGTCGGGCTGGGAGGCCAGCAGCCTGGAGGAGGTCCTGTAGGGGTGGGCTTTGGGGGGAACAGGGGAAGGGTTGGAGGAGCTGGCTTAAGTCGTTTGTGATTGCCCGATTTGAGGATTCATCATCCTGAGAGAATGGAAAGAAATATATATTAACTGCCAAAGATATGAGAATTTATATATGAATTTATCAATAAAAACCATTTATATATTCTTTATAATTCATTTTGTAAATACTTGAAGTACGCATGATAGTATATAAGGATCAATAAAATTAGGACAGATGAATCATTTCCCACTCCTATTGGATGTTTTTAATTTAAAGACTAGTTTCTGACCGTTTTTGAAACAAATATTTGTATTATTATTTCTTTGATATAAAATACAATTAATACTCAAAGTATGGCCCGTTGTTATCTACCGTCATTACCCATCTACTAGCCAATTGCTCGATGCCACCCTGATACCATTGCTTGGGATGGCTATCAAAGAACTCTTGGACAGCATTATCAAATTTTTCCCCTTGAAGAAAATGGGCCATGGATCGAAACAAGTAGTAATCCGAAGGTGCGAGGTCTGGACTATATAGTGGATGAGGCAGGAGTTCAAACCCATGAAGTTCTGTAAACTTTACTTTGGTTCCACTGCTGATTGTTGAGGAGTAGCTTCCTGAGGGACCAGTCTACAGGTCTTTTTCACTTTCCCCATGGAGAGAAGATGGCGACTAACAGTATCTTTCGACAGACCACACTCCCTGGCAAGTTGTAAATTTTTCAAACCAACCCCGCACAGTGCGCTCTTTAAGGACACCTTCCCCTTCATATTTAATAATTTCACGAGTTGCTTCAACGGCTTTGGATTTTTTTTTCTTTAATTACGAGAATTTCTAGGACACTGTCATGTTTCTTCTTTGGAATAAATAACTGAACTGAGGCTTTTTTTTTTTTTTTTTTTTTTTGAAGAAGTCCAGTGTTAGAAACAAGCTCAGTGTTTCCACTTCTTTTGGAAATTTACGCGAGTTTTAAAAGAATGGAAGATGAAATGCCACTGCACGGGGATGCAAATTTGAAATTATTATCTCTATAATCTCCAGTTTGCTGACGATCAGGTTCTCATAAAGTCGGATGCAGAAGATTCTGAGTACATGATGAGAAAACCTCTCCAGAACTCAAGCTGGGGGCAAGAAGACAACAAGGAGAAAACGCTATATATGGCCTTTAATAGCAAAAACGAATAGCTATCGATAGATTCAAGGGTTCTAAAACCTGAGGCTCAATTTAAATATTTAGGGAGCTGAGTGAGTGATGCAGGAACGTCTCTACGGACAAAGACATTAAAAGAAGCATTCACAACGGTAGAATAATAATTAAAATTTTTAATTCTGTACTATGGAGCAAGTCGGTGTCCATAAGAAAATGTATATATAGGCCAAAAGACTTCTAGCCCTATAAATGGATTATTTGAGATGTTCCTGCGCAGTATCGCGGCTTCAGAAAGTTCCAAACACTGAAATCAAACAGACAATGGAACAAATGGATAGCATCCTCTATTGAGAATATGAGGCTAAAGTGGTTTGGGCATGTTATGAGGATGGGAGAGGAATAATGGCCAAAAAGATTTTTTGAATGAAGCCCGGAAAGAAAACGGAAGAAAGGTCGCGCTAGAAGACGTTGGGTTGAGGACGTCATGAACGGAATGATGAATAGGGGAATGAGTGAGGGAGACTGGTTGGATAGACAAAAATAGTACCAACTTATTTCTGGTGAAAATATATATAACATATTGTTGTAAAAAAGTCTTTACTGAAATAAATAAAGTAAAATTATTATTATACGAAAACATTCATTCAGTATTAAATTAGGTGATTGATTCCTGGAATTCAGTAGTCAAATAGCTAATATTAAATTTCAGCTAGGTTTAAATCTTACCCAACTCAGGTCATAATGAATACCTACCAGACCCTTAAAGTTGGGCAAAATTTAATCATAACTGATTGCTTAACAACTAATCTCATTGGACCGATCGCCTAATTTAATTATGATTGAATTCGATTTTTTTTAAAGTAGACTTATTAGTTAACTGATAATTTAGTTGACTAATTATGACTTAATTAAGTGATTGATTCCGGAAAATTAGTTGCCAAATAATTATGTAGGTTTAAATTTTTATTACGAAACTCTGCTGACCCTTTACATTCGGTCTGCTCTTGGTCGTGATACGCTTCAGAATTCCCTTTCATTTTGCCTTCTTAGGTGAGAATCAACAATATTTTTTTCTTTTAAATTTTAAAAACATAAATCTTAATATATATAAATTACGTGTCGCCGCCTAGGGGCCGGCTAACACCTAAACTACTGAACCGATTTTAATCAAATTTACACACCGTGTGCAGTTTGATCCAACAAAAAAGATAGGATACCTTATATCTTAATTTATAGTCGCAATATTATTTGTATATTATCTGCAAGTCACAATTATCTGTTAGCTCTATACGATTCTAACATATGGCGGTATAAGGTTATACTATTATATAAAAGGACAAGCAATGTTTCGTTTGTGTTCACCTGCCGCCCAGAGCAAACAGGCTTCCAGCGAGGTGTCGCGTGTGAACATCATTTGGCTAAACTGCAGGCGTACACCATCGAACAGATGCACCGGAACAAGGCCACGGCGCTCATCTCGCTGGATTGCACTCAAGCCTTTGATTGTGTCTCACACCCCCTGCTGCTGCACCGACTGGAGGAGTACAGGTTTCCCGTCGCACTGTGCCGACTGGTCGGAAACTATCTTAGTGGAAGATCATTCGTTGTGCGGGTCGGTGGGAGTCTGTCTTCGCCAGTCCCTACCACCTGTGGTGTTCCTCAGGGGTCAGTGCTGGGACCGATCTTGTTCAACATCTTTACGGCGCCAGTCGTATCTATAAAGCACCCTGAGGCGGTGGTGGCTGCATACGCGGATGACGTCGCCGTTTACGCGTCCAGCCTCAACCCCGGCCGGGCTCTCAAGATGGCTGAGAGGGCAACTTCCACCATCGTCGAGGCTCTGAAGTCATGCGGCATCAAGGTGAACCCTAGAAAGACTGACGCCATAGTGATGTCTTTCTGTAAACACGGCAAGTACCAAAAACTGCCGAAAAGTTTTACAGTAGACGGTATTGAGCAGACCATTTCTAGCTCAATATTATACCTAGGCGTCAGCCTCGATAGGCACCTCACCTTTTCGACCCATGTAAAAAGCAGGATAAAGCTGGCCCGGGCGCGGACATACCGCCTCCATCACCTCTTAACCTCTCCTCAGATATCCCTTAGACTTAAAAATCCAAATTTATAAATCCATTATAAGACCCACCCTCCTCCACGGTGCTCCACTGCTGCATCATATGTACACAAGTACACTTCGCGCCCTCCAGACTTTCCAGAACTCCGTCCTTCGGCGAATCGTCCGCGGCACCCGCCTAGAGAGGGCCAAAAATACCCGGATCCTCGAGGAGCTGAGGTTGCCTACGATCCCGGCTTACATCGGACGCCGGCACGTCAAGTTCTTTGACGGGCTGAGCTACAGCACCAACCCTCTCTTCAGGGACATAGCCCCGCCTCCAAGCCTGGGAGGTGGCAAGGCACAATCCCCTTAGCGGACGTACTCAACAAGGGAAGGGGTTCAGACCTTACGGACTGACCCGATGACCACCATAGCTGGCAGAGTGTTTCCTCCACACTCGACACGTAAAGGGAGTACCTTCAGTGGACCAAAGACCCTCCAGAGATGGCAGAGCAGAATTACGTCTTAAAATGCCGAAAGGCAAGAAAAGATCATTTCTATCATTATCATTCTTGTATGAATAAAATAATAAATAAAATCGGAGGCTTTAAAAAAAAAAAAAAAAAAAAAAAAAAGTTTGTGTTCACTAACCGCCAAAAACTACTGAACCAATCTCTACCAAATTTTGACTACATCATCTTTATAGGATGGTTTAGCAATAGTAAAATCTAATGATTTTCAACTAATTCTTTATTGAAAAATGAATAATAAGTGAATAACAGTGAAGTTCAAAAATGGCGGCAATTGCAATCTACATGAAAGGTTAAAATGTACAGTGTTACATAGAGGTGAACATTGATAATAAAATTTACTTATTTTCAATTAAATTGTTATAAAAACAGGTATATGGAGTGAAATATACCAAAGTTTAACTACATCATGTTCATAATTCTAGGTTTAGCAACAATAAAAATTTAAATGTACAATGTTGAGTGTTAGAAACGGGTTTTGCCACACTATGACATACTTTTATGAGGGGTCACCTGTGGTGTAGTGGTTAGCATAGCAACCTACTAAACCCAAGATCGCGGGTTCGCAGCCCGGCAGATGACCTTAGGATTTTTTAAAGGGAGTAAAAAATCCTTAGCTATGCCGTCCTTCGGAAGGGACGTAAAATGGGGGTCCCGAGCCTGTGCGATGTCAGGTACTCGTTAAAGATCCCTATCCTAATTATACCTGGATAGGCAAAATTTAGGACTCCCACCGTAGCATCGTCCGATTAGCCATAGCAGCATAAAGTGACGTTAAACGAAACAAACAAACAAACATACTTTTATGGTTAGAAATTAAAATCCAACCAGATCAAATCAATAAATTATTTCTGTCGAACGAAAATTATTAAAAATCAAAATGCCGATCCTCAGCTGTTTAATATTGTGTGTAAAAATATGAACTTTGAACCTTTAGTTGTGAGCACTGATAATGCAGTTTCTTAATAGTCTCTGTCCATCTGGATTACCAACTCATATATTAAAATTGAAAATTGTATGTCTAATTATGCTTTATGTTATCTTCAAACACCTAATCAATCTAAATTTAACCCAGTTAATAATGGCTGCTATGCGTGAAAATATCATCAAAAATAAAATTTTCAATTCTTCACTTTAATACAAGATTTTTATCGATAAATATTTAAAAAAAATTAATTATTAGTTAAAATTATCCAAGATCTTCACTTATGAGAGCGGGCGAAGCCTCGACGGGGGATAATGAAGTTATATATAAAAGGACAAGCCATTTTCGTTCGTTATCACTAACCGCGAAAACTATAGAACTATTTTTTACCAAATATATCTATATCATCTTCATAGTTCAAGGAAGGTTTAGCAATAATAAAATTTATATATTTTCTATTAAATAACTGTTTAAAAAAACGATAATTATGTGGAGTGCAGTAAAGCGAGCGCCATTTAAGAGAGGTTACAATGATCCGGTGTTAAATATAGCTAGAAATTGATAATAAAGTTACTTAATTCAATTAAATTGTTATCCAAAAAGCTATAAATATGTGGCAAGCGACAATAGCGTTTTAGTAAAACTAATGAACCTATCTGAACCAAATTTTAACTACATCATCTTCATAGTTCTTGAAAGATTTAAAATTAGAAAGTTTACATAATAATAACTTATACTATTATATAAAAGGACAAGCCATTTTACGTTTGTGATCACTAACCACGAATACTACTGAACCAATCTGTGCTAAATATTAACTACATCATCTTCATAGTTCCAAGAAGGTTTAGCAATATTAAAATCTACTGATTTTTCATTTTTTTTTTATTAAAAAAAGAAAATATGTGGACAACAGTGAAGTTTGAAAATTGACCGATAGGTGGAGAGGTTCTACGCGAGAGGTTACAAAAGAGCTTGAAATCGATGATAAAATTTACTTATTAAATTATAAAGAAAATTATTAAAAAAGATTTAAATATGGTATGCGATATGTGGATCCCAGTGAAGCTTGAAAATCGAACGATTGTGTATAGCACCATCCCACAATAGAGTTAACCATGGTAAACTGAACCTATCTGTACCGACATCTAAATAAATAATTTTTATAATTCTAGGAAGGTTTTGCAATGGTAAAATTTACAATAACTAAAATTTAAATGTACAATGTTGAGAGACAGGACTGAGGTTTGCCACACTGTCATATACTTTTATAGTTCGAAATCAACATCCAACCAGATGAAATCAATAAAGTTATTTCTGCCGAATACAAATTATCACTAAATCAAAATGTCGATCCTTTACTTTTTTATATTGTGTGTAAAAATATGATCCATGGGCCTTCTGTCGTAAGCACTGATAATGCAGTTTATTTTCCGCAAACGTTTCTTAGTCTTTATCCAACTTGATTACCAATTCATACATTAAAATTAAAAAATTTATGTCTAATGGTGCTTTTACGCAATCTCCAACTGCCTAATCAGTGCGATTATAACTAGATTAATAATTACTGCTATGCGTGAAAAAATCATTGAAGAAATAATGCTGAACCACATGCTAAAATACAAGAATCTTATCGATAAAGAAATAAAACTTAATTAATTTTTAGTTGAAATTAGCTTTACTTATGGAGGGCGGGCGAAGCCGCGACGGGGATGCTAGTAATATATATAATCTATGCAGCAAAGTGTTAACTTTCGAAATTTCATGTATGTTTTTAGAACTGATGATGAATTTTTAACATTAGAAATTACTATTAAAATAAAAAAAAAATCCTATAGAAATACAAATAGTTCATCAATCCTAGATTTATTGTATGCATCTACTGTTCCATAATAAACATTGGTAAAGGTAAGTTCAATATGCATAATGAATTGTTTAAATAAATGTTCTTACTTCTACCTTTATTAGTATGGTTTTGATTTGTAAAACTTGATAAAATTATTAATATAAACGAAGTAGGAAAAAAATCGTTTATTAGAAAAAATAACCACATAGTTTGGTGCATATGTTTCTTGAACTGTTCTATACAATCTGCTTAAACTACTAAACAGTAATATAATGTAATATATTTACCTTACAGCCAAACAATAAATATTTAATAATTATTATATATTAAAACTTTAAGGGTGAGAGGCTTACCCATAAGTTATAAATAAGAAGCGGCTTATCTACGGAAGCTTCATCAGGGCACTTCTATGCATCCTATTAGGAGCGGTGTATTCCAAGTACCGAACGGCTATCTTTCTAGTGGGATTAAAACAGGTATATCCTTTGCCAGGCCTAAAGTTTTAAGCCCGAAATCAACAAAATATATGAGAAAAAGTAAAATGAGGAAAATGAAAGGATAAAGAAAATATGTATAGCGCTAACTCGAGAAATAAGAAGAGGTTTCCAAATGGAGATAAGTGAAGGCAACGAAGGTAAGCAGTCTCACTAATGAGAGGAAACGTTAGATATTGAAGGCACATGAGAAAGCCCAGACCACGAACGTCAAATGTCTTTGAATTATGGTATATCTGCAACGGATTGGAACAGAAAGGTAAGGTCTGTGGCATTTTTCTTCATTTTTGATCTAGTTTCACCCATTTACACTAAGAGATGCTCACGCTGTATACAGAACTATATAGACAGGATATATAGAGTTTGGAATCTTATCTATATTACCGTGGATATCTAATCGTGGGCAGGTATTCACTTATAAAGCTTATGTCTGTCTGGAGTTTAAAAAGTAGAACATTAAAGTAGGGAAAAAATCCTAATAATTGAATGCCGAAATAAATATCTAAAATATTTTGTGAATTCTTAAACTCTTTCTAATTTATTTTAAAATATGTCATATAATAATAAATGATCGACTACTAAATTTTCCATTCACTCAAAGTAGGTTTATCTTCCCCGTGATGGCTAAGAAAAAAGGTTAAAAAGTAGTTGCTGAAGATTCTCCTGATTACTAACCACAAAACAAGATGTCTATCGTCGATGTCAAGGCCTTATGAAAACAACGATTTGAAATGCAGTTGGATGCAATATAAAAGAATAGGTTACTTATGTTTTTCAACACTCCTTAAATAAAGGAATAAATACAAGACAACATATGATACTTAAATTTTGCAAAACGATTAAGGAAGTTTTTTAGATCTTATTAGTTTTCGGATATTCTTCAACTTTATTTTATGAGTCTCTACTGCGACCTTTTGTTAAAATAAACATACCACAACATGTTTAATAGCTCACAGTAAAGATGATATACAGTTTTATATTATTTTCTATTTGGAAATATGATTTACAAAAATATTCAAAATTTATGTATTTTTTTCTAAAGCGACTAAAAATAAATATAAGTATCTAAGTTTAAGATAGTTTTTATACAATAAATTAGTCTACTTTAAGCCTAACTAAAACAAATGTTAAACTTTGATAAACCTTCAGATCGTTCTGTAAAGTTTTTGCCTAAGTTAGCTTTGGAATAATTGATTTACTTGCAACAAACAAAAGACCTTAAATTTAGTTTCATGCTAAATAGTCTAAATTCTTATGAAAGTTTGTCAAACAAAATTAAATCCTTTTGAAAATATTAAAACAAAAAGTTATATTTTTGATATCTATTATATACTTGTCAAATACCACTCACTCACTTAACACGAAATCTCGAAAACCAGCGAACAGATTGGAATGAAATTTCGTATATGGCTTTCTCAAGGGCCATAGGTGCTCGCTAAGAAAGGCTTTTAAAAAAATTTGGCCTGGATCGCGTGTAATTCGCGAAAAACGCGATTTCTCACGCATAGGAAATTCTTTGAATTAACATTACGGATCCTAATGAAATTTAGTACATAGCTTCTTATTAGATGTTAGATGAACGATAACAATTATTTTTCTAAGTAGTTTGCCCTGTATCAGTAGTACAAAGGGATAAAATAAAAGTACTTATATAATTTTATTGGGCAAATAATAATAGATTTACTATCATATGGTATATGTTGCTAAGCTAAATTAAAAAATAGGTTAGATGCCTAAACCACACACTTTGAGCCTTTAATTTAATTTCTTGAACCAACAATCTACCTTTGTTCTCAGTTCAGATGAGAATAACGCAGGAAATGATTCACAGATTCAGTTCACAACAAACAACTAAGGCTGCAAAAAATATAGTTAAGCACATGTAGAGGTTAACAGGGAAGTAATTAAGAAATATAGGAAAAAATTATCCTGGAATAACGTTAGCAGAAAAGGGGTTAACAAACATAAAGAGAGCCAATCCGAAGTTAAAAGAAATGCTGTACACACATATACTGATGATCACCCAAATATACATAGAGGGGCTGTAGTACATAGAAGTATAACATAACCCATCCTGAAATCCATAGAAAGTCTTCAAAAAAAATACTCAGAAAATAATCCTCATGTTAAATGTGTTGCTGTAACAAAACACGATGAAAGACATTCAATGGAAAGGTTGCAGCAATGGACAGGAAAGAAGCATTCAGGTAACAAGTATGACCCAAAAACTGAATATCCAAAAGATCAAACAGTCGATATAGGACAACGATCAACATGCAATTGGTGTTATGCTGTAACATGGAAGGACGAGAGCCCTGTCATGTGCTGCAGTAACGGAAAATTCAACTTCCTCCATTTCAAGAACATACTGAACTCTTGCACAGCCTCATTACTTACGTTCATCCTGAGGTTGAGCATTTTCTAAATAATATTTAGAAATAGAACGGTTGTTTCTAAATGACGTCGTTTGGAGCAAGAGAGATAAAAGAGGGACATTTCATGCCAACATTTACGGTACCAGGACAGGTACGCCACAGAATAGGGAGTTTGATGCCTCGAACACAATAGCAGCCGTCTTTTATTCAGATAAATTTTGATGGTGATGACAACCATGAAAGTGACATTTGCTGTGGTTACTTTCAGAATATGAAGCCTGTATTGGGAGGCCAATTCCAGAAAATTGTTCATGAACATAACAAGTATATCAAGGACTTCAGAGCTGCTGTTGAATCTGTTCCCAAAGATCTACAAGTTTTCCAGGTAGTTATCAGTGCTGACAAAAAGCCTTCAAATGCTCACTGAGGACGTTACAATACTCCTAGCTCTGACGAAGTTGCCTGCTTGATTGTTGGCCAGGTGTTTGAAAAGCGAGACATTATTCTCGACTAATAAGAATTAGTGAGTTCTATCGAGTGTATGATTCTCTTCAGTGTCGTCTCAGGTTCTGCCATGGAGAAGATGGGTACAGTATTAACATCCCTCTGCGAAAAATTTATGCTTGATATTAAGGAAAAAATAGAAACAGAAAACACTAAACACTGATTTATTTAATATTTTTTAGCCTACGATCACTCGCGTTAGATTCCATGTGGTTTTACAGTAAAATAAATCTTATAATATAAAAATTAACAAGTCGTATAGAATTTAATTTAAGTTTTTAGCCTACGATCACTCGCGTTATTTATTTATATAAAAATTTATCTTATAATATAAAACATTTATTAAAATATTGACGGCTTATATTTGCTCTAAAAGTTATGTTATTCACTATCCAAAATATTTCTTAAATTAATTTAATTTATACAGTTGTAAACACCGTTAAATAAAAAAATACATTCTAAAATTCTTTAATTAGTCATTTGTCTCAAACGACGCTCATGTTTGGTAGCATGATATGCTTCGTAGCATTTCTCCTGTTATGTTCCAGTTTCAATTATTTGCGAATGTCAAATAATATACTTTCAAGACGTGTTTTACTGAATAATTTTCATTATGACCACATTTTTTTAAATCTGTTAATTAACAGAAATTTACAACTGTATTACAAATGCATCTAGTAAATATGCGGTATGCAATGCAAAATAATGACATGGTTAAAACTTGTAGAGGAACTACCCATTGGTAGACTTTAATGAAACATCTAAAAAAGAAGAATATCCCGAGACCATCTTCTTTAAAAAAAAAAAATTATTAATAATTATAACAATAAGATTAAGGTTAATCAATATTATGATTAATATTAAGTTTAATCATATCTTCCACAGAATATATATTCGATACATTCATATCCTTCTGTTTCTGTAAGTGCATTTACTATTAAAATTTTATTTTTTTCAAAATGATGTTGAAACGAAGACAAATAATACATTTACAAATATGGCAGCCATTAGCTACAAAATAAGCTAAGCAATCTTTGAAGCGCAACATGAAATTGCTGATTAGTTCTGAATCAAACTAATCACGTATTGGAAAAAAGGAATGAAAATTTCAATTTTCTTCAGCAATAGTGTAAGATTAGTTTCCCCACCACTTCTGTCACATTTGTTTGACCGTTGCTACGTCATCCTCACTGTCTTCTATAAAGCTCTGTAAAAAAAAAAAATCTGATGAGTTGTAGCGCAGCAATATGAACATGAAGTTCCTAGTGAGTATGTCTAATTGGAAGATATTATTTTTTTTATTTTATTTTTATTTATAACAATTTACCGTTTGGGAATTTCATTTATATATAAATCAGCGGCAATGATGCAGAGTGGTTCTCTCTTAGTGTGAAAAATAATTGAGTGGAACTAGACCAAAAATGCAGTTGAACGCACCTTTCTATTGCGAACCTTTGCAGATATGTGATAATTCAAAGATTGTTTTGGGGAAACCACGTTTTTTGCCATACAAGTTGCAATACTTCTTTTTTTTTTTCTTTTTTTAACTTTTTACCAATGTTCGGGTTTCAGCATTAAATTTCCCATAAGACCAGATTACATGTAACGTTGAGTTTTATTAACTTAGGACCTAAAGAACAGCATAATATTTATATCATTTATAAAAGTTACAAATTCTAATAAAACTTCAACGCTCACCATTTACAAAAAATAAATAATAATAATAAAAATAAAAAAATCCACAGAACTAAGAATATCACAAAAACTTGCAAATTAACCAGGTTTAGAAAGATATTGTCAAATTAACGATTGGTGGGCGAGATTACTCAAACCTTAAATTGAAACATTCTGTCCATAGATCTTCTTTCTTACCATCATAGCGAATGTCAAAGATTTTAAAAGCATTTTAATTTACTTCCTGCAACGTTTTTAAAGGATATTATGATATTAAAACAAAAAAACAAAAAGTGAACGAAAATATTAAATGTACGAATAAAATCTTCTTTGAGAGGGACATGATCTACTACGCAGATCTATAAGATTTTATGCTATACATAAAACTATTATGATATTTTCATTTGGATAGTTTTGGATCAGATTCAAAAAACGCTGGCATAGATTATGACCAAAATTACCGATGGTAAATTTATATTAAAATATAGATGATGACTGCTATCAATCCTAGCAACATTAATTAGTGAGCGATCAACTAAAAAAATCATTTTGTAGCAATTGGAAGAAAAAATCTGGTTTTGCCTAACGTTTATCTTTGGTAAAGTGTGTTTTATATAACTTTTTTTTTTAAATTACCACCTACATGGACAAATACAAATTAACTCGTATATACAATATGCACGATGAATATAACCTTAAAAAATCTTATGATTTACTTATTTGATTATTTGTATTCAAATAATTCATTTTTCAGAAAAATGATGATGAAGAGGTTTTACGCTCTAAAACCCCAACAAAAAACAAGAACCCAACAAATAGGACGAAATAAAAAAAAAATTTCAAATACCTCAGCAAAGAATAAGTTTGATATATTTACTTGAATAAATTGTATTATTATTATTATTTTTTTTCTTCACGGAACGGTCCCTGGGACCACGCGAATATCATGAGAGCAGCACTTGTTCTTTGCTCTTCGCCTGCTTCTTCTTCTTCCACATGTTTTTCATGAACTCTGAATGTTTGAGAGGCTTTCGGGGCTCATTCTCACCATGTGCCCATAAAACCTTAACCTCCTTATTCTGATGTCCGACTCGAGATCTGTTGTATCCTTGTAAATTTCTTTGTTTGATTTTAACCTGTAACCCTCTGGTGTTCTTGTGGGCCCATGTATTCTTCTCAGGATGCTCCTCTCAATTTTCAGGAGCTTTTCTAGACTGTCACGGTCACGTAGAGAATCACCGGTTTGACGACTGTGTTGTAGGGTTGGGCGATAGTCGGTAGTTAGCACTATCGATAGGCCGATAGCAATCGATAGTTTATTTTTTTTTTTTTCAAAGCAATTCAATAAAGAATTTCAACTAATTTAATTAAATTCAATTATCTACTTACTATTTGAAATTTGCAGGATTATAAATTATAAGATTATATCATAAAGATGAGAAAAGAAACAACTTATTTATTTGAATTTAAAAAAAGGTATTTACAATTTACGTGGTTGCAATAATAATGAACAAATCAAATCTTCAGAAAAGAAAAATACCGAAATAGTTAATTTCAAGAGTCAAATGTGCTCCTTGAGCCACATATTTCCCGAAAGAAAAACTAGCATTTCTTATTTCCTTTCACTTAATCTTTGAGAGAACTCTTGAGCTATAGGAACTCCGAATTCAACTTCAAAAGAACTCGACACTAGACAGAGACATATCAACATAATTCCGAGAGTTTCAAAACTTGAAATTAGTAAAAAAAATCTATCGATAGTCGACACTATCGATAGGCATGACCTATCCTATTAATATTTTTTCATTATTCTTTTATAATTAGTGAATATAGACGATCGTTATACCAGGAAGCCATGCTCAAAATAAGTTTTTTATAATTTGACCTATTATATATTTTTTTTTAAAAGTGCCGTAAACTAAAGCATTTTTTAAACTAAAAAGATCTATTACTAAAAAGTACCCCAAAGTACCTCTGAAATTTATGGTACAGGTGCCTCAGAAGGTATATGAAATAATCATGAAACATTTAGCTGCTTTTATCTGCTTTCTTGTCTGAAAACGAATTTTCAGTTTCGCGAAGAGTTATTTCGTATCTTGCTAAACTGTAAGGTCATTGATTAACCTAACTATATTTAAAACACTTAAATTAGAGGATATTATACCAACATCTATAGCTGCACTGAAGAAATATTTAAAATTGGTAGTTACGAAAATTAAAACAAAATAATAAAAGTCTGGAAAACCCCGGAAAGTTATTAAGAGATTGAGAAAATCACTTTTATAAGAAAAAATCATTTTACATACGTTTATAAAGTTACAATACACAAAAATACATAAGAACGGATGTATATATCCATGTTTTCACTGTATGTATTGAATTTTCATTTAGATAAAAAATCAGTTAGTTTGTTTTTTACTAAGGAGAAAAAATGTGTAATCGAAATTAATGAAACTGTTGTAATAGGTGTAAACGGAAGATGTTTATAGAGCAGTATTAGAGTTTTTTTTTTTTGGTTTTAGCTGTGGAATTACTAAGTAAAAACATGGATGTAAGTAGTATCTAACTCGACAGGTCATATTTAGTTAAAATTATTGATTCTTTCAATTGAACACTGTATAATCTTGTTGATATTTTTTCATGGTTAGTTTATAGCAAAAACCAAGAAAAAATAAGAAAACATTGACCATTACCGACATTATCGCAGCAGACCTTTTTAAAAGTTCAGATAGTAATTATTCTTGCTCCTCATCCACCGATGATTCCTCTGGGGAAGATGTGGACTCTTCAGAAGATGACAACATGGAGTGATAGTGAATGTAGCACGAATATGTCAATTGCAATCTCAAATGTTTTCAGATTAAAGGTTTACAAAAAACAGTTATATTGTTTTAAGTTTCGTCTAATAAATTATATTCTTTATTGTTGTTACTTATGCGCTTAGATTTCACCTTATTTTAACTCCATTGTTTATGTAAATCAGGTTGCTGTGTCAATTTAAGTAAGTTAGACTTGTTTCCTCCTAGATAGGCCATTCGTCGTAATGTGCGACGATACAAAGTCGGAAATATCTTCCATCTTTTTCAAAATATCATGAACACTTTGATCATCAATTCTTAATTCAGCGGATGACATTTAAACACTTTCACCTTTTTCTATTCAGTTTTTATGGGTTAATTTTTGTTTAAGCATAAAAACATTTTGTATTTATTTATTATTATTATTATTTTTTTGTGACATTTCGATAGTTCCTATTTAAATGGAGTCTAATGCATAACTGAGTAAATAGTTTTGCTTGGTAGGCGAACAGGTCAGTAATAATATCACTGAAAGATTTGAAAACAGTATCGCTTCATAATATGAATTAGATCAGTACACCGGAAACATCTCATTTATACGATACCAGCTTGACGTGTTTTTTCATTCATTACTTTTTTAAGACAATTAAAAATAATTACGGTATAATAATAAGTATAAATAATTACCCATTATGGAATCATTAGAAACGATCTAACTAATTTTTATTAAATTAACATGATACAAATAAAATGAATGGTGAAAAATTAAATCTTATAAAAGAAAATCGGAAACACGGATAATAGAGGTTTACTGTATAGTATTTTCCTCATGGTTATGACTTGAGTGGTTTTATTTTACCTTATTTAAACTCGATTGTTTATGTAAATCAGGTTGCCAGGTCTGTTTAAGCGATACAGACTTTTTTCCTCCTAGATTGGTCATTCGTCCCACTGTGCATCGGTCTTGTCCCCCTTTTTGTGCAGTGGATGGTTCAACGCCGATGTCCTGTCTTGAGGGTTATTTTCCCCACTTCGGACTTCCACTCACTTGTATTATATATTATATACATGTTAAATGACCCCTTCATAAAGATGCTTAAATATAAATTGATTTTTTTTTTTTAGTATATTAACATATATATACTTCCGGGAACCATAAATGTATAAACCAAAAGCGTTTAAGAGAAATAAAATTCCTAATCTTAAACGGAATTTTTTACATGGATACGTCTTTTTGGCTAGGGGTCTATACTTTTTTGGTGCAACGTTTTCACTTTCAAAAACGTGATATTTTGACACGCTTAAGCTCTGATGGTGTTGCTCGAACCGAAAATTTGCAGACAGTTTTCTATACTAGAAATTTCATGGAGAATATTTTTTGTTGTATAACATTTATTGCTAGGTCTACAATTTAGCAGCTATATTGGTTTCAATGTAAAAAGTCACGATTGAACGCCTATTTTCTCTCAAATTTGGTTTTATCGAATAATCATGAATTGTTATTTTTAATTTAGTTATAAACTTGATCATTTTAATTCTAAAATGTGAACTGGGAAAAACAGTAGATAATAAGCAAACATATCCATGAACTGTTGTTTTCCCAATCAAGGAGAAATTGATTTCTTATATGTATATATAAGAATGACATGAAAAAAAAAATCGTTTTCAAATAACTCAAAAAAGTAATATTCTTTAATCATTTAAACCTGATACTTTGGAATAATGCTTATTGTAAATTTTTAAAAGAATTTGTTGTTCGTTCATTCAAAATAAATCCTGAATTAATCTGTTTATTGAGATAATGGTTTTAAAATCGGACTAAAATAGTTTAATTTTTCAAATGCCCTCACTACGTCTGATGTCATGTACGTTATCAGTAAATCATGAACACTTCATAGCATCGCAAACGCTCTAATTTTGCGCCACAAAACTTTAAAAATGATGTTTGAATAGGAGAATTATAATAAAAAGAAAACACTACAATCTCATTTTACAAACGTGCAAAAAATGAAACGAATTCTCTGTATAGGATCAAAATAAATCCAAAAAATCTCATCTAATAATCGTAAACCTACGACTTTCTGTACTACAGTATCATTTCATAACGTTCCATTAATTCTTCTTGAACAGATACGCTACCTAGGTCTTTAAATGGAAAAGCGTTTAATTTGGAATCCACATACAAGACTAAAACGACAAGAAACTGCTCGTCGTTTTAAACTTCATCATATACTAATCAAGCGCTCTAAGGTGGCTGATTGATTACGACTCATTTACATAACAGTAAGAACAATTTGGACATAAGGAGTTGAGAACTGGTGCTCCACTAAACCATCTAATTCATCTCGTATTCAATCCTTGCAATCCAAAGTCTTTTGAAAAATCGTTAATGCTCTTTTTCACAGTAAACTTATCCATAAAGACCTTAATGTTCCATATGTTCCTGATTTAGCCCAAACGAGATACCTATCCTTTTATAGTAAACACTATTTCCACTCAAATCCACTAGTTTTGCAACTTGCTTCTCACTCCATTCCAGATAATCTTCCGAGGCGTCTGAAAAGAAGATGTCCTAGAGACCTTCTAGTGAAGAACTATTATTGAAGTGCTACTGATGATTAGTTTTTTCAGGTTTTAACATGTTATTGTAACACATTTACTTGATATATATATTCTGTACAGTTGTAATTTTCAATAAATGGATATAAAAAAAAATAAATAAAAAACCCAAAACATTTTAACAATTTTTTTCCTGTCATTTAAGCTGATAAGTAATCCACATTATTTATCCCACTTACTACCCTGATTTTTCCTTCACTGTTACCATTATTGAAGGAGTATCACGGCGGTCAACGATTTAAGACGTACGAAAAGTAGCAAGAAAAAATGTCCACGTTTTTCAATGTTCTTTGTCTTATCTTTAAAGATATATAAGTTAATATAATGAACTTATCCATACAGACCCTAATGTTTCGTATGTTGCTGATTTAGACCAGACACCTATGCTATCATAGCTTCTTGCTTCCAATTTTATTTCTGACAGCTCTCCGAGGCTTCTAATGGAGACAGCCTAGGGACTTTCAATTATTGAACTGTTTTTGAATTGCTACCAAAATGATATCTGTTTACATTTTGAACCGGCTGTTATGAACATTGTAATCATATTTAACTGTTTTTTTTTTTATGCTATATCTGTGTTAGTGTTGCTCTGGTAGAAATTCTATCGACAGTATATCCTTTTAATTCTATATACATATATATATATATCTTTATCCTTCAAAAAATCCTCAATACTATATATATCCATATATGTTTATATGTTTCTGATTTATATATATATATACATGTCTGTGTGTGATTTTTTTTTTTTAATTTCAATAAACAGATAGCACTGAAATTATAGGAAGATTTAATTGCACTATTGTATTATTGAAATGATAAACATAAATTAAAACTTTATAATTTATTTCAGATCCTGTCATTAGTGGCCATTTGCTTAGTAGCTTATGTGATAGGAAATCCAGCACCACAATATGGTGGAGGAAGAGGACAGGGTTATGGTGGAGGAAGAGGACAGGACTATGGTAGAGGGAGAGGTTATGATAATAGAGGAAGAGGACGGGACTATGGTAGAGGGAGAGGTTATGATAATAGAGGAAGAGGTTATGATGGTAGAGGACAACAATATGGGAACGGAATAAGAGGACAGCAACCTTGGTATCAAGGAGGAATGGGCTACTGATATTTGTGATTGGCTGATTTAAGTGGTTATAATCATGAGATAATGGAATAGATTATGAATGTATCAACTGCCAAAGATATGACGATTTATCATAAAATGATCAATAAAAGTTGTTTATATTTTGTCTAAAGTACTCTTTTCCTTTATGTGTGCCACTGTCCTCACCACTTACGCTTATGACACATGTGTGTTATCAGTAAACAATGATCCCTTCATTGCCTTCCAAACACTCCAAACCCATATCCTGACCCTTCAAGAATGGTGTCAAAAATGGAGAATCAAAATAAATCCAAAAAAATCTCACCAAATAACCTTTACCCTTCGTCGTGAGCCCACGACTTCCTGTCCTACAGTATCCTTTAATGATATTCCACTAATCCCTGTTGAACAGATCCGCTACCTTGGACTCCACTTTGACAAACATCTTACTTGGAATCCACATATAAGACTAAAAAGACAAGAGACTGCCCGTCGTTACAGATTACTTCAACATTTATTAGACAAACGTTCAAAGCTCCCAATTAATTACAAAAGACTAATATACTCGTACATGACTGTGATTAGACCTATCTGGACGTACGGAGTTGAGCTTTGGGGCTCCACTAAACCATCTAATTCATCTCGTATCCAATCCTTACAATCCAAAATCCTTCGAAAAATCCTTAAATGCACCTTACTTTGTCACCAACAAATGTTGCAGATTTAGCCCAAACCAGATATCTATCCTTTCATAGGAAGCTCCCTAACCACTCAAATCCCTTAATTTCTCAACTTGCTTCCTATTTCTCAATTATTCCTGATAATCCTCTGAGGCGTCTGAAAAGAAGATGGCCCAGAGACCTTCTAGTGTAGAATTTTTATTAAAGTGCTACTGATGGGTAGTACTTTTCATGTTTTGTCATGTTATTGTAATAGTTAACAGCACATTTTCTTAATGAATAAATTTTGTACAGTTGTAAATTTCAATAAATTGTTATTAAAAAAAAATAAATAAATAATATGGATATAGAATAGTTTGATAGGTTTTCCCACGTCCACGTTTACAATACTAGTATAATTTTGCAACTAGACTTAAAAGAAAAGAAACTGCAGGTCGTTTCCAACTATTCCAACACTTACTAGACAAGCGTTTAAAGCACCCAATGGATTAAAAAAGACTTATTTGCATTACAGTAATTAGACACATTTGGTCGTACGGAGTTGAGCTTCGGGGTACCACTCAATCTTTCAATTTTTCTCGTATCCAATTCTTAAAATCTGAAATCCTTTATAAAATCCTCAATGCCCCTTATAAGGTAAAAAACAAACTTATTCCTAAACATCTTAATTTTCCGTATGTTGATGATTTGGCCTAAATGAGATACCTATCTTTTCAAATTAAACTCCTTACCCACTTGAATCCAGTAGTTCCCCAACTTGCCTTACATTCCATTCCCTATAATCCCCCTGAAAAAGAGTTGGCCAAGAGACCTTCCAATCAACAACGTTGATTGATGAGCTACTAATGAGTATTTCTTTACATGTTATTGATATGTCATTGTCCTCAAATTTATTTGCTATTATTAAAGTTGTAAATATAACTTTTATATAACTTAAATTGCAAATGTAAGTATGTTTTGATTGATTTAAACAAAAATTTATGAAATACTTTTAGACAGTATTGAATTCTAGCAATGAAGGGCAAAAATAACAAAAAAAATAATATAAAAAAATAAAAAATGAATCACGTACACGATTTCGGTTTAGTTGTTAGTTTAGATATTCTGTGAAACATACATAGTATAAACTTATAAACTTATAACTTATAAATACTATCTAATTCAGCGAAACCCATTGTACCAAAAATTTGTAACAAGAAAAACTGTATTTACTTTTTGTATAGAGTAAATAGTTTGTGTGATAGGTTAGGATGAGATGTTAAAAGGAAATTAACAATAATTAAATAAATCCAAAGGCTGTCAGATTGAAAATTGTCCTCCGATTTCCGAAACTAACGGCTATTTAAAAAGATTATTAAAACATTTTGTATTAAGACATTCGTTCTCTCCAATATTGTATATAGATGTGTATTGTTAAAATTAAAAGATTCCTATGTCTTTTATAAAACCGAAACAAGCCAAACCTACTCATTTCTCAGCATTGGGGACCTATAGGGTGTTGTACAGAGCACGTTAAAGAACAACTGTACCGAAATATGGAACTAAAAGATTTTGTTTTTATGTTTTTTATTTGTTGGAAAAAAAATCCTATATTATATGTCAAAGTTATGTACATAAACTATAATGAGAAATTAATCAATTTTCCACTTCTATTGACATTTTTCTTCGAATATTTTTTTTTTAAACGCTTAATATTTTTCAAAATTATAAATCGAAACATTTTATCAACAGATTAAACCTTTGGTATAAACTAATAGTTGACGATGTCGATGCTTGAAATCATAATTATAAATAATAACGTTCACCATAATGGATATAATATATATATTAAGCAAATTATATTTTTGAAAACTGTTTACATTTATAGATACATATGAAACAAAATTTTCATAAAGTATATGTTATAATTATATAAGTATATAAGTTAATGTAAGTATATAATTATATAAGTATATGTTATAATTATATAAAGTATATGTTATAGTTGTAAATAAAGTCCTGTTTTGATTGTGGTATTTTACTATAAGTATCTGAAGTACATATTGATAGGAAAAATCACCTTCAGTAGGTTGTTTTAAATTATTATATTGTTACAGAAGAAAATCTATAGTTTTAAAAATGTTTTATGTAATTTTTATCATTAAGTAATGGTTAAAATACTCACAATTAGGAAGTTATGAATTATTTTTCTTTATTATTTATTTTACTAGAATACCAGTTCTTGTATTAAATTCAGGTTGTTTAGTTCATAAATGCATACGAAAATTTAAAACACCACAAATTGTATATAAAAATTAAATATATAATTATATATATATATATATATATATAATATATATATATATATATATATATATATAAACGGTTGGCAAGATGCAGATGCTAGAAATTATTGTTCTAAGAAAAAAAGGAATCAGAAAAAAAAAAAATCAATCATTGAGAGTCGACTGTAAATGTTCACTGATATTTCTGGATATTGAGAAAAAAAACAACTATAAATTAAATGAAAAATATTTTTATTTTATATGATATCGAATGTTTATAAATTAAATGTTATTGATAAATAAACCTACGTTTTCATTCTTTTAATGTTATTGATGTATCTGCAGTCCATATTGATAAGAAAAATAAAGAAGATGTAGTGAACATTTTTAAATACTCTTTTTATTAAGAGGCCAAGTAAGTAATTTTTATCATATTTTATCACGAAATCGCTAAAATACTAACATTTTGGGATGGTTTATTTGCCTATTTTATTTTATTTCCTTAAATTAGCATGCATATAATTTTTGAATGTAAAACATTTGTTTCCAGTTCTAAAAACATATAAAAATTTCAAAATCTTTGCAATTTGATAAACAAATTAAGTTTGTATGGCAATGAGTCAAATGCATAATGGTCTCACCAAGATATTAGTTGAAACATTGGCTACAGAAATTTCTCCTTTTTTCCATCTCAAGATGAAAGCCAAAGCATCCTTTTCATAACTAATTTTATCTTTTTTTTAAATTATATAATAAATATAAATAATAAATTAAAATGGAATCTGAATTCTAAATTACTAATATATGATGTCCCAAGATTTGAATTAAATAGAAAACACAGTTTTTAGTCTTTAGATTACTATTGTTTTAGCGATTCATGAAGTAAATAGAGCATGGTTATTTATGGAATAACATAAAATGCAAATGATCTCCACTGATACATACTGTCACAAACGCAATACTTAGTCGACATTTTCCATGACTATTTTGCATACATGGATAGCGTATATACAGCGTATAATTTCCTCTTGAAATACACGGGTAGTTATAGGCTTGTTGATATAAACCTTTGATAATCATCTTTTAAAAAATAAAATAAAATAATCACCATAAAAAGAAATCTTATTGTGTCCTCACACGATCAAGGGGCAAATTCTTATCAATGAAAAGAGATAGTACAATATCAGCTGATGTCTCTTGCAGTAATTGAATACATTCACAAGCGTGTATAGCATGTGGTACCGTCTTCTTTAAACCACAAATTGGCCACATGAATATCACCCAATTTTTTGTAACTTATACTGTGATATCGATCACAACCAACAGAAACAGCTTGACCAACCTTATTTAAAAATATTATGGTCCAATGATGCCTCCAGCCCAAAATCTGCATTAAAAAGGACAATCACATGCGAGCTCTCCAAATCTCATAAGCGGTAATTTTAGTGATTAACATAGTCATCAAGGCGAGAATGTACTTCATTGCTTAAATTTCGAACTGCGGCTGCCAGTCATTCATTATTTTTTAGATGTAGTTCAATAATTAAAACACGTTGTTCTATCGCGCAATATATATCAATCCTTTATTTTTATTATTATTTATTTATTTATTTTTTTGTTTGCGGTTGGCCAATATTTTAATACAAATTTAAATCTTACTAAATTCTTCAATGAAGGAGTTACATATATTGATCAATAATTGTATTATAAAAAGCATTCAACTCCTCTTTATTAATAGTAAAAACATGTGACATGTTTCGGGAAACAAGGTCCCATCATCAGACTGAAAACAGTATTTAACAATTTACTATAATCACACTACATTTTACAACAATTTCCAACACTGCAATTATTATAAATTTACCTTTCAAACAATCTCTTGGTGTTAACACACCGTGTCAGTTTCATTTACATTGTGTCTATAGAATACCTCTTCTACTTTATGGGAACAAGGGTCAATCCTAATCTCTACTATTGTTATTAGTACTAAGTTGGCCAATCTTATATTATTAATTTATTAATTATACCAGCATATATAGATCCTATTTTATCTGTGTCCGTTTTATAGTTTATTGTATTATTGATTGTTTTATTATTGTATATCGCTTCTTTTATTTTTCTATTATGTGTTTTGGTTTCATGTTGCAAGATTTTAACGTTATCAGAAGTGAATTTGTGGTTCAGTTTTTGTGCGTGTTCTAAAAGGGCTGTTTTATTACTGTTTGATTTGCTTATTTTTTTAGTGTCGTATTTATGCTGATTAATTCTTTTATATAAATTCTGCTTAGTTTCTCCAATATAATGTTTATTGCATTCCAAGCAGTCAATCTTATATATGACATCTTTCTTATTCATATGTTCTGTTTCGTTATGTTTTATTATATTTTTTATTTTATTTGTATTATATAATGCAATGTCTATTTTAAAATTTTAAAATTAAAATAGTAGAAGAGGTATTCTATAGACAATGTAAATGAAACTGACACGGTGTGTTAACACCAAGAGATTGTTTGAAAGGTAAATTTATAATGAGATATATTGCAGTAGATTGTAATTGGAATAGTATTGTTTAGATGTTGGAAAATGTAGTGTGATTATAGTAAATTGTTAAATACTGTTTTCAGTCTGATGATGGGACCTTGTTTCCCGAAACATATCACATGTTTTTACTATTAATAAAGAGGAGTTGAATGCTTTTTATAATACAATTATTTAAATCTTACCTTAACTTTATGACATCTTTTATTTTAAAGTCGGTAAGCTTTTGGAACTGAAGGTTAGAACTTTAGAAACTAGTATTTTATGGAGAAAACCCGAAGGTCGTTTCAAAAATAAGGTTACCACATTTTTGCAGGCGTATGGAATTTTTTATTTGAAAAAAATAATAGACCGTTGGAGCTTAATCTTTAATTTGGTTTTAACACTGTATCGATTTTTTTCTACACTTTTTAGCTGACGAGGAATCCACATTACTTGTCCTAATTACTACTGTGATTTTGCCCCCACTGTTACCAAAAGAAAAACGGTCACCTAGGCGGTCAAACATTTGGGACGTACGAGAAATTGCAAGAAAAATATTCCAAGTTTCTCAATTAGCTGGCTGACGAGACTTAAATGAGAGTAAGGTATACAAAACTGTTATACTCGTCAGTAAAACTATGTAGAAAAAAAATGACGATTATATAATAAAATAGGTTAAAAATCCAACTTTCTAGTAGTGTGTTTCTTTTTTCAAATAAAAATTAAGGTTAAAAGAAACATGAGGGAATGTTTCCTCACTTTAAGTTATTAAAGTCCTTGCCAGGTTCGTGAGATTACATGGAATCTCCCTTTTAAATGATTTTATATATATAATAATATATAATCTATAATGAGTGATTTATGAATTGGCCACTTCTATTAATGTTTTACTAATTCGAATACTAGTTTCATATCCTGAAAATTCATCATTAGTTATTGAAGGTATACAAAAATTCAAAACATCGTATATGAATGGTTGAAAATATGCAGTTGCTAGAAATTATTGAAAAAATAATAATAAAACTTGTTTATTTTTTTTGGGAACCAGAAAAGAAAGACTCATTCACAAAATTTGTGCAATGATATAAAATAAAGTAATAAAATTAAAATAAACAGCCTCTAAACATTAAAACAAATAAAATAAAATATAGAAGAAATAAAAAAAAAATATTAAAAAAACGCAAAGTAAATTAGCATATAGTTAATGATATTATAAAATAGTTTGTTTTATAATTGTTGAAACTAATATATAAATAATAAAAAAAAGATTAAGGAAGGAAAGAAAATATAATCATAAACACAATCATACTCTAAATGCAATATTTACATTCCAAGAAACACCCCGAACCAAGCCTGTCCCCCTAATTTGAAGGGCGAGCAGGGCTCAGAGAGTTCCCAACGCTTCACACTCCGCCGCGTCACTAGCAGAATCCAGTGGAGGCTGAGAGAGAGCGCTATGGCACAGCCGCATAGGACTTGAGTAAAGAACCTGGCCATTGCCAGAACTCAAATAATAAATATTTACAATAAGCCTCAGGGCCAGTACCGTTTTAATTTGCCAGGTGAGTTATAAGGATGCATGAAACTGGATAATGAATGTCCCAGAGAGTTGGGATGGTTGGAAAGCTTTTGATAGAATTTGGAGAATTTAAGGGGCATCAGGTCAAGGACAAACGGTATATTAAGATCACTTCGGAGGGTTTTGTTGGAGACGTAATATGGAGCATTTACAATAGTAGGAAGGACTTTCGATTGGAAAGATGGAATGAGTTTGATATTCGATTGCTTTGCTTCTATGTCCCCCACAGTTCAAGTCTATAAGTACAAATAGGTTTTATGATGGGTTTGTATATAAGAAGTTTGTTTTCAATGGAGAGTTGGGATGTCCTATTTACACGAATATTGCGAAAAAAAATTAAAGAAAACATATTTTCAAAACCAGTTCAATTTTAAAAATATACAAATATAAATATAAAAAATAAATACGAAAGTAAGAATGTTTTGATTATTTTAATGTGATATAAGTACCTGATATCTATATTGATATAAAATATTACCATCTTTTATTAATATTAAATGTTTATATTTTTACATAAGAAAAACTATAATTTTAAAACTGTTTTGATGCAAATCGATATTGTGCATAACTCAATAAAATACACACATATTGAGGGGGATGAAATCACATCAATTTTTTCAAACTCGTTTTCTTTAGTTATTTTATGATACTATCGATTTATATACAACTTCGCATTATTCATTCATGAATTATTTTACATACATAAAAATTATATTTTCCAAATAGATGGAAAATTATTCAATGTTTACGTTATATGAGACACCGTATTTGATGCAAATCCATTCCTATTAATGCGCTTTAAACTGTATATTCAACGGAGGGTTCGACATACTGAGTCAGTATTTTATATAAATATTTTTTTATTTCTATTACGGCGAGCTGTGATAGCATCAAGGCGATATAAAATGAAATAATTCAATAAGGTTTTTTATTACTCCAGATTCTGCCGTAAATAGCTAAAGAAAATACCAATAACCCGGGACGTAAATTACAGCAAGTTATTAAATTTCTGTCAATAATAGATTTGCCTCAAGAAAATGGCGACATTTGAAAGGAAAAGTCTTTGCCAAGTTCATGAGGTTAGATGGGATTTTCCTTTTAAATTATTTATATATTAAAACCTAAATTAATGAAAAACTTTACAAAATTTACATGCTTATTACTGCATATAATAGCTTTTTTAGACCTTTTGAGATCTTTTCTGGTCAATTCATAATTGGTCATAATACTTAAAATATTATTCTTGCTATTAATAATTATATCAAAAGTTTATGTTTGAACAGGTGTTTATTCAAATAATATCAGATGAGAGAGGGAGTGAGAGGGATAGGAGAGAGGGGATGCGAGAGAGAGAGAGAGAGAGAGAGAGAGAGAGAGAGAGAGAGAGAGAGAGGAGGGAGAGAGGGGAGAGAGAGAGAGAGAGAGAGAGAGAGAGAGAGAGAGAGAGAGAGAGAGAGAGAGGGAGAGAGGGTGGGGGAGTAAAAAAAAGTATAAGAATATAATTAAACATAACATTTATTTATTTTGCATTTAGAACAATATAAATAATGTACAAATATTATGAGGCCGATATTCCCTAATAATTTTCATTCATTTGCAGTCAATTTCACTTTATACAATATTTATTAAATTGTGTACTTTTAGGTACAACAACCTTATTAATCAAATATATTTTTAATTAATAAAATACTATACTTTGTAAATAATAAAGAGTGCATGGCACTGAATGTTTTTAAAGGAAAAGTATAGACACTGAAAGTTTCAGTTCTTTCTCTAGGAAGCTTTGCTTCTATCGTTGGTCACAATGCGGTTACATATTTCTTTTATTAGATTTATTGGATTCACCGTATAATAATAAACTAACGAATTTAAATTTTATGAATTTAGTTGAAATAAACAATAACAAAGGATGACTTTTTTTTTTTAATTTCACAAAAAGCTACTATTGAACATCTGACTGGAAGAAGAAGAAACAAAAGAAGAAGTAAAAATAAAACTTACCATAACTGAACAGCTATTCAAAAACCGCCTACCTGAAAAACAAACAATTCAAATTAATAAGAGTAAACAACAAAAAGTAAATTATGCATAATTACAATGAAGCAATGATATCCAATGATTGCCTACATATTTATCAGAATTGATTATGAAATCATATTCCAAGATATCAGTAAACATTTGATTTTAAAGAAGTGTTAATTGCTAATCCGTGGTAACTTCGCGTCGAGGTCCTTTGACGGTGTTTGTGTGAAGTGAGCTAGCCTCCCCCTATCATTAGACAAGTCTTCGCATTATAAAGACATCACGAACTCTCTATTCCAACTTCCAATTTGCATAAACAGTGATGATCGGTGTATAAATATCTTTAGATTTTGCTATTTGCTGTGAGGAAATATACATTCATTAGTTCCGAATCAGATTGAATATATAGTTTTCACTTGAGGTACGCATTATGGTATAGAAGGATCGAAATAATTAGAATTGATCAATTATTTACCACATCCATTGTTTTTTAATTGTTTAATTATGTATTGATATTTACAACTATATACATTACTAGCTGAAAGTACCCTGCTCCGCTACGGTTTAATATCATTAGGATTAAGGACAACATAAATTAGTAAAAGTCAAGCTTAACGTTGATAATTATTATTACTTAAATAAACATAAAGAATTCCATTCTTGGTATAAATTGTACAACTTGCAAAAGTTATGTTATTTTGATAGTCCTCCAGTAAAGCTTCGAGACAGCACTACCATCTTACCCAGCTCTGATACTAGACCATCAGCTCTTCTTATGTCATATTTATATTAAATATATTTATAAATAGTTGAGTTCTATTTAATAGAAACCATAGACTCATCTGAACTGAGAAAAAGGTATATTCTAGGTTCAGCGAATGAAATTCAGAAATGCTAGGTACAACTTGTAAAATGCAACTTGGGCCTGGTTGAGAAAAGCCGATTATATTGTGACCGGAAAACTGAAAGAAGGGTAGTTGAGGACGAGACTACTGGTGAAGCAATGTTGGTGGGTTGCTCGTAAGGAATATGTACATCGAACTGGCCTTACATGTCACCACCAGAGAACATAAGTGTTTTAACCTCCTCTTTAACATAAGTCTTTTAATAGCTTTTAGTCACGAAACAACTCAAACTTGTAAGGGTCCACCTCTGCAGCCACCATGAGTTCACAGAAAGTACCATATTATAAGGTTTCGACATCGATCGTATTGTACTTTTGTTTGTTTACAATTATAAGGAACTTAATTTGTGATAAAAGTGTGCGGCTTAAACATCTAACCTATTTTTTAACTTAGCTTATCTCCAAATACCATATGACAATTAATCTATTATTATTCACCCAACAAAAATTTTAATCGCATTTTTCGCGAATTAGCCGCGATCCAGGCCGATTTTTTAAAATTCCTTTCTTAGTGAGCAAATACGTCCCTATAGGAAGCTACATATCGAATTTCATTCCAATCCGTTCGGTGGTTTCTGAGATTTCGTGTTAAATGAGTGAGTGGTATTTGACAAATATATAGTAGATATATGAGAAGTAAATTTGAGGAAAATGACATGTCAATTATATGTAAAGAGCTACTCACTAGTAGCATTTGAATAAAAGTTCTAAATTTGAAAGTCTCCTGGCTATCTTCTTTTCAGACACCTCGGAGGATTATCGGGGATTGTGTGTTATCGTTGGAATATTAGGAGATTCGTGAGGGTATATAGTTTGCTATGTAGGATAGTTTTCTGGTTTGACCTAAATCAGCTTTATACGGAGCGTTAAGATCTTTATGGATAAGTTTGTTTGTGACGTAATATGGAGCATTGAGGATTTTACAAAGGATATTGGATTGCAAGAATTGGATACGAAAAGAATTTAAAGGGTTAGTGAAGTCCCAAAGCTCAACTCCGTATGTCCAAATAGGTCTAATTGTTGTCGTGTAAAGAAGTCTTTTGTAATTTATTGGGATCTCTGAACGCTTGTCTAGTAAATGTTCGAGCAGTCGGAAATGACGAGCAGTTTCTTGCTCTAAATTGCTGAATTTAAACCCAATTTTAATTTTCGACATAGGTGGATATTCCACAGAAATGCATTTCTTCGGGGTAGTTTTTCTATCTGGGGATGTTAATTATAGAATACGAAAGGAATCAAGCATTTTAGATTTTAATTAAGTCGTAATTAATTCACCAATAATAATTTCGTTGTTTTCATCGCTTCATTTTCACGCTTGACCTAAAAGCCATAATGCCTCTGTGATTGCTTCACATTTACCTGAATCCTACCTTTTGCAGATCAAATTAGAAAATGTAAGGAACTGATATTAAATACTTCAAATGAAAACTGTGTTTATTATGTGAATATATAAGGTCCACTAACAACTGAAAAATGGCGCATATTATAAAAAGTAGAGAAAGGTTGTAATTTTCTGAGCCTATCAGATTGTTTGAAAGTAAAAAATAAATAAATAAAATAATACAAAAGCCCGCTTATAACTATAACGCACACATTTCTCACTGTTACATCCATTTAGAATAATTAAGAGGGAAATAAATGATCAGAGATTGGTGGTTTCCGCATCAAGAGGGTTTGCTGTGACTTTTTAATTATTATTCTTGTAATAATCCTGATTCAATTTTTATATTTCACCTAGATGTATATTTTATATTATTTATGTACAGCATAGTTTTTTTTTTTAAATTAATTTATTTTTTTTAAATTAATGTTATTTTATTATTATATTATTATTATTATTTTTTTTTTAGTTTTTTTTAGTTTTTTTTTTTTACTGTAAATAATGTGTGAATGTAATCATTAAGCCATCTATATTACTTATTGCCCACATTTGTGGCAGATTGTAATAATTACTCAATAAAATTTAAAAAAAAAAGAAATTAATTATGTAATCATCGAATATAGATAGGTAGATTGTTTTAGGACACTCAACATCTATAGCCTTCAGTGTCTTGTACACACTTTGTATTTACCTTAGATTTTTTTATTTTATTTTATTTTTTATTTATTTAAGTTTATTTTCCGAATTAATTATACTGGTTCAAAAATGTAATAATTTTATCTCATTTATGCCCGGTTGCTGGACAAAAAGTTATCGGTTTGCCAGCTATACATTCGCTAAATAGATTCTGCATCAATCCAAATGATTGAGCTAGTGTAGTTGTTTACATTTATGGAGCTTCTTCGGTTAAAATCGTATATTATATTATCATCTAATGCTTCTCGTAACCATAGTTAAAAATTCAAGCTTCAGTGATGGAATTGATCATTATTTTATCTAAAACCGTTAGCTAACTTAGGAGTTTGCTAACTGCTGGTTTGTTAAAGTTATAGGATAGAATTTGATAAAATATCTCTTGCTGTGTAAGATAACTCTGTTTTCAGTTATAAAAGAGAGTTTATCATTTAGAAAATATTTTTGTTTATAATATCAGGAAGTATATTTTGTTTATGTGTGGAATTAATTTTGGTGAAAAAAAAGGAACAGGGAAAAAATTATAATTGAGAAATGAAAAAAGTTAAAGAAAGGCGGAGAACAGGGAAGGAAGTTTTTTTGTTTTTGTTTTTTTAAATAGGTTTCTACCTGAAGAAGTGAAAATTAAAAACCAAACAAAAATATTTAAAAAAATAAAAGCTAAACAGATTAATTAAAAAAATATTTTAACAAATCACGAAAACATGTCTTACACTATTTCTATGTATGACCAAAAGTTATATTTATTTATTTTTATTTTTTCAATTCTTCAATGCATAATTTCAATTTTTAAATATTTAAAAGCAGTTATAATAAATTCCTCTGAGCCCTTAGCATATCACAAATGATTTCCATTGCAATTTATTACCTTGGATTGAAACAAAAATGGAATTATAAAAAAAAACATTAAAATAATTGTAAGCTTATTTTGTGATAAACGAGAAACAACATAAGTTATCCTACACAGCAGGAAATATCTCATCAAATTCGGCGTTATAACTTTAGCAAACCGCTAGTTAACAAGCCGCTAAATTAGCAAACAAATAAGTCAACTAGTATCCAGGCAACACTTTTATTAGGTTAGGGATATTAATAAGTTACCTGATAATTTAGAAATGATAAAATAATGATAAATTCCAACACTGAAGCTTGAATTTTTAACTATGGTTGTGAGAAGCATTAGACGATAATATAATATACGATATTAACCATAGAAGCTCCATAAATGTAAATAACTACACTAGCTGTATCTTTTGGATTTATGCAGAATCTACTTAGCGCATCTATATGGCTAGTAAACCGATAACTTTTTGTCTAGAAACCGGGCATTAGTTTTCTTGTCTCCAAGCATTGACTAGTTTTTTCTTTCAAGCCGTTCTTGCTGTAAATGTTTCGTAAAACGGACATTGCTGGGAAAATGTCTGATGGTTAACTGTCTTACAAGATGAATATTTTGATGAGGTTTCTATGATAAGGTAGCGATGTAAGGCGAATATGGCCAATCCTCAGTCTTGCGAGAACCGCTTTTTCTGCTATGTTTTTTTTCGATGGGATGTATTCCATTGTTTGATTTCGCTTTTTATAATTATTTCCATGAGTTGCTTTCCACAAGTTTATCCAAGTATTCTTGCACAATAACGAAGTTGCATATATCTAAAGGGATATAGAAGCTTCCGGCATATATTGAGGAAGTAGATACATCATTGGCTTCCTCATCTGCAGCTTCATTCCCTTTTATTCCCAACTGGGATGGTATCCAGGTAAGTATTAAACTTTTTCGCGAGACATTTATGATTGAAGAAATTGGTGGTATATAAGTCAAAAAGAGATATAATAGCAGAAAGAGAATCTGTACATAGCTTCTTCTAGTTGCATAACGTAATCAATGAAGGATAAAACTAATAATAATTGTTCGAGAATAACTGTGCTCGGGAAATGTCTAACAACAATGTTCAGGTTACTGACCTATCGTGGAACCTGCCCGACAACTTGAGAGGTTAGTTAAATCGAGTTCGTGAGAACCGCCCTGATGACTGTAGAAATTAAGGGATATTATCGAGGTTGTTAGATTAGAAACGATTATATGCGATGATCCTTTCGCTTCGTACTTCGTATTATCTTAGAAACAATTTAGAACGAACTTCAGAATGCAATTGAGGTTTTGGTTTTTTTTTTTTTTCACGGAGATATATCGCATTGTATGCAAAGGATAGCTTCATATAGTCAACTTTGGTAAAGTAACATTATATTAAAGAAAATGAATAAAGTTTTTTTTAAATTATTTTTTTATACAACTGTATAAACTATCGTCTGCTTGGAGGTAAAAGTAATTAAGTAATTAAATCAAATTTTTTTCCGTTTCAATATTCGAAATGCGGTCATTAAAAATTTCTCAAATAGTTATACAGTGTATCTCTTAGTGTAAAAAAAAAAAAAAAAAAAAAAAAAAAATTGGGTGAAACTAGATCAAAAGTGTAGCAAAATGCCGCAGACCTAACATTTCTATTCCAATCCGTTGCAGATATACGATAAATTAAAGACTATTGAGTTTATACAAATATATACCAACGATATACATGGTTAGGCAGAAATGCCTTCCCCTGTAAAAACAGACTCATCTACCCATAAAATTCACATCAAAAAGTAGTATTCTTCAACACAATCTGCATTCAGAAGCTAACGGCAAAATTGAGGTCTATGTTCATTATCATTGGGTTTTAAACATTACATTGAAAATCTAATAATATAAATACTAAATAATAATAATAAATAAATAAATGTAATAACATAAGATCCTCTGATCTAGTGTCGCTTTATTGACAGTTTTCCTTTATTTTCTATTAACAAATAATTTATTTCTTTGCTTTTTATTCCAATGAAGAGTTTATTATGTTTAAAATGAACATTTCCATTAAGGGATTGTCATAATGTTTTATTTACACACGTAACTAATTTGTATGCCAAATGAGAAAACCATGTTTGTTTGGCTTTAAAAGTAAATTTCTCCACGAAATCGAAACAGAATCATTACGTTTAACATATAATTCGAAAGCTGATTAAATTAGCAAGTTTTTGTGAGATTCGCAGTTTTGTAGATAGTTTTTTCCGAAAAACGGTGAGCGTTGAAGTAATATAAGACATTGTGGCTTCCCCAAATAAGCTGTTCTTTAGATACCAAGTTTGTGAAATTCAAGGTTACAGGTGCGCAGCTCTAATAGTACATTTAATGCTAAAGCCGAAAATGTGGTAAAATTTGAAAAATATTAAAACAAAATGGAGATATTACAGCTTTTATGGAAAAAAAAAAACGTGGTTTCCTCAAAATAGTATTTGATTTATCGTACTCGTATATCTGCAACGCATTGTAATAGAAAGGTGAGGTCTGCGGCATTTTGCTACATTTTTTATCTAGTTTAACCCAATTTTTTTTTTTTACACTAAGAGATCCTCACCCTGTATAGTGAATGGTCTCATTCTTTGATGTGCATATATAACAGTTATATTCACTTGGTGACTTTTCACACTTATGGGAAATGATAATATCAACACAAAATGACTTTTTTTCGAATTAGGAAAAAATTGCACTTAGCGGCATTTACCTTCAAGCAGACGAGAATTAATAATTGCGAAAACTATTACAACAACTTGTAATGTAACTACCCATTGATAGCACTTTAATAAAAGCTCTATGTTAGAAGGTTGCTATGCCTTTTTCGTTTTAGTTGCCTCGGAGGGCTTAGGGATGCAAAATCAAGTTAGGAGACTTGTGTATTTAAGTAGGTATGGAGCTTATTATGTAAGATTCACTACTGCTTTGACACAATTAACAAATCACTATGAATGTAGGTAAAAAAAAAAAAATTAAGTAATAAGTATTTTTAAGTTTGTTTCTTTTTTAAACTTATTTTAACCATCTAAATTTAGTAAATAGAAATAAAAAAAAGTCAACCACATATATAACAAAAAAAAAACAAAACAAACTAAAATGCATTTATACGCTTACAGATACATAAAATTTCTTAATATACTCATTATATTTAAAAAAAAAATATTAAAATTACATAATGTGTAAATAATTAATATAGGGTACATTACACCCAACATAACTTCGAACTTTTTGACACGAACGTTCAAACATCTGCGCTATCCAGTTTACGTTTACACAATCAAATTCAAATAAAAAGCAACATAAATATATATTTTTTTTTTTATTTTGAAAGTTTTTATCATACTAATTCAACATGTTCAATTATATATTATTATTTTTTGTTAAATGTTGACTTAAGACCCGAAATATATTCCAACGTTCAATCGGCAGGTGGGATTATACGTCCGCTTTTGTCATTACCAGGGAATACCGACTGATACACATACTAAGGTCGACGGGCCACAATTCCAAGAAACAAAAAAGAAGTAGGCGTGCGATAAATCTATTACGAAATGACATTGTAATTCCCCGTCTCCTAAATCGCATTATAATTTCATCCTGATTACCATTGTTTTTTTAAAAATAAGTGGGAATCAAAATTGTATGTTTGAAACAGAAATAGATTTAGAATGAGTACCAAAATTCTTAAAAAAAAAAAAAAAAAAAAAAAAATTATAGTGACATATTAAACAATCATAATCAACGATGTTTGGAATGGTCTCTTACAAATAAACCTCTTCAGCCATTTAATAAAAAAACTTATGAACGACTAAATATACAGAATTCTTTTAAATTTCAAACCAAATTACATATGGATCAACGGAAATATAAAAAAAATATATATATTTTTTTAAAACTGGTCCAGAATTTCACAACAAGGCTGAACAAAAGATGGGTAAAGGATCGCCTGATCCTAAAACTAGGAGATTATAGAATAGAATAGAATAGAAAAATAATTTTATTTTGGGACAAATTCCCTTAAGAATAACAGATAAGTGCAGGTATAACTAAATGAAATCTGGTTAGAGGCATAATGAGATAAAAAAAAAAAAAAAAAAAAAAAACAATAATACATTAATGACACTATGTACATAGATGATATTTAAACAAACAGAAAAAAAAATAAGATTTTCGCCAGATCAGAGAAGAGAAAATTAAATAAGAAAAAAATAAAATAATATAGAAAAATCTTTTGGTACAATGATTAGATTTGTATGTACAATAGAAGTACCCATTGTTATATTCATGGAAAGTGAGATCTGTATTAAAAGGAATCTCAATTATTCCAGAACTGAATCCAGCAATGCAATAATTATTTTTGAATAAGTAGGTAGATAGTTAGCAAGCGTCAGTTTGGATGAGAGGAGGTATTGGAAATAGAAATATTTGAATGTTTTCAGGGATTGTCTGATGTGAGGAGGGATGGAGTTCCAGAGGATTGGTGAGCGGAAAAGGAAGGAGCGTTGGAATGTTGAAGTTCTATGGGATGGGGTATACAGATCAGAAAGACGGGATCATGTATGTATTGGATTGACTGCAGATCTGATGTATGTGTATTTCAATTCAGACATTTGTTCAAGTGGAGTCCTAGGTACCGGATCTGTTCAACAGAGATTAGTGGGATATCATGAAAACTTTAGGACAGGAATTCGTAACTTTACGACGAAGAGTAAAGATTATTTGACGAGATTTGGTTGGATTTATTTTAATTCTTTATTATTGACACCATTCTTGAAGATTTATGATATGGGATTAGAGTGTCTGGGAGGCAATTAAGTGATCATTGGTTACTGATAACAGACAAGTGTCATCAGCATACGTGGTGAGAACGGTCCTAGGGTGAGTTGGGAGATAATGAATATAAAACATAAAATCTTAATAACCATAGTAGCATATAGCTACGTTTATGAATCATAAAACAAAGATAAAATTAGATTTTTTAATCTAATTAATAAAATACTTCAAAGGTGCAATAGAAATTAACTAACCGTAAAATATAATTAGGCAACTCTTAATATAACATGAATAACATAGTTGTATGTTATATATGAATTATAGTTTTGTGATTATTCAGGTTTAACTGAGTCAGCTGATATATGTACAAAACTTCAAAATACATAAGTTTAAAAGATTCGTCAAATAGAAAATCAAGTACTTAATAATAATGTGTGGAGTAATGCTTTTTATTTTTATAGAAACTTATTTTAATAGAAATTGGTTAATCTGCATATAGAATTTTTGGATATACATTATGATTTAAAACAGAGAACAAAAGTGGCAAGAAGCTGCTCGTCGTTACAGACTACTTCAACATTTACTAGACAAACGTTCAATGCTCCCAATTAATTACAAAAGACTCATTTACATGACTGTGATTAGACCTATTTGGACGTACGGAGTTGAGCTTTCGGGCTCCACTTAACCATCCAATTCATTTCGTATCCAATCCTTACAATCCAAAATCCTTCAAAAAATCCTAAATGCTCTTTACTTTGTCACCAATAAGCTTATCCATAAAGACCTTAATGTTCTATATGTTGCTGAGTTAGCCCAAACCAGATACCAATCCTTTCATAGTAAGCTCCATAACCATTCAAACCCACTAGTTTCTCAACTTGCTTCCCACCTCATTCCAGATATTCCTCCGAGGCGTCTGAGAAGAAGATGGCCAAGAGATCTTCTAGTGTAGAGAGTAGTTCTTTTCAAGTTTTAATATGCTATTGTAATCTTTATCAACACATTTACTTAATGTATATTGTTTTGTAATGTTGTAAATATCAATAAATGAAGATGAAAAAAATAATAAAAATAATAAGTGAAGGGAAGGAAGAGGAAAATGGTTTATCTATAGTAAAGTAGAGGACTTCAGACCTATGAATGAAGCTATAAAATTTCTTTTAATAACTAAGGATTCTTATCTATAATAACAAAGGAATTTATAGTAATGAGATTGAAACGATTAATATTCTTTTTCAAGTAGATTCAATACAATCGTAGATGAATCAGGTAATACTGATCTGAATATCGTTATGACATCATTTAACCTCAATGCAAGTCATTAGATTCATAAATTTTTCAACTATTTTAAAATAGCATCAAATGGATGTTTCATCGGATCCCTAATTACCATTTGTTAAATGCCTTCCGCTGGGGAATTCCGCAAACTTGTTCTTGATCGTGGGAGTCCCCTCTCCAACGGAACCACATCCCAGAGCTACGTCAGGACTCGAAGATTATAAATAGTGAACTCGTTTCTGCAGGAAGCACCTTGTGTACTTCAGAGGTTACTGAAGAAATGAAGGTCTTACTTGTGAGTAAAGTTTATATAAATTTATATACTTAGCATAGTGACATCTCAATATGTTATATGATTTTATCGAGTTTCTTAGTGCATAACTGGATTAAAAATTAACACGTATTTCTAATAATCAAAGTTCTGTTCCACCGCAGTTAATATATATTTAATCAATTGTTGGGTGATGATATATAATTAATTAAAGTTGTTTTAGAGCTTTTAGTGAGTTATATCCTAGACGTACATCAAAATAAAAAATAACCTTAATATTTATAAAACTGAACATATCAACTAGAAATATTTACTTCATCAATCCGCAGCATTTTTAAAAATCAAATTTTGTCAAGTAACGAGAAAACTTGAAGAAACTATGGAAATAAAATAAATTAGATCGTTCTACACAAGGTTGTTGAGATTTACCTGCCACCATTTTATATTTTATATAAAGATCCTTAACACTAAACCAACCGAAATTTCATAGATGAATGTTTCCAAGAACTTTTGCCAAAAAGTCCAAAAAGAATAATTTGACCGGTCGTGTTAGGTTTATTATTACCTAGGCATGTTCTGTATCTATCTTCGTCATTAGTTATTTCCAGTTTTCCGCATTTATTTATATTCCATTTTTATTAATTTTATCTATACATCAATTTTTTTACTTCCCACGAGGTCTCCTTCCAGTGCGTAATTCATAGTCGTAGAGAGGCGTCCCAATGGGTTACTGACCCACACATCTTAACCTTCTAGCTTCTACCTCAAGGGATATTGACTGAACAGTCTCAGTTAATAGTTCTTCCCTCGAACTATTAATCTTCTTGTCGTATAACCTTGATTTTTGGTCCTTGGTTATCTTATGGAGGACTTAAAATCTCTTAATCCTGTTTTTTTAGAACCGAAATCTCAAAATCATATATTATAACAGCCATTATAAACATGTAGTACATATATAATAGCTTGGTTTCTGGAGAGTTATTGGGTTACAATATTCTTGAAAAACATAAGAAGGTGCTATTCGTGTTAATACGCTGGTCAATATAAGTCAGTTAGACATTTATTGAGTTTATTGTGGAGCCAAGGCATATTTCAAATAATGGGGTACTGTTTTTTTCTTTTTTTTCTTTTATCAACTTCAATAAAATTTAATATTAAAATAATATTACAATAAAACAATATATCACACATCTACTTCTAAAGTGACACAACTCAAAATTCTCAATTAAAAAAGTGCACAATTTCACAGTCTTGTCGAAAGTGTTGATTAATCTATTCATCCCAACTGAAAGTGGGATCATTGTAGAGTATTTAACTTAAACATGATGATAAATCAAAAATACAGATTTTTGAGTTGTGTCACTTTAGAAATACATGTGCGATATAATTAAAATATAATAAATCTAAATATTGTTTAACATATCATCCGTTCGGACGTCTTAATGTGAATAAATGTTAGGAAAACATTAGAGCTTAATATTAAAGAGCTACATTCAGTAGCGATACACTGAGATTAAGGAAGTAGCAAAGAGGGGGGAAAAAAAAAGGGGGATAAAAAATAATAGAGAGTACAAAATTAAATAAAAATAAATAAATTAAAAAAAGTAACTAGAGAGTTTTAAGACGAGAATTTGTCCTTAAATTCCATTTTGTTGACTTTCAAAGAGGTTTCAAGGAAGAAAAAAGAGGTTGAGTGGTGTTGGAAGCATTTTGTCTTTGATATGATAACGCGTTGTCAAATATACTATTTAGTCCAGTCAATAAACACATTGTAGAGTGCATGGAATATGCGATAATTTTTGACTTCATAGCATCGTTAGGAATAGTTGGAATGTAAACATACTTGAAGTCCCCGCCCCTGGGGGGTGAGCTAACGGTGGGAGATGGGGAGGGGAGAAGTTAATTTTTTTTGTTTTTTTCGATAATGACTCGAAAACGGTTGACTCTAGAAAAATATGTTTCAAATAAACATAAAAGGTAATTAAATTTCCTATAACATTGATAATATATAAATTTGTCGTAATTCTAATCGTTTACGTGATATTCGTTATTGAAAATCGGTGATTTTCGGGAAAAAAACAAATGTCACTTCACTTTTTGTCAAACTTTTGTTTCTAGTACCTTCCACAATCGTTCATCAGAAAAAAACGTCGGAATCAATATTGTAGAGCATTAAATTTACTTTAATTTCGTATATACGTTTCTGGTATTTGAAGCAAATGTTTAACAAAACGTGAGGTAAACATTTTGTTTATTTACGAATATGTAGATAATTAATTTTATAAGAAATTTAATTAGCTTTTATGTTTAATTGAAACATATGTTTCTAGAGTCAACCGTTTTCGAGATATTATCGAAAAACAAAACAAAAAATTAACTTCTCCCCTCCCCCCCCCACCGTTAGCTCACGCCCCAGTGGTGGGGACTTTTAGTATGTTTACCTTTTAACTATTCCTAACAAAGCTATGAAGTCAAAAATTATCGCATATTCCATGCACTCTTCACCCCTCATTTCAGAAGGTATTGCAGATCCTGATCTAGCGTTGATCTGTTTAAAATTAAATTATTTTTTTATTTTTTTTTCATTTGGACTCTACTATATTGGCTGTTTTGTTCTCATAAGCAGGCCCTACAGTAAAAAAAAAATAGGATACAATAAAATTATATGAGTTACACAGGTTATTTTAAACCATAAAGTTTGCTATAATATAAATATATATATAAATATGCGTGAGAGTATTTAACTACATATAATTAGAAAATATAGAGGAGCATAAACTACTAACAATATACTGGTGGATATGCTATTGGCATCTACTACTGAATTATAACAATTCTAGTACACAGCTAAACTGGGGAAATTCCTGAAAAAAATGTAAGGGGTAGGAAATTTCCAAATTACTGGCATTCCCAACCTTTCTGTGCATTGATTGGATTAATGAGTTATACATTCAGACTAATGATATAAATTTATATTACTATAGATAATATAAATCACTGCGTACGCGCGCGAGACTTGGACGCTCAGGAAATCATCGTCAGAACGTTTAGACCGTTTCGGAAGATAAATATTAAGACGTTTGTAGGGTCTTAATTTGAAGATGGGTAGCCTCGCTTGAGAACTAACAAAGAAATATATTTATTGTAGGGCTACCTATCTATACCTATCACAATTTGCTCTAGTCCAACTTATGGGAGACCTCAAGTCCAATGGTTGGGAAATGTGCTGAGAATGGATGAAACGAGAACTGTTAGAGGAATTTACTTTGAGAAGCCAGAAGGAGTTAGGTCTAGAGAAAGACCGAAATCTAGATGGATGGATAATGCAAAAGCAGATTTAAGGAAGAATGAAATGCGTCAGTTGCGCTGCCAACAGGGATCACTGGGCAAAGGCATTGAGACATTGAGCAGGACCAAGGACCACTACATGCGTCTGTCGTAACAATAATAGAATATAATATAAATCATTTATCCATTTGTTACACATGAACACGGAAATCCCTACTACCTGCACCTTGGGAATTCCAGTAATTTGGAAATTTCCCATCCCATACCTTTTTTCAGAAATTTCCCCAGCTTTAGAATTGTTATATGTTATTAAGTAGTAGATAACAATAGCATATCCACCAGTATACTATATGTAGTTCATACTCCTCTATAATCCTGTAATTGCAGTCGAACCTCTCTAATCCGTTACCTAAGGGACCAAGGGGTTGGGCGGAACGGCCAAAAGGTTGGATTAACCGGAGATTTCAATGAAACACGTGTTTTTCTTAGTTAAAAATGTATTATAATTACTCGAAAAGTTTTATTTTAACATTAAAAAAAAAAAAAAAAAAAAAAAAAAAAAAAAAATAGAAACGTTCGTTATACACACTAAGTCGATGTGTTTGAATAGATACGTTCTAGCCAGCTATTAATATATAAAAGCATTGGCCATAGTAACAATATACTGTGTCAGGCTTGTAGCAAACTAATTTTCCTTAGAAAAAAGTTAAAAATTAAGTACGCTCTAAACGTCGATTTCCGTCATTTTTTTATGGAATCCGGAAAATTTAAAATCTTGTATCTTAGTCCCTGTTACTAGAGAGCTTAATTTCTGTTCAAATTAAGAAAAAAAATAAATAAATAGAAAAATATGAGTTTAGAATTTAAAAAGCTTTTCTTTAGATTAACCGTCTAGCAGATATTTTGATGAAACGCAAAAAAGTAGAAAGCTTTGATGCATTAACGATACCAGCGGTGCTTCAAGGTCAAAAAATAGGATTTCAGTACACACGCATAATACTAACAATATATAAACAAATCAAAGCTACCGGCCTTTTGCAAAAACACCAAAATGCTCAATTTTACTGCACTATTAGTGATACCACAAAAATATTTTCCCCTCCACCTCGAACACCGCGGGAGGGTGTTATAAATATACCATAAGGGTCGGACTAGTGGGAGGCGGATTAGTGAGGTTCTATTGTATTCTAAATACACTATTCAGGCAAAACTAGATACCTAAAGGCCATCGGAAGCACAATATAACCAATTTTTCGCCACACTAATGTCATTCTATATTTGACTTAATTAATACTAATTCGTTTTCGAGATAATTGAAAACTTATCGACTTCTTTGAAATAAGATCGATATATCCTCATGATATAACAGAAAAACAGGCATTTTATCTTTGATTTTTTTTTTTTTTTTTTTTTTTTTTTTTTTTTTTTTTTTTTACAAAATAATTTAAAAACACCAATATTCTTATATGTTTATTTAAAATATTTAAAAAAAAAAAACGATAAAATTTGTTTAGTAAAATGTAAATATAAACATCAACATTAGTATATTTCTACCTCTGTAAAACATTTCAGTGGGCAAAAAAAAAGTAAAATATATAATTTCGAAGGATCTTACAATTAGTATGAAATTTACAATTTCATTTAAACTGCATTACAATTTTTGTATTTCATAAACATATTGAATTTTTAAATTTAAGGATTTTGGCAAACCGTTAGTGCATTGATTGGAGTAGTTTTATTGAAATTTTAAGTAGCTTAAATGTATAACTCATTATTAGGTCTAATATAGATTCATATAAACTACCCTACTTGATAATATTAAAAATTTTAAATGCGTTTTATGCTAAAAATATGTTTTAATTTTAAAATTAAAGAAAAAAAAAGTTTTTGAACGGTATTATGAAATATGATTTTCAGTTTTTAAGCAATAGTTAACCTCTTAGTAAGAATCAGTTGTATATCCAAATCTTATCGTATTTTCCTTACAGACCAAGTGAAGAGCATATTGAGAGTGTGTTTTTATACAAATAATAAAAGACATTAATTTTCAGACTAGTCTTAACCTCGAAAAATTTTTAATATCTCATAAATTTCGAATATTCATTACAAAAGTTCTGGTTTAATTCTTTATTTTGATGTTGGCCAAATTTATTTAAAATTATATTCTCATGAGACAAGATAAACCACATTAACCACTTGGCTTACATGACAAGTAATAAATAAAAGTATTATTGAAAAATAAATTAATAGTACCATATAAATATGTATGTGTGTATGTCGATATATGTATTAAAACCAAGCCTATGTTACCATCACTGAACTTAACTTATTAAAATGTAATTGTGCAACAGAAAGAAAAACATAGTAACAATGGAGGACACTTATATATATTTATGTATAATACATTACTTCTAATATATGTTTAGGGCATGGGTTTGGGAAAATTCGTAATTATTTTAAAACATATTAATGAAACTAATTAAAAATAACATGTTTTGTTCCTTAGGTTACTCTACTATTGGCTTGCTTGGTGGCATCCGCAATAGGATTACCACGAGCCTACGGTGGATACGGAGGCGGATCTAAAGGTGGGTCTTCTGGAGGCCATGAAGGAAGTGGAAGTATAGGAGGTGACTCATCCGAAAGTCACAAAAGTAGTGAAGAAGGTGGATCTTCTGGAAGTAGTGAAGGTCACGACAGCGGATCTTTCGGAGGACACGGAGGTAGCGGAGGTTTTGGAGGTGGTTCTTCCGGAGGCCATGGAGATAGCGAAGGTATCGCAGGTGGTTCGAAAGGCGGATATGGAGGTAGCTCTTCTGAAAGTCATGAAGGTAGCGGAAGTCTTGGAGGTGGCTCTTCTGGAAGTCATGGAGGTCTTGGTGGTGGAATCTCAGAAGAGCACGGAGGAAGTGGGAGTCTAGGTGGTGGATCTTTTGGAGGCCACGAAGGTAGCGGAGGTCTTGGAGGTGGAACATCTGGAAGCCACGCGGGTATTGAAAGCGGCTCTTCTGAAGGCCATGAAGGTAGTGGAGGTCTTGGAGGTCTTGGGGGTGGATCTTTTGGAGGTGAAGGAGGTAGTAAAGATATTGGAGGTGGATCTTTAGGAGGCCATGGGGGTAGTGAAGACATTGGAGGAGGTTCCATAGGAAGCCACGGAGGTAGTGAAGATATTGGAGGTGGATCTTTAGGAGGCCATGGAAGTGGTGGAAGTCTTGGAGGTGGATCTTCTGGAGGCCATGGAGGTAGTGGAAGTCTTGGAGGTGGATCTTCTGGAGGCCATGGAGGTAGTGGAAGTCTGGGAGGTGGATCTTCTGGAGGCCATGGAGGTAGTGGAAGTCTCGGAGGTGGATCTTCTGGAGGCCATGGAGGTAGTGAAGACATTGGAGGTGGTTCCATTGGAAGCCACGGTGGTAGTGAAGGTATTGGAGGCGGATCTTTTGGAGGTGAAGGAGGTAGTAAAGGCGTTGGAGGTGAATATACTGAAGAAACAGACCACCACGAAATAGCTTCTTCTGGAGGCCACGAAGAGGGTGGTAGCAGCCATGGTAGCCATGGTAGTCATGAAAGCAGTCACTCTTCAGGACATAAAGGCAGTGGAGGATACTACGGTTAAAGCGTATTTAGTATTTACTGCAGATTCAAGATTCTAATAAACGTGTACGTCCAGAAACTTCATTGTACAACAATCAGTATTTCTTGACACCCATTAGAGAAGATACTGTTTGCCATTTGTTAAAATAAATACGACATTTTTGTTCTAACAATTTTAATGTTTCAATAAACATGTTTTATTTATTTGCATGATTGTATAACCATAAAAATCAAATATATAATGTTTATATTTATTAAAATCCTTCTTGCTGCTTCATAATTACTGAAGTACATGAGTATGTTTAGGCGTAAGAGGTAACGTGCTTAACAGATTAATGAACCTTTTTTGTTTAATGGAAAAAAAGAATCTTCAAAAAGAATAAAAATATTTTATTATTGTATTATAACAAAATATAATATTGTTTATTAAATTGTACATTCCTTGTATGATTAGTAAGGTAAATTAAATATTTATGAATCACTAAGAATCATTTCAACCAGAGTTCACTTATACAGATAGTGGACAGATAAATATTTCCAATAGTTACATTTTAAACCTGCTTCCATTAGAAATAGAGAAAAAAAGGGAAAACCTAAGGGATTGGCTATTTTCTTAATCATTTACCTGACTACACCCCCATAGCTCACTCTATGGACCGAAAGCTTAAAGAAGCCATTTTCATTTAGCTTATATTGATTATCACCTAAGGGTGAATATCAATATTTTTTATTTCTTGTCTTACATTTTTACTATTACTATACAGGGTGAGTATCTCTTAGTGTAAAAAAAAAAAAATTGGGTCAAACTATATCAAAAATGTAGCAAAATGCCGAAGACCTCACCTTTCTATTAAATCCTGAATCCTAAATTATAGTAATAAATAAATAAATGTAATAACATAAGATCCTCTGATCTGGTGTCACTTTCTTGACAGTTTTTCTTTATTTTCTATTTAACAATATTTTTTCCTTTGCTTTTTATTACAATGAAGAGTTAAGTTTGTTTAAAATGCACATTTCCATTAAGGGATTGTTATAATGTTTTATTTACACTGATCTGTATGCCAAATGAGAACATCATTTTTTTTTCGGTTTCAAAAGTAAATTTCTCCATGAAATTGAAACAGAATCATTACGTTTGACATATCATTCGAAAGTTGATTAAATTTGCAAGTTTTTGTGAGATTTGACGTTTTGTGGATACTTTTTTCGAAAAACGGTGAACGTTGAAGTAAATACGACATTGTGACTTCCCCAAATAAGGTGAAGATCAAGCTGTTATTTAGGTACCAAGTTTGTAAGGTTACAGGTACTCAGCTATTATAGAAAGTTTAATGCTAAATCCAAAAATGTGGTCAAAATTTGAAAAATATTTAAACAAAATGGAGATATTATAGCTTTTATGGAAATAAAACGTGGTTTCCTCAAAAAAGTCTTTGATTTATTGTGTATCTGCACCGGATTGGAATAGAAAGGTGAGGTCTGCGGCATTTTGCTACATTTTTGATCTAGTTTCAACCAATTTTTTTTTTTTTACACTAAGAGATACTCACTCTGTATATAATCGCTGGTGCGCTGAATTTTTCTATGTTTTTGAAAATGATGATGAATTTGTTAACATTCAATACTGATCTTAGAGTAAAAGAAACCAATAGAAGTAGGATTGATCTAGCATTCCGAAAATCATTGAAAAATATTAAGGTTACTGAACCAACCTATTTAAGGGAATACCAAAAAATTAAAGAAATCTAAACAAACGTTTCATATAAAATAATAGTATTGGTTGCTCTTTCATATCAAACTCCAGTATTGGCCAGTGTAAACTTCCCTAACCAAGCTGAATGTTTTGCTATTTGTGCGGCGCTATATTATAATATGCAGTGTGAGTAAGAAAACTTCGGAATAGTCACAGACTATCTTTCTGCTCTAATGTCGAAAACATTTATTATAAAGATCAGCTAGTAAAGAATGTCCAAGTTTATGTATCAACGGTGGAAAATCTGGAAAAGAATGAATATCTAGTTTGGATTCTATCACATGTGGGGATCAAAGGCAACGAATCAGTAGATTGTGCAACTAAGGATGCAGGCATTTGCCACATATTAAAATATCGTCTAAAAATAGGAACACTTTGGGAAATCATATAGGAAGAAATAAAAGTAAGGGAAAGTTCCAAACGCAACAATAGAAGATACGAAGTTGTGAGTACTAAATTTAGGCTAGGCCATTCCCGACTTACCCATAGTTATCTTATGACAAAGGACAATCCACCGAAATGAATAACATGCAATAATATGCAATTAACGGTTAGACACACTAGATTAGAAACATCTCACACAAAGTAGTAGGAATAGTTGTATTCCATTTTTTATTTTGTTTTTGCTGTATTTTTATTTTAAATTATATTTTTATTTTTATTTAATTTTAAAGACATAAAGTTAGAGCTTGAGCTTGAGCTTGAGATTGATTATGTTATAATAAAAAAATTCATTTTACTTTAATAATTACAGTCAAAATTGAATTATTGATAGTTAGACTCACTGTTACTATCGGGGGAGGGGGGGGGGAAGTCCTCGCAAAATTGTAATCTTATAAGTTAGTATGAAACTTTCTTTTTCTTGGCTTTTATGACGCTCTTTTTTTCTACAGAGACCCCAGCAATTGGTCAGCAATTGGTCATCACAGTAGTCCACTTCCCTTGATATCTCTGCTCCAATAATTTTATACCCAGGAAGAATCTCTTGTCGTGTCCTTCTCCATGATCCCCTACATTTTGTGAAAAACATAAAAAAAAAATTAAAAAAAAATGAATTTTTAGGATTGTTGAGAGTGTCCACCAAAGTCTGGTGATTAGCATGTCTATTATAGTCGTACGATCGTCGTATTCCCACAAGACTCAATCAAGATAAGTTGACTCATGCTCAGTGGGATCGGTGTCCACGACCCCTAAGTTAATTCTGAGTTTCTGGAAGATAGAAAAAACGCCAATTCTTATCAATGTGGGGTGGGGGAGCAAATCATTCATCTCTATCTTCTCTACGCCCCCCCCCTCGCCCTGATGTGGGGAAACAAATGATGATATTGGTATTGCTTTCTCCTTAGAATATTAACTTATTTTTGTTATTATATATTTTTTTAATGAACATTTATCTGAATTACTTTATGTTTTTGGTTCCAAACGTATGTATGTACCTACCTGAATTCATACTTCTCTCTGTAATTAATATATCCTCGAATCCTTCCTTTTTCAGAATATTTCTTCACATTCTTCTTAATTTACCTTCGAATCATTCATAGAATCCATAACCACTAGAGATGATTCTTAAGACCGATATTTTATATATTCCCTTTTTCTCAGACCTGCAAACAAAGTAGGCAACTCGCAAACAGTAGTCATGTTAACCATTTTAAAATTTTCAAATCTGTTATGATTTATTTAGCTTTTTTTTCGTCAAATTTTACTTTTTATTCTTATTTTTTCCTCACCACAATCCAAATTTCAAAACTATTCTATTTCAGAACTTGTCTGATATCAACACTATCTTAATTGGTTCTTTCAAATTGGTATTTATTTATTTACAAATTCACTTAGTGAACGATGAGAGTACAAGGTATACTACAATTAAAAAAAAAATGAAGCACTAAAATGATATATATTTTTTTAAACTTATTTATAATGATTTTTTGAGTTTTCAATATTTCAAACCAAATGAGGGCCATACAATTAGAAGTGATTTCTATAAGGATCTACCTTTGGATACATTCATCATTTAACCCATCTTTCCACCTCCTTTTTTTCCACCTCCTCCGCCACCACCCATCTTACCACCTCCTCCGCCACCACCCATCTTGCCACCTCCTCCTCCTCCGCCACCCATCTTGCCACCTCCACCATCTTGCCACCTCCTCCATCTTGCCACCCATCTTTCCTCCACCGCCACCTCCTTTCTTACCACCTGGATACGGTGATGCGATCACTGTAGCTACTAGTACAGCCACAATCAGCAAGAATACCTTAGAAACAAAATGATAACATTGTAATAAGGTAAAATAAAATAATAAACTTTCCCAAAGAACTAAAAACTGAAATCGTTATAATAATATTTAAAACCAATTCAGTTCTAAGTGAAAATCCTCTATAAGAAAACAATTTATCATGGATATTCTTATAATCAACTGCTTTTCCCAATTTAGATTTTAGAAATTAATAAATCAAACTAATTAGATTAATGAATCAAATTACTTAGATTTATAATTAAATTAAATAGATTAATAATTAAATTAAATTAAAATCAATGATTATTCGTAATAAACAAAATATAGAGAAAATAGTGGTTTCAAAAGTGAGTTTTTTTTATTTAATTTTTTTTATTTTAGCTCCTAAACAGTAGCTTCTAGCAACCAATATTATATAACAAAAAAAATCCATTGAATGGTTTATAGGACCATCGTCAAATTTAATAAAATGTAAGAAAAGAAGACTTTTTTTTATTCAAACGAATATTTTTATATTATATATATATATATATATATATATATATATATATATATATATATATATATATATATATATATATATATATAGTTCCTAAAAGGTAGGTCCTAACGACAAAAATATTTTACATTAAATTTCTGATCTTGAAAATGTCAAATTTGTGATCCTATCATCATCAACAGAGCTAATGCCTGTAAAAAAAGCCCCCAACGCTTACAAAATTAAGGCAAAAAGTGATTTTTTCCGTTCAAACCAATAATAGCTCTCAAGCGGTTGGTTCTAGCTACAAATGCTGTATAAGAAAAACTATTCTTCACAAAATTTTAATTAAATTAGACAAAAGCGTTACAACAATAAGATATATGCCCCCCAGCCAAAAGAAACATACAAGTCAACATTCTCATCTATTACGTTTTTCAGTGTCGAATAAGTCTACTACTTTTTCTCCCTTTCATTTTGCTATTATTTAAACTTTGCGTACCATTGATTGTATAATCAGTCAATATTGAAAAAAGTGATATATTTTTAATAAAATATTAGGAAAGTGTCTGTCCATCAAAATATAAAACTCTAGTGACAACAGATAGTTCTAAATAAACATATCCAAATAATATGATCTCTGAATTGGATTTGGCATTCCTTACTTGAGGCATAATCAAACTCTTGTGTTCGTGTACAAAATCTATCCCGATCTTTTAGAGTCGTCAAGTTTCTTTTCCTTAAAAGGAATTGATTTTTGTACGTTAACTAAGATCATTTTCCCAGTTAATGCCCTCAACAAATCACAGTTATAAATGCATCACCTGTGTGTATAAGGTACAGCAAAGGTTTCAGAATCGATCACTGAACGCTTCGATCATGATATAGGATGTCTGTTGGACTGAGTGATACAATTATAAAAGAAAAAAAAATTAAGGATAAGCTTGTAAGTCAAAGTGAGAAGGATTTAAATTTGTAGGAAGTCCTTTTTTGAAAGAAAAGAAAATACTCGAGGTGTATCCAGAAATACGTCAAAAGTCTACAGTCCCTACTCTATTCAGCAACGTTAAAAAATATATATGCAATTCTTTAACTAAAAATATAAACTGAAATAAGTGAGTCTGTGTCACATCATTCAACCAGTATCTTTCAGGCGAACAATAGTATAAGCTGCGTAATTTCAAACCTAAGACCTACTCTTCAATGACTATGACAATCAAAAAAAATGTTTATTACTTAGGTAAGGCTGTTTCTGAGCTTAGAATGGTGAAATGAGGAATTTTTACCCGGATTAAGGGAACCACTTACAAGAGGCCGGGTGTGCGAGGTCGAGCCACAAAACAAAAAATAATTTTTCTGCCTTACTACCGGGTGCATGTAAGTCAAGCGTCTTGCCCACTGAGCTACTGCCCCTCCCATATATATTGAACACTTTATGTTAATTATTTTATAACTCAAAGGTCTGAGTTTACATATTGCTTAAATGAAATGGTTACTTACTATGGAAAACTTCATGTTTTTAACAATGCATGCAGCTGTGTAATGCTGTCAATTGTTCGGACTGTCCAGTATATATACCCGGACTTAATACTCTGACGTTGCAGCAATAAGCATTTTCATTGGTGAAGAGGGGGGTATAATAATTAAGAACAAGGTTTTTTCTTTTCGTTTTAGACAATTATAACAATGTTAAGGAAATAAACTATAGCATGGACCATTGAGCGAAGTAATGGTTCGTTGATAGTGATGAGGTAATAAGTTTCCGTTATATTGTTAATCGATGCATTTTCTGTTTTATTTCAATTTTAAAATTGGAAAAGTAAAATACAAATACAAAATCAATTTTTTTTTTTTTTTTGAGTGTAATAACACGAGTGTATTTTTGTAACACAGAAAATAAAGAAAATGCTACAAAATTTATGTCCTCATTTTCTTGGCTGAAAGTTTCAAATTACTTAGATTGATAATTAAATATAATAAACGATCAATGGTTAATAAAAATAAACAAAGCTGAAAGAATGAGGGTTCCAAACAGCTGAAAATGTTTTCAGGCCAAGGGTTGTGCAGGGTTATGTGGCCAAAATCCTATCATCAGGTTTTTTCTCTATTTGGGGAATTGATTGTAAATAGGCACAAAAGGTTTGATTGACACTTGGCTGATACAACAGAAGACATAATTATTTTCTGCAGCTTTTTCACGATAATGATACAGATATTAAAATAAACAAATATAAAATAGTTGGATATGTTTGTGATCGCTTACCACGAAAACTACTGAACCAAACAGTATCAAATTTTAACCACATCATCTTTATAGTTCTGGGAAGGTTTAGCAATCATAAAATCTGCCGATATTCATTTAACTTCTTCTTAAAAAAAACGATAGTATGTGGATAGCAGTGAAATTCGAAAATTGAACGTTAGGTGGTGAGCTCCATTCTACGAGTACATGAGAGGTTACAGAAGTTTAGTTTTAAGGTCGGTTTACACGTTCATGCGATTTGCGCAAATTGGTTTGCACAAACCAGTTTGTGCAAATAAATCGGAGCACATAAACGCAGATTTGAAGTTTCTCAAGCCGAGAATCTGTTGGGACACAAATTCGACTTTTTGGTGTGTTAGCACGAGCGTGTAAGCGATGCTCAAGCCTAGCAAATGCTCAGTTTATGTTCGACCACCTGTATTAGGTTTCTGTACTATATTTCTAATAAATGTATACGATTTTGGGCGGCTGAAGAACATCCTTGGCCACTTTTCTTCCTTTTGCAAATTAGTTTTAGTCCTTAAAAATACTATTTTGTTGCAATCTTCCAGGATTTAACAATTTTATTACTTTTGGTCCTTAAGGATACTATTTTGAGATTCGCCATAACACAACGATTTTACAGTTATCCGAAGGATATCCCGCCATTATTGTTCTTTTAGTTTTCGTCCTTAAGGATTTTAGGACTTTACTGAGATAAAGTTTGATAATCTAATACGATGTTAGGACCATTCCGCAATTGAGTTTACAATGTAAACTGCTATACTCATCTCTACATAATTTAAACTTTACTATTTTTATAGTTCTAGGAAGTTTTAGCAAAAATGAAATTTACAATAATCAAAATTTAGATTTACAACGTTGAGTAGCGAAAACGAAACGAGATTTGCCACAATGTCATACACGTTTTTGGTTAGAAATTAAAATTCAACCTCAATCAATAAAATAATTTCTGCCGAAAAATAATTATTACCAAATCAAAATTTCGATTTTTTAATAATGTGTATAAAAATAGTTCCATGGGACAATAGTTGTTAGCACTGCAACGCAGTCTTTTATCCAAAATAGTTACTTAATATTCCCTGTTTATCTGGGTTACCAACTCTTACATTATAGTTAAAAATTGGTTTTCAGATTATGCTTTTAGATATTCTTCAAACACCTATCAAATCAGTGCTATTTTAAATGGGTTAAAAATGACTGCGTACGTGGAAATATCATTGAATAAGAAATGCTCAATTGCACACTTCCGTGCAAGATTTTTATTGATAACCAAATAAAAGTTTTTAGTAACTATTATATAAGTTCTTTATTTTTATATTATATAAGTTCAATCATTGTAAACTTGAAAACTTGTAAAAAGAAGAAATAAAAAGGAATGTGGTACAAGAAGAAGCCTGTTTGATTCCTACTTATGTGAATTTGTATATAGGAGAACGTATGAAAAAAGGAATATTTTGAATGTATTTTGGAATCATTAAGAGACTATTGGCCTGGAAAATGAAAATTTCTATGAATTTATTATAAAATATCTACATTGATTGTTTTTATTAAAATATTTTAAATAAACAATTTTGAACATATGTTCTTCACTAGTATTAATTTAATAAGATAAATCAATGTTTTAGAAAAAAGTAACTGGGATGGCTAAAGTAAAAAAAGACCCCAGGAATGTATCTTATTTTTCGAAATTGAAATTAGATTGTATTTTCCTTATTTTGTTTTTAAGATAATGTGTTTTTTTATTTTTGAAGAAACTAGAGGTTTCGTTTTTAAGGAGACATTGTTCTCGCTCGGATTATTGAGAGCTTCTAAATTTAGCAGCTTTCCGTTTAAACATTCATCATCGACTTATACAGAATATTATATTGCAATCCTTGGTATTAATTAAAGTTACTCCCCCTCTCAAGTAGTAATTGCAGTGACGTAAAGGCTTTCGATAATATAAATACCTTTGAGGCTTCTCAATACGGTATGATACATCCCTCTACAATACTTAAAACATGAAGCTGTACCCAGTGAGTATATGCATTATTAACTCAACAGCTTTTACTTAGTAATTATAAATTTAAAATTGTCTATGAAACACGATTTTTATACAAATGATAAATGTTTTATTTATCTAGGGGAACCTAGATAAATCAAATATTTTTTAAAACCTTAACGGTAAAGGTTTTTGCTGAATATAAATAGTGGAAAAGATAGTTAAGCTTTCGATAGTAACACAGTATTTAAAAGGTTTGTTATACCAACCTTTCGGCTTGCTTTGTATGCCTTTATCAGGACATTTGAAGTATAAAGGATGATATTGAATATATTACTTTATTACTGAAGACTTACAGAGTTCGTAACGTATAATTGATTGCACGCTCAACAATCTTCCTTTATATTTTTATAATTCTGGTAGCACATTTTAATAATTTCAAATTGTATTAAAAATATAAATAAATCCAAAAATTTGTAACGAACTAAAAAAAAAAAAAAAAAAAAAAAAAAAAAAAAATATTCAATATGTATTTATTTATAAAATACGATACAGTTAGTTTTGAAATTCAAAAATTGTAGTTATGCAATTATGAAAATGCAAAGCTAAAAATCAAACGGATCGTAGAAACTATTATTTTTAAACATGATATATGTCAATTAACTATTTTTATATTATAATATTGAAAATGAATTTCAAATTTATTATTTGATTTGTAGGTAATCTTTTCCTTCGGGGCTTGTTTGATGACAATAGCCTTAGCGCATCCTGGAGGAGGAATGATGGGAGGTGGCAAAATGGGCGGTGGAGGAAACATGGGAGGAGGAAAGATGGGCGGAGGCGGCATGATGGGAGGAGGAAAGATGGGCGGAGGCGGCATGATGGGAGGAGGTAAGATGGGCGGAGGAGGCCAAATGGGAGGCGGTAAGATGGGCGGAGGAGGCCAAATGGGAGGCGGTAAGATGAGTGGAGGAAGCATGATGGGAGGCAACAAGATGGGCGGAGGAGGTATGATGGGAAGCGGCAAGATGGGCGGAGTAGTAGTATGATGCAAGGAGGAAAGATGGGTGGAGGTGGCATGATGGGAGGAGGAGGCCAAATGGGAGGCGGCAAGATGAGCGGAGGAAGCATGATGGGAGGCAACAAGATGGGCGGAGGAAGAATGAGTGGTGGCAAGATGGCTGGAGGAGGAATGATAGGAGGCGGCAAGATGGGTGGAAATGGCATGATGCAAGGTGGTGGCAGCAAAATGGGAGGAGGTATGATGGGAGGCAACAAGATGGGCGGTGGAAGAATGATGGGAGGCGGCAAGATGAGCGGAAGTGGCATGATGCAAGGAGGAAAGATGGCAGGTGGTAAGATGATGAATGGAAAAAGTGGTTAGTTTAAGTTCAGCAAAGATCAGAAACATAATAGCAACCACCTGTACATTCTTTTTAGTTTTTGTATGATAGTACTCAATGTATTTATTTAAGTATGTAATTTAGTTATATTAATCAATTTTCATTTTAACATTGAAATAAAGTCTATTGTAAATACAATATCCAGTTGTTATTCATTTACCAATTTTTTATAAAGTGCTTCGTGATTTATATATACTTTTCTATTAATCCTTAGTTGTACAGAAAACATAATATTTATGCAAAAATTGTGTTTTATAAAATAAAATAATATGGCAGCTACGACAAAGATAAAATAAAGATTTAAAATATACAATGTTATTGGCTGTTATTAATGAATAGAACAATTTAGCTTGATAAACTTATTCTTTATGGATAAAATAGCTATCAACACCTAATGATGCAAAGGCTCAACGAATAAAAGTCAAGTGTTCAGTAATATATTTTAGAAATAAATAAATATGTCTGCTTTATTAGAATCTTGAAAACAAAATAAATCCAGATCTCAAAAAGAAAATTAAATATAACCGATGAAGGTTATGAAATTCAAAAATAAGTATGGAAGATTCCTCATGGGCGTTATTGCCCAAAAAAAATATAAAACATGATTCACAAAAAATAATAATAAAAAAAAATATATATAAAATATATAAATATACAATAAAAAATAATATATAAATGTTTTTGATTATTTTCATGCAAGTTGTCCTACGTTAGAAGCACCTAAACTCGAATTTTAGAATTTTAGAATTTCGATAATCTTTTCCATTTTGCCACTAATAATAATGCCTTTATTGTTAATCAAAAAAACAAATCGTTAAATTAGAAATAAAACAAGCATTTTGGACTATATTCAAAACAGAAAAAAATATCATTAATGATATATACAAAAATAACAAAGAATTAAATTAAATACAACTAAGGTGAAGTGGGGCAAGTGCGCCATATGGAGTGCAAATTTCAACTTTAACTTAATATAAAAAATCAGCTATTAATGCTAGGATAATATTTTTTGTTATATTGCAAACGTTGAACTATACTCTTTTCAGCAATATAGTTGATTTTCCTGATATTTGTCACTTTTGAAATACATTTGCGATATATGTTCGCAATCGGAAAAAATTATAATTTATTAACAGAAGAGGTAGGCTAGTTATACACTAGTGCAGATCGAGGACCAGCGCATCAGAACATTTCCTGATTGCATTGGGTATATAGGTAATAGCCTCACAACATATCTGATAAATGTATGTGATAAATATACAAGACTAAAACGAGAAGAAACGGCCCGTCGTTTTAGGCTACTCCAACATTTACTAGACAAACGATCAAAGCTTCCAATAAATTACAAGAGACTATTTACTTGACAGTTATTAGACCTATATGGTCATACAGAGTTGAGTTTTGGGGCTCCATTAAACCATCCAATTCTTAAATAACAAAAAAAATAACAAAGAATTAAATTAAATACAACTAAGGTGAAGTGGGGCAAGTGCGCCATATGGAGTGCAAAGTTCAACTTTAACTTAATATAAAAAATTAATATTTTTTGTTATATTGCAAACGTTGAACTTTACTCTTTTCAGCAATATAGTTGATTTTCCTGATATCCTAAAAATTATTATCAATGTGAAGGAAAATCAATTTTAAGTCCCATTCACGCACTTGCCCCACCTAAACGGGGTAAGTGCATAAATCTCTTGTAAACTCCTTATTAGTGAATTGATTCTTTCATGGGTTAGGTGAAAAAATAAGCAACAACCAGGAATCATTTTACTCCTTGAAATTAAAAAAATAGAGAAAAATACATTCAATACAATTTTATAATTTTAACTCATTCAACTTTACACAACACCTAGATCAACAGGTTGAACTATGAAAATTCCTAGAGAGGTTATCTTCTACAGTAGAGCACTCTAGTATGTTAGGTTAGGAGGGTATGAAGTTCTGTCTACATACAAAAAATGGCAGTTGATGTAACAAAATGACATTAGAAATTATGGCGGACTGATGAATGCATTTACCCCATAAACGCACTTACCCCACATTACCTTATTAAAAAAACAAAACAAAAAAAAACTGAATAGACCAATAAAAATAAATTGAAAATTCCAGCACCTATATCTAATAATAATATCCACAGCAGTAATCACACCTCAATAAGTGTGGGTAACATTAAATATAAACACTATATTTATGATAAATAGTATAAGACGTCCAATAACATGTTAAGTTATAAGAAAATATAAATAATTACATAATAATAATAGAGTAATTAATAAAACTTAATTTATTATCCCTATTTATTAGAGAGTTCATTATTATTTTTTTCTCAATAACTTCTACTTTTATAAATAGTTACCAATAAAATTTTTCTAATACTTACTATCTAGCACCCCACACGTCTTTACTATAAATTCAATTATTTTATGAATAACTTAAGATTGACTTAAATTGTATGCCAAATTAATTAATCATAATTGATAGTCTGGTTTTCTATTGTCATAACACAAACTATTCACGAAATAAAAATTACTTTTTACTTTTTAGCTCGGTTTTTTATTTTATTAAAGCCTGTATTTTTTTAGTTTTTCTAAACTAATTGAGAGGACAATTAAATCTCATAAAATCATATATTTTAAAATCATATTCAGATTTCTACAGAAAAAAACAATTCATAAACAAATCTATCACTATACCAATTTTGACCCATGGTCCGGAACTAGGGAAACGGCAAAAAAGTGGAATATCAAACGCGTTCAATCTTTACAATCCAAAATCCCCCGAACTATTGTGAATGCTAAAAATTATTTCTACAAATAAACATTACGTAATGATCTCAATATACCTTTCGTCCTTGACCTCATAACCCTTATTTTTTTTATTTAATTTTTAAAACTATTTATTGATATTTACAACTGCACATCAATATACATCAAGTAAATTTGAGGAAATGATTTTAATGACATGTAAATCACTTGTGAAGAACTACTCACTAGTAGCACTTCAAAAAATGTTTTAAACTAGAAAGTCTCTTGGCCATCTTCTTTTTAGACGCCTAGGTGGGCTATCAGGTATCGAATGAGACGCAAGTTGGGAGACTAATGGATTCGTGTGAGAGTGCAGTTTACTATGAAAGGATTGGTATCTGGTTTGGGCGAAATCACCAACATATGGAACATTGAGGTCTTTATGGATAAGTTTATTTGTGACAAAGTAAGCAGCACTAAGGATTTTGGATTGTAAGGATTGGATTCGAGAAGAATTGGATGGTTTAATGGAGCCCCAAAACTCAACTCTGTATGACCATATAGGTCTAATAACTGTCAAGTAAATAGTCTCTTGTAATTTATTGGAAGCTTTGATCGTTTGTCTAGTAAATGTTGGAGTAGCCTAAAACGACGGGCCGTTTCTTCTCGTTTTAGTCTTGTATATTTATCACATACATTTATCAGATATGTTGTGAGGCTATTACCTATATACCCAATGCAATCAGGAAATGTTCTGATGCGCTGGTCCTCGATCTGCACTAGTGTATAACTAGCCTACCTCTTCTGTTAATAAATTATAATTTTTTCCGATTGCGAACATATATCGCAAATGTATTTCAAAAGTGACAAATATCAGGAAAATCAACTATATTGCTGAAAAGAGTATAGTTCAACGTTTGCAATATAACAAAAAATATTATCCTAGCATTAATAGCTGATTTTTTATATTAAGTTAAAGTTGAAATTTGCACTCCATATGGCGCACTTGCCCCACTTCACCTTAGTTGTATTTAATTTAATTCTTTGTTATTTTTGTATATATCATTAATGATATTTTTTTCTGTTTTGAATATAGTCCAAAATGCTTGTTTTATTTCTAATTTAACGATTTGTTTTTTTGATTAACAATAAAGGCATTATTATTAGTGGCAAAATGGAAAAGATTATCGAAATTCTAAAATTCTAAAATTCGAGTTTAGGTGCTTCTAACGTAGGACAACTTGCATGAAAATAATCAAAAACATTTATATATTATTTTTTATTGTATATTTATATATTTTATATATATTTTTTTATTATTATTTTTTTGTGAATCATGTTTTATATTTTTTTGGGGGCAATAACGCCCATGAGGAATCTTCCATACTTATTTTTTAATTTCATAACCTTCATCGGTTATATCTAATTTTCCTTTTGAGATCTGGATTTATTTTGTTTTCAAGATTCTAATAAAGCAGACATATTTATTTATTTCTAAAATATATTACTGAACACTTGACTTTTATTCGTTGAGCCTTTGCATCATTAGGTGTTGATAGCTATTTTATCCATAAAGAATAAGTTTATCAAGCTAAATTGTTCTATTCATTAATAACAGCCAATAACATTGTATATTTTAAATCTTTATTTTATCTTTGTCGTAGCTGCCATATTATTTTATTTTATAAAACACAATTTTTGCATAAATATTATGTTTTCTGTACAACTAAGGATTAATAGAAAAGTATATATAAATCACGAAGCACTTTATAAAAAATTGGTAAATGAATAACAACTGGATATTGTATTTACAATAGACTTTATTTCAATGTTAAAATGAAAATTGATTAATATAACTAAATTACATACTTAAATAAATACATTGAGTACTATCATACAAAACTAAAAAGAATGTACAGGTGGTTGCTATTATGTTTCTGATCTTTGCTGAACTTAAACTAACCACTTTTTCCATTCATCATCTTACCACCTGCCATCTTTCCTCCTTGCATCATGCCACTTCCGCTCATCTTGCCGCCTCCCATCATTCTTCCACCGCCCATCTTGTTGCCTCCCATCATACCTCCTCCCATTTTGCTGCCACCACCTTGCATCATGCCATTTCCACCCATCTTGCCGCCTCCTATCATTCCTCCTCCAGCCATCTTGCCACCACTCATTCTTCCTCCGCCCATCTTGTTGCCTCCCATCATGCTTCCTCCGCTCATCTTGCCGCCTCCCATTTGGCCTCCTCCTCCCATCATGCCACCTCCACCCATCTTTCCTCCTTGCATCATACTACCTCCGCCCATCTTGCCGCCTCCCATCATACCTCCTCCGCCCATCTTGTTGCCTCCCATCATGCTTCCTCCACTCATCTTACCGCCTCCCATTTGGCCTCCTCCGCCCATCTTTACCGCCTCCCATTTGGCCTCCTCCGCCCATCTTACCTCCTCCCATCATGCCGCCTCCGCCCATCTTTCCTCCTCCCATCATGCCGCCTCCGCCCATCTTTCCTCCTCCCATGTTTCCTCCACCGCCCATTTTGCCACCTCCCATCATTCCTCCTCCAGGATGCGCTAAGGCTATTGTCATCAAACAAGCCCCGAAGGAAAAGATTACCTACAAATCAAATAATAAATTTGAAATTCATTTTCAATATTATAATATAAAAATAGTTAATTGACATATATCATGTTTAAAAATAATAGTTTCTACGATCCGTTTGATTTTTAGCTTTGCATTTTCATAATTGCATAACTACAATTTTTGAATTTCAAAACTAACTGTATCGTATTTTATAAATAAATACATATTGAATATATTTTTTTTTTTTTTTTTTTTTTTTTTTTAGTTCGTTACAAATTTTTTTGATTTATTTATATTTTTAATACAATTTGAAATTATTAAAATGTGCTACCAGAATTATAAAAATATAAAGGAAGATTGTTGAGCGTACAATCAATTATACGTTACGAACTCTGTAAGTCTTCAGTAATAAAGTAATATAGTGAATATCATCCTTTATACTTCAAATGCCCTTATAAAGGCATACAAAGCAAGCCGAAACGTTGGTATAACAAACCTTTTAAATACTGTGTTACTATCGAAAGCTTAACTATCTTTTCCACTATTTATATTCAGCAAAAACCTTTACCGTTGAGGTTTTAAAAAATATTTGATTTATCTAGGTTCCCCTAGATAAATAAAACATTTATCATTTGTATAACAATCGTGTTTCATAGACAATTTTAAATTTATAATTACTAAGTAATAGCTGTTGAGTTAATAATGCATATACTCACTGGGTACAGCTTCATGTTTTAAGTATTGTAGAGGGATGTATCATACCGTATTGAGAAGCCTCACAGGTATTTATATTATCGAAAGCCTTTACGTCACTGCAATTACTACTTGAGAGGGGGAGTGAGTTTAATTAATACCAAGGATTGCAATATAATATTCTGTATAAGTCGATGATGAATGTTTAAACGGAAAGCTGCTAAATTTAGAAGCTCTCAATAATCCGAGCGAGAACAATGTCTCCTTAAAAAACGAAACCTCTAGTTTCTTCAAAAATAAAAAAACACATTATCTTAAAAACAAAATAAGGAAAATACAATCTAATTTCAATTTCGAAAAATAAGATACATTCCTGGGGTCTTTTTTTACTTTAGCCATCCCAGTTACTTTTTTCTAAAACAGTGATTTATCTTATTATTAAATTAATACTAGTGAAGAACATATGTTCAAAATCGTTTATTTAAAATATTTTAATAAAAACAATCAAAGTAGGTATTTAATAAGAAATTTTCATTTTCCAGGCCAATAGTCTCTTAATGATTCCAAAATGCATTCAAAATATTCCTTTTTTCATACCTTCTCCTATATACAAATTCACATAAGTAGGAATCAAACAGGCTTCTTCTTGTACCACATTCCTTTTTATTTCTTCTTTTTACATTTTTACAAGTTTACAATGATTGAACCATGTTCCTTTAACCGCACCAACTTGTACCCTGCAACTTCTCAAAAAACACTTATAAAAAGGAGCTTTATATTTGTAAAAACAAATCTTCATAAAATGTCCTCTTCTACATTTTCTCGTTCTGTGCAGTAATCCATATATCTCTAGGCTATTTATTATGATTTTAGTAGCTTGCTAAAACTTAGCAAGTTGAAAATGATAACTAGAACGTAATACTGAATATAAATGGTCATATGGTGGTTGGGTTATCTCATAGCAACTGTTATTTTATCTAGATCGCATGTTACATAGAAAAGTAACTGGGATGGCTAAAGTAAAAAAGACCCAATTCCGCTCCTCCTACCTTTCTCAGCGCGGAACCATTAACCCGGCGTAGATCACTACGTGAGCATTTCCCTCACCCTTCTAAAAAATATTTAATAAGTTCGTCAGAATTTAACTTTCATCGCTGAATCTCATTATAGCTGAATTTAGGAAATTTGCGAATAAGAATATTCGGTTTCTAAGTAAAACAGATGCAGGTGGCAAGGATATTGGGAGATTTGTACTGAAAATTGCCATGTCCACACTCCTCAGTATCAGATTATATCTTGTGCAGTTTATTCGTGACATTTTACTGAGCGAGTTTTCTAATTTCTTTCGATTGAATAATGATTATTTGGGTTCAAAATGAGTCGTGGATCTAACATGCTTTACTTGTTGGATAAAAAGCCAGTTGAGAAGATAAATTGTAAGTAATTAGTTGATAATTCGTCTTGAATTGTATTTATGTTATTTTTCAATCATTTACTAGGAATCTGAAATTTTTCCTATTCCAGATTCTTGTTCGTGGCTGCTCGAGGCAAAACAAAATAGATCTGCTATAGGTGTGCCGATATAATAGAAAAAGAAAAAGAAAAGAAAATAGTAAAAAGTGTAATGTTCCAATTCACAATGAACATACTAAATATACTTCCATAAAAATATAAGAAAATGGTCTATCTGATGAAAAACACATTATCAGGAGTAAGGAGTAAGGAGGAAGTTGGAATAGCGATCATAAAATTAAAATCTTATAAACCGGCCGGAATCGATAATATCCCTGCTGAATCAGTCAAAGTGTGTGGCGAAGCTGGAGTTTCAAAAATTCATAAATTAATAACAATGATTCGGGAAAAAGATAAAATAGCAGAAGAATGGAAGGAGTTTACAATTTCCTATTTACAATAATTAATTCTGAATATATTTATTTATATTCAAAATAAATGTTTTAAAGTTCAAACTAAATATAAGATAGCGGTAAAAAAGGACCGATAAAGTATCAGCCACTTCTATTGTTTTTTGTTTTTGTTTTTATTATTATTTTTTTTTTTTTTTTTTTTTTTTTTAAGATTTTGTGGAATTATAAGATTCGATATTTATTAAAATTTTTCTAAATTCTTCAACTACTAGATTTATACAATTTCATTCTCTATTCCGTTTAGGAAATATTTTAATATTTTTTCCTTGTTTTGCAAATTTTACTAAGGGAACAATATAACACCATGTAACAGAGTCAGAGGAATGTTTTCACATTCATACTTGAATAGTTTTTTAAAAAAATAAATAAGTAACACAGTTTTTAGCGCGACACAATTTACCAAGCATTCGACCAGTCTTCTCAATTTTTTTATTTATTTATTTGTTCTATAATTTGGCTGTAAACCTTAAGCTATTAGATGTATTAACCAGAAAAATATATAATTTTACATTATTAGTTAATCAATAAGTATATAAAATCTGTTCAATTAGGTTTTATCGGAATTATTTTTTCTTCTAAATAAGAAAGATACTACGAATGTTTTGTTTTATTTTTTACCTCATTTTTTAATTTAAATATGACCTTCTGTTGAATGAGGAAAATAAATGATAAAAAATAAAGCTACAATTTCAATTAATAAATTATTTGGCAGCCCATAGTGGTTATTATATATTTAAAGTTTAAATGAAATGATATAGATTTGAGTATTAAGAACATCGGTGACAATGATAGTTCCATTCATTATTTTCTGTCATATTTATTTTTTTTTATTATCTATTTTTTTTTAAATGGTTAAGGGACATTTAAATTTAGAACATTTATTTCATTGCTAATAATGGGTAGTGCTTAACAAGTAATTGACATGTCATTATATTAATTTAACCACGCATTTACATATTTTATAAAATAGCAAATGTGAATTAAGTATTAACAAAATAAATAAATCATTTACCAAGAAACAAAAATCTTTCATGAAACTGTTACTGTATATATACATATATATATATATATATATATATATATATATATATATATATATATATATATATATATATATATATATATATATATAAATTAAAATTTATTTATTTCGAATAAGATATGATAGTGTAATCCTAGGTTTTAATTAAAGTAACCCCCTCCTCATATGGCAAAAGAAATAATTGTAGTGACGTCACGGCTTTTCAGAATATAAATACTGGACGGACTTTCATCATAGAATGAGTCTTCCATCTACATTATTGGAAACATGAAGCTATATGCAGTGAGTACATAAGTAATATATATATTACACAACATTTCAATTAAGATTACGGATAATCGCCTTTCATGTAGCTATTTAAAATACAATTGATTTAAGTATTTTAAATATTTTTTTGGCTTATTTTAATAGTTATTACATTCTTATCTTATTAAAAGATCCTAATCATTTTACTACATCATAATTAGGTACAAAAGCAGCATTTGTTTTATTTGTTGTTGGTTTTATAATATCAAATATTATAATAATAAAGAATGATTTAATATTATAGTTTAATGATAAGGTTACATATTAAAAACATTTTTTATTTATCATATAAGGGACTTAAATCTATATTGTTAAAATATTCGTTATACTTACAAACCATTTATTGAATCCAATAAATTTAATACTGTAAAAAATAATAACAAAGTATCTTATAGAAAAGAAAAAAAAGAAAAATTCATTTTAAAACTTATTACAAGTACAGTCTATTGTACGTGTGATTAGTTTTAAAATCCCAATGTTTAGGTGTTGCGACACATAAATTACGTCAAGCTAAAGTTAGAGAAACGGAAAAAATATATGAAACTATCAATCATAAAAAAGACTGTAACTTCCTTATTGTTTATGTATTAATATGACAAATGAATTTATTATTTATAACATTTTTGTAATACTTGAACAGTTGAAACATAAAAATTTCTATATTCTTATTTGCAGATAATATTTTCAATCGGCGTTTACATGCTAGCAATAGGATTAGCATACCCTGGAAGTGGGATGATGGCTGGAGGAAAAATGGTTGGCGGAGGCCGAATGGAAGGCGGCAAGATGGGCGGAGGAAGCATGATGGGAGGCGGCAAGATGGGCGGAGGAAGCATGATGGGAGGCGGTAAGATGGGCGGAGGAAGCATGATGGGAGGCGGCAAGATGGGCGGAGGAGGTATGATGGGAGGCGGCAATAAGGGCGGCGGTAGCATGATGCAAGGAGGAATGGGAGGCGGCAAGATGGGAGGAGGTGGCATGATGCAAGGAGGAATGGGAGGCGGCAAGATGGGCGGAAGTGGTAAGATGCGAGGAGGAATGATGGGAGGCAACAATATGAGTGGAGGAAGAATGATGAGTGGTGGTAAGATGGGAGGAGGAATGATGGGAGGCGGCAAGATGGGCGGAAGTGGCATGATGCAAGGAGGAATGAAAGGTGGCAGCAAAATGGGAGGAGGCATGATGGGAGGCAACAACATGGGTGGTGGAAGAATGATGGGAGGAGGCAAGATGGGGGGAAGTGGCATGATGCAAGGCGGGATGATGGGAGGGAGGAAGATGATGAATGGAAAAAGTGGTTAATTCAACTGAAACAATGATAAAAAAAACATTAAAGCATCCACATGTTCATTCTTTTTAGCTTTGTATGATAGATGGTTCTCAATGTATTTATTAAAGTAAATAATTTAGTTATTTTAATATATTGTCATTTTAAAATTGAAATAAACACTGTTGTAAATATAACATTGAGTAAATATTTATTTATTAACTTTTTGTATGTTGTTTACTGATGCCTATATTGCAGAAAAACCCTAATAGGTCTGTAAAAATAGCGATTTATAAAATAAAATAATTTGGCTGCTACGACATAAAAAAGTTGGAAAAGAAACAATTATATTAGCTATTATTCATGAATATTATATCTGAGCTTTATAAACTAATTTTATACTTATCTTCTTGCCTTATCCCATCTTCAGGTGAGAATCAATTTTAATTTATTTCAACATTGTCATTCAATGTGAAAACACATTAAAACTGGTTCTTACATAAAGATAGGAAAATGGTTTTACCGAAGAATGTTGTAAAGTGTAATAAATTATTAAAGGAGTAAACTATACATAGTTTTGTAAATATAATTCTTGTTTGAACGTTAAATATTCATTGATTATATTTAAAAAATTCCATTTTACTATCCTAAATACTCTCTTATTGTATATGAGCAATTTTATTTTTTGTATACAAATTACGTGAAGAAGATATGAGTTAGTTGACATAGTGTCTAGGTCCTGAATTTTTTTTTTTAATATTGTCCTTAAAAACAATGGAAGATAGATTTAGTGATTGTGTTAACTTTGCGACTCAAGACTAAGATTTAATGATCAAAAAGACTTCATTTGAGCACCATCCTCATTTTAGCATCGATTTAATATCTTCCTCTTACAATGTCATAAAATGTTATTTTTTATTTTCGCTTGATAGACTGATTCTTGATAAAACAAAATTGGGTTATAGTACTAATAAAATATAAAAATATTTATGAACATGTGAGAAAAAAAAAGGAAAGTTAAGAACTGTATTAGATTAAAAACCAACTCGGGCAGTATTGTTTTGTAACTAGCAACGAGGTGATGTGGTCAATTCTTCTTCTTATTAGGCATTTTTTTCTCAATCTAAAACTGACTTTCATTTAGTGTGAATCATTTACGTGTATGTTCAGTGCCCTACAAACGTTGCTATACATCAATCCTTGAACAAAAAAAAAAAATAATAAAAATAAATAAAATTGAAAAGATGCCTCATTATATCACTGAAAAATTAAGAGAAAGATAATGAAGGAATTTTCAGAAGTGATACGCCAAGATATAATACCATGTAGCCTAAGATTAGGATATAACTATAACAAATCATATGATATAAAATAACATGTTTCTAATGATCTTAAGAAATTTAACTAAGGTTAAAAGGACGATAAATGAGATTTAAAATAATTCTCAGCAGAAATCCCGACTCATCCTAGGGCCGACCTCACCACGTACGCAGATGACACATGTGTCTTATTAGTAAATCAAGATCTTTTCATAGCAATTCCAAACACTCCAATATCATACCACAAACCTTTAAGAGTGGTGTGTCAAAATTGGAGAATTAAAATAAATCCAAACAAATATCATCAAATAGCCTTTACCCTTCGTCGCAAATCTACAGCTTTCAGTCCTACTTTAATATCCTTTAATAATATCCCACTGATTCCTGTTAAACAGAATATCTAGGACTGCAACTGGACACACGACTGACTTGGAATCCATATACGAGACTCAAAAGGCAAGAAACTGCTCGTCGTTTACGACTTTTCCAACATTTACTAGACAAACGTTTAAAACTACCAATCTACTACAAAAAAACTTAGAAGTTATTAAACCTATTTGGACGTATGCAGTAGAGATTTGGGGATCCACTAAACCTTTTAACTCTTTTCGTATCCAATCCTTACAAACGAAATTCCTTTGAAAAAACCTCAATGCTCCTTATTATGTCATAAATAAACTTATCCATAAATATCTTAATGTTCCATATGTAGCTGATTTGGCCCAAACCAGATACCTTTCCTTTCATAGTAAATTCCATTTTCAATCGAATCTAATAGTCTACAATTGGCCTCACCGATAATCCTGCAAGGCGTCTGAAAAGAAGATTCTAATATCTATTTTTTTATTAAAGAGCTACTAGTGAGTGCTTCTTTACACGTTATTGACAGGCTGCTGTAATAATATTCTCAAATTTACTTATTGCAGATACGTATACAGTTGTTGTAAATTCAATAAATAGTTTTAAAAAAAGAAGAAGGAAAAAACCTATTCTGACACAAAAATAATAATGTTGTTTTTAACACTTGTTATAAGTAGAGAAAAGGTGAAAGGACGAAATTTTCATAACGATACCGATGACTAGTGTTAAGTTTTTCGCCATTGTAATATTCATAAAACAGCTGGAACTACTAGTAAGAGATATATTGCGTTTATACATTCTGGCTGGTTATTTGACACTGTATCTTGTTCCTCCTTGTATGAATAATACAAATAAGTTTAAATTAGTTTCTATTTGTAAGGCAGTGGATTACAGTCAAACTATTAGGTTATCAAAAAAAATATTTTGTTAACTTGCGCATGAGTACATATTAGGTTAAATATTATTGAATACCATCTTTCGAAGTAAATTCCGTTGTTTTCTACATCTCTCATTTTTTGTTTTTGAAGAAAAGAACTCTAGAGTCATTGATTTAAAATAAGAATATTATGGTAGTGCTAAACCTGGGTTATACGCAGGATGAGACAATGCATTCACTTCTTGCAGTTTTGGTAAATTTTCCTAGAAAGAACGAGAACGATGTGCATAGGCGATGTAGTGTTGCACTCAAAACTGCATAAACGCTAACTAGCTGTTCGTAGAAAAAGTATGAGTTCACCAGTCAGACCATTAAGAGCTCTTTTTTAGAAGGTTATTTATTGAAATTTACAACTGTACATAAATAAAATACAAGTAATTGTGGTGATAATGCTAAAAATGAAATGCCAATTGCTTGTAAAGCAACTACTGGTATCACTTACAAAAGTTCTATATAGCAATGTACCATATCATTATGTCCCGAAGCCATATTCTTTTCAGGCGCCTCGGACGGTTATCTGGAATAGAATGTGGGGCAAGTTGTGATACTATAGGATTTGAATGATTATAGAGTTTGCTATGAAAGAATAGGTATCTGGTTTGGGCTAAATCAGAAACATAAGGAATGTTGAGATCATTTTGGATAAGTTTTTTTTTGTGGCAAAATAAGTAGCATTGAGGTTTTTTCAAGGATTTTGGTTTGTTAGGATTGGATAAGAGACAATTTGGATGGTTAGTGGAGCCCCAAAGCTCAGTTCCATACGTCCAAATAGGTCTAATAGCAGTAATGTAAATGAGTCTTTTGTAACTAATCGAAAAGTTTGAACGTTTGGCAGTGTTGAAGGAGTCAAAAACGTTAATGCAGTTTCTTGTCGTTTTAGTCTTGGATGTGGGTTCCAATTAAGACGTTTGTCAAGGTTGGAAAATGCTCAATATTGCATGAAAAGAAAAAAAGTAGTAATGAAACCATTCGACTGAACTGAGATAGTCTAGAAAATAATACATCTCAAACAAATCATCAAAATGGTAAAAGTTATAATAATTATGATAACTCTCGTTATTGTATACTAATACTTTAATCTCACTAAAAACTAAATAGTTTTATAGTATTTGTAATTATTATTCACCATACAAAGTAAAAAATAAAACAAATTTAAAAAAACACGTCCGTTAACTAGTTTCATAAGTATGATAAATCTGAAAAGCTATTTAAACGACTTTGAAACATTAATAGAGAGATTAATTTGATTAATGTTCTGGGAACTCATAATTTATCATATCAACTATTATGCATTCAACAACTTTTTGAATTCAGTCAATGTTGTCCTATTATTTTTTTTTATCAACCTCATTTTTTACAGAAAAAAATCAAACAAAGAAATCATACAGCAATTACTGAACAATATATAAAATGAGGGTAAATAAAGTACTCAGTACTTTACATAAAATAATGTATATTCCAAATTTTGATTGTTAGAATACAAATTTATTAAATTATATAACTAATAATTAAACATACAAACATTTAACTTATGCAGGTATTTTATTGTTTTACTTGACAAAGTAAGTGAAATATACAGATGTGCTAATATACAAGATTTACAGTTAAGCTAACCACTTTTACCTTTCATCATTCTTCCTCCTCCCATCTTGCCTCCCCCCATCATTCCTCCACCACCCATCTTGCCACCTCCCATCTTGCCGCCTCCCATCTTGCCTCCTCCGCTCTTGCTGCCTCCTCCGCCCGTCTTGCTGCCTCCTCCGCCCATCTTGCTGCCTCCTTCGCTCATCTTGCCACCTCCACCCATCTTGCCACCTCCACTCATCTTGCTACCTCCACCCATCTTGCCACCTCCCATCATTTCTCCACCGCCCATCTTGCTGCCACTTCCGCCCATTTTGCCGCCTCCCGTCATGCCTCCTTCCTTTTTGCCACCTTCCGTCATACCTCCTTCTGGATATGCAAAGATTACTGCAATCAAGTAAGCTCCAACTAAAAAGATCACCTGTAAATCATATTACCGAGCTGAAATTATTTTTAATATATGATGGTATAAATAAAGAAATAGCAATGTTGACTTATTAAAGTATTTTTTCACTGCAGAAATTATAAATAAACATTAATTTTCATCACTTGAGGTACGCATGATGATATAGAAGGATCAATACAATTAGGATTGATGAATTAAATGTTTTTAAATGTGTTTTAGTTACCTCGAAGAACTGAAGATGAATGTTTAGCATTCGAAACTAGTTTTCAAATAAAATAATCTCAATAGAAGTGGCATTTAATTCATCAATCCTAATTGTATTAATTTTCATGTTGTCTTTTTTTTTTTTTTTTTTTTTTTTTTTTTTTTTTTTGTATCCTTGTATGTAATTCTATCTGAAATTTTAAAATCTGTTATGAATATCAAGTATTCATAAAGGCTTTTTTTTCAAATTGTATCAAATATCAATAAAATTGAAAATATAAAAATGGTAATTGTTTTATTGCTCTCAACTACAAAACAATTAGGTACCAATTTAACGAAAAAATTCATATTTATTTAATTTAAATTTCTTATTTAATACAGTATGAAACTGTGAAATTCCTTATACAGATACTCACTGGATATAGCTTCATGTTTTCAGTATTGTAGAGGAATGGATCATGTACAAGTCCCTCTTGTATTTATAATCTGCAAAGCCTTCACGTCACTGCAATTACTACTTCTTATGGAAGGGGGAGTTAGTGTAATTAAGACCAAGGATCGCAATATAATATCCTACATAAATTATACAGTTATATGTTTTACATATATTACTTCCAATGAATATATATTAATAAAGAAATCATATGATTTAATTAATAAAAAAATTGTATCCAGCATCAAAATAAAAGGCGATCATGAAGAAAATCTGAAGTATAAAATGTATTCTTCTTGTCTATAGAATGTTTAGGGAGTGCAAATATATATTTAAATATTTTAAAATTCAATAAACTAAATAGAATAAATCATTAGTTATGGTCATAGTTAAGGGAACTTTTCGATTTAGAAGGGAATTTCGTTGATACTGTTTGTAATATGACAACTTTGGTTCCATAATTAGATTCTAAAAAGTTTATTCTTTTAAAGGCAAAATTGAGAAATAACCTAAAACTTTCTATAAAATAAATTCTTATATTTTTTAAAGAGAACTAAAAATACTAGTTATGGGCATGTTGTATCGCTTATGGTTATATGTCGAAATAATCTTTATACAAATGTTTTTAATAATTTAAAAATGGCTATTAATCAATGAACAACCAGAACTATGAAAATAATCTAAATACTAGTACAACGGGATCCAACAAAAAATTAAATACATATTTAAAAACACTCGATGTACTTATTCAAATAGTAGTAACTTAATTGTTTAGAAAACCAAGTGCCTATTTATCGGAGTACAATTTATTCGCAATTCTCGTTGATTTCTCTACATAATCAGTGACGGCATACAATACAGTAATCATCCTCCTATAAAATTAATGAATTAAAAAAAATCGGAATCTATTTCTTGTAAATTATCTTCTTTCGATATTTCAGAACAGTAGTAGCCATCCTAACCATATAATAAACTCCCTGTTAAAAGTATTGCAACTCCCATAATTCTCGAGATTTTCCTGTTTTTTTTTTTACATTAATCCATACTTGGTTTATATTCATATTAATATTATTTATTAAACGTGAGACATTAAGGATTAGACAAATCAACGTTATTCCCTGTTTATAAGAAACGATGGAATTTGGTAATTTACAAGTATGCTAAGACTAATGGAAGCAGTCATTCAAGCCAGAGGGGGCAATATGTCTAATTAAATATAAATTAAAAAGTTAAAAGTTAAAATTGTAAACAATTAAAATTTTAAAAAGTGAGTTTTTTAACTTTTTTGTTTTTTGGAAGAAATATTGTAATTTATTTTAATAAAAATTGTTTATGCCTAGTTTAGGAATGTTTATTATAGACTTCAGGATATTTCTTTATAAAAAAAAAAAAAAAAAAAAAAAAAAAAAAGGCTTTTTATAAAATTCAAATAGTTCAAAGTGTTGCGATACTTTTGACGGGGAGCTTATATTGACTTGTTATGGTCACTTAAGAGACTTTAAGTTAAACATGACCACTGCTAGGAAAGGATGCTGTATTTAAGTTTTAAAATTACTTAATCAAAATTATTGGTGATTAAAATCAGATAGTTCAACATAATGGAGCTTGTGTATGGAAACCTGAATTCTAATGAAAAGTTACATAACTAACGTCACTTTTGAGAACGATTTTACCAAAAAAAAAAAGTGGTATTTTGGGACAATATACCTTTTTCAGGAAAATCTTTTTTAATGGCTACTGGAAAAAGGATAGGAGGGAGGGTTTCAAAAGTAAATAAATCTTAAACCCTTTTCTGAAATATTTCTCCTGGTGACATCACAAATAAATGTATTAAACACTTTAAATGTATTATTGGGAAAATTGTATTAGCCAGCCCATAAATGGTCAGCTGACAATGAAAAGTGATTCACTCTACCTTAGTGATAAATTATTTATTTAATCCCAACTTTAGGTTTTAAAAGAAAATGACCTAGAGACCTACTAATGAAAAACTTTTATGCAAATGCTACCATTAGGTGGTTCTTTATCAAAAGCCATCTTTATCATATTCCATTGCAATTCTTTTTTCATACACAATTACTTGATGTATATAGTTTAAAGGAACAATTACTTGATGCTCTATATATCTCAAACGAATGAATGAAGACAGGCAGGTGATAAAAAATAAGAGCTCGATGGAATTCCGTTGGATGGAGGACAGAGTCACGTGGCAACAGATGTTGAAGCAGGCTAAGGACCACCTCGGTCTGTAGTGCCAGGAGAAGAAGAAGAAGAAGATATAGTTTAAAAATAATATTATTTCTCATCGAGGCTTATGGATTTTCATCTTTTAACGTAGGCAAAGTTGGCGTCAAGTAAACGAAGACTAGAGACATAGCAGCAGTGTGGGTAGCAGTAAAGTCAAGCTACTTACATTTACAGTGAGGAGCCCTTTTACTTTCCTCACTACATGACATAAGTTGGTACTTGATTGTGATACTAGTGTAAACTCATCTTAAGTGCCATTAGTCATACATTGCAGTAACAGCCCTATAAAATAACTACCAGACGTTGGATTCGCCTTGCAAAATTAAATAAAATGCATTTATCATAAGTATATTTATATATTACATAAGCTTACAATTAACCCTTAACCGGCGTTGGGGAGTCCCTGGGACTCTAGCAGATATAAACAGTTTTATAACTAATGTCGTTTTTGTTCAAACAGGATGTGTTTCCCGGTACCTTCTAAGGGTGAGGGGACGCACCATGATTTATGTTTTGCTATAGTATTCAGCGAATTGAAGTCGGTGTTACAATTGCTTCAGAGTCCCTGGGACTCCGCGACGCAGTTAGTGCTATATTTTCAATTTTGCAACTATGTCCAGGAATCCAAAATACATTAGAACTACAGATGCTAACTATGAGGAGACCCTTCTAAAATGGCTTGAGGAATCTAACACAGAGTTTTCAGATCAAGAGGGTGATCCTGAAAGCAAATTTCCTACCGAGAATGCTGTCAAAAGTAATCACGACGTTCTCTGTTACTCAATAAGTTTTACCTAGAAATCATAGAAAGTATTGTTTTATTTGTGAACAAAAAAAACAATATGCTTGTAATGTTCTAATAAACTGCATTGAATTAATGCATTGAAAATCTAGATGAGTTCTAAAACAATGTTTTTTTAAGCACATTTTTACCAATGTAAATTTTTTTCCATATGAAATTTAGAAGTTAACAATGCTAATTTATGATAGTTTAGACCTTAGGGAATTATATTTTTGGTTTCGTTTTTAAGAAATAATAATCTAAGTGCAACAATGTTTATTTTCGTCAGAAAAATTATTATTTTGAGTTTTGTATCTTGATTGATTAACTTTGTTATTCAGCTGGTTGCAAATAAAGTATTTTGTGCCTATAAATGCCTTTGATTATTTTAACATTGAAAAAACTTTTCAGGAAATGTAAAAAAAAAAACTCCTACTTTAATTTTGGAGTCCTAGGGACTTAAAGTTTTTGGCCACGCCGGTTAAGGGTTAATTAAAGTATCATGAATCATATTATTACACACAATATCAAAAATCAAAGGATCAACATTGATATGAAAATAAGTTTTTTTTTGGGAAACTTAACCAACTCTTCAAAAAATTTCAAAAAAAGCATAAAGTGTTTTGCCTTGAAAAAAATTATGTATCACCCAAAACGCAAAAATTCTTTGCAACATTTAAATACAAGAAGGATTGATGAAACTAAACCTACAAACGAATCCTTGGGGTAACTTGGGGGTTATATAGTTTTTCATTATTGAATAGGTGCATACATTTACAAATTGCTAAATTAACTCTACAGGCAGATTCCAGTGTATATTCAATGTATGAAATATAATGTCTTACCTGCCTCAGCAATGTCCATTGTTGAATAAAAGCAAAAATACTTTGAGATACATACACCTTGAACATAATAAATGACTATCGAATAAAGACAATCTACTGTTGGTTATTAGGCACTTGTGTAAACAGGAATGATTCACTTATTTACTATTTATTTGTAAACGCGGTATAGCGGGAAATATTAGTATTAAGGGTCTTACCAACTAATAATAAAAAGGTCAAGCACTCAGAAATTCCAAACTTTTGACTTGACTTTTGTCCACCTAAATTGGTGTTTTTCCCCACTGTGCGGGGGAAATAATTGTATTGATTTCATCGGGTCGGGTTTTAATTTTCAACCATAAAATTGTATGAAAATGTGGCAAACTTTGTTTCTGCCATTCAACATTATATATTAAAACTATGATTATAGTAAATTTCATTATTGCTAAACCTTCTTGGAACTTTGAATGTAGATACAATTTGGTACAGAAGGTTTCAATACAAGATTTCTATCTACGAACAGACAGAACTTCAATTATTAGTTAAAATTATTTAAGTTCTCTACATACCAGAACGGCCCACTAGTTTATAATATAAATAAAAACTATTAACAACAATATATAGAAGAAGAGGAAGCCCATAGATTTTTTCATGTTCCATAAATCTTAATTACCGTGCCCTTCAGGGCTTTGGGGGCTACAAAGCATCCGGTACAGAATGTTTTGGGTTCTCTTCTGGCCTGGGTTAGTTGATGTTTGTTTCGTTGTTCACCCTAGAAACGAATCTCGATCCAACTGCTTTTGATAGCTAACCTTTAGGATAATATACCCTTAATTTTCTAGTTAGAGTACATTTTAATAAGAATGTTTTTCTACGAGCTCTAATATCACATTAAGTTTCTATAACACAAATATTTTTTATTTCATAAGTCGCTCTGGAAAAGGTACTACAAGCGCGTCTCCACGAAACGTACCTGACAAGTGCTACATCGACCAGTTCGATCCTTATGCTTCACTTCAAGTTTACATTTATCGACATACATAGTTTATACTTATAACCTCACATGTAAACAATCACTTCTACAGTTTAAACTTGGGTTGTGTTTAGTTTGTTATATTGATATTTAGACTTTAGCGTTACAAAAGTTAAGAATTAGCATCTTCATGGAATTGGTTTTTTATGTACTTATATTTGTTGTATCAATTTAAGTGAGACAATTACAGTACACAAATTTTGTAAATGAATTCTTTGTCGTCCATATTACTTGTTGCCCTAAAGTGATACAAATTGTATTATTAATTCAATAAAGCGCATCGATCTAAAAATAAATGTGAGAAAGTATATCACAGGTTTCATATTTTCTTATTTCCACTTCCCTGATTCTGAGTTGTATATATTTATAATTTGTTATTTGCACTTCTCTAGCATAAGAAAGTTTATTAGAAGTTAACATTGCTTGTTATTTAGCACAATATTAATTCTGCTTTAATATAATATTAATTAAACATTGATTTAGTGTGTCATACTTTGATATTTTCTTATTTCTACTAGATTATTTCCTTATTTCTCATTTTAACATAAGAAGGTATACAGAAGTTAATATTACTTTGAACAGGGATTATGATTTTCTCCGTAAATGAAGGAGAATAACCTTTTCCCTCGAAAAGTAGCGACTAAAACACCGAAATAAATCAGAAGAAGGTTAGAATAGATAAAAGGTATTCTGGGCGCGTGTAGGGGCTGGAGATGTGCTTGTGGAACGGTACCCAGGAGATATATATACTACGCTTTAAATCAATTTAATATCAAAACAATGAATGATTTGATTAAATTGATTTACTAGTTAAAATCAATAATTTAAATAATTAAAATTACTCTAATTATTATGGATAAGAAGAATCAATACAATAGATTGAAAAGAAATAATGGAAGGATTTATTGATTTAATTAAATATATACACACCAACTTCTTATAATATCATTAGTAAAGATCAATATATTAATCAATTAATTATTCTCATACTGAAGTACATTTTTACTCTTAAAAAATAAACAAACGTGAGTATTTATGATGAGCATTGAAACTTATTCGCAACAATAGAATTTCGGTGCAAATAAAAATGTTTTAAATTAAAACCGCTAAGATTTAGGATGTAATATAAAGATTAGAATCTATGAATAGCCCGCAGATTGATAAGCATCAAGGAAATCCATTCCAGGCAATTTCCGAAGATAAAAATAGTTTTAACTAATACTGTAACTATTATTGCATTTTTTTTCTCATAGTTAATAGAGGTTGAAACTAACTTTGAAGGACTAGTTTTGAAACCATCGCTGCACTGTAGATTCATTAATGGTACCCCCAAACTTCATTAATAAGGACTAGCACCTTCCAATAAAAGATAAGTAGTCATTTCAAAACTTCCCGAAAATTGCAAAATAAAATAAAATTTAGATTATTATTTTAATCACATGTATTAGGTTGATGCAAAAAAAATGCAGGATTTTATTTCCGTTTCATTATTAATTACAATTGTGTAAACAAAACTAATCCACAATGCTAAGTTATACACATCATTTTAAAGCCTATTTATCTCGCTTACTTTCCTATATAATCCTTCTTTTTTTTTTTTTTTACATTTAATTCAGTCCATTCAGTGCCTCTAGACTAAATGACCTCTAGGTGCGATTTTCGGCAAATTTACTTGTATGAGTTCAAACTCGAAGTGCTGCGCAAACGGCTCGAAATATTAATGAAGTTTGGGGGCCAGGAACCATTAATGAATCTACAGTGCAGCGATAGTTTCTAAAATTCCGTAGTGGAAATTTTGACCTTTCAAACAAAGAAGGTGGTGGCCGTCCCTCTGCTATTGACAACGACCAGTTAAAGGCAATATTATTGGGTTTTCCGGAAATAAATGCAAAATTTTTCGTTTTCATTAAATAACCTCACTTGATAATAAAATTTCCGTCTAAAGGATTGTTTCTTTGTATAGATTACTCTTTGAAACTAAAATGTTTGTTTACCTCTGTAGCATGCCACTGTCTGGATTTAATTCAGTTCTTACTAAGTCGAAGCGTGATTTTCTCCCAATATCGTTTTATCAGTATAAACTGTACAAGGCTCAAACGTCCAAAAACATTTTTGAAGTCAGTGTAAGGGGTGATAGCACTGTTCAACGGTAGATTAAAAAAATTTGAAAGGGATATTTCAGTCTTGAAGGCAAGGAAAGTCATGGAAGAACTTAATGAAGATGTTCTGAGAGCTTTATCGAAAAAAAAGAACACAAAAAAAAAACCTGAGAATAACTATTAGAAAATATTGAAAATTTCATAGAATCCCTGGAAATTTGAGTAATATTTTGGGCCTGGTTATAAGAATCTGCCTCATTCACCCAGACCTCTCGCCAACCAACGACCACTTTTTTATACACCTGCACCAATTTACATGGATAAAAATTTCATAATCTCATTAATAATTTCATTTTTCTTCTCGAATGTGTTCTAAACGTCTATTAACAGCGCATAGAAAAGTTATAAACTCGTTTTAAAAAATGTATTAAGAAAAATGGAGTGTATTTGGATAAATAAAAAATGTTTTAGGTTATTTATTTTATTTTTCTACTTTGAAATCATTATTTTTTTGGCGATACGGAGTGCTGTAAAATTTTGGGGTTTTTCTTGAGTAAGCTCAGTAATTCTGTGTTTTTTCCAATTTTTAAATTTTGTATTTTATTTGAAATTATATGCTAGATTAAACAAGGGTAATTCAAATATTCTGATTTTTTTTTTCAATTACGGTATTTAAAATTAATTACATATTTATAATTATATACTTATGCATTATAAATATTTATCAATCAAAATATTTATTTGTTTATTGTATTTACCATTCCTATTTACTACCGTTTAGAGCAGAAAATGTGGGTTTAGTAAACAAAACAACATTCATTCAATTTCAGTGGCATAACTCCTCCATTAAATCAGATTTTTCATCTATGTGTTCCGGGATTCTCATTCCCATCTTCAGGATTCTGGTTTCTGTAATTTTTTCACATTGTCATGAATTATAAAAGGCCTTATACCACTTTAAGTCAATTGTGCAACAGTCTGATTGTTGTAAAACTAAATTAATAAAATCAACCTCCTTCTACATAAATTGAAAAAAACAAAAAACAAACCTAATATTATGGTTAAATATTATGGTTATAATATATATATATAGACATATATATATATATATATATATATATATATATATATATATATATATATATATATATATATATTTATTTTATATATATATATATTTTTTTTTTTTTTTTTTTTTTTAATAGATTTTAATATTCAATATATTTATACATCCAAACATTTAAACCTAAGCTATTCCAAGTACAGATTACATATTTAACATTAATGTAAAATGCATAGCAATAAATTAAAGGAATGTTGGCACTCACCATGAAAAGGGCGAGACATTCTCATCTCGTATCCCATTCATAGATCCATTGCTGCTTTTATACAATCCAATGGTATGTATAGATTTATTTATAATCATCAGGCCTAAACCTGATACCTACCCTCTCATAATAAGGTCTTTTAATCAAAACCATTAGTATTCTAAAAACTACTTACCTACATTTTATTATCGATAATTAACTCTCAAAGGTGTCAGAAAAGAAGATGGCCTAGGGACCTTTTAATATAGAACTTTTTTTAAAATGCTATGAAACATTTGTTGCTTTATAAGTAATTTATATGATATTAATTAACAGGTTTGATAATTCTATTGTACGGTTGTAAATATCACTAAATTATATTTCTTATATAATTTAAGATATAATTTTTTTAAAAGAAGGAGCTAGGAAATTATATAATTTTTCAAACTCTCCATTTTTATTCAAGAAAAAATATTTAAATTCAAAAATTAAATATTTGAATTATTCGAAGTCTGTGATTTGAAATTATTGTTTTTTTGAAAAAAACAAAAACAACTATGTTTTTTTTTGTGATTATTGTCAAAGTTTACACAAACAAACCTAAGTAACTCTCTCTTAAATAATATTACTACTATAAATAATGAATTATGTTAACTGTGTATTATATGTTAATAAAAATATAAAAATCGGAAGCTTACTGATAATACGTGGTCCTGATAAATGTATTATATGTAATTGACTTTAATTTCTGTTTCAGTTAATAGTACTAAAGAAAAAAAAAAACCTTGTTCTCAGTCTAAATGATCCCCCACTTCTGAAACTACTTATTTCAGCTACGTATAAATTGAGCAAGCTTCTATAGAAGGTATGTCATATGAATCAAACCTTTCTCAAGATATGAAGTTCTTTACGGTGAGTATATCATTTGTGTTATATTTAGAATGTTTCATGGAAACAATCCTTATTTTACAAAAGCTGAATTTTATCATTAAAAAAATATAAAAATCAGTCAACAGCAGTATATTCTTACAAATTAATTTAAAAAATATTGTTTTTCAAGAATGATCCTGGTTCAAATTTTTCAAAAGAGCTTTGAATAAATGGATAAACAGATCTTAATGGCCCGAATCGTTAATGCAAATGGAAATTATTTTTTTAATGATAAGTAGTTTTCAACCTTTCTGTATTGTTTGGGCATTCTATGAGTCGCTTGTAAAAACTATTACCTATAAATAAACTTTAAACAATATCAGGAGTAAATCTTGCTATCATTATTTTTTAGTCTTATTACTTCGGTTCTGAAATATCTTGAGGATTTCTTAATAGTCCAGTATCTAGGGAAAAAAAAGGGAATCCAAGAAAAGATTTAAAACATTTTTTTTAATATTTTACCGGTGACCTAAAGTCAAAAGCAATACTTTTTTTGGGAAAGCGAATCCCGAAAATAGATTCGGAAAAAAAATTTAATATTTTAAGAAAATATAGGGCCTAAAGAAATGGTTTTATAAAAAATTCTTATGCGGCAAGAGGTATGCAAAATTAAATGTAATTTATTACTGTAATGATTTATTTTTCTTTAAAGAAATTTTTCAAATTAAAAAAAAAATTAAAATTTTTTTTTTTTTTAGTTTCTATGTCGAACTGAACTAAACAGACAATGATTGAGAAATTAGTATGCTTAATTGAAATATTCTTTAGTACAGTAACTTGCGATACGAAAAGGCATTAGTCGACATTAGATCAAATAAATTTGGAAATATGCTAAACGAATATGATATTTTCATTAAATAATAATAAATAGTAAAACATTCGATAAAAAACATCACAACTATTACTGAAAACGATTGCATCTAATTAGATTGATGTTATTTTTCAAAGAAAATGTTTACAAATGTGTGTAAAGCATTAGAAGTGATTTTGTTAAAAATAAATAAATATTTTTTTTAAATTTAAATTAACCAGAATAAAATTTATGGAGGTTTTAGTATTTCGTTGCCGAGGAAATTCATCTAAATATTCTAATGTTCCACAGGTATCATTGATAGCGGCCTGCTTGGTGGCAGGAGCTATATCATCAGCTAATCCTGGAGGCTATGGAGGAGGTGGATCTGGAGGTGGCAAAATGGGTGGAGGTGGGATGGCCGGCGGGTATGGAGGTGTACAAGGAGGTAGCAAGATGGGTGGCTATGGAGGCGGCCAAGGAGGTGGATATGGAGGTGGCCAGATGGGTGGCTATGGAGGCGGCGGCCAAGGAGGTGGATATGGAGGTGGCCAAGGAGGTGGCAAGATGGGTGGCTATGGAGGCGGCCAAGGAGGTGGATATGGAGGTGGCCAAGGAGGTGGCAAGATGGGTGGCTATGGAGGAGGCGAAGGAGGTGGCAAGATGGGTGGCTATGGAGGCGGCCAAGGAGGTGGATATGGAGGTGGCCAAGGAGGTGGCAAGATGGGTGGCTACGGAGGCGGTCAAGGAGGTGGCAAGATGGGTGGCTATGGAGGCGGCCAAGGAGGTGGATATGGAGGTGGTCAAGGAGGCGGTAAGATGGGTGGCTATGGAGGTGGTCAAGGAGGTGGATATGGAGGTGACAAGATGGGTGGCTATGGAAGCGGTCAAGGAGGTGGAAAGATGGGTGGCTATGGAGGCGGCCAAGGAGGTGGAAAGATGGGTGGCTATGGAGGCGGCCAAGGAGGTGGAAAGATGGGTGGCTATGGAGGTGGCAAGATGGCAGCATATAGGGGTGGACGAGGTGGAGGCATGATGGGTGGTTATGGAGGTGGAAAGATTGGTGGGGGCGGCATGGGAGGATATGGAGGTGGTAAAATGGGTGGTGGAGGAGGCTACGGACACCACGGCTGAATAAGTGTATTAGAAGACTTCAAAAATCGGTTTTGTTACTGCTTGTAATTATGCAAGAACTTAAATACCTTATGCCAGAATACCTTTATATAATATGAAGGTATATTTTCTTTATCTTGTTTTAATTTTATTTTTACTGTATAAATGTAGATATATCTGTATCATGTTTTAATGATTAACGCTAAATATACACTTTTCTAATAAAATAAATAACTGATTTTATTAATACTTTTTATTGCAAAAACACAACAAAGTGTAAGCCTGTATCTGAAAACAATCTGTAGAGTCTAAAATATAAATATTTCACATAAAACAAAACAAGAAGTTGGGTCAAACAAAAAGATAAAATTACAAATTTATTTATACTTTAATTTGAATCCAAACGTTGAAAAATTGATTGATCAGCCATCTGAGACATCCTGTTTCACAATAAAAGACATTCTTCATTTATTTTTTTTTTACGGTTTAGTAGACCAGTATTCACATATTGGTCGAAAACCCACTTTTTATTGTTCAAAATTATATCTTTCCAAGAAGAAAATATTGCTATTTTATAAATAAAAGCTTCTATTTGTACCCTAATGAAGATTGGACAATTTCTAATAAAAGCTAGTTTTTAGTATTATCTTTAATACTCAAACTACAATGAAATTCAGGAAGTTGTAATGCATTTACTTAGCTTGTCAGTGCTCGTGGACTCATCCACGGAGCCAATTTCTTTACAATTGATAAAATAAAATGTAACTACTTTCATTAATAATTATTAATGAACATAGTTAAATTTTAAACGATTAAGATCTATTGTCCATTTTTATTTAATATGGAACACTTGTTCATAAGAAATAAGCGGAAATATGCAATAAATGTAATAATATAATACCATTGTAGGTAAGTCTCCAAGTATTTTGATTCAATTACATTGGACTGAGATACTTATGGTATAATTAATTAAACAGAATTATACAAACACTACATACCCAGAATCTTAGGGAATAATGAATATATTCAGAGACATGGATGTCTTCACGGCGCACAGTTGGGCAATCACGGAAAAAACTCTAAAAACGACTTTATTATTTTTGTCCTGTTTGATGGGCCATTGTATTCATTATTAGTTGGTACAAACGTTTCCAGTTTGTTTTTTTCAATTTCATTTTTATTTGCGACTCCGAGGCCTTCTAAAGCTGGACGATAATACTTCACCCCAAAATGGTCTATTTCTATTTAGCTACCATTTGGGTCACTGGGGTTTAATTTTTATAGATAAACCTATGAAACTTGACATATTTGTAATTCAAACACTAAAGAATAATGAAAAAATATTAGAATGGTCCTATGTATGAAATATATTACCAAAAAATATACTAGAGCGAGAGGGAATAATTAACAAGAATTGTTCAACATTCGTGGTCCAACAAAAAAAGCTCCGCTGAGCTCCGGTTAAAAATTACCATAACCACAAAGCTTAAACCACTACTAAATAGTTTTATAAATTTTTTTGACAACTGATAACAACTGAGCAAAAAAACAACGATAGTTTACAAAGTTAAGATTAGCCTGTTTGTGGCCCCTATGTTTGTTTATTTACAAACAATACATACCAAAACTAAAGAAGGGATTCAGAGATACAAATGAAGTTATCTGAATCTCAAACGATCAAACAAATATTTAGGAATACATGTCTAAGTTCATTTTTTGCAATTTCTGAGATATAGTTATTTCTTATTCCACTTATAGACGCTCATGAAAAAAATCTTTTATTTTTTTTTTTTTTGGCAATATATATGATAATTTTGGCAATACAAATAAGTGTTTTATGATAAATATTAATTGAAATTACATTAAAAAAAAAAAAAAAAATTGACACTCCAGTGCGGTTTTAGGTCTGCTTCTTCATTCATTAAAAGTGTTGACATAACATATACATTCACATTATGAACTTTTCTAGCGTGGTGCCTTATCCACTAGGCCACCGGGCTCGTATCCGAACCAGGGAAATCTTTCTCTTCACTGATCCATACCCCCGGGCACTCGCAGTTGCGATGTAAAAAAAAAAAAAAATATTCGAACCCCGATCTCTGTGAGATGCCTTATCCACTAGGCCACCGGGCTCGTATCCGAACCAGGGAAATTTTTTAGTAACTGTTCATAAGAAACTTTTGTTTCGCTACGAGTATCCTTTGGAATCGATTTGAGTGCCCGGGGGTATGGATCAGTGATTTAATAACTTGGGGACTCGGGTTCGAAACAATTTTGTACAATTAATATGACGTAGCGAGTTAACAGTAATGTTCAATGAACATTTTTCCCTCATTTTAAACAAAATTTAATAAGAAAAATCGGTTAATTTTTTTAATAGATTTTTCCCTCATTTTAAACAAAATTTAAAGCGGTTATTTTTAATAGACATAAGTTTAAAACTATGTTTTATGAGTGGAAGAATGAAAGATTGATATTATGATGTGTTTCATAAGCTACTAGAATCATTAGATCCCTATATTACGTACATGAGGCCTCAAATCAAAAGAAAACTACCTCCAATCATTGAAGAAGAACTCCAATTGATATATGAGCCGTCCTATTATTCATTATGTAGGTAAATAATGAATTACTCTGAACTAATCGACATAAAAATGTGATTATTGAAAAAGGGGACCAATTTTTTTGGTATAATGAAGTTATAATAGCATACATTTATGTTAAATTAAATTAAAATTATGTTAAATAAAATAATTTAAAATATCTCTCAGTTATATTAAAGAAAATAATGATATAATTTTTCAATTTAGTTGCAATTCTGATGTATTTTTCCTTTCTGAATCGAATGAGTTTATTTGCAGCTCGATGGGACTAATCGTTCTCAAGAAAAAGAGTTTTTTCCGCTTTTTGGCTGTTTTGCCCCACTGTGCGGCGTACAGTGCTTCGAAGGTGGTTAAAAATACGAAATGTCAGTTTTCTTTTTGTTTTGTTTTTTTTACACCTTTCCAAGGTATTTCCTATGTTCAACTACTACACTTTTTGTTGCCTCTAATAAACATCTTAAAATATAGTTATGCGATAAACTTTCATTACTAATATTGAGTGTTATTTATCCTCTTCACCATTAACTCAATCCTGATACATCAAGAAACGAAGCATTTATGCTCGTATTAAAAACTTCCACCAAAAATTCATTTTAAAGCTAGTTTTTTTTTTTTTTTTTTTTTTATTTTTTATTTTTTTTTTTTACACACGCTGTTTTGTAAATATTTCGCTATAACTATGTAAGCATCCATTTCCAGACCCTGGTTATCTAGATTTCTTTGTTCAGGGTAAAATTTCCTATAAGATCCTAAAGTTGAATTTTGTCCAACATCATCTTTATTCGAAGCCCTGTGCACCGTTTTTATACATGCATTGATCGAAATGAGGATTATGTAAAAAATGTAGAAATATTTTAATAACATTTTTTAAAAATAAAAAATAATATACCTTACTTTTAGAATTTCAAACAATGATTTAAAAAAATAAAATAAAAAATACGCAATGTTTTGCTAAAGACATAATGATCATGACACAACTACCAATATTAATTTAGAATAACAGTTATTAATAATACTATAAAAAAAACAAGTATTTTTCTTTATTAGTAAGGTTTGTTTCAACCCTTAATTACAGTTAAAACATACTTCGTAGATACAATACAACCAATTTCGAAATTTTTTAAAAATGGTAGTAAACAAATAAATTCAATGATTTAGTAGTAAATTTTGACATTTAAATATTTAAAAATCTCAAGTACTTATTCATTTATTGAAATTACATTCCATTCTACGGAGAGATTCGTTTGCAAATTCAGCTAAAGGGGAAATAGAAACAAATTTGTATTACTAATGAATAAGCAACTAAAAAAAAAATAAATCAAGTATTAAATTAGGGTTTGAAAGATAATTATCGAAATTTTATAATTAATAATCATTTTTAGGATTATCTGCAGTACATTTGTCTAAACGCCTAAATGTTATTTTGTTATTTTTTGTTATCTATACGATACCTGTATATTGAATGTTGGGATGTGTGTACTCAATCAAAGCTAATTCAAATTCAGTTAGATTATGTAAAAATAAATTGAAATGGATCCAAAGGGGATTTGTTCGAAATAAGATTGGTCTGCATGAAATTGAATTAAAACAGGTTGAGTCTGACTTTATTTAATTAAAATAGAATTGATTAAATATAATTCGATAAAGCTGACATGCTCAATAGATTAACTGATATATTAAAAATAAATTGCTTAAATTTTCACCCGAAAGTTTGCGGAGTATGATGGAATTGGATGGGACACAATTAGACTGGAATGCATCGGATTAATTGGAGTCCAGGATTCGATTTGTGACGAAACAGGTGTAACGGAACCAAAACAAGCAGGTAATTGGATAGTGAATTAATATCCTCAAATTTTGAAAGTGAATAGAAAAATTAAATCAAAATCTAACTCAATTTACGTTAGTTTGGTAGTGTGTGAGATTTTCACCATTCTTTTATCGTCGGAGCCGACATAGTCAATATAAATCCAGATTTTTTTTAACTTATCTGTAAAACCTATTATAAAAATAATATTCCAAAAATTACAAAAGTTATCACTTCTTAAAATAATAAAGTTCATAGAAAAAAAATACCTTTTTAACAATGTAAGTATAACAAGGCCTAATAGTCCAGTCAATAAACATGTAGAGTGATAATTTTTGACTTTAGGGCTTCGTTTGGAACAGTTAGTAAGTAAACATACAAAAAGGTTATCATACGGGAGGGAAGGTCCCATTTTTTGGTTTTTCAATTTTATTTCGGAAACAGTAGACTATATAAAAATACGTTATAAATAAATATGAAATTTAATTAAATTTCTTCTTACGATTTAAAGATACACATTATTGAATACGTTATTGAAAGGCGATAATTTTCGAGAAACAAAAAATAATCATTTTTCAAATTATTCACTTTTTTTTTCAAACATTTCCTTATAGTGCCTTCCACGACTGTTTTTCAGAAAAAATGTAACAGTCAAATGTGCAGAGCATTAGATTTACTTTAATTTTATACATACGTTTGCTTCTTAATTTTAACGGAATCGAAAGTTTAACAGCTTCGAAATTTTAGAGATATAACTTTTATTAAAATTATTGAAAATCATAATTATAATTTTAAAAAAAAAATAATATAATGAAGAAATACGCTTTAAAGTTCGCCAATAACACATTATTGAAGCAAATCTAGTTTTATTCTATTAATTTTTATCCTCAGTCAATAGTTTTAGAGCTGTGTGGAAGAAAAAAAAAAGATTTTGTCAAAAACTGTAATATGTAACATTAAATTTCATATACTTATTTTGATAACATTGAAATCGGTTCAGCGGTTTGGAAAAAGGCGCTCAAAGATTGGCTAAGTAGTGGTAAGTTGCACTTCGCCGCTAAAGTACCTTGGTACCCTTTTAGTTGTTACTCTGAAACTATTCATCGGATCCAATTTTTCTTTTTTTTTTTTTTTCGTCTGAAAGCTGGTAAAAGTTTTCGGTATATTGACTATTCATCCGAACTATAATTCTTTTTTTCCATCTGAAAGCTGGTTAAATTTTATATTAGACTTCATATATGCAATTTCGATCAAGTTTCGTGAAATTCCCACGCCTGCCTATTGGAATTTCAAAAAACGCCATTTTTGTCAAAAATGTGTGATAATTTACGGGAAAAGTTTCAATCGAACTATAATTTGTAAAAGGTAACTCTACCATATAGCTCCCGCGCGAAATACACTTATCACCAGACACTAACCTTGCAGCGATATTTTTTTTCCCGATCTTCCTGTACTTTCATTTCCACCAATGCTCTCCACTTCTGGCCAAGTTTTTAAAAAAGTCAACCACAGAATATTCACTTATTATTCTTAATTTCTTTAAAACATAAAATATATTATTTATCCAGGCACCGTTATTAACTACCCCTTGTTTTTCCACTACTATTAATGACATAACATTATTCTAATATTAATAACATAAAATTATTATTTTTCAATTGTATCAACTTTGCCACTTATTAATGACTACCTTGAACTTTCACTGTTGTCATATTATTTTAAATTGCTGTTTGTTTCATTTAGAGACTGATTACAAAAACAGTAAATTTTAACACTTTTATTTATATATTTTCTGGTTATTTCTTTTACTTTTCTTTTAGAATACCATGTGTATCAAATATTATAACGACAATTTCATATTTACTGAATTAAAAAATTAAAGTGCAATTTACAAAAGCATAAAGTGTGATTTCCCTTGGCATATAGAATATCATACTAAGTAAAAGATATCCTATTAATATCAAAAGGCACAAAATAAACTAACAATTTAAAAGAAAAGTAAATATTATGATTTGAGCATCTCGTGATAAAATAAATAGATGAATAACATAATAACAGTATATAGAGAATCACTAGGAGAATATACACAGTATTTTCCCTCTCATTGTGAGTTTCATTACATTTCCTAATGTCATTTTTTTTATTGAGAAGAACGTTACTGGTGACGGAATCTTGAAGAGTTTTCACATTGTCTAGTTAAATTTGTTTTTTACAGACTACTTCAACATTTACTAGACAAACGTTCAAAGCTCCCAATTAATTACAAAAGACTTATTTACATGACTGCGATTAGACCTATTTGGACGTACGGAGTTGAGCTTTGGGGCTCTACTAAACCATCCAATTCATCTCGTATTCAATCCTTACAATCCAAAATCCTTCAAAAAATCCTCAATGCTCCTTACTTTGTGACCAATAAACTTATCCATAAAGATCTTCATGTTCCATATGTTTCTGATTTAGCCCAAACCAGATAACTATACTTCCATAGTAAGCTCCATAACCACTCCAATCCACTAGTCTCCCAACTAGGCGTCTGAAAAGAAGATGGCCTAGAGACCTTTTAGTGTAGATTTTATTGAAGTGCTACTAGTGAGCAGTTCTTCACAAGTTATTTACATGTCATTGTATTCACTGTCAACACATTTACTTGTTGTATATTATTTTGTATAGTTGTAAATATCAATAAATTGAAAAAAAAAAAATGTTCTTTTTTTAAATAATCATCTTTCTCTCTACATTTTTTTTCTTCAAAATGTAGAAATTCAAAGCTGATATTAGCGGACGAGAGACCAACTCGGCCATCTGACGCTCTGATAACAGCAATTTGGTGGTGATACTAGCAAGTGGCCTAGTAATATAAAAAATAAAGAAAGTGACGTCGCAATACCTTAGAAGGGCGTTTTCAGGCATTGATAAATGTGACGGAGAAATGGAAGGACCGAACCATTTCATTAAAGAGGATGATATAATTATGGCGAGGATTGAAGTACGAGTGGTGGAGAATTAGCTAGATCCAGTAGAAGCAGGTGTCCAAACTACGGCGTTCACATGCCGAGTACAGCGGGATATATTACACCTGATTCAAGAAAATGAGGATACACCATGGATGATGGTGAAAGACCGGCTGAAGAAAGCTTCTTCAAGTGTGCGTTAGACTCTGGAGGAAGATACCGTTTCGAGTTTCGAGAGGTGAAGGGACCTTACTAAAAAATTAAAGATACTGAAAATATGACGTAGACGACATAAGCAGTAGAGGTTGAAGCTAGAAGGTTCATTTAGCTAAAGGTTAGGGAAAGAAAAATGGATTCCCGAGAGAAAGAACCTTCGCTGAGTGCGCCCGAGATTTGGTACATACCAGCGCGCGAGACGAGGAAGCCCGGAAAGAGAAGGGAATAGAAACCGAATGGGGTAGGGTCACTTATAGAAGTGCTGAGGTTATGAAGATTATACCACGCAGGGATATGTGTAGAAGGCGGTAGATGGAATTAAGAAGACGAGGTTTAGAGTGAGGAAAGCCTGGATATCGGGGTAACATTGTTCTCAAACAAGTTGTTTTGAAATAGATTCCCTTGGAACCAGACACATTCCAGAACAGTGTCCTTGCATGCGAAAGGATGTAGTAATGGTGGATCTAGTGGATCCAATGGAAGTGAACGCCCAAAGAGGATGGAAAAGCAGCAGAAAAGGATGGGGAGAGCAGTTCTTATACGATAAATAGTCGTGAAACGATGAGAGCTCTATGTAAAGAAAAGAGCTTACCCTTTGTACAAACGTGTTGATGCAAATTAATTACCTTAATTGGTCCTTGTAGAGTGGAATAGGAAGAGAAGATCGAGTAGGGTAAATGAGGATTCAAGGAAGAAAAACTAAAAGAGGATATTGCGGAAGTACAGAAGTATAGTAGGATGCGATCTGTTAGTCAAAATCGAGATAAGGATAAGAAGTAATTTTGACCGTAGATTAGGATAAGAGAGAAAGTGAGAGTGTAAAGGATTAATATGAGAACAAACTTAGTCTTTTTCTGAACATTGTGTTTCATTACGTCCTCTTAAATATATTTTTTCATTGGAACGAACATGAACTTTAATTGCTTATACATATGTAGATAATGATTGATGAGTAATGTATTATATTCACTGCATTCTGAATATTTCGTATGATTAAATAGGGTTGGTCAATTGTATGAATAGCATTGGAATGGAATGGATAAATAAGAAATTAACATAGTGAAAATAACTTTTATTTGAAGCTTGACAAATTATAGTTACAATAAACAATAAGGTATATTTTCAATAATCTCTTGTATATTGAATCGCTGCTGCAGCTAACCTTTGTGGCCACCGTATCCACCGCCACCACCACCTCCATGTCCACCGCCACCACCGCCTCCATGACCTCCACCACCGCCTCCGTGTCCACCACCTCCATGACCGCCGCCGCCACCGCCGTGTCCACCACCTCCATGTCCACCACCACCGCCTCCATGACCTCCGCCTCCATGTCCACCACCACCACCGCCTCCATGTCCACCGCCTCCATGGCCACCGCCGCCGCCTCCATGACCTCCACCTCCGTGCCCGCCACCACCTCCGTGGCCTCCACCACCACCTCCTCCGTGTCCACCGCCTCCTCCTCCGCCATATCCTCCTGGTGTAGCCATAGCTAATGCTACTAGGCAAGTAACAGTAATAAGAGATACCTGCAATGGCAAATTAATAATATATATTGATCTGCATCGAACAAAAAAATGTTGACCCCTACACACTTGACGTCAGAGACATTGAGCCTAACGATTTATCCATTGTGATCATACTCACAAATAAAATTCATGATTTGTTTAAATACATAACAAGAGGTTACTTCTGGACACTGCAGATGCCGCGTTGTCAACATTCTTAGAATCTATTAAACCTCAGATTCTTTTTGTCCTTATGACCGTATTGACATTTATTTTCTGCGAGTAAATCTGAATATTCGGTCCTATGTGCTGGAGAATTCTCACTAAAGAAACATAATCAAGATGCTTCCTAACTGAAAAACATGTCATATCCAAGGGAAACTTGAAAAATGATTTCGAAAAGGAAAATAATTTTAGTTATATCAGGCAACATTAAAATACTTTATTTTCCTATCCTAATGCCAGTGGCTAATGCAATAAACTTATGCAGTATCAACCAATGTGGACACCTAAAAACTATTGATAATTAGAGGGCTTGATGGCCGAAAAAATTGTGGCGAAGGTTCAAATAAATCTTGACCTTCCCACCCTAGCTAGAATAGGTTGGTAACCTGTAGGGTAACTCGTCCTTCCTGCTCTAGTTGGAGTACATAAGGACGTTAAGCCCCAACAACTATTGAGAATTAAGGAGGTTAAATTGCAGAAAAGAGAATGGAAGGAGAGATGATATGCCTACAGACATATTGCTGCTATAGGATTCAAACATGATAATGTCTACTTAAAACCTGAAAGGGGCTGTAGAACAGCTTGTATCCTCTCTGCACTCTACAGATGAAGGTATATTCTGGAGTTAGTTAGGGATTACATCAACCTTCAGTGACTAAAGGGAGAAGAAAATGATATAACTTATGCAGATGCAATTCATCCATCTTTTTAGAAACGGAAAACTAATACCTGGCCATATTCAAACTTAAGGATGTTACTTATCTTGGTAGAATAAACTATAACTATCTAATGTGCTTCGAGAGAAGCATTGAAATTCCTGTGTAGGATCTCTAGTTGAGGGGTTTTGGCAATCTGCAAAGTTCGAAGTGGATGAGAGATATTCCCATCACGACGACGTATCCGCGAAATCGGGTAAGAATGATAACTAAAGGCAGGTACACACTCGCCACAGGTAACCTGTTATTTAAACAGCGTACCCTCCCTAAGATTAATACCTCAGAAGTGTCCTCAAAAGCTTAATACATCGGTCCAAACATCGACTGAATGTAGTTTGGCAAAAAGACACATCCATGTCAAAATATTATCAAAAATTACGTGTTGAGAAGATTTTTGGAAGAACTAACATTAAGCCCACAAAATCGCATGAATATTACTTTTATCTATCATGTTGGTTGAAAGTATTTCATTCTAGTTACTCCCTTCTCTTGTTAAATTTCATTATTCACAGTTGCATCTCTGTTCCACCGGATGAGCTATAATATAATTTTTTTCTGATGATATTTCTGTCATTAAAACAAATTGTTAGGTATGTTTTGAAATTATAAATACTTTTAAAATAATTTTTAATTATAATTGTGTATTCCTTTTATTGTAAATTACGATATTTAATAATTTACTACTTTTCACCTGAACGTATTTGCTTTTATGCATTATTCTTGAGCTTAAATAAGTTAGTGGCAATTTAAAAAAAAAAAAATAATAAAAAATATCAAAATTATTAATCCAATGTTGCACTAACACGGTATAGATATAAAAGAGATTTAAACATTTATCCATTACGATTCGATATGTACCATGAGGGTGTACTTAGAACTACTTACAGTGAACGGCTTCATAGTTAGAAGTCTAACCGCTGAGTGACATACCCTGAAGCGGATGAGAAGTCTTTTATATCCCCAGCCTCTCTGACCTAGCTGTTTCTTAATCGGAGGAGGGGTGCTGATAAAGACTTATTGTTTAGGACAATCGATAGATTACGGTAACCATCTTGCGTACTCTCAACTTATGTTCTCATATTACCTCATTAAAAATTATTTAAAAAAAAAAAAAAATAATTATACTCTAAGTATTTTTAAAAAATTGGAGTGGAATACGAAAATATGTTTTTACAGCTTGGTGAAATTCGAAGATTGAGACATAGCATTTCTCAAAGTTTCAATCATTTTTTCCCTATAAACGATACTTCAAAAGTTTATTTTGAGGTTTTTATTTAAAAAATTTAATGTCTAATAAACAAAAGTTATTTTTTAATATTTACTGAAATTTACTACTGTGAACAATAAAAGAAAAGTATATCAAGTAAATATGAAGCTAATGCTCATAACGACTTGTCAATTGCTTGAAGAGCAACTAGCCATTGGTGGAATTTCAATAAAAGTTCTATATTAGAAGTTCACGAAGCCATATTCTTTTCAGACACCTCGGAGGGTTATCTGAAATAGAATAGGAATCATATTGATATACTAGAGGAATGGTAATAGAGCTTACAATGAAAGGATAGGTATCTGGTTTGGGCTAAATCAGCAACATATGGAACATTAAGATCTTTATAGACAGAGTATTGAGGATGGACCAAAGGATTTTGGATTTGATACGATATGAATTGAATGGTTCAGTGGAGCCCCAAAGTTGAACTCCGTATGACCAAATGGGTCTAATTACTGTCATATAAGTCAGTCTTTTGTAGTTAATTGGGAGCTTTAAATTTTCAAGTTTCGTACAGAAAACTGCAAAAAATATGCTTCTTTTTTTTTTCTTCCTGATAAAAACAAAACAAAAAACATTTATTATTTATTTCATATTTGAAAAAACAAGTAGATCATAGAGATGTCCATATTTATATTTATATTTTGGAAAATATAAACTGATTTTCTCAATTGACATTACAAAAATTAAAAGGATCAACTTAAAATTAACTAACAATGATTATTGGAAATTAACAAAGTTGAGAGAAAATGGGAGTTTTAAACATGGCTTCTTTCATTCAAACCAATATAGCTGATTAACGGTAGAACCAAGCGAATTTTTCATTGAAAAATAATTCAAGCAACAACAGAGCTAAAGCCGAGTCAAATAAGCCCCAACACTTGAAAAATGTTGGCAAAACGTGACTTTTTTTTCATTAATACCAATATAACCCTAAACGAGAGTTCTTGGAGACAAATGTTACATTAAAAAATACGCCCAATTCAAGTGCTTCTGAAAGTTACATTTTTGTGTTTGAAAAAAAAAAAAAAAGTTATAAAAAAAGTACTCACCCCAAAACATATATCCATAGCAAAAAATCAAACATCCAATAAATAAATAAATAAATAACTATTAGATAAGTCTTTAGTACATTTATAATAAACAAATGTAACTTATATCTGAATGTTCCCTGTTTAACAGATCCGCTATCTAGGACTCAGACTAGACAAACATTTAACTTGAAATCCACACAAAAGACTAAAACGACAGGAAAGTGCTTTTCGTTTTTGATCTACTCGACAGACGTTCAAACCTACCGATTAATTACAAAAGGCTTATTTACATGACAGTTTTCAGACCTATTTGGACATATGGATTTGAGCTTTATGGCTCCACCAAGCCATCTAATTCTCCTCGTATCCAATCGTTGCAATCAAAAATCCTTCGAAAAATGTTTAATGTTCCTTATCCAAATAAACTTATTCATAAATACTTTAATGTCCCTTATGTTACTGATATAGCACAAACCAGATATCTATCCTTTCATACATTAGTAAACTCCATAACCATTCTAATCCACTTGTCTCTCAACCACTGAGGCGTCTGAAAAGAAGATTGGTGAGAGACTTTCTTATATATATTTTTTTCTTTTTATTGAAGTGCTATTAGTGATTGCTTTTTCACGTGTTATTGACAAGCCATTGTAGTAATTCCTTCAAATTTACTTATTCTATAAATGTATTCAGTTGTAAATATCAGTAAGTACTTATATATATAATATAATATTAATAATATTATATATATTATATTATAATATATTAATAATTTATTAATAAATAAAAAAATAGATAGCAAGACTAAAATACTGGACAATTTTTTATTTTTTATTTGGTGGATATTCGATGTAGTCATCGAAAAATTTATCCATTTTTTTGGTATATTTTCAGTATATGATAATTATCCCCATCCAAAGAAAAAAAAAAAGAAAATTAGCTTTGTTATTCGTTCAAAGCTCCCAAATTCATTACAAAAGACTCATTTACATGACAGTGATTAGACCAATATTGACTAACGGAGTTGATCTTTGGGACTCCACTAAACCATCCAATTCATCCCCTATCCAATCCTTACAATCCGAAATCCTTCAAAAAATCATCAATGCTCCTTACTTTGTGACCAATAAACTTATTCATAAAGATCTTAATGTTCCATATGTTGCTGATTTAGCTCAAACTAGATACCAATCCTTTCATAGTAAGCTCCATAACCATTCAAATCCTCTAGTTTCTCAACTTGCTTCCGTCTCAATTCCCGATAATCCTCCGAGGCGTCTGAAAAGAAGATGGCCTAGAGATCTTCTTGTGTAGATTTTTATTGAAGTGCTACTGATGAGTAGTTTTTTTTAAAAGTTTTATTGTGAGCGTTTGTAACACATTTACTAAATGTATATTTGTACAGTTGTAAATTTCAATAAATAGTAAATTAAAAAAAAAAATAGTTTTGTTATTAGGTTATAATATTTTCCATTGTGCATAACAGTATTTATTAAGTATTTTTTTTATAAGCTAGAAAAATATAATGTCTTATTAATCATGAAATCATTTAGTGTACACTGTTGACTATAAGTCTCTCAACTTGCTTCCTATTCTATTCAAGATAATCCACCGAGGCGTCTGAAAAGAAGGTTGACGAGAGACGTTATATATTTTTTTTTATTTTTAATGAAGTGCTACTAGTGATTGGTTCTTCACAAAAAGTAAAATTATTTTTACTGAATACTAAATTGAGATTGGACATTATTACATATCAGAAAGACTTCATACTAAGGTACTTTTCTTCATTACACATTTTAAGCCTTTTCCCCTTTGCAGTAACCTTGCATATCTTTAACATTCATAAATTAAATCTAAGTCCTTCATTTTTTAGATCAGAATTACCGTGTTTGCTTAAATCGTGCTGCGACTCTGTTGTTGTGAGGTTAGTAAATAAAACAAATCTGTATTCAATTTAGAATTATAATAAAATTCAAATTCTGTTTGAAAAATAACATTTATTTTTCAATAAATAAATAAATGGAGGCGCGGTAGCTCAGTGGGTAAGGCGCTTGACTACCATGCTCCCGGGCCCGAGTTCGAGTCCGACTGAAGGCAGAATATTTATATTCTGTTAATTCAGTCGTGGATCGAATTCGAGGTCGGGAGACCCTCCTGGGGCCCACCCAGCCTCTTAAAAAAGTGGGTACCCTTAATTGGGGAAAAACCTGGCGGTTGAGCGTGAATTCTGGCCAAATCACCTCCTTTCACAACCGTTGGCTTAGAAACAGTACAGCCTACCTAAGTACTGAACCCGAGACCCTTCATGGGTTGTAAGTGGTACAGGTTTTTTTTTTTTTTTTTTTTTTTTTTTTTTTTTTTTTTTTCAATAACTTAACCACTATAAATTTATTAAATAAAAAGAATAATTTGAATGTAGAATAAAGAGTGTTTTTTAGGCGTGGCCCAACATATTTCTTATAGTCTAACATTTCTTTTCTTGTTTTATAAACGGAGAAGGGGGAGAAGTTAATAAGGGCCTCATTATTTTTGTAAATTATCGTTTTTAAAATAGAGAAATATATCACCAAAAGAATGCAAATACAAATCTGATAAAAAAAAAATTTACAAATAATAAAACAAAACAACGAGTTTATCTAAAAATAAAGTAGTTTATTCATCTTAACTATTAATAGAACTACCTCCCCACTTACCAATCAAATCATTATTTAATTTTCTTTTTTCTCTGTAACAAGTTATAAGAACTAAATTATGAACTTAATTTAATATAGTCATCTTTTATTGCTATCCTCATTCTTGCAGTTCGTCTTCCTCTTCTTACGATATATAACTATATACATAGTTTTATTTCCATTTACTTATGTTCTCGATTTCATTATTGTATATTCAAACTCTTGGAAAATACTCAAGAGAGATCTATTGATCCCCGTCAACCCAAAGCCTATGCCAAATGTTGAGATCTAGGATAGTGTACCTTTTAGATTGGTGCAAATTTCAGGAACGGGCATTTCAATGCCCAGATAAAAAAAAGTGTAGGCTATTATATATTTGTAGTCGCTTTCTAGGCGATAGTTTCTAATGGTGATATTTAGTAATTCGATAACAAAATGTCGGTTAAACTGATCCGAATCTCCATCTTATTTGCATTGCTGGGCATAACCTACGAAAAATCCTGATCCAGAAACCACAATTCTGGTTAAACATATGTATATTTTGTTAATGGTAGTATATCGTAAATCTCCTGCTCATTCGTTTAAAATTGTTTTGTTTTTTTTTCCCATCCTGCCAGAAATCGATCAACTGGCAACTGTGACAGTAGTCACCATACAACTGGTTTATTCATATTATTATTATCGCTGACATCCCAACTCATCCTACCACAGACCTCACCACTTACGCTGATGGCACATGTGTGTTATCAGTTAACAATGATCCCTTCATTGCCATCCAAACACTCCAATCCCATATCCTAACCTCTCAAGAATGGTGCCAAAAATGGAGAATCAAAATAAATCCAAAAAAATCTCACCAAATAACCTTTACCCTTCGTCGTAAACCCACGACTTCCTGTCCTACAGTATCCTTTAATGATATTACACTTATTCCTGTTTAACAGATCCGCTACCAAGGACTCCACTAGAACAAACGTCTTACTTGGAATCCACATACAAGACTAAAAAAAACAAGAAACTGCCCGTTGTTACAGATTACTTCAACATTTATTAGACAAACTTTCAAAGCTCCCAAATAATAACAAAAGTCTAATGTACATGATTGTGATTAGACCTATCTGGACGTACGGAGTTGAGCTCTACTTAACCATCCAATTCATCTTGTATCTAATCCTTACAATCCAAAATCCTTCGAAAAATTCTAAATGCTCTTTACTTTGTCACCAATAAGCTTATCCATAAAGACCTTAATGTTAATGTTACTGAGTTAGCCCAGACCAGATAACTATCCTTTCATAGTAAACTCCATAACCACTCAAGTCCATCAGTTTCTCAACTTGCTTCCCGCTCCATTTCTGATAATCCTCCGAGGCTTCTGAAAAGAAGACGGCCCAGAGACCTTCTAGAGTAAAATGTTTATTAAAGTGCTACTGATGAGTAGTTCTTTTCAAGTTTTGTCACGTTATTGTAATAGTTAACAGTACATTTACTTGATGTATAAATTTTGTACAGTTGTAAATATCAATAAATTGTTATTAAAAAAAAAATTATTATTATCGGTTATTTCACGCAATCAGCTTTGTTAAAAATTACAAAGGACTTTCATTCCTCCATGAACCACCAACCAATTACAATCCTTGTCTTGTTTGATTTTAAAAAGCTTTTGATCGCACTGACTATTCAATTCTTCTATCTAAACTACAAAACGTTTCCCTATCAAATAGTGGTTTAAATTGGTACATATTCTATTTACTATCTATATTAATGGCACCCAGCTGCATTGACCACTCCAAGTATTAGATCTTCAAAACTAGTTCTCTTTCCATCCTTCGGATTTGCTCGAGATATCTTGTAAGCGTCAGGAAAATATTGATTGCATCAAACGTTGGGCAGTGAAGGATAAGTTACGTCTGAATCCAAAAAAACTAAGGCTAGGCTCATTGGTTCAAAACCCATCCATGGTTTAAAGGGGACTGTATGGAGATCTCAAGATTCATCTTGAAGTTCCTCACGCGGTCACACAGTACTTGCCGATATTCTGAGCTTAGGTGGTTTTACCCAAATTTCTGAAGTAAATACTTCTTTTGTACGTTCCTATTGCAATCACTAAAAATTGAAAAACCTTTCTATAATCTTGAACAAATAACTGCGTTCTTCTATTCACCTTCTAAACACAAGGTCCCAATGTTTTAGTCTGTACACCCCCTCACATGGAACTGCTTCTTTTGAAAAATCTTTCATCATTCCAGCTACATCCTTCTGGAATTCCCAACCCGTTCCTATTCGTACCCTACCGCTTCCTTTACTCCTTTTAAACATCATTTATTTTACACCTTTTAGGCAATCAGTCTTCCGCAAATATGGAAATATTAAGAGTTTTTGTATTTTATTTGTTTTATTGTATTATGGTATTTTGTTTATTTATATTCTGTCGACAGTATTAATAATTACTTAAGCATTTAATTTGTAAGTAATACGGCTAGACAATTGAATCTTTAATTGTGCGTTATTATTATTCTTAGGGGACAGAAGTGCTAGAATAATTTGTTATTGTTTATTTTTCATTACATATTATTATCCAAACAAAGCAAAACGAGTTTATTTCTTTAATTTATTCGAAAAAAAATGAAATAAAAATAATTATGATATACAAATGTAATTAGATTTGAAAATTTTATTTGAAAGTTTTATTATGATGTTAAGTTCTAAGTTAATTTATGCTTTCTAAGAAACTATAAATTATTCGAGGAATCGTATTAATAATAAAAATTAGGGTAACATAATTTATGCAAATAGATTAATTAATCTAATTTTTACTTAAAGCGGTTGAGCGTGATTTATGCCAAATCTCCTCCTTTTACAACCGTTGACCTAGTAACAGTACATCCTTACCAAAGTACTGAACCCAGGACCCTTCATGGGTTGAAGTGGTACAGGGTTTTTTTTTTTCACATTTTAAAGGTAAAAAATAATAAATAAATATATAATTAACTATTCGCTCTTCTCTGTATTCATATTAATCATATAATCATTGTTACTGGAAGCTAAGATGACAAGGAGGAATTCCCCATGAATTTCTCCAGACATCCTTTCTATTAAGAAGGTAAGTTATCGGGCGAAGACATCATGTAGTTCAATGCATCCTCATCATGGGATAATGGTTGCATTATAATTGTACTGTAATTGCCCTCTCCCTCCCTGAAGTTAACGGGATGATACCATCCTCTGTCACTTTCTATTTCTATTAGCCAAGAGGCTTAGGGTAAAGTAAAATCGTTTCTTATTGATGTCAAGGGGTCCAAGAGGCGGCTGGCTCAATCAATAGAACGTACAAAAGGATCAGAACATTGTAATTTAATGCTTTCTAGTCGCCGCTCTTGAATCTAATTTAACTGCCGTGTAATTAATTATAAACGTTTAAATGCCTGGAGTATTTATCGTTATTTTATGTAGGGTATATCTACTATTGTAAGTTAGTAATTTCTCATTGAATATAATTCACGTATATACATATAACACGACAAATAAATCAATTATTGATTCATTGAATAGTTAAACTCCAAAAGTGTATCGGGAAAATTTTCTGAAGAATTAATACTTGTTTACATAATTGCAAGAATTTCTGTAGGGTTATATTATAAAACATGGAATATATTCCTCCAATTATGTAAACAACTATTAATTCTTTAGTAAACTAATTTACTTTGTACCCTGAAGAAGACCTGCAAGGCAGGTCGAAACGTCGGCACTCCGAAATTTAATTTTTTTTATTAAAACACTTGGCTGTTAATTATACCTGACTCTCTTTTATTATATCATACTGTCAACTATATTACTTTCATTTTATATTACATTTTATTTTACTTCTTGTACAGTTAGAAGCTATTTTCTTTTATACTTAATTTCTTTATTTTATTTTATTTTCATTTTTTACTTTATATGTGCGTATTGTATCAATTTTCATCAATATTACTCACTGTACCTAAGTGAGACAGCTTGTAATCAGTCAATAAAAAAAAAATTAAATATATTACGAGTAAGTACCACTGGGTGCTGATCTCCCTCGAGATATTCCAGTTATGTTTCATATCATTATCGCATATGCTTGTTGTCAGAGGATGAGTGACAGCTGTGGATTTAATAAATTAAGTAGAAAAAGGAAATCTAAAACACTTCTATTACTATTCAATATATGTTATATACATGTATACATATGTGTATGGGTAAATAAGAAAATATGTGCAGTATAAATAAATATACATTGTGGCATCTATAATATATCATATATATTTTTCATTCAATGTACCTATAGATATAGTTTAGTTTCTACATATATCTTTTCTTTTTTTCACATGATTATTTTTTTAATTTATTTCTTTTGTTTATTACTTATGTTATTATATTTACTGAAGTTCTTTAAACAATTATTTACAAAACATTATTTATATGTCTCATGTTCTTTATATACAAATAGCGTGATGAAATTACGCAAGTCAAACTGTTGCACTACCTTGTGATACAATTTTGTTATTCTTAGGGGACAATACGCCACAGAATAAAGATTTTTTTTTTTCATTTAAATTCATTATACATTAATTTCCAACATATATTTTTTTCATTACCTTCTAGTAACCAGTCATTAAAATGTTTTACAGAAACAATGTCAATTTAAAATCAAAATCACTTCCAGCATCTTTATTTTAACAATGAATCATGTGGTTAAAGGTACTGTTATTATATTGCTTACAATTTTTAAACTCGTACAATATTATCTAGTTTGGAAAATATTTTGTTACTTGTTTATGAACTCTTCTCTCATATTTCGTAATTGCACGGAACTTGAGGCCCATCTTTTTTTCTGCAGAAGGTATGTAAAAATTATATATATATTTTAGGAGATTAGTTTTAAAACATTAGTTTAATGTTAGGATTAGTATGAAAACATACACTTGTATATACAAAGTTCCTTGAAGATGTATATTAGTTGACTGTGAATATATGATACATAAAATATATATGGGAAACTTTTGTCAATTTTTATTAATTCAACGTTTAGGCAGTAAAATTGGTAGTGATTAATACAGCAAAAAAAAGGAATATATCAGATACAGAACCAGGATATATGAAAATAAATACTATAAATGTGGATAAAATAAAATGTAAGCTAAGTGGGAAACCTAGTTTATAAGATATGTAAGTTTAATTTTTTTTTTCCAGCTTTTATTGCGTAAAGATTAAAATATGCTCAACTTAAGAGTAATAAGTAATATGAATGTTTATGAATCCATCCATCAACTAGCACAATAAAATAATGAACTGGCCCCCTTGAGCCTGTCGACTAAAGAAAGAATAAGATGGAACATGTTTTAGGGGTTGCCCCCTTGACCGTCAATGATAGTCAAATCGTCGGTGAGAGTGCCGATTCCGTTAAGTGCATTTTTTCGATTTAGTTTTTTTGCAGTTTTAGTTTTCAAATGAAATTCTGCGTGTATTGTAAAAGCCTAACTAGATACGCAAATTCAGTTTGGATCGGGTTTAGACTAAACATTTATGTGATATAAGTCCCAAAAAATAATTACCCGTGTGCATCAAAGCACATTTTGTATTTAATGTTATAGAAAGTGCTAAAATGCACATAGCGGAGTTGGCAATCTCACCGAAGATATGTTTTCTATTTGTTTATTTATTTTTTTTTTTTCACTTGCCTGTGATTCGGTTTTCTAGAAGAGATGAAATTTCAGATTAAATGGCTTAATAATGCCCACCATCTATGCCCTTATGTTCTTTATTTATTATTTTTTTTTTTACCTGTATGATTGTTTTGTTTATTTCTGATGGAGAGACTTTTATACTCTCTCTCTCTCTCTCTCTCTCTCTCTCTCTCTCTCTCTCTCTCTCTCTCTCTCTCTCTCTCTCTCTCTCTCTCTCTCTCTCTCTCTCTCTCTCTCTCTCTCTCTCTCTCTCTCTCTCTCTCTCTCTCTCTCTCTCTCTCTCTCTCTCTCTCTCTCTCTCTCTCTCTCTCTCTCTCTCTCTCTCTCTCTCTCTCTCTCTCTCTCTCTCTCTCTCTCTCTCTCTCTCTCTCTCTCTCTCTCTCTCTCTCTCTCTCTCTCTCTCTCTCTCTCTCTCTCTCTCTCTCTCTCTCTCTCTCTCTCTCTCTCTCTCTCTCTCTCTCTCTCTCTCTCTCTCTCTCTCTCTCTCTCTCTCTCTCTCTCTCTCTCTCTCTCTCTCTCTCTCTCTCTCTCTCTCTCTCTCTCTCTCTCTCTCTCTCTCTCTCTCTCTCTCTCTCTCTCTCTCTCTCTCTCTCTCTCTCTCTCTCTCTCTCTCTCTCTCTCTCTCTCTCTCTCTCTCTCTCTCTCTCTCTCTCTCTCTCTCTCTCTCTCTCTCTCTCTCAACTCTCTCTTCTCAACTCTTCTCTTTCAACACTGGACTGTGTTTGGATCTTCAGCTCAAATATAATGAGATCTTTAATCCTTTCTTCAGTTATGTATATATATATATATTTTAAGGCAAATTTTAATATTCACATAATAATTAAAAAAATAAAATAAATGAATAAGAATTACTGCTTGCCTCTACATTAGATTGTCCAGGAGCAAAAATAAAAGAGAAATATAGATCTCGTTGATGACAATATATTTTCAGAAACTTTACTAATATGTATGTTAACTGATTGACGAAAGTCATCAGTCACTGCCATATTCAAATGAGGGAGAGAAGTTTGCCAACAAGGGCGAGGAAATGGATACAGGTAACAGCTAAGCCCCAGCGGCAAGTCTTCCAGGCTACATTTGATAAGTTACCCCGCTTCCAAATTACCAAGAGTCATTAGTGAACCTCACATATTAGCCCTATCTGGATCCTTCCAACGGCCTTTGATTATTACTGCTCCTCGCCCGACTGAACTCTTGTACCATTATCGATTTTACACTTAAACACGTTTCAACGTGCCTCAAAATCATCTAATTGGCCTAGAAGTGATGGTATCAATACTAAAATTATTTAAAATGGTTGCTTGATGATCCGATTCCTAGAGCAGCATCCATAATCAACTGGAACTATCAATATGATATAATTTTATGGATAAAAAGAACAATTCCAATTTCGGCATTCGTTTCGAGTCTTCAGACATACATGACCTTTGTTTTCATAAGTACTTGCAGGCCATACATACAATAAAACAATAATAGTTCTTTGTCTGCATACATTGTTTTACCTCCCCATCCAAAGTACGTCTCACACTATTAGATATAGACTCTCTTAAAAGATACTGTCTGTGTATGTTAGCCGCCGATTAAAACTAGAACTGGATGTTTAACTACATCGGAAAATAAACAATCGGATACTTTTCAAATGAAGTACGTTGAGTGGGCCTTTCAGCAAAGAAACATTACCTAATAAAACTTAAGAAATAACTACCTCTGACTAAATTTGAATAAATTTTGGTGCTGGTAGCAACTTGATATCTTAAAAAGCAAATAAAAGATAAGAACAAATGAAGGGCATATGACATTGTTTGGAGAGTCAGATAAAGTCACCCAAATAGAAAAGGCGATGTAGACAAGGTTGTGACACTTGGATACGATGCCATCAGGAAGATCACCTCGAAAATTATTAAAGGAAAATTAATTTAGAAGGTTTTAGGATTAGAGGGCGACCACGATTGAGATGACTGGAGACGTGGAGCAAGACCTACAACCTGTTTGTTTTTTTTAAGATTAATTCACAGTCAGTGTACTGTTTGCATATCTTGTAGAAGGAGAAATGATTTATTAACAAAATTCAGACTTCTAACCACTATGTCTAAGTTGTCTGTGATGGCAAGGATTTGGACCGACCTGTTTAATAAGTTGCCTTCAGTCTTTATAACTGATCTTCAATCACACACCTCAGTGCCATATTAAACGGGCAAGACTGTCACCTTATCTAAGCCCTATTTAATTAGACCTTTGGACATAGTGAGATCAGTTTTGGGGCTCCACTATGCCTTCCAATTCTTCTCATATCTAATCCTCTCAATCCTAAATCCTTTGTAAAATCCTAAATCCTCCTTATTATGTCACAAATAAACTTATCGCTAATGGTCTTAATATCCCATCTGTTGCTGAATGGACCCTAACTAGATACCTACCCTTCCACGATAAGCTCTATATCCACCCGAATCCAATAGTCTACCAAATTACTTCCTACTCGATTCCTGGTAACGCTCTAAAGCAACTGAAATGAAGATGGCCAAGAGATCTCATAGTGTAAAGCATTTATTGAACTGCTACTAATTAGTAGTTTAAAAGTTATTGGCATGTCATTGATTTTTTTTTTTTTTTTTTTTTTCACATTTACTTCTATATATTGTAAACAGTTAAAAATGCAAACAAATAAACAAATAAATTAAATTTCATTTGATTTTTGAAAAGAAGCCTATAAAACTATTTAAAAAGATTCGTTCATTATATTTTTTTTTTACATATCAATATAGTAAACAAATTGCAAGAATTGATGGTTTTCAGAAAGCACTTAATAGTCACAGCACATTTATTGGTAGAGTGCCGTGTATGTTATGAAGGATACTGTTTTTCAGATCTGCTAGGATACGACGATTTTGCGGCTGAAGAACATCCTTGGCCACTCTCCTTCCCCGCTTACGTTTAGAATTAGTTTTCGTCCTTAAAGATACTATTTTTTTTTCAAGATTTAACGATTTTTAAGTTATCCGAAAAATATTCCCCTATTGTTGTCCTTTTATTTATTTTTTTCCTTAAGGAAATTATTTTGAAATATTCCAGAATTTAACGGTTTTTAAGTTGCCAGAATGGTATATTCCGCCATTGTTGTCGATATGATAGTTACTTTCAAGAAGCACGTTTACAGAGGAACCTCTCTGCTGTACTTGATGATAATAGTAACAATATAGATACAAATATACAATTTCTTAAGAAATATAAACTATTCAATAAAATTTAAAAAAATGCCTAAAACTAGAAATAAATAAATATAGACTGGAAAAGGACACTAAAAAAACCTTCGATGTTAAGGTCCAAAAGAAATTTAATCCAATCCAATCTTAGTCGAGTGCATTGATTTCTTTTGTAAACAAATGTTTAGAGGGTATTTATTTTATAACAGCCTATTTGAGTTGTTAAGTTAAAGTCATCAGATCATTCTATTTACGGCAGAATAATTATTCAGATTTTCACGGTGGCCTTAACCTTCGCCAGTTTACGAATTTAACAGCCTTCCAGATTTTGTCTGCAATAAATTAATAATTAATTTGAAATTAGATAGCTGTGGATATAATTCAATTTCTATATCACCAATGTTTTTCTCAGAACCTTCTATCACAAGATTCCTTGAAAATTAGTTGGTGTCCAGTGTACATTGTTTACCCTTGTCCTAATTTGACCATTAATAGGTTGTTCAACGAAAACAAACTTGAGCTATCCAGCGATTATATAGCTTGTCACATATCAGAATGATACCTGGCAGGAAAATTAATCTTTTTTTCCTGCACTAATCATCTCCGTTTGTTCTCGAGATGATTTAACGATGTCCTTACATCAGAAACTCATCCGTATCTTCGTTATTCTAACAGAATATTTTTCTCTTTTCTAGGTTTGACTAACCTAGAATAGGTTAAGACTGCCTGTTAGACAAAGATACGGATGAGTAAGGACATTTATTTTGACTAATCCATTAATTTACATCAAGGAACGACTATCAATGATGGCACCTCGGGATGTAGCAAAATGGAAATAAATAAGATATGGTTGGCAATCTTTTAAGATTCTTGAGATCTAAAATCATAAGAATTATCGGTCAAAGTTATTTTATCAACCACTGCAATCAATGGATTTGTTAAAACTAAACAAACCAAAAAATAAAATAACATCGTGCTTAGATGTTGCAAAAGAGAGTTTATCCTTTTTTCTTTTTTCTTTTATTAATGCAATAGTTAAAATATAATACAAAAATTGTCATCTTCCATAAATTTCTAAAAACAAAAAAAAATGAAACCTCTTTACTGGCACAACAAATAATTGGAATATTCAAAACATTATACATAACTAGGGGTACCATTTTGATCTTCTGGAAAATTTTGTTTAAATTGAACAGAAAAAAAATAAATTAGCGCTTAGACGATTTAAACGTATCCACTTAATGGTTTTTTATAAAAAATAACCAGTGGTAGATAATACTTTAAAATGTCTTTGGTTATCATTCCTATTGGTTCCCCCAAATCATGCTAAAAAATCAAATACTGTTTTTCGGATTGTCCCAATTTTTTCACTAGGTTTTTGTTGATCTAAATGTTACATGATATACATTAAAAGAAAGCTGGAGAACTTTTTTTCCTGTTATCCAGCGATACAAACCAGTGAATTGTGTGACAAAGTGAATCGGTGATTAAAGGTATGTAACACAATAATCGGTTTTTTTTAAAGACTTTCATTGTCCTCGAAGAGAGTGATGAAAAAAAATGATATTTTTTGATCTTGTTTTGAAATAAGCGTTTTTTAATTAGAATCTGACGTCACTTTTTTGTTTGTGAAACATCTATAGAGTGTAGTTGGATTGAATATACTAATCTTTTTTTAGGAAAAATGAAAGTAATGCTAGTTATGGTCTATATAAGTAAAAAAAAAAAAAAAAGAAAAAAAAAAGAGTCAAATAGATAATTTTGTCTAATAATTAATTCTGTCAAACAGGTAATTCAAAATGTGATGTCAAAAATGGACGTATTTAAAGAAATCCTTCAAAACAAATGAAAAACTTATTTATTTGTTTAACTATTTGAAAGACGACAGAACTGTTAAAAATAAAAAAAATGTACTTTTATGTACGTGAATATTCATAACCATTTTTAAGACAACAGGGAATAAGTTAGGAGTAAATAGCAACTTTTCAAGAAGTTACTTTCTTCTTCTTCTTATTTTTTTGAACCATTATTCTAAATCCACTAATGTGAAAAAGGAATTACATACATATGAAACTGATTTATAATTGCAATAAACCATAAGTTCATAACATCATCAAGGGTTCTCTTAAAGAAAAATCTGGGAAACTGATCAATATACACATTTTGCCTTCTCTTTTTTATTTCTTCTCCAATAGAAACTCATTTTCTGTTGCTAAAGATTTATAACTAACTAAAGTGGTCAGGATCCATATTGAATAGCCAAAATGGTTGAATTCTCTCCAGTAATTAATGGACTTCATTAATATAAAAGTAAGATAATTCAATTTTAAATAATATTTGTTTATACTTTTAAATTTAATAAAAAAAAAAATTTGTACAAAACAATGTTACAATAATTTTCCTGTCATAATTCAAAATCAATATCGACAGAACCAGAGTTAAATATAAATATTAGTAATTTATTCTATTAAAAATATATAAATAAAGAAATTTTTTTCCCCATTATTTGCCGACAAAACAAGAGTCAAAAACATTGAAAATAATATTTCTAAAACAATTTGGGTATTTCCATAAACACATTTCTTTCTGCAATGGAGTTCAAATAGTCAACCGCTGAGTTTCGAAACAAGTAGGAAAAAAGAAATAGGATTGCTTTTGAAAGAAAACCTGATATAAAAAGTGTTACAAAGGTGTGGGCAAAGCACACACTACTGGAGGTGTCAAAGAAATAAAGGTTTCCTTTGCAACTTGTTTGAAAATCTGAAACGATACCGGACAACCTCAGAAAGTTACAAAGGATTCAAAGACAAGAGTTTGCTCCTATGACACTTTCACGAACATTGAAGGACCTAGAAGTGTTGAGGGAACAGGAATGTCTACCTTTTGCTGAAAGAGGTAGCATTGAGTGAATAGTTTACCAAAGAAAGTTCATTCGCAGTTTAGACTCAATCACATTCCATCACTCCATGGGTACATGCCATTTAGTATCCAAAAGGCAATTGAAAATATGAAATGTCATGGCAACAATAACCAACATTAGAAAAAAAAAATTGGCATTTAATCTTAAAGACAACAAATTGATACAACATTGACAAAGAAATTTTAACTACTCATTGAAAGTAAAATCAATATGAAAAATGTGAATAAAAACAAAGCAATAGTCTTTATAATTTTAGATCTAGTAGTAGTGTATTAAACTATTATAGAAATTATTTTATCATACTAGTGTGTAGCATTCAAGTATTAAGGGATAAAAAATTAATTTGATTTATTCTAGTATTCCCTACTTCTTCTTTATTTCATATGTGCATATTAAAATATGAGAATAATTGGCATCCGTCTAGATGTCAGTGAGTTATTTTTTTTTTTAATTTATTTACTAATATATATATATATATATATATATATATATATATATATATATATATATATATACATATATTTTTTTTTTTTTTTTTTTTTTTTTTAATGTAATGTACTTCTGATATACAATTAAACCTTACTTCATTCAGTATTATTTAAATATTATTGTTAAATGAGAATTTAGTCTCACTCGTAGGCATCTGAAGAAATAAATTCAACTAAATTAATTTAAAGATTAATTTTAGAATGAATATCTTACCATACTTGTTTTAAATTTTTTTAATAGGCTACAAAGAAATAGATTTAAGCAAATTATTTATGATTTCCTTTACATAGAATTTCTCTCCAGACTTTTTATAGACTATATCAAAATAAGCTAAAACCAGATAACTATGCTTTCACAGTAAACTACTTAACGACTGAAATTTACTAAAATTTGAACTTATTTTCCCTTTCTATGCCTAATAATTCTCTGAGGTATCTGAAAAGAAGATGGCCACATGACCTTCTAATACAGAACTGTTCTTCAGAATTGCTACAATAAATATTTCTTTTACAAGTAATTGACATATTATAACCATATCACATTTATTAGATGTATTTTCTAAAATAGTAAATTTCAACTAATTGTTAACGAAAAAATAGACCTTGGAACAATTAGAAAATTTTGCATAACAAATAAAAAATAACCCTTGGAATATTTAGAAAATTTTATATATAGAATATAGAATAGAATAATTTTATTGCCTAAGCTTTTGCTTTTACAATAGAGAATGGCATAATATAATAATCATATAATATTCTTATAAAGTATTTCGCAATGGTACAATAATACATTAATCAGGATATTTTTTTTTTAATATTTTTTTTTTTTAATTTACAATATAGGGGAAAAAATGTATTCTATAAATAAATAATAATAAAAATTGTAAAAATTAAAAGTACAACCATTTGTTTAAATTTTTTGAAATTCAATGCTGTATGATATGGCAGTAAGACAATTCTGATATTATCTAATGTTGTTTTTATAAAACTACTTAATTCTTAATAGTCAAGCTTCAGTGAAATTTAATTCATTCAACTTTCTGTTGTTAATGAAAATCTGATATTAATTTTAAAAATCTTTTCCATTTAAGGTTTATTTCATTAAACAATTTAATCTTTTTTTTTTCTTTTTTTAAAATCTATAAACCTCTGGATTTAATTTATGTGAAGTATTATGTATGAATTATGAAGTTTAGAAATCAGTAACTCTTATTCTTAGTAGATTACAGATTTCAAATGTTATAGGGCATTCATTAATTCATCAATTAAATTAAATTAATTTTAATAATGATTAAATAATTAATATACAATGAAATGGAAAAATGAAAAAAAAAAAAAGTTATGGGGAAATTTGATGTTTTGAAAAATAATTATTGGTTAAATTTTTTATATATATAAATATATAATCATTGGAAAACAGAATTATTATTATAGCAACCATATACTTCTTTAACTTTAATTACTTCATCTATAAAAATATTAAAAAATAATATCTAATATTATGATTGATTGGTACAAAAAGAATTTTCATTATTAGACAATTACATAACTCCTCGCAAACTCCTAGTTTCCTCGCTCATCTTTCCTCTCTTCGACTATGGCTGCGTGGTGTTTGGGGGTCTCTCTGTGGGTCTCCAAGAGAGGTTAAAACGAATTATGAATTGCTTCGTTCGATTTGTTTTTGGAACCCCTAGGCGTTCCCATGTCTCACACCTGTACATGGACTTGAAGTGGCTCTACCCATCCACCCGCAAATCATACTTCCTAGGTTCATTCTTTTATCAAGTCATTTATCACCATCGCCCATCCTACATTTATAATCTGTTGAAATTTAAGTCTTCCTTCTACTCCCGATTCACAACAAGATCACGTTCCTCTGACCTATACTTGCCTTTCCATAGAACAACATTATACCAGCATTCCTTCCTAGCCCGATCCACTACCCTCTGGAACACCCTCCCTCCTGAAATAAGACATGCCCCTTCCTTAAGCTCATTTAAAACACTCCTTTCCAATATCTCCTCTTATCCCAGTCAGATGCCAGTCAATATGAACAGTAATCTTATTAAATATGATCAAATCTAATAAATTTGATACCGGTGAATTGACTCATAAATTTTCTTTCATATAATAATAATCTTTTTATTTGTTCCACATTGGTAAATAATCATTTTATTTATTTTTTTATAAAAATTTTTTTTTCTTATTTTTATTTTTTACTTTAAATGTTTTTCCTAAACAAAGAAATTTTATCTATTGACAATTCATTTGTGTATAGTTGTGTTTATAGGTGTATAAGTGAATGAGTGCAGTGTATATAAGTATATATCGTAATCTCTGTAAATATTTTCTTCATCCAATGTACATATAGACATAGTTTATTCTCTGTATATATCTTTTCTCATTTTCTCAGGGTTATTTATTTTATTTTATTTTTTTTTAGTATTATTTCATTTATCCTTCTTATTGTTATCTTATTTACTAAAGTTATTTAGACAATTATTTACTTAACTGTATTTGCATGTCTATTGTTCCTCATATATAAATACCTTTGTATGAAAATATATATGCCAGACCATTGTACTATTTTATGACACAATTTTGTTATTCTTAGGGGACAATACGTCCCAGAATAAAAATTATTTTTTTCATTTCATTATATAAGATAAAAAAAGACAATTTTTAAGTACAAAATCTCAAGGACGAATTTTAGCTTCTAATAAAAATAAACAAAATAAATGAAATAAAGTACTGATTGGAACTCCTTAGCTAGAATTCAACTTAGCACAAGAAATATACCAAGAGATGGCGCTACAAGTACCTCGTAGAAAGTACATGTACAAGTACGAGTCCTACATGCCTGAGCTTTTATTATTATATTTTATAAGCTAATTTTATAATTTTGAAGTATAAATTAAAAAATGAATAATTATATAGTGCAGTAGTAATCTATACAAAGAATTAAGAGCTATTCAAAATTTAAGATAGTTTATTTATTTATTTATTTATTATTATTATTATTATTTTGTGAGTTCGGCTATCTGTGGGCCAGGTTTAACAGTTCATTCCTTGCACTTCCATACTTTCCAATATTTTTTCATTACTTCTGCTTGATGTTTCCTCCTTTCATCTGACCACTGTCTATTAATTTGTGTTTTAACAATTTTCAGAAACTTTATCTTGTTGACTGCTGTCCGAAATTTGTCTCTGTCCCACATTGAATTCCACTATATATTCTCTCATCCATTATCATCAAATGTCCAGAAAATTCGATCTACATTTCCACATTGCATCAATTAATTTTTCAATATTTTAATATATTTCCGTATTACTTTTTAGATTAAAAACATCTTCAGTCTTTCTTGGTCCCAATATTTTCCTTAATATTTTTCTCACCTTCTTTTCCAAATCTTTGATTTCTCCTTTTTTGTTGAGAACAAACATTCAGAGGCATATAAGCTTTAAGGACAAACAACTTAATAATTTTTACCTAAATTAGCAAATCAAAATCAAATAAATAAAAATTGAAAACTATTAATTATAAAATTATTATTTTATAAAAACTGTTCTAATTAAATTTTGAATGCATTTCACTAAACACTCAATTGAAAGTGCAAATTAAATACATTTGATATATTTTAAATGACGATGGTGCAGAGCTTTTTCCCAAAGAAAAGACAATTTTAAGTGAATGAAGGTGACAAATTTCAACATCAAAAGTAAATTGTTTCAAAGACAATCGAATATTGTATAATACAACATGATATAAATTAAACCTATTACAATTTTTATCGTTACTTAAATAATATTGTTGATTCATAATTGAAGGTTTCAGCAGATAAAGAGGTTAAGTCACATTTTTTAAAAAAATACAAACTCCTTCATCGGATGAAGAATCTATGAGAAGAAGTGTTAGTTATCAAAATCTGAATATTTCAAAACTACTATATTTGATAGCCTCTTCCTCCAAAATAAGTTGATCCTGTATATCCTATGTCTTAAACTTTAGGAATTTTTTTTTTTTTTTTTTTTTTTTTTTTTTTTTTTTTTTTTTTTTTTTTTTTTTTTTTTTATCTAGTCTAACTGAAAGACAAACATCTGATAGCTTTCATGATATCAAGAACTATAGAAATAAAGTAATAAAAAGGATGATCACTTTGTAGAATCCAATAAGGAGTCAATAATAATTTTTAAATTACTTAGAAAATTCCTGTCTTAACATTATTTGTACAATGCAAATCCTTTGAAAGAATCTTAAAACAAGAGAGATTATAAGGGTTTATGAATAGTTTTAAAATTTTCAATATTTTTATTAAATGGCATTAGATAGAAGGAATTTACATAAATATATTGCCACAGGGACGAATTAATATTACCAGGAAGTCTCATCCACAGATATTTATTTGCCAGTACATATTTCTATTCAGGGCATGTATTATTATTTATCCAGTATTTTTAATTTCTATACAGGGTTTCATATTTTTTAATAACTGTCCTTTCGTTTTATGACATAATAAAACCGCTATATTGGCGAACGAAAAGGCCAGGCTAAAAAAAAAATAAATACATAAATGAAACATCTAGAAATGCTTTAATTAAATGCCTGTAACTAATGAGATATGTTACAAATTTTATTAGAAAAAAAATCAATAAATAATTTGTAATGATTAGCGATGGGCCGACAAGTCGATTATTTTTTTTTTAATTTTATATTTATTTATTTATTTTATTATTTTTTTTTTTTTTTTGTGTCAATCATCAACTTGAAGAAAGATTGTGACATTAACAAAAAAATAAATTCGATGAATTCTACATTACTGAATAAAAAACTTACGTAACTTACAATTTTTTTTTTTAATAACAGTTTTTGTTTGTTTACTTTGTTTAACGTCACTTTATGCTGCTATGGCTAATCGGACGATACTACGGTGGGAGTCCTAAATTTTGCCTATCCAGGTATAATTAGGATAGGGATCTTTAACGAGTACCTGACATATATAGCTAAGGATTTTTTTCTTCCTTTAAAAAATCCTAAGGTCATCCGCCGGGCTGCGAACCCGCGATTTTGGGTTTATTAGGTCGCTATGCTAACCACTACACCACAGGTGACTCTAATAACAGTTTTGTATCCAAATTAAAAAAATATTAATTCTTGATTGTAAAGTGATATAAAGGTTGGAACACAAAAAGGAAGCTCTCGGACACGAGTTCGAGTCAAGCTGAAGGAACAAAATTTATATTTTGTTATTTATCCCGACGCATCCTAGCACCATTCTGACCATATATGCTGATGACACTTGTGAGTTATCAGTAAACAATGATCCCTTCATTGCCTCCCAGACACTCCAATCCCATATCATAATCCTTCAAGAATGGTGTCACAATGTAAAATCAAAATAAATCTCATCAAATGACCTTTACTCTTCGTCGTAAACCTACGACTTCCTGTCCTACAGTACACTTTAATGATGTTCCTCTAATCCCAGTTGAACAGATCCGCTACCTAGGACTTCATCTGGACAAACGTCTAACTTAAATGCCACATACAAGACTAAAATGAGAAGAAATTGTCAGTCGTTTTCGACTACTTCAACATTTACTTGACAAAGGTTCCAACCTTCCGATTAGTTACAAAAGACTCATTGACATAACAGTAATTAGACCAATTTGGGCAGATGGAGTTGAGCTTTGTGACTACACTAAACCTTTCAATTCATCTCGTATTCAATCCTTAGAAACATTTTCAATGCTCCTTACTTCGTCACAAACAAACTTATCCACAAAGATATTCATATACCTTACGTTTCTGACTTAGCTCAAACCAGATATCTATCCTTTCATAGCACACTCCACAACTATTCAAATCTATTAGTATCACACCTTGCTTTTCGTTCCATTCCAGATAACACTCTGAGGCGCCTGATATGGAGATGGCCTCGCGACCTTCTGATATAGTACTTCATTATATAAAACCTTTATAAGTGCTACCAATGGGTAGTTACTTTAAAAACAAGTGACGTAATACTTAGCATTATCATCACATTTACTTGATGTAGTATATTTTTATATTGTATGCATTTGTAAACTTCAATAAATAAAAAATTATATATACACACACACACACACATATATATATATATATATATATATATATATATATATATATATATATATATATATATATATATATATATAGGTTTGGTAAGGTTCATAAGGTTCAGTCAATAAATGAAAACAATTATTTTGGTGACGTTTCGAGACTATATTGTTCTCATAATAATTCCCTTCTCTGAAAAAACAGGTAACAATAAAATTATATAGTATATATTATTATTATTTTATATTATAAAATTATATAGTATACCTACAAAGATTCATTTGCAATCTACTAAAACAAAGAAATACTCAACAGAAGCAACATGAAAATAGCAATAGGAAATATTACACTACTCCATACATATAAACACTATCAAAAGGACACAGAAAAACACTCACAAATACCATAAAACAGACTACAATGTCACATTCAAATATACGACCACCATTGAAAAATTATTCACCAAAACCAAAGATACAGATGAATTGGAATTATAGTCAAATGTTGTTTACGAAATACTGTGCGAAGATAGTTGTGGCAAGTCTTATTTCTTGCCGGTACATCGGACCTGTTTATCAACATAAATACAGTTGAACGTCTACAACTGAAAACCCGAATAAACCTGACCAAACATTTCTCACCACATATTACAGGCAAACAAAAAAATTCTTTTAAATTTGATTTACCACGAACAAAATAATTTTAAACGTAATATTAAAGAAATGATAACCATAGAAAAATATAAAAATCGCACAATAAACAAAACATCAGACGTTCTAAATCTTAACACCTATTATTCCAATTTAATCTACTCAGACCAAGAATATACATTTACATTAATATACATCATATAAATATTTTTTCCATTCATATATTACACCGAAATCTCCTTCTTGTAACCAGATCTGGGAATACCACGAGTTTTGGAAAATCCCTCACTACGTCACTTGTTTTTAAGCAACTACCCATTGGTAGCACTTATAAAGGTTCTATGTAATGAAGTACTATATTAGAAGGTCACGAGGCCATCTTTTTTTCAGGCGCCTCAGAGTGTTATCTGGAATGGAACGAGAAGCAAGTTGTGATACTTTGATTTGAATGGTTGTGGAATTAGCTATGAAAGGATAGATATCTGGTTTCAGCTAAGTCAGAAACGTAAGGTGCATAAAGATCTTTGTGGATAAGTTTGTTTGTGACGAAGTAAGCAGCATTGAAGATTTTTCTAAGGATTTTGGATTGTAAAGATTGGATACGAGATGAATTGAATGGTTTAGTGGAGCCCCAAAGCTCAACTTCATCTGCTCAAATTGGTCTAATTACTGTTATGTAAATGAGTCTTTTGTAACCAATCGGAAGGTTTGAACCTTTGTCAAGTAAATGTTGAAGTAGTCGAAAACGACTGACAGTTTCTTCTCGTCTTAGTCTCTTATGTGGTTTTTAAGTTAGACATTTGTCCAGATGGAACCCTAGGTAGCGGATCTGTTCAACTGGGATCAGAGGAAAATCACTAAATTATACTGTAGGAGAAGTAGTCGTAGGTTTAAAGGTTATTTGATGAAATTTATTTTGATTCTACATTTTGACACCATTCTTGAAGGTTTATGATAAGGGATTGGAGTGTCTGGGAAGCAATGCATGGATAATTGTTTACTGATAACAGACAAGTGTCATCAGCATAAATGGTGAGAATGGTGCTAAGATGCGTCGGGATAAATAACAAGATATAAATTTTCTTCCTTCAGCTTGACTCGAACTCAGGTCGTTCGTCTCATGTGTTATGTGTTCCAACCTTTATATTACATTGCAATTAAGAATTAATATTTTTTTAATTTGGATACAAAACTGTTCTGAAAAATTAGAAAGTAGTAAGGTTACGTAAGATTTTATCATTACTGAATAAATATAATTCATCGAATTTATTTTTTATTAATATCACAATATTTCTTCAAGTTCGATGATTGACAAAAAAAAAAATACAGTTTTTTAACTGTAGGGCGTGATTATGACAACAATATAGTCTTGAAGCGTCACCAAAATAGTTGTGTTTTTATTTATTGACTGAATCTCAAGAACCTTACTAAACATCTTATATTAACAGTCAAGAAATTTATCCATATCCATATATATATATATATATATATATATATATATATATATATATATATATATATATATATATATATATAAACAGGGTGAGTATCTCTTAGTGTAAAAAAAAAAAATTGGGTGAAACTAGATCAAAAATGTAGCAAAATGCCGCAGACCTTACCTTTCTATTCCAATCCGTTGCAGATGTACGATAAATCAAAGACTTTTTTGAGGAAACCATGTAACGGTAGAAATGCCTTCCCCTGTAAAAACAGACCCATCTAGCCATAAATTCACTGCAAAAAGTGGTATTAATATCATCTGCATTCAGAAGCCAATACCAAATTGAGGTTTATGTTCATTACCATTGAGTTTTAAACCTTACCTTGAAAATCTAATAAAATAAATTCTAAATTATAGTAATAAATAAATAAATGTAATAACATAAGGTCCTCTGATCTGGTGTCACTTTATTGACAGTTTTCCTTTATTTTCTACTAAACAATAATTTTTTTTTCTTTGCTTTTTATTCCAATGAACAGTTTATTATGTTTAAAATGTACATTTCCATTAAGGGATTGTCATAATGTTTTATTTACATAAGTAGCTGATTTGTATGCCAAATGAGAACACCATCTTTTTTCGGTTTCAAAAGTAAATTACTCAATGAAATTGAAACAAAATCAATCCGTTTAACATATCATTCGAAAGCTGATTAAATTTAGTTTTTGACGTTTTGTGGATAGGTTTTTCGAAAAACGGTGAGGGTTGAAATAAATACGACATTGTGACTTCCCCAAACAAGGTGAAGATCAAGCTGTTCTTTAGATACCAAGTTTATAAAATTCAAAGTGACAGACACTCAGCTATTATAGAAAATTTAATGCTAAATTCGAAAATGTTGTCAAAATTGGAAAAATATTTAAACAAAGTGGAGATATTGCAGCTTTTATGAAAAAAAAAAAACGTAGTTTCCTCAAAAAAGTCTTTGATTTATCGTACATCTGCAACGGATTGGAATAGAAAGGTAAGGTCTGCGGCATTTTGCTACATTTTTGATCTAGTTTCACCCATTTTTTTTTTTTTTACACTAAGAGATACTCACCCTGTATAAAGCTAAAAATTATAATATATGAATAAGAAATCGTCGAAGATTGGAAATTGTAGAAGAAGAAATTCCCATTCATGGAGGGACAGAGATACAGCGTTTTGTTTGTTCTGAGAGGAGGGAACAGAACCAGGGCACGAATCGTCACATGTTTGTTGTTAAGGAAGGTGGGGAGAGAGCGAGGTAGGGTTAGCAGGAGTAAGCAAACATAATCTCGGTCTTAGCGACTTACCTTAAGGTTATTTGCTGTAACTTTATATAATTACCTAGGGGTTGTAAGTTGGCATACTTAAAGTCTCGCTTAAACCATTGATAGGTACTATTCTACTGGATTTAAAATGTTTCTTTTTTTAAAAAAAACTCATCAGGGACAAATACAGTACAATAGCCATAATCCGACGCATATGGGAACAGAGAGGTACTGGATTACCTAAAATTGTGGAAAACGGGATTAAAAAAAAAAAAAAAAAAGTCACCTCATGCTTTCTGTTCCCTACATATCTTCAAAAACTTTCATCCTAAGACAAAAATCTTCATAAATAATATTGTATAAAAATACAATATTATAAAATAAAATACACATATATATGCCAATTTATCTTCAACCAGTCAAAAGTTAAATAAATTTTAACTTTTCTTGGTAAAACATACTAAACGTCCTTCACATTTTCCAAGCTTATGTCTCGGAAACGGTACAGAAAATGAAAAATATGTATATTATATAAGTTGTAGAGAATTTAATTAACTTTAATTAAGTAAAGAGTCATGTTTTGCATACGACACACCGTTTACAAGATATAAGCGCAAAACCAAAAAAAAGGGACTTTTCGACCCCCCCCCCTTCCTGTTCTCAGGCCCGAAAACTCCAAGGCTTTTAGTATGTTTACTTTCTAACTACCATGAACATGTTTCCAAAGAAAAACCTTGGATTACAGAAAACGCACTCTATAATCCTTTATTGACTGGACTTTATTGAGATATGTACAAATGAAACTTCGGAAAAATTCTTTCTGCACTGGGTTCTATAGTGCTAATGTTTTATAAAACTTGGACGAAACCCTATTTGACTGAATATAATATGCGCATTATGATATTTGTGTTAAATAGAGCCTTAAAAAAGTCAATTAATGATTATGACCCTCTAATGATTAGAGGGTCATAATGATAGAACTCGCTATGAAAATAAGCTGTGATAAAACACATAGCGTTATTTAACATTGTAAACAGTAATTATGACGAAACATACAAAAAATAAATAAATAAATCGTCAAATCATTAGTTTTCTATGAAAGGAATATAGATTTTTAAAGGATAAAAAACATTGATGGTAGGAAACCGTGATTAAATCTAGTGGGAATCTAAGCTTTATCTTCTCTATTTATTCCTTATTTGCATTTAAGAAAAATAAGGAAACTCAGTAAACAAAATTCATTAAAAAAAAAAAAAAAAAAAAAAAGGAAAAGAAAAAAAATAGTTTCGAGATGAGCTAATATACTAAAAAATATGCAAACTAGAATAAGGAAAGATAAGTCGACCAAAAACCTAATTCCAACGAATTTCCGATCGAGCATAATAAGAAGAGATAGTTTGCTGAGACAGTAATAAATTTTGTTTGATTGGAAGATTATTCTTTCTTTTTTCGGAGGGAGAAAATAATTATCTTTATATCTCTCCATCATCGATTTCTTTAAAGCTATTTTCCGGAAAACAGGTTCTGTTTTTCTTTTCTTTTTTTTTTTTAATGCCTTGCTGAAGAACTAGTCTCTAAGTAGCTTTATAAACAGAAAATGCATACTTCAAAGCAAACATTTGCAGGAAATATAATTCATATTTATTTTTAAAATCTATTCCTCTAATCCCTGTTGAACAGATCCACTACTTGGGACTCCATTTGGACAAACGTCTCACTTGGAATCCAAATACAAGACTAAAACGACAAGAAACGGCCCGTCATTAAAAGCTGCCAATAAATTACAAGAGGCTTATTTACATTATAGTTATTAGACCTATTTGAACATACGGAATCCAGCTTTGGGCCTCCACTAAACCATCAAATCCTTCTCGTATTCAATCCTTGCAATACAAAATCCTTCGAAAAATCCTTAATGCTCCTTACTTTGTAACTTAGAAACTTATCCATTAAGACCTCAATGTTCCATATGTTCCTGATTTAGCTCAAACCAAATACCAATCCTATCATAGTATACTGCACTCCCACACGAATCCATCAGTCTCCCAACTTGCTTCACATTTGATACCTGATAACCAACCTAGGCGTCTGAAAAGAATATGGCCAAGAGACCTCCCAGTTTAGTATTTATTGAAGTGCTACTAGTGAGTAGTTCTTCACAAGTGATTTGCATGTCATTATGATAATTTCCTTAAATGTACTTGATGTATATTTTATACAGTTGTAAATATCAATAAATAGTTTTTAAAAAAAAATTAAATCCTGCCAATTTCATGTAATTAATGGTGATGGAAGTTTGTTTTGTTTTTTAATATATATTGTTAAACTTCCGTAGTATATTTAAGTGGAGCCAACTTTTTTTTTTCTGTATTTTTAACAATTGTTTGTATATTATCATTGCTTTTTATCTAAATTAAGAATACTACTGTTTACAAAAAACAAAACACTGTTGTTTAAGAAAAACACAAAACAAAAATTACATTCCACCACTACTTATACTTGTTCTTCTCTTGATTTATAACTTCCTCGGAGGTATAGAACTCTATGCCAATTTTTTATCCAAAATACATTATTATGTATTATGTATCTTATTCTTCTTCTTTCACTTTATTTAGAGGTCTAGAACACGATTACCTAGACCAATTATTTGTATGGTGATTTACACATTAAAATGTATAGTAATGAATTCCGGTTTGTGGGGAGGAAATATAGCCCCCCCCCCCTAATTAACTAAACTGTTTTTAAAACCCTAAATATACGCTAATAAGTACAAAAGAAAACATAATTATCACAAATTTCATTAAAATCGGACGAGTCGTTCTCTATTTAATGTAAATCCCGGCCGGGATTACAATTATAGCGTGTATCGTAATTCATAGAATTTATTTCAATTACATTTTTTTCCAACTCTGGTTTAAAGCATATAAATATAATTTGTAATATAGACAAATCAACTTTATGTTAACGTTAAATACTAAGCCAGCGGTAAGCATTCTAATATTAATTAACAGTTATTGTATTATATTTTATAGAATAGGGTAATGAAGTTTGTATAAATATTAATGGATTTTGTATTATTTTAGTTGATGTTATAACTCAGATGTTTTCCCGATTAGAGAATACTTCTAGATTTGTAAATATTGTACAATACAATATATTGATGAGAAGTTAAGTGGAAGATATTTCGTTATGTATTATGTATCTTATTCTTCTTCTTTCACTTTATTTAGAGGTCTAGAACACGATTACCTAGACCAATTATTTGTATGGTGATTTACACATTAAAATGTATAGTAATGAATTCCGGTTTTAAATTCAAATTAAATGAACTATCTGTCATTGTATGGGATTTTTTTATTTTTACTATTTGAAGACGTTTCGTTAAACATTCATCATCAGTTCTAAAAACATACAAAAAATGTCATAACCTAAGCACTTCACTTCAACATTTATAAAACAAAACTGAAAATTGCACTTGGCTGGTTTTGGAATTCTTCGACTCAATTATTATTCTATGTTTAAAAATAATAATTTCAAATAGTTGGATGAAGCTTTGAGAGTAATTAAGAAATAACGTGTTTCCCAACATTAATTAACCCCCAGCGTCATCTAGCAGTAAAGTTGAGAAGCTGCTTCTTTGCTTTTGTCAAGATGACGACAATGTTTAGAAAAAAATCCCTAAATTTATTTCACAATTAGAAATTTCCCAATTTTCATTTAGTTATAATTTAAAGTAATAATTTACATTTCCATTTATTTAGAAAATATTCACCAAAGAGACTAGATTTATAAATTATTTTGTACAAACACAATACATTAAATTAAATTAAGTTTTAGTTTTCTGCCTTTATTTGTCTTATGAATTAATTTTCTAGTTCTAAATAGATTTTCTTAAATTTCTTGAATTAGCTATTTTAAAAAATATTATTTCTTTTGCATATCCTTTACAAACACTCTCACACGCACGCAAGTACGCGCGCACACACACACACTCACATATCTGTACTTTGGAGGTATAAAACATGTCACATTTTCGTAACTTTACAGGAGAGCAGTTTGAATCGGTTTTATTTTTAAAAGACTTGATTACCTCACCTGTTTATTAAATTTGTGTGTACCTAATTCATTTTAAAATTAATTGGTTTAAGACATAGTATTTTGTACCTCAAGATAAAGTGAATAAAGAAGAATACGTAATAATGGTAAAAAAATAGGCTTAGTGTTCTATACCTCCGAGGAACAGGTATAAATATATAGAATAGAATAGAAAAAAAAATGTATGCTGGGACGAAGTCCCTTAAGAATAATAGTTACATGACAGAACATAAGTTATATCTGGCCAAGAGATTATAAATTAGATAATAAAATAACATAATTAAAAGTAAATACAATTTTACAATAAAATAAGTAACCAAATAAAAAAAAATCTATACGCATAAATAAACACATACACACTACATACATACATAAACTATATTTACAATTAGTAAAAGAAAAAAAATATAACAATTTAATAAGAAATTGATTAAACAATATATTTCGGATGTTAAATCTAGTAAAGAATGAAGAAAAACGATCATGATGAAAAAAAGAATAAAAATTAAAATTATTTCAATGGTAGAGAAAACACTATCATATGAAGATTGTTTCAACAGGCTAAACTTTTATATCTAATATGCTTGGGTAAAATTCATTAAAGCATCTATATAATTAGATAACATCCGACTGGAGGGAGAAAAGGTGGTGGAAGAGGGGTGTTTAAAAAGTTTGGAGGGAGGGTGCATTACGAATAGAAGGAGAAAGAGAATTCCAAAGAATAGCAGAGCGGCCAAGAAAGGAACGTTGGAAAGCAGTAGTTCTGTAGGATGGGGTATAGAGATTGGACAGCCGGGACCTTGTATGCAATGATTGGATTGAGGACTTGAAATGTAGGTTATTGTGAATAAACGGAGGGTTATGTGTGTTAATAACTTGGAAGATAAATGTACCAAGGAAGTAATCTCTACGGAAAGAAGGGGAAAGCCAATCACAAAAGGTACAATTACATCTTTACGGTGTAAAGATGGGACACATGAGAGCGTCTCGAGGTTACAAAAACAAATCTTATGAAGCAGTTCATGATACGCATTAATCTATCTTCAAGAACCATCAAGAGTCCACCATAAATCATACATCCATTGTATGTATGTAAGTATATACAGTACATGTTATGATCGAAGAAGTTATAAATCAAGAGAAGAAATAGAAGTAATAGTAGATTGTATTTTTTTGATTGGTTGTTCCTTAAATATATATATATTATTATTAATCAACCTTGCTGTTGCTGTGAGCGAAGAAGATATGACAAAATGGATTTATGGGAACGAAGAAAACGTGTTCATATTTTAATCGTACTAGATATTTTAATAAACACGAATGAAGAGGAAGAAGAAGGGAACGAAACAAACAACTAAAATCTAACACTACAGAGATACATGAAGACGCTATTGCACATTTCAACCAGTGCATTAAATGGCCCATGGAGAAAAATGTACAGTCGCAGCAGCTCCGAGAAGAAGCACTAAAAAAAAATGCTAAATAAGTTAAAAAAAGTGGTTAAAAAAAACAAAAAAACTATCAAAACCTTATGTTTTGAAAATTCATTAACTTAATGATTGTTTTTGTATTTTTGCATGTATTTTAATATATATTTGGACTTGTTAAATATTTTAATGTACAAGGTGTTCAATATTCGATGGCCACCCCCTTTTTGTAACACAGTTTTTGTAATTTTGAAACGAAACTCTCAGGGTCTTAACTGTGTCAAATGCAGTTTTCAGGTTATAGTCTGGGCTCCAACCTTCTCCAGTTCTTCCCCAGCGACCCTAACTCTGGAGTTCTCAATGGGTTGTGGTATTTTTTACGATGGATTTCGGTAGAAAATCAAATTTTGAATCGATTTTACACCGGTGAATTTTTTTTATCCGGGGCAACGTTTCGCCACAAATCGCGAAAAATCATTTCAACATAATAAGCAGTGTAAAACTGGAATTGCAAAAATAAAATAAACTTTGAATAGAAATATGAAATTAAGGTCTTCCCGCGACTGGTACGATGAGCGGCGAAAACAGGTGGACATTGAAGGTTTACCCCGAGAGGCTCAAATTTTCGACAAGCCCGTGATGAAATTAATATCATTTATGTATTGGCTACGGTGGAAGCATATCCTCATCGTAGCATTCGAGACATAACCAGAGATACCCACTTAAGGAAAGTACCTTAGCCTCATATCAGTATCGCAGTATCTTGGGGAGTTAGAGCCTGATGAAGTGAAATGCGTTACGGTATGAGGCCTCATACGGTGTAGTTTTAGTAAGGCCAACACCGTTGCAATGCTTAAGTGGGTATCCCTGGCTATGTTCCGAATGATCCGATGAGGATACGCTTCCACCGTAGCCAGTACATAAATGATATTAGTTTCACCCCGGGCTTGTCGACGATTTGATTTTCTCGGGGGAAAACTTCCAAGTCGACCTGTTCTCACCACTCGTCGTTCCAGTCGCGCAAAGGCCTTAAAAAATACGACATCCCATTGAGAATTCCAGAGTTAGGGTTGCTGGAGAAGCACTGGAGAAGGTTGGATCCCAGACTATTGCCTGGAAACTTTATTTGACACAGTTAAGACCCTGAGAGTTTCGTTTCAAAATTTCAAAAACTATGGAAAAAAAGGAGGTGGCCATCGAATATTGTACACCCTGTATGTTACTCAAATATTTTATAAATTACATAGGTACAAAAAAAAACAATATTTAACAGGTGCGCTGCCAACAGAGACGATTGGGCAAAGACAATTGAGCAGGCCAAAGACCGCATTTTTTTTTTTTTTTTTTTTTTTTTTTTTTTTATGCAAAATGCATACGCCTGTCGCGACAATAATGAATGAATGAACTTTAAAAACAAGGTTTATTCTGAATTTTAAGGAAAATAAGCTCAGTGAGATCCCAGCGTTGCTCTATCAGCTACTTAACAACATAATGCAGTTAAAAAAAAAAAAAAAAAAAAAAAAAAAAAAAAAAAAAAGGAACCGCCTTTAAATCATCAACGATTTAATCAGTGATCCTCATAAAAATGACTCATATACACCGCAATCCAGTGGTTACTTATAATTGAGGTGTTTGAAACTTGAGAGCCATTTAGCTAATAAGTTTAATAGCGAATAAGAAAGAAACAATTAAAAAGAGAATAATGAATGAATGGGATAACAGAGGAGGAAAACTGGCTACAAGGTTGTTACAAATACTGCATAGAAACATTATATTTACAAAATTAATACTTTGTATCAACAAGGACATCCAGCATCCTATTATGGTATATTTCATTATGTTATTTCAAAACCTCCATGTAGAGTCTGGAGGATATTAATTGTTGATAGATCTTGTCGATAACGGTTGTTGAGATGTTATCATATAAGCCCTGTTATAACATATATGTTTTTTTAATTCGTTGTAAAATGATGTAATGTTTTTATTATTATTATTCTTATGCTTGACAGTTTTGAAGTCTTACAGACTAAATTACCTATTGAGGTTGCCAAACCTATTATTTTAACAAAATGAATAATACGTAAGTGTGTTCTAAGAGCAGCTCTCCTTTATGGAGCTCCGAACTTAGCTAACATCCCACCAGAGCAGAAAGACTCCTGTATCTAGATGTATTACTGAGAAAGATGAGTCAGCGTACTACATTATAGACGACGAGAACTGACGTTCTATACACAACCCAAGATTTACCAATGGTGACTGAAGTTATCTCACGTAGTCGAATTCTGTGACAGTCTTCGACATTCGACAAATCCATGATTTAACACTGACACTGATAGGCAGGAACTAGAAGATTTGACAGGGCGAGGGGGGGAAAAAGGTCAGTTTGCCAACCCCTCTCCTGCCCCACCCTAGTTCCGGGTCTGCTGATAATAGCACCACAGAGATGACAAATATTTGTTAACCAACTTATGGATGACCTAAGTTAACACTTTTATTAGCGGCCGAGCGATTTGGGACGATGGTCTCCGTACTCTCGGTACAGAAGGTCATGGTTTGGAATTCCACCTGGGCGTGTTGAAATTTATCCCTTGGCGGACCAACGAAATAAATACCGACTTTCCTACCCTGGATATAATAGGTTTGGTCAACTTTTGGATATCCCGTCTTCCCTGACCTAGTTGGAATACGTTGTTAAGCTTTTGTATTCTCTCATCCCTCATCTGAGTCCCATCACTAGATATTGACTCATAATGTTTTATTTTTTTTCCAAATCACTATTCTAAGAGTTCTGTTAAAATACACCTTTGGTACAGTAAAAGAGGCAGAATTCAGCAGTCAAAGAATTCATCAATTTTTTTTTTTTTGTCATAGAGACAGCAAAAAATAAAAAAACTAAAAACCCCTGAAGGGTCTTGGGTAAGGATGTACTGTTACTTGGCCAACGGTTGTGAAAGGATGCGATTTGGCCTAAATCACGCCCAGCCACCAGGTTTTCCCCAATTAAGAGTACCCACTTTGTAGAGGCTGGGTGGGTCCCATAGGGTCTCCCGACTACGAAGTCGATATTTCAAAAAAACAGATTATATATATGAAAGATTGTTTCAACGTGATTTTATTCTTTTATTACAAAGGAATTAAATTACACGTTTTTTTAAACTAGTAATAATAACATGAAACACTTTAAACAAAGATAATATGGAACTAACTAAACTTTAAGCACAATATCTATAACATATGTTTTAATTAAAAGTCTCACATACATTGAAGGTTGCAACAGTGTTGTTATCACATGGTAGCAAACTTAAACCTCCACCCCTGAAGAAGATACACTCGGAGAAAAGAGAAGCAGCTTGCTGAAATGAAAGAAATTTGAAATCTTCTTCTTCTTTCCGCGACTTCATAAAATGTTGGTGAAATCTGTCGACTGATTGAAAAAGGTCCAAATCGTACGGGGTCCAGTCTGTTGCGATTTAATTTGCTTCCGTTTTCGATGTTCACTAAATCGTCAATCTTGAATTCGTGCTGTCTTCTATTCTTGTCTATTATATGTTTGTTTATTTGAAAGCTCCTTAAAGAATTTTGAAAAGCTATTTTTTGGTCTTCTTCAAGGGAAGATGGATTGTCTTCGATAAGAGGAGATATAGCTTGTTTCTTCCCTAGGAGTAAGTAAGATGGTGCAAATTTCTTTGAGATATGAATTGTATCATTATACTCATTGACACATTCCTTTGCGAGAATCGGCCAGGCTTTATTTGTCTCGCTGTTTATTTTGCACCTTAACGATTCATTAGCGTCTGATTTAACCTTTCGCTAAGCCCATTTGATTCAGGATGATTAATGCAGGTAACAACAATCTTAATTCCTTTTTTTTCCAAATAATTTTGAAAATGGGTAGAATTTATAGAAGCATATTGGTCTACTAATAGGATCGAAATATTTTTATTTTTAACTATTGGATTGATTAAATTTATAAAGTCGTGAGCGCTTTGATCTTTACTAGTCGAGATCCATGCGTACCTGGTAAAATGATCCACCAAAATGTGCATATATCTCTTTGGTGATCGATTCCCTGAAAACCCTCCAACAGTATCTATTGACATTATTTGGAACGGCTCAGTGGCAGAACCCAATTGTGAGAGAAGACTGATTGCTCGGCTGCGACGGACTTTATTTCTAACACAAATGTGGCAACTTTAACAGAAATTATAAATTTCTTTATCGATTTTTACCGCAACTATAACCTTTTTTGGTTCTTGCCGACATTGCGTTTTTTATTGTTTTTTTATTTGATACAGAAATGTGGTTACTTACCTCTTTAAATTCTTCTGGCACTGAATACCAAGTATTTTTATCAATGGATATGCATTGGATCACAAATTCTTCCTCAGCTTTCTTAACAACTTGAACATAAATTATATCCATTTCTTACTAGTTGAAATCTTGTAATTTGATTTGTAAGATTGTTTCAACGTGATTTTATTCTTTTATTACAAAGGAATTAAATTACACGTTCTTTCAAACTAGTAATAATAACATGAAACACTTTAAACAAAGATAATATGGAACTAACTAAACTTTAAGCACAATATCTACAACATATGTTTTAATTAAAAGTCTCACACCATGGAGTTATAGACAAGTGGAGGGGGCTTACCTCTCAATAGCCAGGGCAGGCAGCCATATTGGAGTGAACCGTATTATCAGTATATTAGCCACTTATCAGTTCAAATTTTGGTTTCCTAGGCTTTATTAGGCTATTTTATTTTAGTGATTTATTTACTTTAGTGGTTTAGTTATTTTATTTATTACGAACCCTTTCAATTACCCTAGGCTATATGATATGCAAGTCGCCAGTTGGGCATAGTGGGCGTGGCCGTTAGTGTTTTGGTCTCGCCCCTCATGGAACAATGAACGGAAAGGGCCTATCCATAGTACTATAACTCCATGTCTCACACACATTGAAGGTTGCAACAGTGTTGTTATCACATGGTAGCAAACTTACATATATATATTCTTTTTACCCCATTTTGTTTTCACCTACTGACTTTTTTATATCAATGTTTTTCGTTTTATTTACTATTATTTACTTTGCATTTATTTAGTATGAATACAATGAACGTATTCAGAAAAACTAAAACTATTTTGTGATGAATTTAATGGACATGTAAAAAGAAAAACAAAATATGGCTACAACAGAAATCCTCGAAGTGAACGGCGAAGACTAAAGAGGAGGAGATCTCTCAGTATAACATTTTAAATCAGCTAAAGGTCATGCTAAACAATATCAGGATTATCTTTTATATTTAATCAGAATTGCTCATGCAATAATGAATAAAAAGTGCGAATACAATTTTTAATGTTACAATATTTATGAATTTCTACATTTAGAACTTACTTGAACTATGTAAAAATATAAAAATATTTACTCTATCAAGACCTCGAGTTACATGATTGGTCAATTGTCCTATCATCTTAAATTAGTTAATGAAAATACTTAATCCTTTTATATTACAAGTATAACTAATTTAAAACAAATATTGTTAGAAAATTAATATTATGTCATTGTTGGAAGAAGGAAAAACATAAGTATAAAACCCCCGAAATTGAATTCAATTAATCAACAGTCGAAGTTTCACTGTTTTTGGCTTAATTGGAAATCAAAAAAGTATATTATTAGTTCAATTCATTATGGCAGCCATCACATTAAAAGATTCATCACCACTAACACATATTCCTTCTTTCTTTTGGTAAATCAGAATACTAGAACACGTGTAGGTATAGGCATCTTCCTTAAGTTTTATTTTAAAAAGAAACTTTGTTTTTCAAGGAATGGAGAAACACTTGTGACCTTGAGACTACGTAATTAAAGAGGTAAAAATCATCTACAAGAAAAAAAAAAATCTATCACGCAAATCCTAAAAGAAAAGAGCCCTGAATAATAATTGGATCAATAACGGTGATTTCAGTTTTCTAAAACCCATTCAATTTAATCAGTAACAAGACTATCATAGTAATTTTGCATGTAAAAGGGTCTCCATGAAACTTTCAATTTGATTTTTTTTTAAGATGATCCCTCATCAATCTCCATTCCAAAGCATTCTTGGCTATTTGTAAAACAGAAAAATATAGAATCAATCAATCCATTGAAAAAATATATATATCCTAAAGAGATAAGTATGATGCACTTAACGAAAAAAAAGAAGAAAAAATACAAAAGCTGAAAAATAGCTTATTTTTAATAAGAGTTTTTGTTATAGTTTTTTATAAAGGTTCAGTGGTCTTCTGAGATCAGATGACACATTTCTTTTCATCAACAATATTCTTAAACGACCTTAAATTCACTTATATTATTTTATTTTATTATTTATTAACACCTCTCAATTACAAAGATGACAATCAATGAATTTGTTGAAATACGAAAATATATGGTGTAAGAGATATGAAGAATACTCTCTACATTAATTTATTTTTCTATCGTAGGCCAGGTGATCCTTCATCTAGCTCTTTTTCTGCTACCTGGTATATTTGGTATGTGCGTTGTGGCCATTTAATTTTTCGTAGAGTCTCCTACGGCGTGTACGATACGTAGTATAATTGTTTGTTAATAGCTGGTGTGCAAAGGTATGTAAAGTTATATTGCAGCGCACTACAGTCCTTTTGTAATAGTCAAAATTTTTGCCATAATAATTTGAAGTTGGTTGCATGTTTATTTTTCTTATACTTGGGATGCCTAAGTCAAAAAAGGTTTTAGTTAGCTAGCATATCGTCATCCCAGACATATCTTGTTCTATGTTCATTTTTAGGGTATATAGAGTTATATACACCAAAGATTCAGAAAAAAATTCTTGTTCTATATCAATTTAAATAACAGTATTATCTTAGCACATAATCGAGTATTCAGTAAATAAATGTACTATAACCCGTTTTGTGTCTACTTTAAAGAATTATCTTGTTCTGTTGATAGCTTGAGCAATTATAGTGTTCTGTAGACCGTTCATTTTGTTCTATATCTATAAAATAAACCAGAAACAACTCCAAAGTCAAGGAAGGCAAAACCAAAAGATATAAAATAAATTATATACACTTTATTATACATTTACACCCTATTTTACATTTGCTTTTTATAAAAGACATTTTATTACAATACACTTTCCCGATTATTAAAAAGAAATTAATTCAAAGGGATATAGAACAATGTATTGATCTAAAAATGTTCTATATCCCGTATTTCTTTAAAGGTTATGCAAAAATAACTATTTTTGTTCTATATCCAAATGAATAAAATCGTTTTAGTTTTAAATCAATGCAATCAGGATGTAACTTTGATGTAGTAAAATATTATCTAATATACTGGGAATACTTAACTGCAAATGCATTTACATATTATCCCAAAATAAAAAAGTACTTTAAGAAATAAACATCAAATCTCATTTCCCAAAACTGTTTTAGCACAACAGTTATGTAGCACAACATAATTCTGGAATGACGATATAAGTGTCAGTATAGAGTGTTCGTTTCGTGTTCAAGTTGTAAAGTTAAATAAAATGAGTACAAATGATTTGGCTTTTGATTAAAGTTTTTTATTTCTTTGTGTTTACCCCCATAGCATTATCTAATGAAATGTCAGACCAATTTTGTGTAACGTGTTTGTCAGAGGAATGCGAGCGTTGTCAAGATAAACTGGGGGGGGGGGGGTTATGTGTTTCCATTTTATCAATTTATTTGAGTATTGAACAGATTACTGCAATAACAATATTTTAACCGGTAATGTTGTTGAGGCAGGGAAGGATGAATTAGATTTTTATGCCTTGTTAAAATATATAAGTGTCTACATATGTCACCATTAATATATGTATTATATTAATATATAAATATATGTAATACCATTTTCCGATCGATTATAACTTTTTTTTTTATAAATTTATTGAAATTTACAACTGAATAAAATATATGCATCAAGTAAATGTGATGAAAATGGATGCAATGGCATGTGAACAACTACTCACTAGTAGTAGCAATTCAATAAATTCTGCACAAAAAGGTCTCTCTAGGCCATCTTCTTTTCAAACGCCTCGGAGGATTATTAGGTATGGAGGAGGAAGCAAGTTGGGAGACTAGTGGATTGGAGTGGTTATGGAGCTTACTGTGGAAGGATAGGTACCTGGTTTGGGCTAAATCAGCAACATGAGGGGCATTAATAACATTTTAACATTCAAATTCTATATAACATATGAAATAATACTTTTATGTTATTTTATCAACATATTAAACTAGAAAGACCAACTCGATTCATTGAATGCATTATGTCATTTTAAAATCCCAGGCTTCTATCTGCTAGGAATTCCTCATTATTGAAAAGTTGACAGCTTTTGCAATAGCGTTACCACTTATTTCTTCCCAATGAGCCCTTAAACAACAAACGTTCAATTACGGGTATATATGAACATGGTTTCATTTCCAATTTGGACGTTTTATACCTTTTTCTTGTTTCAATAAGTGCTTATATTAAATCCTTCTTGTAAGACATAATCTCAGGAAGGTCCATGTTAGTAGTACCGATCAGTTCTCAGGAATATGCTTAGATCATCGATTATTAATACTGATTTTGCTTTTCAAGGATTGGTGGAATCGAGAATAGACACGTTCTTATTTTTCATGAATGTGTGATGCTAATATAATTTTTCCATTTTAGGGATCAGGAAAATAAAATAATCAGATAATTTAAAACATACAACAATGTTTTATTCTACTTTCATGGCCTTTAAATGAACATATCCAAAAACACGCTAGCTGTATACTTGTAATAGATGATATTTTATTTAATACATTTTTTTTTTCTTTTTTAACTATGCAAAGTTATTCTTTTATAACTTAAAAATAAATATTCGAATGAAAATCAAATATGACAAAATAATTATGTGAGAAAGAAAACATTAAAGCAACAAAAGTTCCGAAAGCTTATGATTTACGCAGTAATAAAAATTCTACAACTCGGCTCAAGTATTTGTTATTTCACCGGAGTGCCCTGGTTATTTGAAATGCTTGGAATTCTGCGGAGTACGCCCTTGAGAATCCCGAGAAGGAATACAAAGAGATGACTTTATCTTTAAAGTAAATCTCTGTATTATCTCCAGGATCCGATCTCTTAATGTAAAAACTAAAATAGGCTGAGAGTACTTCTGTGTATATTTGTTCAACAAACTACTAGAAATATCCTTCCTGTTTATATTTGTATACACAGAAATGTATTACAGTTTTATATAATGTGAAATAAATGAACTAGACATTCGAATAGAATCGCATATACCTGAAACAATTACATTCATTGAATATTCAACTGAGGGAAATAAATCAGCTCACATGTTACATATTATATTTATATGTTATATGTTAATCGGTTTGTAGCCCATCAACATTGTGTGAATTTCCTGAATTCATTGGAATATATTTTCACCTTCATCATAAAATACAAAACATAACAAATGCTTTGTAAATAGCAAATATTATTCACAAAGGAATAAGAATAATTATTTACTAAAAAAAAAAAAAATAGTATTCAAATTAATCAATATTTATTTAATATTTTTTATAAATGTACATTTTTAAAATGGATCATTAGTTTAAACCATATTTGTTGTTACCTTCTTTTTACATAACATTTCACAATTTATTATTATCAAAGTAACCTATCGTTTTGGAAACATTTACATTCTACGTCTTTTTCATCTTCTTAATCACCTCGTCTGTTAGCCATGTGCGTTGGAAGGAGTCTGCTTATGAACTCTTATCTATTTATCCTGTTCTTGTACCACCTGCCTACGTCCATTCCAGTCCATACCTATCCTGTCAAATGCTTCCTTTACTACGCCATTGCGCGCCATACTACGTGTTTCAAAGGCCTTCCTCTAGTTCTTCATCCGTCCACCTTCATTATTTCTTATTCACTGAACATACTGGTCATTTATTTAGTGTTGAATATGTTGAAGAATTGCAAATCAAACATAGCTATTGAGTAATAATTCCCCAGTTAGCAATCGACTGATGGATAGTGAGGAGGTATTACAAAGAGTACTCCACTCACTGCTACTTTTATGCAATGAAAGTATTACTAAGATTACTAACAAGTAATAGACGATAAAATAATAAAACTGCCACCGTTCAGAGAAGTTATTCAGGTTGGCTGTAAGCAACTCCTCACATAGACCATCTGAGAAACCGGGTCATTAAAGCTTTGATGAGTCGAATCGGGCTATCTTTTTTTGGGTCTCAGAGACATAGGAAATTATGATTCATCAATAAGCTGAATACGAAACCAATGAAGAAGTTTGCCGCTATGTAGAGAACCGCACTGCTGAGAGATTTTAGTTATCTTGATCCATTATCTCATGAATTGTACGATAAAAAGCCCGCCACATTGAGTTAATCCTACGTTGCTAGTTGTGGCTTTTCAAATATTCGCGTAAAATACTGAAATCAATTGAAATTATGTATACATGAAAATTGAAGATGAAATAAGTAGGGGTAAGCTCAGAAAGACCACAATACGAAGCAATCTGGGAGTCTAACCGGCCGTACAAATAGAAGAAAGCAGGCTTTGGTGGTATGGCCTCATTGAAAGAAGGCAGGAGGAACGAATGGTCAAAAGCCGATTGCCGATCGTTCCTTATTAATTAAAAAAGTAATCAACTTCTATATTAATATATTTGTATGGGGATAAAAAACTATTAATAAATCTAAACTACCCCCTCAGAAAACTATGTTTTAGTATGATTCCTTCTAAATTTTTTTAGAGTTGATAATGTCTAGCATAGCCTACCATTCGAAATTAGTTTTCAAATAAAATAATTCCAATAGAAGTGGCTAGTAATTCATAAATCCTAATTGTTGGAGAGCCAGGCACAGGAAGTTTTCGCTCCAAAAGCGGTATCGGTACGGCCCGGACTTTTCTCAGAATTGCCTGCCAGTCCGTTGCCTGGCTTAGTGTGCGCCTTTCCTATATATACAACTGAAAGCGAAAATAAACGTCCCGTCATGTTCCCGTCATGGCATGCCTGTCATAGTGTGCGCTCTGCTTAAGTAGTTCGATGTGTAGGAGTGTACAGGTTGATGGGTTGGGTCCTAGTATTTAAGAGGTGAATGGAGGATTGCAGAGTAAGGAGGCCATGAATAGAGGTGGGTTTTTTGGTTTTCAATGATTGAAATATGAGTGCACCTAGGAAGTATTGACGTCGAAAACTGAGGTAAAGCCAACCGATTTCAGAATACCTGTGAGATATGTGAGAACGTCTAGAAATCCCAAAAATAAATCTAATAAAACTATATAATAGTATAGATTAAGCTAATATAATAGCTACATAATAGTATTAATTAACTCTGGTTATATAAATATGTATTTTAATATGCCGTATGTCGAAAAATGGAAAGCGTAATATATAGATGCGTCCATTTCAGAGTAACTACAATGTGGAAAACTGGAAAATAAAAATAAGGATTTTGATAGCCGGGCCGATCGACACTTCATTGTGACAGTGGATATTGGAAACGAACTTAAAGGGATGTTCGCAAACTCAATTCGAGATATCGGTAAATCCATGGGGTTATATAGCGGCTAATGGAATATTAGATCCAAGAGGTTTGCTCGAGGCTGTAACTGAACGCAGGGAAGCCTAAATATATAATGCAACCAACCACCACCCTTAGATACCGAATTCAATTTATAAGATCAAGTCACGTAGAGGCAATGAAATCGGGAATATTTTTTTTTTTATTTCTTTGAGGACCAAGTCCAATACGATTGTTCGTAACTTCAAATATGTAATTGAAGACAAAATTTATCATCGAATAAATTCATGCAAAAATACGCAATTTTTTTAGGCTTGGATTTTAGGTCTAACAAGGGAAGTACCATATTGCAATTTATAGTAGTTACGTACATTGTCATGTAAATTTCCTACAAGGGGTGGGCACAGTCTCAGAAGGATCATCATGACAATTTTTTTGAAGTTTCCTGGGGAAAAAAATATTAGACATGTATTTCGCTTTTCCGACTAATAAACTAATAATCCGAGAAAGAAATATGAAATAGCATTAAACTAATTTATTTTATATCTCCAGTATAAAAAAAACATTTCGATATGATTCTTGCGCCAGAGATTTTGGTTTTCATAGGTTTTGGTTAAGATTTTTTTTTTTTTTTTTTTTTTTTTTTTTTTTTTTTTTTTTTTTTTTTTTTTTTTTTTTTTTTTTTTTTTTTTTTTTTTTTTTTGGACTGGCCTGGGTGGGAAGGTCAAGGAACAAATTTTAACCTACACAGGTGGGATTCGAACCCACTACCTTCTGGTATCGAGCGCGCTGAGACCCTCGCCTCAACTCACTCGCCCATTGAGGCCCCTTTGATTTAGGTAAATTATATTCTTAAAACATGATCAGATCTTCAAGCAACTACCTTTATAGATTATTTTACACAAAAAATGACACCAGATTCTAATTCAGCGTTCAAAAGAACACTTAAATATTAAATTTCCTTGAACCAGAAAAATATAGAAATGTAACCTTCGAAATTAGCCCGAACAAATGCAATTTTTTTTTAATATACAAGAACTTCAATTATGGTTAGACGGTTAATCGTATCAATTTCATAGTTTTACCCAAAATAAAGGGTGGTAAGATGCTTAAAATATTTTTGATCTTTCTATCTGGTTTTAAACTCAAGTTAAAAATTAAAATATTTTTGAAGGGGGTGATATAAATTTTTTTTTTGTTTAATAAACGTTACTCAATATTTTTGAGGGTGCTTGGTTAGAATCTGACGTCATTTTTAAAAATAAATTAATAACAAAGGTAGTTTGCTTAGAGATCTAATATTTTTTAAAAAATATCATTAACCTAAACCACAATCTTTAAAATGGCTGTAGTTTTCCTAAACTTGAAACGCAAAGTTGAAAGTTTTGGTACAAGAATCAAGTCGAAACCTTTTATTTTAACTCAATAAACAAAATAAATTAGTTTCACTCATACAAGTTTAACGCTATTTCATATTTTTCTCGTCTTCTAGGGCCAATTAGTTGGAACAGCAAAATAGGTGTTTAATATTTTTTCGAAAAAAATGCCAACAAGATCTGTGAGAGACTGAGTGTGCCTCCCCTTGTAGGACATTTACAAGACAATTTAACGTATGTGGCTCCATTAACACATCCAGTCAATCTCTAATTTTGTGTGATTCTCATTTTTTTTCGTTTGTAAACATGATCTTTGATGATAAAAAAAAATGTATAAGAAATAAAAAAGTAAATAGAATAAATTATACAACCATTAGAGGTTGTGCGTACCTGACACAAGTCCGTTTATTTAGTGTTTGTTTGAATCAAAATTCAATTGGATTTTTTACTTTAAAAAATAAATTACAAATTTTGCAAGTAATATTTACTTATTGCATGTAATAAATACAGTTGTAAATAACAGTAAAAAAATATTTAATATTTGAAACTTATATATGCGCTCGTGTACTCCTCAGATACAAAGCTCATTTTTCTACCTTACTGTTTGGCGTAGGACTTCTCGGTCAAGAATATGCTAGGTTTGGGTCAATAGAACAGGGCAGAAAAGACGAGAAATCCAATCATTTTTGATAGGTTCATAACTGGGCAATTGTCATTGGGAATCTGAAACATTTCTTTTTTTGTATTGGGCGAATTTAAAATTATAATTTAAAGAGAGACAATGACAATAGATGTTGAACACCCTAGCTTTGTTATAAACAAACAATAAACATTTCAATTATTCAATAACTTCCGAATAAATTTTAATTTATATAACTCATTAACTTACATTATACCAGTATTTTAATTATTATATAATAGAATAACTTCATTTTATCATAAAAAAGAAAAACATATAAAAACAAACATATTACAACATTGACGTAAAAACATATTTATTCAGAATCATTCTTAGTAAAAAAAACGCAATATAACTGCAATTTATGTTTGTTTTTTTTCTGTTTACTTTGTATTATACGTGATAAAAAAGCATGAATTTATCCATTACGTACAAGTAATAAAAATATTTTATGACAAGGATAATCAATTAATAAAAATAATTGATGTTTTTGCAATATTGAAAGATTTTTAATAATGTTCTTGACGAGTCTTCAGAGGAACTGTTAATACAAGTTAAACTGTTCTATAAATGGAGATGACCAATCCATGGTTTTTCCTAGCATCGCAGTAAAACCGGTAATCTTTAATGAAATGCGCATTTTATCTTACTTATGAATAGTTTTTTCGTTAATTAATAACCTTTTTTAATTATACATAACACGCTCAAACAAATATACATAAGTTGGGTAATAAATAAAATAAATATTAGGGAATATATTACTCGGAAGATTGTTTGTTTCCTTAGAATAAAATCTATATCTTTTCTGTAAAAATCAATTGCTGCATAAAAAGATATATCCAGTAAATTAGGCGAATAAACAATACAATGCCAACAAAATCTCGCGAAGAAATCCATTGATAGGTTTTCTATATTCGAGGATTATCATAAATAGAATGTATGTATATGTATTAGAGATGGGCCGACTAGTCGGTGGCGACGCCATACCCACTCAAATCCACTAGTCTCCCAACTCGCCTCACACTCAATTGCCAATAATCCTCCGAGGCGTCTGAAAAGAAGATGGACAAAATACCCTCAAATTTAGAACTTGTATTGAAGTACTATTAGTAAATAGTTCATTACATGTTATTGACATGTCATTGTAATCACCTTCCTCAAATTTACTGGATGTATGTATACAGTTGTAAATATCAATACATAGAAAAAAAAATAAATATCTAGGTAGAGATTTTATGAATGGAAAATGATAATACGATATTATGGATTTTATGTGTAAATTGAATACATTTATAATAGAAGCATTAGGTACAAATGTAGTATTTTGTGTATCCCTGTTCTTAAGACAACCTATGAAACCTTGATGAATAACTTGCAGCACTGTATTGCATGTTGCAGTAACCGCATAGCCATTCATGTTTTAGCGATTTCCTCACCTGCAGAATTCAATTATATGTTAAACCTCTGGAAAGATTTCTTAGTCATATCCATTAGTTAAAGCAATACTACGGCATCATACTAATTAACTACAAACATTATCTTATCGCCATTCCGAGTAGTTCACACGATATTAAAGGTTGAAATACGGGTTACAATAAAAAATAATTTAAAAAAATTCTATATGTTATCGAATAAAGAAAATTATTAAATTTAGGAATATACTTATAATTTGAATAACATTGTTTAACGTTATAAAATGACTAGCAAAACATTGAAAGGAAAACTTTTATACAATACATAAGGTGAAATATAAAAAAGAAAATCATAAAAAAAGCACTTCTCTTTTAGCTTCGTGTCTGGTGTAAAATTATTAAAAATAGAGCAGTCATATGGATTGCGTTTGTATTTCAGTAAGTTATAAAACAATTTTGTTGCTTTAAATTATATATATATATATATATATATATATATATATATATATATATATATATATATATACGATATCGTCGTATATATTTATTTTTTTTTTTCTTGGATAAAAATCTTGTATTTCTTTCTTCGATAAATGCAATTGAGAATTATTTTCTCAATATTTCCAAATTTTTTGTTCACTTTATATCTTTATTGACACTTGTCTATTACAATAACCTCACCAATAACAATACACCTTCAGTTTTGATTTTTTTTTTTTTATTCCAGGAGGTCTCTCATCCAGTACCTTTTTAGCCTTCTCTGTGTGTTGTCGGGTATATGGGTGTAGTGACCATGTCGTTTATAAATGTTTTAGGATGTCCATGTTATTTTTCATGGAATCGTTTGTAGCAGGTTCCAATTTGTTCGTTGTCTGTTGGCATGCGTAGGTCAGTATATTTTATGTTGCGTACGTACCTTGATGCTTTTATGATTGTCCTGAATGTTTTTCCCTGGAAGATTTGAAGTTTGTTAATATGTGTCTTTTTAGCTGTTCCGTATATCTCCGAAGCGTATGTCCTAATAGAATTGAACGATCAGCGAATATATAAGTCTTAGTCTTTGATAAAGCGTTTTACTTTTTTTCTTGATATATGAACCCCATGTCATTCTTCGGCCAAAAGTCAGACCAAGGTAAAGTACAGTGTCTGTTTGAGGAATCGGTGTGTTGTCAAGGAAAACTGGTGGGCATGTTTCACGCCGAAGGGTAAAAGAAAATATAAACAGCTCTGAAGTAAATATAAACAAGAATAAAAAAAACTTAAAGAAAAAAAAATGCCCTCAATGACCTTTTGCTTCAATATAATCTTAATTGAAACAAACGTTTAAAATGTTGGCATACATATAATTAAGTTTTTTTTTTTATTCCACTCGGAACAGCCCGATGTTTGGAAAACAGGGTCGGGATTAGTTATTACAATAGTATATATGATATATTTTTTATGATTTTTCGTTACTGAAAAATTAATTTTATTAATTTTTGAAAATCAATGAAATAATAATTGATAAATAAAATATATTGTTTGGATAACTCCACAAATCAAATAAAAAATTAATTCAATCAATATCAATACTTAGTGTAAAACAAAATGTATTAGAAAAGTACCTAAACGTTCCATCCAAATAAAAATTCTTATTATGTGATAAGAATATCAGCCTTATTATTACTATAATAAAATATTACTTATAATAAAGATAAGAACATAGGCTGACGGATGTGAAACAAAGAGATTAGGCGGTTTTCCTTTTAATTAATCAATTGATGTACAAAATTTTTAGAACCTTAACCGAACGCACCTATCAAAATTGGTTTGCCGAATTTCGTTCAGGAAATTTTGACATGTCGAGTCGCCCACAAGAAACTGAAACGAGCTATTGCCATAAGGACAAACAATTGACTCAGCTCAACACTGTTCGCAATTAACAAAGTTCCCAATCAATAAAAAAAAAGCACCCAGAACTGGCAAATCGAAACGGTGTTATTTTCCACCAACATCTGTATATTCCTATAAGACTATAGATGTTCCTCAGATAGATCTGTAAAATGTTTAAAAGTTTAAATCAATTTCTGATTTTTTGTTTTAAATGATGATAGAATATAAGGATATAATAGTCATATTAAATTTAATTACTGTACATATTATCATATTCAATTATTTAACTGTAATAAGTTATCAGATTCTATTCTTATCCTGGCAGATCTGTAAAACAGTGTTTTTTCGTCCTTAAGGATTGCTGTTTTAAGATGCTATAAGGACACTGTTTTACAGATCTGCCAGGATCTGACGATTTTTCGAGGCCGAAGAAGGACATCCTTGGCCACTCTCTCCATCTACAATTAGAATTAGCTTTTTCGTCCTTAAGGATTGCTGTTTTAACGGGTTACCCTTTTTAATTGAAATTAGTGATGTGTCGATTAACTTATAAAGTTATATATCAAATGTTGATAATAAATGCTATTTACAGTTATCTAATTCATTTATTTAATAATTATTACTTTTTAGTAGATTAGATTAATCTCTCCTATTAATATTTTTTTTCAAATTGAAATTTATTTTTAAACAAGGTAACAGTACCTTGTTACCAGTTATAGAGAACCGACAAATTTTGTTAACGACCCATCACTACTTGAAATAAACTAAATATTTAAATCATACTTGAATTCTGAAGAGAAATTATAGAAACTACCTCTTATTTTTTTTATTTCAGGTTACGAACTCTAATAATTATTGAGATGTTGTCAGAATTTGAATAACTACGAATTTCTGTCGCGAAGCGATTGTGGTTTATACATGAAATTTCTTGTAACCGAACAGTAGCAACTAATACTGTTTAATTAAAACTAAAACTTACTTTATTTTCTAGTACCTCTGGTAAGTCGCAATATATTGAATTTTATAATTAAATTAGTCTCTATTGTTTACAATAATAACAATGAATTATAAAGCCTGTGTCCCAGAGGCTCATCCTATTTCCCTCAATTTTTGTTGAAAAAACCCGCCAAAGCGTAACCAAGATTCTTTCCATTATATTTAAGGCTGACAACTGTAGAATGTCGAATGTAGAATCTGCCTACTATACTGAGGGTAACCTAACTTACAATAAATTTCCTTTATTAGTTTCCCCACCCATAACGCTCTCTCAGAGCCTCCACTGGATTCTACTAGTGACGCAGCTGATAGAACAGCGCTGGGAACTCTCTGAGCCAGGCTTGCTCTCTTAATATGGGGGCGGGCTTGGATTGGTGTGTTCCCCGGAATATTTGTAAATTTTGTAAATACAGTATGAATGTAGTTATGATTCTTTCTTAATTCTTGTTTTTATTTGTATTTTTTTTTTTTAGTTTCAAAAATCATTACCTATTTTATATTATCATTTATTATATTCTATTTCTATCTCTTGTATATTTTATTTTATTTCTTGTATTTTTAAAGGCTGTTTACTTTAATTTTCTTACTTTATTTCTTTTACATTATTTTATATCATTGTACATATTGTATGAATGAGTCTTTGTCATCCATATTACTCATTGCCCTTGAGTGAGGCAGCTTGTAATTATTCAAATAAAAAGTTAAGATATATATATAGTTTTCCCAAATTAGTGTCAGTTATAGTTTTCGAATCGGGTCATTTGTCATTCTATGTCCATCACATAGTGATTTTGCAAACAAGGTAAGTTTGAAAGTTTGATTCTTATTTTCTTTGCATTGAAGTACATGTAAAATGTTTCCCATGTACTTCGGAGCTCCATTTGTTTTTGTTTGTTTTTGTTTTTTTTTGTTCTCGTATCCAATCCTTACAATCTAAAATCCTTCGAAAAATCCTCAATGCTCTTTACTATGTGACCAATAAACTTATCCATAAAGATCTTAATGTTCCATATGTTTCTGATTTAGCCCAAACCAGATACCTATCCTTCCATAGTAAGCTCCATAACGACTCCAATCCACTTGTCTCCCAACTTGCTTCATCCTCCATACCTAATAATCCTCCGAGGCGGCTGAAAAGAAGATGGCCTACAGACCTTTTAGTGTAGATTTTATTGAAGTGCTACTAGTGAGTAGTTCTTCACAAGTTATTTACATGACATTATATTCACTGTCAACACATTTACTTATTGTATATTATTTTGTACAGTTGTAAATATCAATAAATGGAAAAAAATCCCTCATGTCTATTTCCCTAACATGGGGGAACACACCAATGTTATGAGGGAAATAGATTACAATAGGAGAAACAGTAATACATTTTTACTATTTATATTATATAATAATTTACTGTTAAATAATATCTTATGATTGGTTAGTTGATCTCATAATCATTAACAATTCTTTCGTAATATAAATATTTTATTAATTGAATTTGTAGTGTTTTCTGTTTCTCTAACATCCTCTCAGTTTCCCTCACTTACATGATTTTGATAAAAGTTCATATAGACTACATTCCATGAAGGGTTTTTATGCTGGGTTGGGTTGGTACCATTAGTAGGCTATCATAAAGATGTTTATGAAAACAAATTTTATTTTTACAATATTTTTTCTAATGGAATCATGTCGAAATTCTGGTGAGAATGACCCTTATGCCTTTCATATTTCATTTATATTTTTAAACATATAACACGATTTTCTCAGCGAGTCCCATGAAATTCTTATTTATTGACTAATTTAATATTATGAACTGTAGTATGGGTATTATTATAAAATAAGTTGTAAGATAGCAATCATGAGATGATTCTGAACCTAGAACGGATGTTTCTCAAGGCTCTTCATTCAATTAGTTGAGCAAAAGTATTTTCCCAGTTTGGAAGCGGTAATTAATTGAAGATTTTTTTTTTTTTTTTTAATGCATTACTAATCCACTAATTATAAAACAATGACTAAATGGAGTTTAAGTAAGTCGTGCTTGCCTATGGTACACCTGCAGGAAGTCTCAGAAGGGATTTGTAAGAGCTCAAATGAATTGTGACAACTGCTATATAAATTAATACTCTACATTTTTCTATAGAAATAAATTAAATAGTGAACTAAGTCCTTTCGAAAAAAAATCTCCTTCATTCATTGCATTCCTTCTGATTTATGACTTAATCAGAAGAGATAAAAAAAATGTATTTTGTTGTTTATTATAATAACATGTAAAAAATTGAAAAGTGTTACTTATCAGCAGCATATATTAGAACTTACCAGTAGCTCTTCAATAAAAATTCTAAACTATAAAGTCTCTGGGGCATCTTCTTTTCAGGCGCCTCGGAGGGTTATTAGGAATAGTATGCGAAACAAGCTGAGAGACTACTGAATTCGTGTGGTTGTGAAGATTAATATAAAAGGATTGGCATCTGGTTTAGGCTAAATCAGCAGCATATGAGACATTAATCTTTATGGATAAGTTTATTTGTAAATAAACAAAGTAAAGAGCATTGACGATTTTTCGAAAGATTTTGGATTGTAAAGATTGGATACGAGATGAATTGGATGGTTTAGTGGAGCCCCAAAGCACATCTCCGTACGTCCAAAAAGGTCTAATCACAGTCATGTAGATAAGTCTTTTGTAATTAATTGGGAGCTATGAACGTTTGTCTAGTAAATGTTGAAGGAATCTGAAACGAAGGGCAGTTTCTTGTCGTTTTAGTCTGGTATGTGGATTTCAAGTAAGACGTTTATCCAAGTGAAGTCCTAGGTAGCGGATCTGTTCAACAAGGATTAGTGGAATATCATACCCGCTGCTACCAAAAACTCCATATGCCAGATAAGTTGAAGCAGGAAAAAAAAAAAAAAAAAAAAAAAAAAAAAAAAAAAAAAAAAAAAAAAAAAAAAAAAAAGTACGGGAGGAACTGCTTCATGGTACTACGTCATTCTTGATTATCTGAATTTAACTTGTAGGGAGGGCTGTAGTCTAGGGTTGGGCGATAGTCGATAGTTCATGCCTATCGATGGTCACTGTCGACAGTGTCGACTATCGATAGATGTTTTTTACCCTCATGTTTTGAAACTCTTGAAATTCTGCTGATCTGTCTCTGTCCAGTGTCGAGTTTTTTTTTTAAATTGAATTCGAAATTCCTAGAGCTCAAGGATCCTCTCAAATATTAAGCCAAAGGAAAGCAGTTTCTTGTTCAGTTTCTAGTTTTTCTTTCGGGAAATAGTGACTCAAGGAGCACACGTGACTCTTGAAATTCACTATTTTATTATTTTTCTTTTCTGAAGATTTGATTTGTTCATTATTATTGTAACCATGTAAATTGTAAATACTTTTTTAAAATTCAAATAAATTAGTTTTTTTCTCTCATCTTTATGATATAATCTTATAATTTACAATCCTGCAAATTTCAAATAGTAAGTAGATAATTGAATTTAATTAAATTAGTTGAAATTCTTTATTGAATAGCTATGGACAAAAATGAAGCAACTATCGAAAAACTATCGATAGCAATCGATAGTTCTCAATCAATAGTATCGGCCTATCGATAGTGCTAACTATCGACTATCGCCTAACCCTACTGTGATCCCACAATGTTAAATAAAGAAAGTGATAACCTTTGTAATGATATACCTGGCTACGAACACTTATTTAAGTTTTCTATTAAGGTTTAAGAATTGAATTAAACTAATATTAATATCAAACTTGCGAATCTATTTCGTAACCTGTACCTCTTATCCGAAATCTGAAATGTTCCTCATTGAATCCCAAATGAACTAATCCATACCCATATACTTATTTCTTCTATGAATCTTCTAGTATAGAACTTTCATTTGAGTGCTGCCAATTGTGGTTCCTCTAGAAGTTTTCATCTTACATTCCTCATTTGAATTTTCAATACATCAGATTTACGTGATGTATATTGTTGCGAATAACAATTAATCTTTTTTTTCTTTTTTTTTATTATTTGTTTTACAAATATGGTTGAACGGATGCAAGAAAAGTGGTTATGAGAGGGTCACATGCATTTTCAATATATATATAAAAAAAAATATATTTATACTAATGGAAACCATTCGTAACCTCACAAAACTTCACTGAAGTATGCATAAAGACTAATAATTCAAGAATAAATTATTTTCACTTATCTTGAGGTAATATTTTAAATCTGACTCATGCATATCAGGTGTTTAGAGTGTTAGTTTTATTTCTAATCGACGGCATTTAACGTGTTTTTAAAATTATAATAACCTTGAATGTTTTTTCCTTGTAAATATTTAATTCTTGTTTACATTTTATCTGCAAGGAAGCTGGCCCGATTCACACACTATAATTAGCACATCACTTTTTTTAGAGTAGGATTTAATTTTACATCAGATAATCGTTGTATTAAAATGAAAGTTAAATAAACAACAAAACGTAGCCGATATCTGTCCAATCTCTACGTAAATATTCCCCCCCCCCTTTAAAATAAAAATGTGCAATAAATCTAAAATATATAATCGAAAAAAGATAGTTGGTACCTAACAACACTGAGTACTGAAGTACAGAGAAACACTGAAATATTTATAGAATGAAAAAAAGTCTAACCGCAAGGGAAACGAATAGATAAATTACATATGATAAATATATATGTTCGCGCCAATCGGCGATTTTGTCAGGGGGGGGGGAAGGAGAAAAATGTAGTATATCGTTCATAGACGCACTCTATAAAAATTCCTAGGTAACTAGCCTGGAGGAAGAGGCCTCACTTTTATGCCGTCTTTTCACCAGTACGAGCGCATTACCCTTTGTCCAAGGCCCTATGGTCTTCCTGCCTTTTTATGACCAAGTACATCGGCGGCTAGATCGAGATGAGTGATTTTTTTCTGTTATATTTGGTTCGGTTATCTACTGAGTAAGATTTACCCAAAATTGCGAACACGCATTTTTAAAGTTTTAAATACAGTCCATTACCTAAAGGCCGATGCGAGTTTTGAGGAGTCGCATCGGAAAATATCACGATCTTTCAGTAAATTATATATATATATATATATATATATATATATATAATATATATATAATATAATATATATATATAAGTTCCTTCGAGTAAAAACAGTAAAAAAAAAGGAAAATAAGGAACTAAATGACTCACACGGGTACTTGTAATAGACTGATTTTATTGTCTAGAAATCCTCTTTATATACTTTCTGGTGGTTGTTTGGGATTAAGTTGGGAATTAGGATGTATATTATTCCCCTATACACCTTAACTCCCCCCCACCAGTTTACGACCAGTCCTCGTAAACTCCTACACAGGCCAAACAACCAACCACATTAAAATATACAAAAAATCAATGTTACAAATAAATACAAAAAAAAAAAAAAAAAAAAAAAAACACTTCTGTCCTTAACTTAAAACTTTCACCATACTTTGACATGTCTTTACATATCTCCTCTAGTACAAAACTGAAATACATAAACATAAAAAAAAAAACTGTTACACTTCTTCTAGTCCTTATATCTACTATTTATATATATTCCCTTGCCAGAAAAGAGGATACCCCTCGAAATCCGTCTAATGACAACAGGAAACAATAATACGAGAAACGAACAACACAAATGAAAAGAATAAACGGCAAAACTGAAATACGTGAAATAACGATAATCAACGATATACGATTCAACCAACGAAATAAACGAGAATAAACGAGAGAACTAATTTGACGGAATTTTTAGCTGTTCCAGATGTACGGTCCTACGTTTCCGGGGATCTTCTACACTCTGGATGGTGACGACGTTATGCTCCCGAATTGCAACGACTCTAAAGGGCCCATCATAACGTACATCTTCTTTACTCCGGTTTGACACCACCTTCCGGTATACGATGGTCCCGATTGCGATTTTCTCCATCCCATACCGCACTTTCAGATTCTCGCGGTTCACCCTTCTATTTTTCTCTGCCACGAGCTTCTTCCGCGTTTTCTCCCATCTTTCCCCGAGTGCTACTCTGTTCGCTATCAAGGTCGCTGCGACTTCTTCATCGACTACTGCCCAGCGGGTATCCCTTCTACGTTCGCGCAGGCCGAACAGCATTTCAAACGGTGAAAATCCGGTCGCTGCATGGATTGAGTGGTTGTACGCTACAATCGCCTTAGGCATTGCTATACCCGCCTCTAACCCCTTTTCCGCATAAAAGACGCGAAGGTGGTCACCCAGCGTGCTATGTAGGCGTTCGACCGCTCCCCGGCCTTTCGTGTGCCTGGAGTATTCAGATGCCATGCCACCCCCAATCCTCGCATCTCCGTCCTGATCCGAGCATTGTCGAACTCCCTGCCCCCATTCGAAGTTATCCTCTCCGGTACCCCATAGAACTGGAACCAAATTCGGAGGGCCATAAGTACCGCTTCGGCTGACCTGTCTTCGACGGAGTATGCCATCGCTATTTTGCTAAAAATATCGATGACTCCTTTCCAGGTGAACGTGTCTATTTGTAAGTCTGTCAGTGGTCCTAAGGGTGTCTCTGTCTCTTCCTGTCTTCCAGTTGGAGGGTGCTGCATACTTTGTTGTGTTGCAAATTTTACACGATCGGATCACATCCTCAATGGTCTCCCGCATTTTGATCCAAAAATACCTTCGTTTCAGAGCCTGCAAGGTCTCCTGGACTCCCCGGTGGTTTGTTTTACCTTCATGATATGCTATCGTGACCTCCTTCTGCCGATCCGCCTCCTTCACCGTCTCTACCAACAGTTTACACCGAATGAACGTCCGATCCAACCCTATCCTTTCCGTTCTCCACAACCGTTTTATCTTGTCCCACACAACTGCATTACCTACATATAAGTAAAAGTTTCTCCCGGTCGGGACTCCTCTGTCAGAATTTTCCTAATCATTTCCTCCCCTACTCCTGGTTCTGAACGAACAGTGGCAGTACGGAATTTTTCGTATTTTGAATATTCTGCCTTCGTCAGTCCTGTCGTTTTCGTCTTCCAAATGATCTGTCTGTGTTTGTCGTTAATGATGTCCTCTACTTCCTCTATCTCCTCCGATCTTTCCCCCTCCGAACTCTCCTCCTCTGCTACTTCCGAATTCCGTTCCCCTTCTCCCTCCGGTGTCCACTCCCGAATGAAACGTTGGATTCCTCCCGAATATTCCCCAGCTTCCGGCTCTATCGCATTCACCTGTAAGGCTCTTGAAAGCTAATCGGCTACGATATTCTCTCTCCCCGGTTTGTATACTACTTCCATATTATACTGGTTCAAGAATTCCTTCCAACGTGTCACGCGTGCTAAAGACTCCTTTAACTTTCCCACCCACATTAGGGGACGATGGTCCGTATGTATTTTAAACTTCCGACCGAACACATACGGTCTGAAGTGCTCGATGGCCCATACCACCCCTAATAACTCCCTCTCTAAGGCACTATAGCGCGACTCAGTCTCTGTGAGACGCCTGCTCGCATATGCAATGGGTTGTTCCCCTTTGTTCCCTTCTTGGGATAATACGGCCCCAGTGCATACTCGCTTGCGTCTGTCGTGATTGTAAACGTCTTGGAAAAATCCGGGAAAGTCAATACTGGTTCTGTCTGAAGTCTGTCCATACACATTCGAATGTTCTGTTCTATTTCCGGGGTGATTACTACCCTCCGCCCTTTCTTCAACATATCATTCAAGGGTACTAAGTGTCTCGCCATCTCGGGTACGAATCGTCTGTAATAGTTGAGTGTCCCCAATAGTCTCCGAATGCCCTTAACGTCCGTCGGTATAGCCATTTTCCTAATTGCCTCTACCTTCCTTATGTCCGGCCTTACTCCCTCTTCCGAAATCGTATGACCCAAAAAGTTGATACGGTCTTGCCCCAGGATCGATTTTTCCCCTGACAACTTCAACCCGAATTCCCTTAATCTTTCGAATACCCGTCTCAAGTCCTGTACATGTCCGTTCTCGTCTTTACTAAATATCAGTAAGTCGTCCATGTAGATTTGGTAAACTGCTTCGTCCAATCCTCTCAGGAACTCGTCCATGAGTCTTTGAAATGTCATCGGGGCGTTTTTCAAACCGAAGGGCATCCGTGTAAACTCGTAGTGACCCCTTTCGAAAGTGAAAGCTGTCTTATGTTGGTCCTTGGGGTGCATCCTGATCTGGTGGTATCCTGCCTTCAGATCCAGCGTACTGAAAACTGTTGCCCCTCCCATTACACTCACTCTTTCCCCGACTCTTCCTCCATACTCTCAATGGAGTATAAAAATGGATGCTCATCGGATGTATAATTATTAATGTTATATATTATTATTATTAATTATTAATTAATTAATTATTAATGTTATATGTTATATTAATGTATGTATGTATGGATTTTCGTCTGTATAATCCAATGAGATTCATTGGAGCGATTCATTTTTTCGGTGATCTTGTTATATATACTAGCTGACCCGGCAAACGTTGTTTTGCCATATAAATAATTTCCTAGTAATTTCTAGTGTAGACAAAAAATAGCTTACTTATTGTAAGTATGTATGTATGTTAGAATGTGTATATTGTATGTATGTAAGAATGTGGTATATGCGTGAAATAAGCATGGAGCGCTGTGAACGATGAGGGAATATAAAAATAACAAAAGGCAAACATTATTTTTTAATTATTATAATTTATTAATTAAACAATTACGACAGTAACACTATTAAACAATATCAATCTCTTAATGCTATAGCGTGAACAATATTTTTTGTTAGTCCATCTTTAGCTAACACAAACAAACTGGATGGTTTACCCACTCGAGAGCATGCCACGTATAATTGTCCGTGTGAAAAACATGGTGTTCTCAAATCTAATCCACAAACAGACATCGTTTGACCTTGGGATTTGTTGATAGTCATTGCAAATGCCAATCTAATCGGAAACTGAATACGTTTGAATTGAATTGGCACATCTGTAGGTATAATAGGAATCCGTGGTATGAGTATATTTTCACCTCTGAACTTGCCATTTAAAATCCTGGCTTCGATCACGTTTTTCATTAATTTTTGAATGACTAATCGCGTACCGTTGCACAGCCGGGGCGGGTTCAAATTACGAAGCAAGATAATTGGAGATCCAACCTTTAATTGTAAATTATGCGGTGGCATGCCTGGCAAATCCAGTGAGTTCAAAAACTCTGTGGGAAAATTTACTGCTTCGCTGTCGTCGCAAACTGTATCAATAGATTTATATGATACCAAGTTCCCTGGCAACAACATTTGTATCTTCAGATTTAAATTGTCAACGTCTACATTTTTTGCCGCTAAAATCGCTCTTTCTGCAAGCCACTCATGATTAATGTACTGTGTGTGTACATCGGGAAATATTTGTTCAATGAGAGTATCTTGCGAATCAGCGATTGTGCAGAAATCGGTCGGTAATTTTACGTATCCAGTTTCATCTATAGCAACTTTTCCATCACCGATATCTAAGAGTTGTTTTGAAAATGTTTCAGCGGATTGATCTTGAAGCATTTGAACGCGCATATTTATTTTTAGCTGTAATTTTTCAACATTACGCCACAATGGAGATGCTTTTAAGCAAGCGTTGATCTCATCAGCGTATGTTGAACGTGGAATGACTGGAAGTGTTTGTCTGAAATCACCTGAAAGGACCAACAGAGTTCCGCCAAATAGTTTGTCACTGTTTTTAATATCTTTCAATGTCCTGTTCAACGCCTCAAGTGAATGTTTGTGTGCCATAGTACATTCATCCCAAATAATAATTTTACACCGTTTCAGCACAGTGGCCATGGACGATTGTTTCTTAATGTTGCATACTGCGTCAGGGTTATTCTGAATATTTAGTGGCAGCTTAAATACTGAATGAGCTGTTCTACCTCCATCCAATAAAGTTGCTGCAATGCCCGATGATGCAACGGCTAATGCGATGCCATTATTTGATCGTATTTCAGCAAGAATTAGCGAAATAACGAATGTTTTGCCAGTTCCACCCGGTGCATCCAAAAAGAAGAACCCACCTTGTCCAGCTGAAATTGCGAGCATAATGCGATCATAAATGGTTCTTTGTTCCTCATTCATTAGTGGGACATTACGGGCAACAATCGCTGCCATTTCTACAGTACTGTACTGCAGTTCACGATTCATTTCAGTATTCATTAAATCAGATGCAGTTCGATTTGGCGAATTCATACCGAAATTACTAAGTGGTAAGTTGGCAATGACAATGCAAAGATCCTCAATAGCAATCAATGCTTCATTGTACATTTCGTCGCTGAATGTTATGGTTAGATCGTGGCACCGTATACGATGTTGATGCAATATATCATCAGTCATTGAATCTTTGTGATTTTCCCATAATATCTGAGCTCGGGCTGGGAAACATGTAGTCAACACTATAGCGAATAGTCGACGAATTTGTATTGCTGTACAGTTCAATGCAGCTTCAGCAAGCATGCATTCCCACTGGTTGTCGTCTTCCAGCAAGCCGAGTGCAAGGCATGCATCTTTATACGTTGGATATTGTTGCCCATTCACTTTACGTATATCTTGAAATGATAATGGGCCAGTAACATTAACCAACAACAGTCGAAGATAAAAGCACTCAGTGTGTCTTGGATTGACTGTAAATAATCGCCCCAAGGCGTTTGATTTAAATAAATTGAGACATGCAGCAACTGGTGAGCCTTGCTTGCGGGGCATCCATGTTTTTGTTTGAGTCCATGTGAAATAGCGTGGTACTTGTGAATAGAGTAATGTTCGTGCAAAGGCACCAAAATCATCCGCACGATTACACAATTCAAAAAATGCAGTGAGTGTAGTTTTAGGTGGATTTATTGCACGATCAATCGCTGTCTCGTTCGTGAAAAATACACGCTGACCGTTTTCAAGATGGATGGCTAACTGAACAACTGCTGGATCCCGTTCATGAATTGGAAAACCAAAGATACGCCAAGCAGCTTCATTGGAGCTGATGTACCGACCAATTTGGTAGAGCGTAATTTCATCGTTTTTATTCACTGGAGAAGTATTCACATTAGTATTTTCCACTCTAAACACAGCCATATCACTGCCTTTATGGACATACTTGCAAATGTATTTGATGCTCTTCACAGAACTGCAGAACTCAACATTAATATGAGCATTATATGTCTTGCTCAGCAGAGGCGAATATGGCACCACCCAACGATTGTCAATATCAATGTCTGTGTTGATGATATTTTTAATAAATGATTGTCCGCCATTTTCAGGATTTCTTCGACGATATATTGGGTATCCGTCGACATTTGTGACCGTATCATTGGTAATATCTTTAGGGAAATTTTTAGTACATTTTCCATCAGCCATGCAAGGCGATGAACTATTAAGAGTACCACATGGACCATGAATCATGTTTGTTGTAACAATATCAAACAGCATTTGGTCAGTGGATGGATCTGGAATTTCCGCAGAAATGATACTATCGATTTCTTCAGGACGGATTTTGTCGATGAACCAAACCAAAATGTGTGCATGAGGTAATCCTCGCTTTTGCCACTCAACCGAATACATCCAGCAACGTGTGGGACCGAATACATGTGATTTAGTAATGAAACTTATTAAAGACTTCAACTTTTGTCTGAACACACGTGCTGTAATATCATGGCGATGTATTGCATTTTGGCCAGGCAGTAGCAAAGATGAAATCTCTGGCCATTTTGGATTACATGTGAACGTGATAAATAAACATGGTCGTCCATATTCGCGCACGAAAGTCAGAGCATCCTGTATATATTCTTGCATATGACGTGGACTGCCTACGTACGATGATGGTAAAATGACATGGTTACCAATTTCGGCGACGTCGGCGTTGTTGTTGATAGCGTCTCGCAAATGAATGTACTCTTCCGCGCGCAGCTTTTGTTGATTATATCTTAAGTATCGTAGTCGTTCGCTCTCAATCTTCGCGTACATGTCGACCATGAATTGTTGACAAAGCTCACGACATCGTAAAATGACGTTGTCCAGACCACGTCTAATCATTAATCGGTACGCATAATAATCCTTTGAGCTAACGTTCTTGTTTGTTTCAGCTCCTGTAATATTTGTTCATAAAAATTAATTTAAATTTATTACGTTTAATAATTTAATTGTTTTGTTAAATGATTAATGATCAAATTAATAATCAATGAAGTACCTGATACGGGGTCTCGTTGTTTTATGTTTATGCAATATCCGTCTTGTCCCTTCCAGAATATTAGCGGATATTGGAGAGCGTCATATGAACGATGTGTGTCAGAAATGAACTGAAGATTATTATTTCTTCTACGAATCACAATTTCTCGTGCAGCTGTACAATCGCCAACCATGATTCCAGCAACATCATCAACAACGGGTGCATTGAATCTACGAATATGCTCTCCAGCTGGTGTTTTATCAGGATTAATGACGATAGCGTAATTATCGCTTTGTAATTGGTGCATATGTGATTTGAATATTTTCAACAACTCGTTGTGCTCGTTCAAAAGAGCATCTAGCTGGCTGACGATGCGCCTGGCATAAAGTGAATCAAGGTTATTATAATCACAACGTGCATTCACGCGATTGGCAAGTGCGCTTCCGGAATCCTCGCCGCCCATAAAGTAGATTTGTAAGAATTTATGTGGTTCGTTTGGCATTGGCAGCAGTGAGCCCATTTTATGATAAACTTGGCCTCTGATTTTGAATGTAGAATAGAATTGTTGACCATTTGCATTAGTATTTCGAACTATTTCTGTTGCTCCGAACGATGTCATTTGAAAGCATGAATTGAATCTTCGAATTGACTTCAGGAACACGTTAGAATCTGGATCCGTGCCGATAAGTAAGCCGTTCAATGGTTCAGGTGGTGTTTCAATTTCAGGTAGTTGCACTTTTCCTGACGCGCAACACATCCCAGCTGGCTCATTTTTGAATTTCAGAGCATGACAATGCGGACATTCCTTGTCCATAGCACCAATTACCACTTTTGAATGAGCATAATATTCAATATCGGGCTCATACTTGAATGCTAGGCGCAGGAATGAATCAGATATAAATGCTCGATGTACCTGTTGTCGTTGTTGGTCATTTGTTCTTCGTCTATTGACTGTGAAACGGGCGTGATTGTCGTTGTTCTAATCTTCTGACTTCATTGCGTTCAGCCCGTGTATCTTGTGGCTCTTCTTGATGCAATTGCGCCATTCTGACACGTGCATCAGTATTTTGTTGCTGGATTTGTTCTTCTGTTCTTTCGGATCTGCTATTTCGCGAGTACCGAGCTATACTTGTACTGCGGCTCAAATCAGCCCCTTTGCGTTTTCTTGGCATTGCTCACTGTACAAAACATACATAAATAGAATTAATGAAATTATTTAATGATGAAAAATGTTAAAAGTATAATTAGGGCCAGGATTTTTGCCGCAGTTTTGAAATGATTAGTTTTAATTTATGAAATTATAGCATTCCCGTCGCGGCTTCGCCCGCCCTCATAACTAAAGATAATTTCAACTAAAAATTAAAGTTTTATTTGTTTATCGATAAGATTCTTGTATTTTAGCATGTGGTTGAGCATTATTTCTTCAATGATTTTTTAGCAGTAATTATTAATCTAGTTATAATTGCACTGATCAGGTGGTTGAAGATTACATATAAGCACCATTAGGCATAAAATTTTTAACTTTAATGTATGAATTGGTAATCAAGATGGATAAAGACTATTAAGAAACTCTTGCGGAAAATAAACTGCATTATCAGTGCTTACGACAAAAGGCCCGTGAATCATATTTTTACACACGATATAAAAAAGCAAAGGATCTACATTTTGAGTTAGTAATAATTTGTATTCGGCAGAAATAACTTTATTGATTTCATCTGGTTATATGTTGATTTCGAACTATAAAAGTATATGACAGTGTGGCAAACCTCGTTCCTGCCTCTCAAAATTGTACATTTAAATTTTAGTTATTCTAAATTTTACCATTGCAAAACCTTCCTAGAATTATAAAAATTATTTATTTAGATGTCGGTACAGATAGGTTCAGTTTACCATTGTTAACTCTATTGTGGAATGGCTCTATACACAATCGGTCGATTTTCAAGCTTCACTGAGATCCACATATCGCACACCATATTTAATTTTTTAAAAATAATTTTCTTGATAGTTTAATAAGTGAATTTTATCATCGATTTCAAGCTCTTTTCTAACCTCTCGTGTAGAATGGCACTCCCCACCTATCGGTCAATTTTCATACTGCACTGTTGTCCACATATTAACCTTTTTTAATAAAATATAAATTAAAAATCAGTAGATTTTAATATTGCTAAACCTTCTTAGAATTATGAAAATGATGTAGTTAATATTTAGTACAGATTTGTTCAGTAATATTCGCGGTTAGTGATCATTCACAAACGAAAAATGGCTTGTCCTTTTATATAATTATATAAGTTATTATTATAGTAAATTTTCTAATTGTAAATCTTTCAAGAACTATGAAGATGATGTAGTTAAAATTTGGTTCAGATAGGTTCATTAGTTTTACTAAAATGCTATTGTCGCTTGCCACATATTCGATTTTTAAATTTCACTGGAATCCACACGTCACACCACATATTTATAGCTTTTTGGATAACAAATTAATTTAATTTAGTAATTTTATTATCAATTTCTAGCTATAATTAACACTGGATTATTGTAACCTCTCTTGAATGGCGCTCGCTTTACTACCCACCACATATTTATCGCTTTATAAACAGTAATTTAAGAGGAAATATGTAAATTTTATTATTGCTAAACCTTCCTTGAACTATGAAGATGATGTAGTTCTATTTGGTACAGAATAGTTCTATAGTTTTCGCGGTTAGTGATCACGAACGGAAATGGCTTGTCCTTCTATATATAACTTCATCATCCCCCGTCGAGGAATTTTAACAAATAATTGATTTTTTGTTTATCGATAAAAATCTTGTATTAAAGTGAACAATTGAAAATTATATTTTTGATAATATTTTCACGCATAGCAGCCATTATTAACTTGGTTAAATTTAGATTGATTAGGTATTTGAAGATAACATAAAGCATAATTAGACATCCAATTTTCAATTTTAATATATGAGTTGGTAATCCAGATGGACAGAGACTATTAAGAAACTGCGGTATAAGAAACTGCATTATCAGTGCTTACAACTAAAGGTTCAAAATTCATATTTTTACACACAATATTAAACAACTGAGGATCGGCATTTTGATTTTTAATAATTTTCATTCGACAGAAATAATTTTATTTGATTTGATCTGGTTGGATTTTAATTTCTAACCATAAAAGTATGTGATAGTGTGGCAAAACCCGTTTCTAACACTCAACATTGTACATTTAAATTTTCATTGTTGCTAAACCTAGAACTATGAACATGATGTAGTTAAAATTTGGTATATTTCACTCCATATAGCTGTTTTTATAACAATTTAATTGAAAATAAGTAAATTTTATTATCAATGTTCACCTCTATGTAACAACCGAGCTCGTATCCGAACCAGGGAGATCTTCTCTCTTCACCGATCTATATCCCCGGGCAATCGCAATTGCGATGTACAATTCGGGGATGAATGTTCAATTTGAACAATACCTTTAAATGGATCTATTGACTAGCTCTCCTATATATATTAAATTATAAAATAATTCTCATTTTAATAAATATTTTTAAATATATTATATATATATATAATATATATATATATATATATATATATATATATATATATATATATTTTTTTCCCCTGGTTCAGATACGAGCTCGGTGGCCTAGTGGATAAGGCGCCACGCTAGAGAGGTGGAGACTTGGGTTCGAATCCCAACCGGGGTCAAATCTTTTCTCTTCAAAAAAAAAATATATTTAAAAAATATTTATTAACCAAGAATTATTTCATAATTTAATATATATAGGACAGCTCGTCAATAGATCCATTTAAAAGTAATGTTCAAATTGAACATTCATCCCCGAATTGTACATCGCAATTGCGAGTGCCCGGGGGTATGGATCAGTGAAGAGAAAAGATTTCCCTGGTTCGGATACGAGCTCGGTGGCCTAGTGGATAAGGTGCCACGCTAGAGAGGTGGAGACTTGGGTTCGAATCCCAACCGGGGTCAAATCTTTTCTCTTCAAAAAAAAAAAAAAATATATTTAAAAAAAATATTTATTAACCAAGAATTATTTCATAATTTATATATATATATATATATATATATATATATATATATATATATATATATATATATATATATATATATATATATATAAACATTTAATAGTAACAGTCAAGAACCTTATCAATATTAACACATCGAGTTAATACTGGAAAATATCTATAGTGGAAGAATAGGATTTTACGAAGAAATCAAGACAACCTACGCGCAGTGGGGTCAATTCATGAATCTAGCGGGACAAAAGTCTGAAGGCGATCGTGTGGATAATGTAATTTTTTTTTCTGATCCAGAACAACTTGCAGTAATTAAAACCAGGTATTTGAAATATTGATAAAACATTTAAAATTTTATTTGTGACCTGTTGTTTTATTATGAAAATTTAAAAAAAAACAAACAATTTATTGATTTATCGATGACTATATTTGTTTATTTCGTTTAACGTCACTTTATGCTGCTATGGCTGATTGGACGATGCTACGGTGGGAGTCCTAAATTTTGCCTATCCAGGTATAATTAGGATAGGGATCTTTAACGAGTACCTGGCATCGCACAGGCTCGGGACCCCCATTTTACGTCCCTTCCGAAGGACGGCATAGCCAAGGATTTTTACTGCTTTGATGACTATATAAATTGAATAAAAAAAAAAAAAAAAAAAGAATATACCTACTTTATGATAATGTCAATATTATGATTGGAAAAAACTCCTCTGTAATAACTAACAATTGTTCCGAATTTTTGTATAGTAATAAATGAATAAAATGTATAATATATATAAATCAGGACAATGTGTTACCAAACTATAATATTTAACAATTTAATACTTAGTTTCTATCTTAAAACGAGCAGATCTCAAACACATTATATTGTTTTAAACTGAAAAAAAAATTATAATCTATATGAAAAATCGCTTAGATTGAGATTATCACGATCATCACTATCTTGTCCACTAAGTAAGGGTATCATACTCGTATCTGCGCGTCGTATTACAAGCAAAGTGAGAACACTAATACCGAAAGTCGTATTTTCCAAAGGTAGTGGTCTATCTGTTTGCTAATTAAAGGATCAGACGAAATCAACATTATTCATGTCAGTGCTGGTTACTGTGCAAGACATTTTCCGAAGAAAATGTTCCCTGTATCTTTTTATCTCTTTGTGTAGGGGTTTTTGGATATCCTCTGTGAGTTGCCCAATTGCAAATTTTTGAATTATATAATTAACAAGATATATTTTTTCTTCCAGAAATTATTTAAACTCAAACCTCCAGCCCGTAACGCTTCAGCCAATTCCAATCGCGCAACTAAAAGTACTCCGCCAGAAACACAATTTTTGGTGCTACTGATAAACAGGCAAAAACGGGCGGTAAAGTGCTATATATTCACTCAAATTAAATGTCCGCAGACACACAGAACCATAATTTAAGATTTAAGATCAACGAAAGAATACTTAATAAAATTCGCAGCAGCATAGTAATCATGTTTATCTACGGAAATCGTCTAGTAAATGTAAACTATTAACTAGGAATACATTCCTTCTTAAGCACGAGAATGGTCCGGAGCTCTCATTAAAAAAAGAAAAGAAAAAAATGCATAATTTAAATCTTTTGCAAGGATTTTTCCTTTGAATTTAACTCTCCCTCCTTCGCCGATGCAAGTATAAAATCACCCACACTTTGAAAACAAGTATCAGTTATTTGTCTGAAATAGTGACGACAACATGAATTTTTACTACGTAAGTTTATCTTTATATACAGAGCAAATAGAGGTGGTCATAGTAATAATAAGATGCTAGGATTGCTTTCAAATCAAAATTTTCTTTTTATTTATAACACATATTACAATTTATAAAATATAAAAAATGAGATAAAAGTGGATGAAACGAATTATGAATCTAATGATGTGATAAGAACTTAAGCAATGCATTTCATATTCTATGCAAGAAGATCTCGATGGCATCTTCTTTTTAAACACATTGAGAATTATCGGAAATCAAGTAAAAAATATTAATTAGTGGTGGTATGAGGTTTATAATCAGTATAGGTATCTGGAAGTGGCCATAGTGGCTACGAATAGCACATGTAAGTCCCATTGGAATATTTTATTTGTCACAGAAAAAGTACTGTTAAAAATTTTAGGAAGCCTTTTAATTGGATGGATTGGTTATGGGATGAATTTGGTGTTTTTTTTTTAATATCAGTATCCTATGTAACAAGTTTCACCTAAACGTTTTAGAATCATCTGACCCATATATTTCCACTATGCAACCAGAACCAAGAAAACAAAACATACTGCAGTTAGTGCAGAAGACTTAGAGTTGCTGACTTAATTTGTATTATTTTTAAAAATAATAGATATCAAAAATAATAAAAGTTAATTAAATATTAAATTTAATCTATTATTTTTCTACTTATGTTTGTTTGTTCTATTATTCTCAATTTTAATCTCTTTGGATTTTTTTTCTTATTCTACCCTTAAGGAATAATAACTAAAATATTCACTATTAATTTATAAATTACAATATAATAATGAGCTCAGAGTTGTTTTCCAACTTTTTATTTATTTTTTTTATCTTTTCCCACTTTTTTCTCATTATATCCGCTTGCTCCCTCCTTCTTTCCTCGGTCCAAGCTATTCCTTTTCTCGCATCTCTCTTTCCCACAAAAACCTTAATTTATTTTAATCTTTTCCTCTATTCATCCTTATCGAAACAGTCTTGGTCTGTTTCAGTCTCTCATTTTCTTCTTTCATCTGTTAGATATACCCCCAGCACTTTTGTATCCTCTACTTGTATAGAGCATTTCTCTATTATATTTTTATTATTAATTTTTATTTTATTATTATTTAATTAATTTTTGTTTTATTGTGCGTGGTTTACCAATTTTCTTGGTCTATTCCTGAAGTAACGTTTTTTCGGGGTGAAATTCTAATGTGATTTTCGATTATGAATTTAATAAAAACTGTAAGTCTATTACTAGTTTAAAAAAAAATATTTTTTTTTCCCGCTTGTTGGTCATTTTTCCCTCGGCCCCACAATGTGCCGTAAGCCTAAGAAAGTCATGTCGGAGTTGTCAAAATCTTGATGAGGCGAACATCTTGATGTGTAGTTGATTTAAGATAATTTTTCTATTCGACTATAAAAAAATACGATAGGGCAGAATGTAGTACGTTTCTGATGCAGAGTAAAGGTGACTTGTGGGAATTCGTTCGGATTAATAATGAATATATCATTATTAATGACAATTTAAATTCAGCCAATTTTGTCAATATCTTTACAATCTTTATAAAAAAATTCCTACTCAATATCGGATACATAAAATTTTAAAATCTCATCGATATTTGGCTTAAGCCACTGAAGGATAATAGTTTCAGATCTGCCTGAATCTGACGATTTTTAACGGCAAAAGATACCTTTGGCTACTCCTTCCCGACAAATTAAATTTTGCCCTTTTAAAAATTGAATTATTTTTTCGTATTTTAAAAGGATACTCTTTCCATTCTATCCGTTTTCCAAGACATTGAAAGATACTAGTTTCAGATCTGCTAGGATCTAACGATTTTGGTAGATATACAAATTTTTTCGGATTTATTGATGACTATATTTTTGAGTTCTCTAAGAAAATCGAAAGTTCTCTAAAGCAAGAAAGCGTTACAATACTCAGAAGATGGCTTTTCTTATTTATATGTTATTGTTTAAATTTATATTATGAACCTTTCCAAAATATTTCAGGTCCACGATTGGTTTTAAATTAGTATTTAATGGAGAATTTTTTTTAATAAAAATTATATATTTTATTTAAATCTGTCACATTTTGAGATATCATCATCATCTATGGCGCTACAACTCTTTTTGTCAAACTCAACTTAAACCTCACTTTATGTCAAACATTTGCTTCATATGCTAAAAACGTATATAATAAATCAAAGTAAATCAGATGCTCTAAAACTTTGATTCTGATATTATTTTTTTTCTGAGAAACGACCGTGGAAGGCATTAGAAGCAAATGTTTGACAGTGAGGTAAAAATTATTTTTATTGCAAACGTTCTTCATATTCAATAATGTATATCTCGAAAACGGTTGGAAGTTCGACAAATATGTATAGGATAAATTTTATAGCAAATTTTATCAGCTTTAACTTTTATTTAAAACAAATTTTTCTAGAGACCACATTTTTCGAGGTATAATTGAAAAAAAAAAAAAAACCAGGGACGAAGACTTTTAAAATGTTTGCTTCTGTTTACTCGTAACGAAGCCCTTAGGTCAAAAATAACCCCTTATTTCTTACAATCTACAATATGTTTATTGGCTGGACTAATAATAAAGCTATCAAAAAACTGAGCAGCAATGAATATCTCAGGATGCATTCTTATGAATTTTTATACATCAGATGATTTTTTATGTAAAATTATAAATATGTGATGTGTAATATAGAACAAAAACTAACAAAATAAACTTAGTTAATTAATAATAATTAGTAGTAGAAATTTTCAAATTATGAAAACAATAAAACATATCATTGATATGTTTGACCGAGCTATAAACATACACCTCAACTAAATATAATCGATTTTTTAATTCATTTTAATCAAAATCTTAAAAAAATCAAAACTATGCCAGAAGATATTTTCATGAACAATGGAAATTTCCATTAATTCAATTGATAATACGTATTACCTTATTGTGTTGCCAGATATTTGGAGTCATCTTCGCCCTTTTTATGGGAATGTCTGCAGTGCTGGCCGTAGCAGAGCCAGAACCAGAACCTGAACCAGGTCATCATCACGGACACGGTCATGGTCATGGAGGACATGGAGGACATGGAGGATATAAAGGCTAAATGACCAATGGTATTCACCACACCACCATGTACATGACCACTAGCTTTCACAAAAAAAAATATATATAGAAATAATATATATATATATATTCTGAATATATGTATTGTATTTGTTAAAAATAATAAATATAGTAATTTTTGTATTGTTTACTAATTTCATAAAACCTTTGATCTCGCCTGAACTGAATTGATTGTTATGGTGTCAAGATTAATTGTAAACCAAATCAGTTTGGATGTGATCTAATTTCAATCCCAGCTACCATATTATATAAAACGTTTCAGCTATTACGAATATCATTTTCTTTCTTCCATATACAAAATATCAGTCAATATTCTTACAAAAAAAAACTCCTAATAAATTTGTAGATTCAACATAGAGTATTTTTATTAATACTAAGTACCAGGTTGTTTCAAAAGTCCTGTCGTTTTTTGTTGTTTTTTTTTTTTTTGGAATCTAAAAATTCAATGAACCAATAATTAAAAAATAACTTTATTCATGCAAGATTTTTCTTAAGTTCAAACACTTGGTGTCTAAAGACATTCCAAAGAGAGAAAAAGTCATCATATTTAAATTGTATTTTAGTCCAATAGTTACCTACGGATCAGAAATATGGAACATTACGGAAAAAGGATGGAGCAGAGTGCAAGCCCGTGAGATGAGGTTTATAAGAGCAATCAAGGGAAAAACGAGAGGAGATAGAATAACGAATGAGGATTTGAGAATAGTTTGAGAGAAAGAGTAGAGAAGACGAGGCTGAGGTGGTTTGTCCATGCTAAAAGAATGGAAGAGGATTGGATACCTAGGAAAATGGAAGAATTAATTTTAATTGGAAAAAAGCCAAGAGGAAGACCGAGAAAGCGATGGGCTGATGGAATGAGAAGAGATATAGAAAGACGATAAATACATTGGCGAACAGTAAAAGAAGAAGAACAACCAGACCCAGCATTAGTTGGATCGGAGGAGGATATGTATGTGTGTATTTAACTTTATAATTAAAAAAAATCTCCATTAGAACTAATAACTTTGTCCGACCGTGATGCAAGATCCCAAATACCGTTTTTAAAATATGTTTGATCTTTACTGGTAAAAAAACTGATTTAATTCTAATTCTAGACTTTGCTGAATGACAAGTATTATCTGAAATGGAACGAGAAGCAAGTTGTGGTAATAATGGATTTGAGTGGTAGTGATGTTTGCTATGGAATGATAGATATCTGGTTTGAGCAAAGTCAGAAACGTAAGGTATATTAAGGTCTTTGTGAATAAGTTTGTTTGTGACGAAGTAAGGAGTATTGAGGATTTTCTAAGAATTTGATATACGAGATGAATTGGATGGTTTAGTGGAGCCCCAAAGCTCAACTCCATATGTCCTCATCGGTCTAATTTCTGTTATGTAAATAAGTCTTTTGTAATTAATTAATTGGAAGGTTTGAATGTTTTTCAAGTAAATGTTGAAGTGTTCGAAAACGACGATATTGTGTACAGTTGTAAATTTCACAAATAAATATTTAAAAAAACAACTTAAAAAACCTATTATTTTCGTCACTTAAAAAAAATGCAACTTCAAGGACCTGCACAGTTCCACAACCCTATGTTACATTTATTTAGGTATTAAAAAATAATACTCTATAAACACAAACATTATAAGAGTCTTTCACACTTTTGCCCCAATCTGCTTAGTTTAGTGCCAGAAACCGCCAAGGATAACTCTATCAAATTATTGTTGATATCAACAGCTAATTATATAGTGGAACTAAATATAGCGAGGCTTCGTTATGTGACTCATCACCATAGTTACTTGATTATTGTTTTATTGGCTATTTTCTTCAATGTCTGAAGAAAATAGCGAAACTGATAAGATTTTCAAAATTAGTATATTCTTAAATTTATTGAAGCTATCTATGAATAAACTTGAGAATAGATATAAGTAATAACAAAATATAGAATAAATAAAAAGCCAAGTAATGTCTCTTTAAATTTTTCGTTTTAATTTTTGTAATAATCTGGTTCATTGAATATTAATATAGTACATCAAAAATATATCGAGTAAATAAAAAAATTAAAATAAATTACAAACATAAATAATAATAACATAAATAATAAATGTCTTTCATTGATCTAATATCATGAATAATACATCCTGCATTATCATTTCTTTGCGAAGAAATTATTAAGTGTTTAATGATCTGAAGATTAAATTATTGCAATTCATATATTTTTTCTTATATTTTCTTTTTTTTTTTTTTTTTTTTTTTTTTTTTTTTTTTTTTTAACTTCTGCGAATATTAGACGAATAATATTTTCAATAAATATAAAACATAGAAAAAAAATAAATGGAGCAAATTTTGAAACATTTTTTAATACCTATCTCCTATATTAGTCAGCTTTCAGATGACAAAAAGAAATCTTGGATCGAACAGTTTCGGAGGTATAGCCTAAAGTGTTTTCGCGGAGAAGTGCGACCTCAGTCAAAGAGTGCTGAAAGCAGGGTTGTAGAGCGCATGGAATATGCGAAAATGTTTGACTTTGAAATATAGCTTAATGAAATATTTTTGGGTTTTTCGATTATATCTCGAAAACGGTGGACTCAAGAAAAATATGCTACAAATGAAAATTAAAGCCTATTTAATTTCCTATAAAAATGTTTCTATACACATTTTGTGAACTTCCAACGGTGTTCGAGATATACGTTAGTAAAAATCGTAAAAAGAATTATTTTTTCATCACTTTTTGTCAAACATTTGCTTCAATTGCCGGAAACATATATACGAAATTAAAGTAAATTTAATCTTTTTTTTTCTTTCTGAGAAACGATCGTGGAAGGCAGTATAAGCAAATGCTTGACAAAAAGTGAGCTAGAATTTTTTTTTTCTCGGAAATTATCGATTCTCAATAACGTATATCTCTAAAACCACTGGATTTTTTATGAAATCAATTTTAAAGGAAATTAGCTTTAATTTTGAATTGAAACATATTACTCTTGAGTTCATTGTTTTCGAAATATGATCGAAAAACCCTAAATTGGTACCTTCTCCCCTTCCCCACCGTTAGCTAACCCCCCAGGAGCGGGGACTTTCAGTATGTTTACCTTCTAACTATTCCTAACGAAGTTATAAAACCAAACATTTTCGCATATTCCATGCACACTACAATATGTTTATTGACTGGACTAATACAAACAGCGCTAGATAATTTATTTACAAGTTTTCATCATATCATTAGAATTACAATTCATCTCATTCATTTATTATAGAATGTAATAAATTATATTTCTAACTGTACCAAGTCAAAAGAAAATTATGTATGTATATTAAGCCGAAAGAATAACTAATATACTTTGCAGCAGCATAGGGATATGTCTTGCTATGGAACTAGGTAACAATTGTAAAATATCAACTAGTACACGTTTGATATGAAACACAAGGGAAGACCATTGGTTCAGAGCTGATATTAAAAAAATTAAAGTGAATTATAAAAACCGCTGCAATTTTGCAAGGATTTTTCCATTGCATTTAACCCTCTCCTCCTCTACCAATTATACCGATGTATAAAATCATCCATCTTTTGAAGACAAGCATCAGTCATTGGTTTGAAATATTGATGACAACATGAATTTTTACTACGTAAGTTTTTTTGTTTTTTTTTATGTACATAGAAAAATTTTGATGGTCATATAGTTACTGAAATAAAGAAACTTGTTTTTAAATTTGACATATAATTTTAAAACGTAAATATCTTTTTAGCTGTACAAAGTGCAAAATTAAAATAAGAAAAAATAAGTGATAAATTTTATAGGACATAGAATTTGTTCACATGATGTTTTTTTTTAATCTACATTTTTTATTCATAACATTTATATAAATTTATTGTAAGGCACTGAACTACCATGTATATGAGTGTATATCAAAACTCTGATCTTTGATTTTTGGAATTTGTTGCTTTGACTACTTTTCAACATCTATTGCTGAACTAATAAAAAATTTAACGGTTCTTTCTTATTATTTTCTTTTTAGTTTGTATTTTTTTTTCTTCAAATATTTATACACATTCACAAACAATGCGATAATATATCATATATTATCCTTTTTCTGTAGTACTTGAATTGTTAAAAGTTATTGTTCAAATAATAGAAGTAATATTGAAGATTCAGGGAGTCGATCGGAAAAGTATATCGGAAAATATAATGCAAAATTTGATATTCTAAGAAGGTCTTTTGACCACAGTTACGATTGTTTTAATTCAAATCTAAGGTATTTCGAAGAAAAAAAATATTTTCTCTGTCGTAAGGTTAAATGGTTTGATATGCGATTTAACCCTTTTAAGGGCTCAGTGTACTACAGTACACCATAACTTGATAGATGTTTTGGAGGGGCCCCATATTCAAAAATATTAAATGAGGTTACAAAAATAAATTTAAAAAAATGAAATTAATTGTTTTTCTTTAGATTTATACGATTTTAGACCAATAATAAACAAAAAAAAAACAAAACAGTTAATTTAAATATTTTTATATATTTAAGCTTGCCCTGAAAAGGGTTAAGTATATGCTTATTTATTTTACATTACTTTATAGAAAACTAAATGAAAATCAAATAATTGAAAGTCATATTTTATATTTTATTTCTTTTTTACATTAATAAAAATTTCAAACATTTTTATTGGTCTCGAAACAATAACTCTATACCAATTACTGAACACAAGACCGACACATTGGTTGTAATAATTTGTTACAACAGTATAATAAGTGAATAAGATGAATTGTAAATCTAATATGATGAAAACTTGTAAAAAAATTACCCAGCGCCACAATATATGTTCTATATTAAAAAATTCATCGTGACAATGTATTGTCTTAAACTGTATAAAAACAGAAATATTGCGTTAATAACAAAGTCGATATATATATCTATATATCTATATATATATCATATATATATATATATATATATATATATATATATATATATTTATTTTTTCGGATTTTAAATTGTCGATGTCCATAAAGAAAGGAAGGATTGACTCCGAAGTATAGCGGAGAATATAATGCATATATTTAGATATTCTAAGAAGGTCAAAGCTTTTGACTAGATTTTTTAATTTAATTCAAGGTTTTTTTAAAGAAATATCTTTATTTTTATTTCGTATAGTTAAATTGTTTGGTATGCCGTTTTTACGTATATGATATCTTTTTTTTTTTCCTCGTTTTTACGTATATGATTTTTTTTCCTCCATTATTATGTAGTTATTAAAATAAAAATTTAATGACTGAAAGCAATATCTTACTTCATAAATTATTATTATATCATTTCTTATGTTTTTTTGTTTCTACATTCTGTAATTTTAGACGATCGACATTCTACTATCGACTAGAGCGGTCTCCACTATCGGTTTATTGTATTAATGTAAATTTTTAACTTTTTTAAAGGCCTATTCTGAATAGGCCTTCTATCATTCAGCATCATGTTTTTGGTTAATTATCATTTTTTTTTATATCACCTCTTCTTTCACTGAATCAGTACTAATGATGTTAAGAAACGGAGAAGAAATAGGTGAAGCACCTACTGTATAGATTTAGGATTAAACTTCCGCAGAGGAGTTTAGAAAGGCAAGAAGCTGTTCCTCTATTTCGACTACTCCAAAATGGCCATCATCAGACAACTAAACCATCGTATTCATCACTTATCCAACCCTAATAATCTAAAACCTTTCGTATAATTCTGAAAGGTTCTTATTACTTGACAAATATATTTAGGCAACGACCTAAATATCTCGTTTTTTGCTTTTTCTATATAACTGTAAAGGTGCATAAAAATAAGACGCTCTCGGGATCATCTAATATAGAACAATCGTTGTAGTGTTGGATAGTTCCTTTACAAGTTTTAGTAATATTATTAGATTTACAATATATCTCATTGACTTATTATAGATTTGTAATAAATTATTACAACTAATGTATCGGTCTTGGGTTCAGTACTTGTTAAAGAAGTTTTATATCGTGGCAGTGGACAGTACTCCATTGTTTTTTTTTAATGTAATATATGTGTAATATTTATTTAAAATTTTATTCGTCTAATATTAGAAAATAATAGAAAAAAAAATGACAGAAAACATAAGAAATAAAATATAAAATACGACTTTCAATCATTTCATTTACTATATAATGTAAAACAAATAACGATATACTTGACCTTTTTCAGGGCAAGCATACATATTTAAATAAGAGAGAGTTTATATTATTATTATTATTATTTTTTTTGTTTAATACTTCGAATACATCAAATCTATTTGATTTATAATTGAGGAGTTACATTTCTAAACTGTACACGCCTACTTCGGAAAAGTAAAAAAAAAAGAACATCTACACCAGTCCTGCCCCTGCTGTTAAATCCAAAACAATTTAATTATTAAATCCATAGTAGATGTTTACTAAAGGAAACAAAGTATAATAGTGTGTGCAGCTTGCAAGGAGGGCATGTTCAATTTTTAAAGATAACTCCTGAATTAAAGATATCTCATTCAGCGATATAAAACAGAACTTGTAAAATAAAGCGAAGTAATTAACATTTTTGTACTTTTAAAGTTGTGAAAAGAAAAGAGATTTTGTCTTTGATACTGAGGTGTATACATTCGTCTCAACAACAGATAATTGATATTGGAATTTATTTTAATGAAGCTTATAAAATATAAAGATTTTAACTAAACCAAGAATATTTTTTTTCATTTGCAAGTTTGATGAAAATTTACATTATTTTTATCTAATTACCAATAACGTAAAACGTATTCATGTAAACCTTATTTATTTATTTTTGGCAGATATTTGGAGTGATCTTCGCTGTTTTCATCGGATTGTCTGCAGTTTTGGCCATAGCAGAACCAGAACCGAGTCCTTCGAAAAAAAAATGTGGAGGCTGTAAATATGGCAAGAAACGTTAACTAATCAATAGTACCCATCACCACATGCAAAAGCACTATCAAGAAAAACAAAAATGTTATAAAAAAATATGCACTGTACTCGTTAAAATTAATAAATATAATTAATTTTTGGCTGTTTACTTACTTCACTAAACCTTTTTGCTCCATTGAACTGAAATTTAAAGGATAGTTATAGTGTAAAGGCATGTTCTGAACTAAATTTTGGAATTGATCTAATTTATCTACAATCATCTAGATCATGTTAGAATACGTTTCAGCAGTATTGTAAATCATCTAAGATATCAGTCAAGTATATCTAAATACTAAAGCTGTAGGAAATTAGGCTGCTAACAAATTATCTTAAAACTCTTAATAAATCAGTTACTCGCTTAATCCATAAGAGTTTCTTTAGGGTCAAATACTCAATTACAATACGGTTGTAATTATGGTACAATAATGGTAACTAATGTTCAATAATGGTAATTATACAGTATGGTTGCAATAATGGTTTTATAGGCTGTTATTTTAGCATTACGTGATGAATTTTTGAGCCTAAGAGCTTTTTGAATTCCAAATAGGCATCTGTTGCCTACCACTATTGGTCCTTTGATTTCCGCGATAACAGCATTATTATTTGTTAGTAACGACCCTAAGTATTTAAATTGTTCACAAGCTGGGGAACTATACTCCCTAAACTGGATTAGTTCTACTTGAGACTGGGCTCGCGATGTTAACATGTATTTAGTCTTAGCTTCGTTTATTTGGAACCACCTTTTTTATAAGCTACTTCCAGTTCTTGAAAAACTCCTACAAGGGCCGATTTAGCCCTCGCTGTAATAAGTACATCAGCATATGCCAAGTGTTGCGTTAATCTGTTATAGATGGTGCCACCGGGGTTCGAACCTGATAGCCCACACAGCTCGCTCTAAACAAAGATTAAAGATTACAAAAGATAAAGGGTCTCCCTGCATTAAGCCTCTATCTACTTTGAATTCCTCTGACAGTGAGTTTTTTATTTTAACTTGATACCTCGTGTTTTTCCACGTCATACTTATTAGCCTGATTAATTTATAGGGTACACCGAGTGCTCTTAAATAGCTAAAGCTTCTTTTCTATTTACACTATCATATGCCTGTTTAAAGTCTATAAATAGATGATGTAGATCTATATTGAATTCGTAGGACTTCTCTAAGATTTTTCTCTAAGAAAATATATGGTCGATGGTTGATCTCTCTGTTCTGAAACCACATTAATATTCACCAAGGAAGTTTTCAGCCCATTTTAAGAGACGTTTATTTATAACAATGGATAGTAGCTTATACATCACAGACAGAAGCGCTATACCTCTGTAATTTTTACAGTCCATCTTATCACCCTTTTTAAAAATCGGACACAAGATTGCCTTGCTCCACTCGCTTGGCATCTTTTCAGTGGTTCATACGAGTATATCCCAAATAAGGGAATAAACTTGTTCCACTACAGAATCTCCTCCATATTTGAGGAATTCGGCATGTATTCCGTCTATGCTAGTGCTTTATGATTTTTTAATGACATTATTATTTCTTCGATGTCTTCTTTTTCCGGTGGTGTTTCTTCGTCATCAATAAGGTCATCATTGAAATTAATCTCCCCTTCCCTTTCCCTTGCTGTTTCTCCATCAGTGTTAAACAAACGTTGAAAATGTCGTACCCATACTGCATGGGTAAATTCATTTACATTTAAATTACAAAAAAATAAAAATAAATTACTATACTTGATCTTGATTTACAATGTTGTCTTCAGTGAACGCAACTCCTTCAGCTCCTTCCCTTCGACTTTAGCAAGAGGTTGTAGATTTCTTCGGTTGAGGTATTGAAATACCAAAGTGCTCCAGAGACGCGAAGATCTACCGATGTGTTGTATTAATACTCAGCTGCCGATCTTCCCAAGCCAATGGAAAGGGTTTCTCGCTGCTCTATACTTTTTGGTTGATAGTGCTACCGCGGATTTAGTATTACACTTCCAAAGAGTCCACGTTCGGGCGCCAGCTAAATATTGTTATCGCAGGATAAGCTTTTTATTATGAATGACACATTGAAATCAAATACAAGTATGCTTCTACAATAGCTAATACATAATTACAGTAAGACGGACGGGAAAAGAATGTCTCCTTATGGCTGGTGGGGATAGGTTTATATAGGGTAGGAAAAGGGATTGTTACATGTTGTTTATTTATATTGCCAACACCATTTAGGTATACTTAACTATATATTGTAATGTATTAGGGGTACGTAAAATAATATTAATTAATAATTAATAATAAGACGGAGGGATGAAAAGGGCCGGCACTCCTCTGAAGTCTGGAATATGAGTGATAAGCCATAAAATCCTTCAAAGGGGATTTGGGCCAGGCCAAACCTTCGGAGTGACCACTGCTGTAAAATATTCTGTCAACAAAAGTTTCTTGGAGACAAAAAAAGTTGCAAACAAAGAAATCAAAACTTTCAAACCAAGGAAGGTAAACGTAAGATGGAAGGGATGAAGCTCTTTAAAAGCATGGTCCTGAAAACGAAGAGGAATAGGTTGGTGGAAGAGTTTGATCGACGGAGAGTTGACGAAGAGATGGGAGACGGTCGGAAGTGATATGGTTGAGGGGAGATGTTGGAGGTCCTCAGCGATGGTCTCTTGGATGGCCAACCCAGAGAGACAGGAAGCACTAATTATAACCGGACTCCGTACGCCGACTAAAGACCCATACTCCATTTTGATAAGTACCAAATATTTGTAATAGTCTGTAATAAGTTTATAAATGGTAAATTGTGTGCTGACCTTAGAATATAGTAATTGTAAAACCATCCTATAGCTTCATGTATATACATAATCGCTTTAATAAATATAGTAAGTTTAATATTCATCATAATTATTCTCTTTCTTAAATGCCACTAAAGTAATACTGAATTGGTTTGCAGGTATTAGATTAGAATCCAATAAAGGTAATCAATAAAATATTAATAAATGGGGTTCTATTCAGATAGCAATACAGTATTTCCCATAAACACCAAGAGCAACATAGCGATATATACATACATACATATATATAATCTTGTTATTAAATGGCAAACCACTTTGCTTCTAAAAAAAAGTAAGAGAAAATAAACAGTCCTCCTGAGGCCCTAAGGCAAAGTTTTTTAAATTCACTCTCTAAACGTTACATTGACTATGTTTGCCTTTACACGGATGGCTCAAAAAATAAGGAGAGTGTTGGATGTTCAGTTATCCTTCCTTCAGAAACCCTCCGATACTGTCTTCCAAACATTTTTTCCGCCAAACTATTTTCAATATACCTGTGTGTGAATTTATTTGAAAATTTGGACAGCAGGCAATTCCTAATCTGCAGCGACTCATTCTCCGCCCTTCAGGGAATCCAAAAATTTCATTTGACTGACAATCCTATTGTCATGAAAATTATGAAATCACCACTAATGATGAATAAAAATATTAAATTTCTTTGGGTCCCTAGTCACACCAATATAGAAGGGAATGAATTGGCAGATATAAGTGCAAAGGAAGTAAGAACCATGTTTCCTTTTCCAAATATCAATGTCACTCTCTACGACTATCATAAATATATATTTAACCTGTGCAGAGAAGCATGGATTAACATCTGGGCAAAAACACCTGATACCAATAAACTAAAAAGGATTTATGAAAGCTTTCTTCCGTCAAGATATCTCGGAGTAAACCTGGTTACGCTATGAATTGTGTCATTAATAAAGATTTGTATATCTTTTTTTTCAGCATTTCTTTTGTTTGGATGATTTCTGTTTATTTGTTGAACAATAGAATTATCTTAATTTTAACATAGTTTGAACTTGGAAGTTTTGAACTTAAATATTGGTCAGCGGCCCAACTTTGCGTGTATTCCATATCCAGTCGAAAGCTCGCGCTATGTCCAGAAATGTTAAGAGAGCGAAGTTAACAGCAGTGGAGGACTATTATCATCCGCGCGACCACTGAAGGTTAATACCTATCTAAATTGTTTAATTTTATAAATATTTATATTATATTTTTAAAAACTGTTATTGCTGTTTGTTTACTATTGTCAATTATTAGTTTTATACTGTTTCAATTTATAAAGAATTTGAATACAATTAGGTCTACTAACAGAATCCATTATTTATCATAGATGATCCATCTATTATAAATAATTTGAAAAAAAATATGAAAAACAGTTGGGACATTAACACGCACTTTTTTCTTATTTTCTTTTTTCTTATTACCTAGAGGTACTCTTCTCTTGATCCTCTACTACTTCTCAATTTTATTTGTTTTTTTGGAAAACTTTTTTTTTCGGACAGTCTATCTCATTTCGGACAATAAGTAATATGGGTGGTTATGAATCTATTTTTACAATAAAAACAAATTAAAAAAAAAAAAAAAAAAAAAAAAAAATACACTGTATCTTTTTCATTTGAGCTTTCGAATCGAAAGTGTTCCCAGAGAATTTAATGAAATTGTAACAGTGTCGGAAAATGCATACATTACCTTCTTCAGATTCACTCAATGTGATCCCACTTTTACCTTTTGTTTATGATGTATACAATAACTGATTATATTTGTATACAAATATAAATTATAATAATTATGATTATTATTTTATATTTTATATTAGCGCACGCCATCGCGGCTTCCCCCGCTCTCACAAAAAAACAACAACTTAATAATTGATTATTTTAACTAATAATTGAATTTCATTTGATAAAAATCTTGTATGGAAGTATGAAATTTAGCATTATTTCTGCAGTGAAGTTTTCACGCATGACAGTGATTTTCAACCTGATGGAAATTGCATTGATTATGTGTTTGAAGAGTAGGTAAAAGCATGTGATTTTGTAGAAATAATTGTATTGATTTCATCTCGTTTGATTTAAATTTGTAATCATGAAAGTACAGGGTGACCAAAAGGAGTATCGGGTATTTGTTACTTCGATAAAACAAAAACTACTTATAATAAAAATAAAAAGTTTATTGTTAATTATTACAATATAAAGTGGAAAATTATTTGGAAAACATGATGTTATCTAAATGGTGACCGTTATGCTGCTGGCACTCTTCTAATCGGGAACAAAGATTGGCGATCACATGCTGACACGTAGCTCTCGATATTGCTGCCATTTCTGACCTGATGTTTTGCTTCAATTGCGTCAGGTTTGTCGGATTATTCTCATAAACCTTACTTTTAAGAACAGTGTTTAGCTGCAATTTATCAAGTGAGTGCTAGATGTAATCTTGCATTGGTGCAAGAAGACAACATTTTGAGCAATATTACATTAAAAAGAACATAACATAAATATAAATGTAAATAAATAAGTATAAAATTGAAAACCTCTTTTGTTTCTTTTTTTGAGATTTTCTCCAAAACTAAGCAAAAACGAGCAAAACTCTAAAAAACTTTTTGGCCTAGTTTTTCGGTCCCCTATAAGTTCCTGAAGTTTTACCATTTAAATTTGGGACACCCTGTATACTATTATATAAAATGACAAGCCATATTTCGTTTTTGATCACTAAACGCAAAAACTACTGAACTAATCTGTACCAAATTTTCACCACATCATCTTAATAGTTCAAGGAAGGTTTAGCAATAATAAAATTTAAAGTTTTCAATTATATAGCTACAAAGAAGCGATAAATATTTGGTGCGCAGAGAAGTTTGATAATCAACCAATAGGTGGCGAGCAACATTCGAGAGGGGTTACAAAGTATAACACAATTACAAACTATAGTAAAAGGTACGGTGATTTAGTGGGCTAGAAATTTATGATAAAATTTACTTCTTTTCAAAGCAATTGTTATTAAAAAGGTTGTAAATATATGGAGTGGCATGTGGATCTCAGTGAAGTTTAAAAATCTACTGATATGTGGCCATTTTGCAACAGAGTTTGCGATGGTAAAACTATTAAACTTAACCGTACCAAATCTTGACTACAACATCTTCATAGTTCTGGAAAGGTTTAGAATAACAAATTTTACGATAATAATAATTAAAATTTATTGTCCTGAGTGCCAGAAATGAGGTTTGCCAAACTGTCATATACAGGGTATCCAAAAAGAGTATCGGGTATTTGTAACTTCGATAAAAGAAAAACTACTTATAATAAAAATAAAAAGTTTATTGTTAATTATTACAATATAAAGTGGAAAATTATTTGGAAAACATGATGTTATCTAAATGGTGACCGTTATGCTGCTGGCACTCTTCTAATCGGGAACAAAGATTTGCGATCACATGCTGACACGTAGCTCTCGATATTGCTGCCATTTCTGACCTGATGTTTTGCTTCAATTGCGTCAGGTTTGTCGGATTATTCTCATAAACCTTTCTTTTAAGGTATCCTCATGCAAAATAGTGGACTAAGGTCGGGGCTTCTGGGAGGCCAGTTGATGTTACCCCTAAATGACCTTGTTAGGCAATAATTCGTTAACAGCTTCCATTTCTTGATTAGATGTATGCCAAGTGGCCCCATCTTGTTAAAACCACGTTCTTGAGTTTTTGGGTGTCCAAAAAGAGTATAGGGTATTTGTTACTGCGATAAAACAAAAATTACTTCAACAATTTTGATAACATACTCTTCAGTGATAAAGCAAACTTTTATATGAATGGTCATATCAATAAACAGAATTGTCGGTACTGGCAGAGGAAAACATGAACGACCCCTGCACAGCCAAAAAGTCGTTGGACCGCAGTCATAGCGTTAATAGGCATAATCGGTCCTTATTTTCATGAAGATCGACGAGGCCGACCACTCAATGTGAATAGTGACCGTTAATGCAATATGCTGCGAAACTTTTTGGGTCCAGAGTTACAGGAATTTCAAGGTTTCAACTCAAGAACGTAATTTCAACAAGATAGGGCCACTTGACGAACCTGACGGAATTGAAGCAAAACATCAGGTCAGAAATGGCAGCAATATCGAGAGCTACGTGTCAGCATGTGATCGCCAATCTTTGTTCCCGATTAGAAGAGTGCCAGCAGCATAACGTTCACCATTTAGATAACATCATGTTTTCCAAATAATTTTCCACTTTATATTGTAATAATTAACAATAAACTTTTTATTTTTATTATAAGTAGTTTTTCTTTTATCGAAGTTACAAATACCCGATACTCTTTTTGGATACCCTGTATATGACAGTTTGGCAAATCTCATTTCTGGCACTCAGGGCTATAAAGTTTAATTATTATTATCGTAAAATTTGTTATTCTAAACCTTTCTAGAACTATGAAGATGTTGTAGTCAAGATTTGGTACGGTTAAGTTTAATAGTTTTACCATCGCAAAATCTGTTGCAAAATGGCCACATATCGGTCGATTTTTAAACTCCACTGAGATCCACATGCCGCTCCATATATTTACAACCTTTTTAATAACAATTGCTTTGAAAAGAAGTAAATTTTATCATAAATTTCTAGCCCACTAAATCACTGTACCTTTTACTATAGTTTGTAATTGTGTTATACTTTGTAACCTCTCTCGAATGTTGCTCGCCACCTATTGGTTGATTATCAAACTTCTCTGCGCACCACATATTTATCGCTTCTTTGTAGAAATATAATTGAAAACTTTAAATTTTATTATTGCTAAACCTTTCTTGAACTATTAAAATGATGTGGTGAAAATATGGTACAGATTAGTTTAGTAGTTTTTGCGTTTAGTGATCAAAAACGAAATACGGCTTGTCATTTTATATAATAGTATACAGGGTGTCCCGAATTTAATTGGTAAAACTTCAGGAACTTATAGGGGACCGAAAAACTAGGCCAACAAGTTTTTTAGAGTTTTGCTCGTTTTTGCTTAGTTTTGGAGAAAATCTCAAAAAAAGAAACAAAACAAGTTTTCAATTTTATACTTATTTATTTACATTTATATTTATGTTATGTTCTTTTTAATGTAAATATTGCTCAAAATGTTGTCTTCTTGCACCAATGCAAGATTATATCTAACACTCACTTGATAAATTGCAGCTAAACACTGTTCTGATGATATTTGGTGCACTGCATCTATATATCGGTCTCTTAATTGCTCTCTTGAGTTGATTGACACCGAATAAACTTTCTGCTTATAAACTCCCCATACGAAGAAATCCATAGATGTCATATCAGGTGATCTGCGTGGCCAGGGTACTACTCCTCCACGTCCAATCCATCGTTGTGGATAATTTATATCTAGCCAAGCTCGAGCAACTCTGCTATAATGAGCTGGACATCCATCGAGCTAGAACCACATTTCAATCCACCGCTGTAAGGCAATGTCATCTAAATAATTAGAAAAGTCGTTCTCCAAAAAATGTGTAAATGTGATACCATTCAATCTTCCAGGTAAAAAATATGGTCCCACCAGTAATCCGTTCCAAATTCCAAGCCAATCGTAAGTAGCAAATTCATGTTGAAACCTATTCGCTCTAATATCTCTGGAATTTTCAAGAGCCCATACATGATAATTTCTTTGATTAACAATTCCTCCTCTTGTAAAGGTAGCTTCATCGGTCCATATAATTTTTAATGGAAATAAATTATCACCGCGAATTTTGTCAAGAAACCAGTTACAAAAATTCAATCTCTTGACATAATCTTGAGGTAATAAATTCTGAACTTTTTGGAGATGGTATGGGCAGCGATTATCACCTTTCAAAGTTCGCCATATTGCTTGCCGCGATATTGCTAATGCAGCAGATGCTCTTCGGATGCTAGTCTCAGGATTGTTTTCGAAATAGACTATTAAAAGTTAACGAAAAGACTCGTCAATTAGGCACTCTTCTATTTGAAAATTGGCGCGCATACTCCCGCACCGCTTCTAAAGCATTACCGTTACAGAAACCATACACAAAAATCATATCAGCGTATTCAACATTAGATTATGTATGCGGCATTGTGGCTTATGCTATTCACACAATAATATCTGAGTATCGACTATCTGAGAGACGAAGATCTAACGAAGAGATTTACAAAGAAATTAGGGACCTGGAAACTGATCTAAGAATCAGAAGGCTGATGTTCTATGGGCACATGAGGAGGATGAAGGAGGAAAGATTAAAAAAGAGGATCTTTGATAGGATTCTTAGCTACAAAAGTTTGGGAGGATATACGAAGAAAATGAGAGAGGAAGTAAAGAAACTTTAAATTTCGGATGCAGACTGTCTGAATAGAAACACGTACAGGAAGACACTGAAAAATCTCTCCTGTGTTAGGGGAGAAAAAAAGAGGGGTACTAAGTGGTCCTAAGAAAAAAAAGAGATGCATTCGAGGATCATAAAATTGCAATAGAAAGAAAGGAAGTCAAGATCCCGTAAACAGCTTAGCCAATGATATTCGGTCTGGTCCTGAGTAGCTGTTACGTGTTAAAAAAAAATGAATATATAACATAAATAATCCATCCTTAATTACTACTTCTTCAGATCGGAATATGTAGCAAGTGTTGAGATCCAGAGCTCTTGCTAAAAAAAAAAGAAGAAGAAAAGTGAATAATTAAAATCTCTTGTGTTTTGCAAGGACTTTTCCTTTGCATCTAACGCTCCCTCCTTCACCATTCCCTGTATAAAATCCCCGACCTTTTGAAAACAAGCATCAGTATTTGTCTGAAATATTGAAGGCACCATGAATTTTTTCTACGTAAGTTTTTTTTATTTTGTTTTTTGTATACATAGCAAATAGAAGTGGTATAGAATACCTACTGAAATAGTGAAATTTGTTTTAAAATTAATTTATGATTTTTCCGACTTCCCCTGCACTTACTGGACAAGCATTTAAAGCTCCCAATATATTACAATATACTTATCTACATGACAGTAGTAAAAACAATTTGGTTGTAAGGAGATGAGCGTTCAGACTCCACTAAACTTACCAATTCTTCTCGTGCCCAATCCGTACAGTCCTAAATCCTTCGTAAAATCCTCACTGATGCTTATTCTATAAAAAAAAAAAAAAAAAAACTTATCCATAAAGATCGTAATGTCCCATATGTTGCAAATTTGGCCCAAACTAGATTCCTACCTTTTCATAGTAAACTCATTACCCAGTCGAATCCAATAGTCTCTCAACAAGCAATTATTATGTTAAATTAGTAAACTATTACAACATACTAAGCTTACATTAAACGAAATAAAATATATAAAATAGAAAACCTCAATTAAACATGTAGCAACCCTCTTACAAGCCTCCTTGAGACCACCTTAAGAGATAGTACATGGGACAAGCTAACAGGTTTGCGATGAAATCTCAGTTTTGATTTGTTTGGACATTCCCCTTTCTTAATAAGAACCATACCAAAAAACTACTTAATTCTCCTAACTTTGTCACAAATAAAGTGATCCATAAAGGCCTTAATGCTCTATTCATTGCTGATTTAGCCCAAACCAGATACCTCTCCTTCCATAACCATTCAAATCCACGTGTTTCCCAACTCCTCCTCCTTTAAATTGCATAAATTGCAAGCTTAACATAAAAAATAATCAGTAATACAATATAAAGGATACAGATTTTGTTTCAGAATTTTTCCTTTATTTATAATATTTAGGTATACAAATTAAATTGCTGAAAGTATTCATTCCCAATAACAATAATAAGAACACAATTTCAGATAAAATATAAAAGTACAATTTCATCAGTTTTCAATTAAAATAAATCCAATAATGTCAAGGCATCTATTAAGTTTAATCAAAGATTCAAGTAACATTTTTTATCTCCTAAAATAAAAATTTCCATAACTGATGTTATTTTTTACATTGTTTGAATTGTTATCAACTTATATATTGTATTTTTTGAAGATAATTCTATTTTCTGTTATTTTTCCAATTGTTATTGTTTTTTATTGATTTTTTTTAAACTTCTTTAGCTCCAATAATAATAGTTTTTTTCAAATGGGAATTTATTTTTAAACTGGAAACCGGTATCGATAATCGAAAAATTTTGGTACCGGCACACCATTGATACATATATGTATATATTTTAGACTTTATTTGATTCATTTTTAAATAAGGGATGAGTACGTTTACTTATGTACTCTATTGTCTTTTCCAGTGTATCGTACTGAGTAGCATTATACAGGGGTGTTCAGCATAAGACTGCAGTAACTTCGGGAGGCAATTCTGGGCATCATTTACAACAAAAAATTCCCTATGAACTATAGCTCGATTCTCATCCGTTTTGTACATATTTTTATGTTTATGTTTTTTCAAGAAATTTCTACTTTTTAACAAATAATTTTTTTTCCCGAACTATTAAAGCTAGAGCAATTTCAATATGCTCATTAGAAAGAAGATTAAATTTACTTTACAAAGAGCTTTTTTAGACTTCAAAGTAGCCACATTCTTTATTAGTGTAGCCCAGAACCCTAACTCTGTAAGTCCAAATGGATTTAATTGCTGTCAAGTAAATAAGTCTTTTGTAATTAATTGAGAGCTTTGAAAGCATGTCTAGTAAATCTTGTGGTGGTTGAAAACGACGAGCAGTTTCTTGTCTTGAAAGTCACGTACTAGAATTCCAAGTTAGTCGTCTGTCCTTGTGGAGTCCTAGGTAGCGGATCTGTTCAACGGGGGTCAGTGGAATATTATTAAAAGATACTTTTCCACTGGAAGTCGTAGGTTTGCGAAGAAGGCTAAAGGTTATTTGATTGTTTGTTTGTTTCGTTTAACGTCACTTTATGCTGCTATGGCTAATCGGACGACACTACGGTGGGAATCCTAAATTTTGCCTATCCAGGTATAATTAGGATAGGGATCTTTAACGAGTACTTGGCATCGCACAGGTTCGAAACCCCTATTTTACGTCCCTTCCGAAGGACGCCATAGCTAAGGATTTTTTACTCCCTTTAAAAAAATCCTAAGGTCATCTGCCGGGCTGCGAACCCGCTATCTTGGGTTTAGTAGGTTGCTATGCTAACCACTACACCACAGGTGACCCCAAGGTTATTTGATGTGATTTCTTTGGATTTATTTCGTTCCTCTCATTTCGACACTATTTTTTGCTGGTTTGTGGGATGGGATTTGAGTGATTGAGATGCAATGAAAGGATCATTATTTACTGATAACAAACATGTGTCATCAGCGTAAGTGGTAAGGACGGTGCCAAGATTAGTCGGGATGTCAGCTGTGATAAATTGTTTCACTGTTTTTTTAAAATATATTTTACCAAGCAATCCGTTCTCGTCTAAATTTTCTAATGTTGATCAAGTTTTTTAAATTATGTATATATTGTAAAAAAATAGGAATGATCTTTAAGTCAGGGAGACTATTCTATGCAATTAAATAACTCCTTTAATACCAAATATAAGGAATAGTGAAAGAGAGAATAAATAAAAAAATTATTTACAAGTGAAATAATACATAACATTATTGGTAGGTTCAACTGATTAACATAATAAAATTAAGTGGAAATCTTGCTAATGGTAACATAAATAAAAAAATGTTTTTCATTACTTATCATGAATTATTTATGGCCCATTATTTCTTCGTTGGAACGCAATTTGTGCGGATCTCTAATTGTAACTTGTCAATCAGATAAGTAAAAAAAAACAAAAAAAAACTAATAAATAAAAAAACACACAGAAAGAATACGTAATAAACTTCGCAGCTGCATAGTAATCATGTTTATCTACGGAAATCGTCTGGAAGATGTAAACTATTAACTAGGAATACATTCCTTGTTAAGCACGAGATTTGTCCGAAGCTCTCGTTAAAAAAAAAAAATGCATAATTTAAATCTTTTGCAAGGATTTTTCCTTTGAATTTAACCCTCCCTCCTTCGCCGACGCAAGTATAAAATCATCCACCTTTTGAAAACAAGTATCAGTTATTTGTCTGAAATAGTGACGACAACATGAATTTTTACTACGTAAGTTTTTCTTTATATACATAGCAAATAGTGGTGGTCATAGTAATAATATGATGCTAGGATTGCTTTCAAATCGAAATTTTCTTTTTATTTATTACACTTGTAACAATTTATAAAATATAAAAAATAAGATTTAAGTGAATGAGACGAATTATGAATCTAATGATATGATAAGAACTTAATCAATGCATTTTATAATCTATTTAAGAAGATCCCAAGGCCATCTTCTTTTATACACATTGAGAATTATCGGAAATCAAGGAAACAATAATTAATAGGTGGTAGTATGTAGTTTATTATCAGAATAGGTATCTGAAAGTGGCCATCGTAGTTACGAGTAGGACATGTAAGTCTTAGTGGAATATTTTATTTGTCACAGAAAAAGGATATTCAAAAATTTTAGGAAGGGTTTTCAGTTGGATGGATTGGTTATGGGATGAATTTGGTGGTTAGTTAGAATATCAGTATCCTATGTCACACAGTGGGACAAACACGGCAAAAAATCCAAAATCCAACATTTGATACGCGAATTAATTTGTATTCTGCAAATACCTGCAAAAACCTTAATTTCTTTTAGTATTTTCCTCTATTCATCCCAATCGAAACAGACTTGGTCAGTTTCAGTCTCTCATTTTCTTCTTTCATCTGTTTGATATACCCCCAGCACTAATGTATCCTCTAATTTTATAGAGCATATCTCTATTTTATTTTTATTATAATTTTTATTTTATTATTAATTAATTTAATTTTTTTTTTTTTTTTTTGCTTGGTTTTTCAATTTTCTTAGTCCAATTTTATGGTTGATTTAAGATAATTTTTCTATTCGACTGTATTTTGTAGTTGTCTAACTAACGTTTGTAACACAAAGTAAAGGTGATTAAGGAATTAGTTCGGATTAATAATGAATATATCATCATTCATGGCAATTTAAATTGAGCAACTTTTGCCAACATCTTTACATTCTCTATAAAAAATTTCCTGTTCAATATTGGAGGGAATATAAAATTGTAACATCTCATTGATATTTGACTTAAGCCACTGAAGGATAATATTTTCAGATCTGCCAGAATCTGACGATCTTTGACGGCAGACAGTCGGCAACTCCTTTCCGACAAATTAATCTCTGCACTTTTAGAAATTGATTTAATTATTTCGTATTTTAAAAGGATACTCTTTTCCATTGAATCCGTTTTCCAAGACATTGAAAGATACTAGTTTCAGATCTGCTAGGATCTAACGATTTTGTAGATATACAAATTTTTTTCGGATTTATTGATGACTATATTTTTGAGTCCTCAAAGAAAATCGAAACTATGTTTTCGTAAAATATTTTTTTTGACAAAATAAGCAAAGCAAGAAAGCGTTACGATACGAAGAAGATGGTTTTTCTTATTTATATGTTACTGTTTAAATTTATATGATGGACCTCTCTAAAATATTTCAGGTCCACGATTGATTTTAATTTTTTTTTTTTTTTTTACATAAATATGTCTTTTGGCCAGGGGTCTATAGTTTTTCACGTAACGTTTTTTTCACCCCCAAAATGTGTAGTTTTTTTTCAAATTAAAGAATGTAAAATATTGGTACGCTTTAGCTCTGTTAATATTTTTCGAATCTAAAATTCGACGAAAAAATCTTATCAGTCATCTAATGGAGAATATTTGGATCTTTTGCACTTATTTCCCGCATTTCCCAGAAATCAATTGTCAGGTTAAAATTAAACTTATGATTCCTTAGCAACATTACCAACATCATATGCTATCCGTTTCATTGTCATATTCCGTGATTTAATTTTTTGTTTTAAACATGTCATTGTTCGATTTAATTCGTCGAATAAAAAAAAAAAAAAAAAAAAAAAAAAAAAAAAAAAAAAAAAAAAAAAAAAAAAAAAAAAAAAAAAAAAAAAAAAAAAAAAAAAAGAGATAGAATTTCTTCAAAAAAATGTATTTTTCATTAGACAAGAAAATTTGAGAACAATCACGAAATAAAATTATATTTAAACGAAAAAGGTTAGCGATGAAATTGTTATAAGTCGAATTGCCGTTCTGAAATTGGTTTAAAGAAGAGAACGTTTTTGGAAAACAGTAAAGTGTATCGCAGTAGAAAAGAATGTGGAACAAGAAGCACGATAGTAGTTTCTTATTTGTGCGAATTCTTATGGTGACAAAGACATCGAGAAGAAAAAATATTTAAACAAATATTTTCGGACATTACTTCCTTTTGGCCACCCTCTTATAAAATAATGTTTTTTTGTTTTGTTTTTTCCTAATGTAACATTTTTGTTTTTTATTTAATTATTTAAGAACAGGAACTATCAAACGATCTCTCATTGACCTGTTATTATTTTTGGGAAGGTTACTCATAACCCTAACACATGATAGTAAACTCAAAATAAAATGCGGGAAATAAGTGCAAAAGACCCGAATACTTTTTTGTTTTAAAGCATTTGTCACTAATACCTATTGTTTAGAAATTATAATAGTTTGAATGAAAAAAGTCATGTTTTGCCTACATTTTCTAAGGGATGAGACTTTTGTTAAATGCTCTAGCTCTTTTGATGTTTCTCGGATCGGAAATTTGACATTTTACGTATTAGAAGCATTACATATAAAAGCAGCAGGTTATAGTTAAGCATATCCATTATAACTTCGATATACAACCCTGGAAATAAAATTTTGGTTACATCGAACCAATTAGTCAGACCCGCATTGCACCTACAGATTGATTCCTATACTTCATTTCCAGTTTCACATTTTATATGAAAGCTCTATCCTATAAATTTAACTGTAAATTTTTATAAAAATTATATATTTTATTCAAATCTGTCATATTTTGAGATATGATCATCATCATCCATGGCGCTACAACTCTTGTAGTCAAGGCCTCCTGCAGCTTGGTCCGCCACTCTTCTCTATTAGATGCCGCAGCTCTCCAATTGCGGATTCCCAAGATAGACCTGGCATTCGCAGCCACTCTTCTCGTCCCACAATTCTTTTCGTCCAGGACCATCCTAGGAATCTGGTCCTGGGTCATTCTAATTATATGACCATCCCATCGAGGCCGTCCCATATTAATTACCCTTACAATATTTGTGTCCTTGTAGACCCTTGTCAGCTCAGCATACGTTCTTATCCTCCTTATTTTGACATATACGTTATAAAAATCGATAATTTTCGAAAATAAAATAATTTTTACCTCACCTTTTGTAAAAAATTTGCTTCAAGTGCTTAAAACGTATATATTAAATTGAAGTAAATTTAATGCTCTAAAATTTTGATTCTGATATTTTCTTTTTTTTTTGAGAAACGACCGTGGAAGGCATTAGAAGCAAATGTTTGACAGTGAGGTAAAAATTATTTTTTTGCGAACATTATTGATTTTCAATAATGTATATCTCGAAAACGATTGTATAGGATAAATTTTACAGCAAATTTTATTAGCTTTAATTTTTATATGAAACCTATTTTTTTATAGTCCACAGTTTTCGAGGTATAATGAAAAAACCCAGGGGCGAGGACTTTTAAAATGTTTGCTTCTGTTTACTCCTAAGGAACCCCTTAGGTCAAAAATGATCACTTATTTTATACAATCTACAATATGTTTATTGGCTGGACTAATAATACAGCTATCGAAAAACTGTGCAGCAATAAATATCTCAGAATGCATTCTTATGAATTTTTATACATCAGATGTTTTTTTATGTAAAATTATAAATATGTGATGTGTAATATAGAACAAAATATACTTAGCTAATTAATAATATATTTATTTTTTGTAATTTTTAAATTATGAAATCCTTGATATGTTTGACTGAGCTATAAACATACACCTCAACTAAATATAATAGATGTTTTAATTCATTTTAATCAAAATCTTAAAAAATCAAAACTATGCCAGAAGATATTTTCATGAACAATGGAAATTTCCATTAATTCAAGTGATAATACGTATTACCTTATTGTGTTGCCAGATATTTGGAGTCATCTTCGCCCTTTTTTATGGGAATGTCTGCAGTGCTGGCCGTAGCAGAGCCAGAACCAGAACCTGAACCAGGTCATCATCACGGACACGGTCATGGTCATGGAGGACATGGAGGATATAAAGGCTAAATGACCAATAGTATTCACCACACCACCATATACAGGACCACTAGCTTTCACAAAAGAAAAAATATATATAGAAATATATATTCAGAATATATGCATTGCATTCGTTAAAAATAATAAATATAGTAATTTTTGTATTGTTTACTTATTTCATAAAACCTTTGTTATGGTGCCAAGATGAATTGTAAACAAAATCAGTTTGGATGTAACCTAATTTTAACCCCAGCTACAATATTATATAAAACTTTTCAGCTATTACGAATATCATTTTCTTTCTTCCATATACAAAGCATCAGTTAATATGCTTACAAAAAAAAACTCCTAATAAATTCGTAGATTGGACATAGAGTATTTTTATTAATACTATGTTGTTTCAAAAGTCCTGTCGTTTTTATTTATTTATTTTTTTTGGTATTTAAAAATTCAATTAACTAATAATTAAAAAATAACTTTATTCATGCAAGATTTTTCTTAAGTTCAAACACCTGGTGTGTTAAGACATTGCAAACAGAGAAAAAGCCATAATATTTAAATTATATTTTAATCCAATAGTTACCTACGGATCAGAAACATGGAACATTACGGAAAAAGAATGGATCAGAGCGAGACAGTGAGATGAGGTTTATAAGAGCAATTAAGGGAAAAACGAGAGGAGATAGAATAAGAAATGAGGAGTTGAGAATACTTTGAGAGAAAGAGTAGATAAGACGAGGCTAAGGTGTTTTGGCCATGTTAAAAGAATGCAAGAGGATAGGATTCCTAGGAAAATGGAAGACCTGATTTTAATTGGAAAAAAAGCCAAGAGGAAGACCGAGAAAGTGATGGGCTGATGGTGTGAGAAGAGATATAGAAATACGAGAAATACAGCGGTGAACAGTACAAGAAGAAGAAAATCCAGACACAGCATTAGTTGGAACGGAGGAGGATATGTATGAATGTATGTAACTTTATTATTCAAAATAATATCCACTGCAACTAATAACTTTGTCCGACTGTGATGCAAGAGCCCAAATACCGTTTTTAAAAAATGTTTGATCTTCACTGGTAAAAAAACTGATTTAATTCTAATTCTAGACTTCGTTGGTTATCAAGTATTATCTGAAATGGAACGAGAAGCAAGTTGTGATAATAATGGATTTGAATGATAGTGGTGTTTGCTATGGAATGATAGATATCTGGTTTGAGCAAATTAAGAAACGTAAGGTATATTAAGGTCTTTGTGGATAAGTTTGTTTGTGACAAAGTAAGGAGTATTGAGGATTTTCAAAGAATTTGAGATTGTAAAGATTGGATACGAGATGAATTGGATGGTTTATTGGAGCCCCAAAGGTCAACTCCATATGTCATAATTGGTCTAATTACTGTTATGTAAATAAGTCTTTTGTACTTAATTAATTGGAAGGTTTGAACGTTTTTTAAGTAAATGTTGAAGTGTTCGAAAACGACGATATTGTATACAGTTGTAAATTTCATAAATAGATAAACAAAAAAAAATTAAAAACCTATTTTTTTTTGTCACCATAATGTAACCATCCACCAAAATGTGCCCGTTGTGGACCAAACCACGAGAGTAGCAGTTACCAAAAAACACAGGAAACGCCTGCGACCTGTGAAGGAGCGCATCCTGCCAACTACAGGGTTGGCATACTCTCAGAGATTTAAGAAACCTCATTCAACCTCTTTTAAGCCTTCTGCAACAGATTTCTGATGTAAAACAAGCCTTATTCCCATCATGCGCCCTAATTCTTTAACTGTGGATTCCTTGTCCATTCTTCTATGGAACACTAACGGACTTCCTCAACATAAAATAAACTTGAACTATGCCTACGTGAAAAACGAACGGACGTAGCCCTGATAACCGAAACTCACCTTACTTCCCGACATAAAATTCACATTCCTGGCTACACTATTTACCGAACGGAACATCCAGATAACACTGCTCATGGAGTCACAGCCATCGTCATCAAATCTTCACTTCGACACAATTCAATGCATATACCACCCCACATACAGGCCACTGCAATCACACTTTACACAAAACAAAACACTATAACACTGGCAGCTGTGTATTGTCCTCCGAGGTTTGCCATTTCATCTCACTTGTTCAATAGTTTCTTAGATAAACTGGGAAAATGTTTTGTCGCTGGTGGAGACTATAATGCCAAACTCCAAGCTTGGGGCTCCCTTTTGTGTACTCCGAGAGGTAGAAATTTAAGATCTGTTCTCCATAAACAATAAGTAGCAGTTCCGATCTCTGCTCTGATTATTCCCTGGTTCATTTAACATATTTTAATTGAGCAACATGTCACAAAATGTGTTCAAATTAACAGAAAACATGTAAGTATATAAGTAATACCTACTACCGCAATATCAGCTTATGACTTGTCTAGGAACATAATATCTAGGAGCCAACTAAGTTCAGTCAATTAGTATTGATTTTTGGAACATCAATCTCTGTTTCAGTCTATTTCCAAAAATCAGGGGCTCTGGTATATTGGCCGCAATATTTTGAAGTTCTATGGTCAACCTTTCTTGACTCAAAGTGAAAACATCCTTCATACGGTTGACAGGATTCACAATGACTTTTCTATTTTCTACTTTCAAAATGTGGCAGGCTGCGAAGGACCATCTTCTTTTTGGGTAATCTGGCTGTGACGTAATCACCATACTCAAACGTGAGAAACTCATATCCTGTCATTCCGTTTTCTTTCATCTCATCTTGCCCTTCTAAAGTCCGTTCACACTTTTGATTGGAGTCCACCTGGTCATGAATGTCTTTTTATCATTTGGTAAACAAATATGATGCAGCATCTCAAGATGACCATCTTCCACTCTCTCTTCTTCGAGTTCTCGTTCTGCTCTCTCGTCTATACAAATAACTTGTATGATTTCGCCCTTTCTCACTTTCCAATTCATTAACCATGTTCTTTTTTACTGTGTTGTTTACCTCTGCACACAAGTTCTACTTGATTCTACACATACTGCAACAGGGATGAAACTGTTTCGAATATGTTTCGCCTGGTGGTCATAACGGACATTAAGGGAAAAAAGCGGGGTCGTGGGGACACGGACATTGAGGTTAACAAACCAATAGTACTCATCTCTACATAGATAAGGACTATAAAAATAATAATAATAATAATAATAATAAATGTTCTGAACATATGCTCTGTACTCCTCAAATATAATAAATATAACAATTTTTAGATTGTTTACTTATTTCACAAAACCTCTGTGCTCGTTCGAACTGGATTGGTAGGGATTTTCATAGCATTAAGAGGTGTCATAAACCAAATCATTACCGGTTTCGATCCAATTTTATCGAGTACCACTTGAAATGCCCTACGTTTTAAGTGTCACGAAGGTGTAGGTAGTTGGGGCATGCAGTCATAAATATACAATTTAAAAAAAAAAAAAATAATTAACTTATAGTGCCCACGATTCGAGCCTCAATGTATACCTTAATCAGGGGTATAAGATAAAGAAACAAAAAGGTATTATAAAAAAAGGGAGTGAATGTTAAAAAGATGAGAAATGAAAAACAGTAAAAAATAAAAAAGATTACACGATTATAAACAAGAAAACTAGCAAAAATAATAAACAAAATATTTAATTTATTTGTTTCCATTTTTTTAAACATAATTTTATTTTGTTTTTTCATACTGTTTTTATTTTATTATCTTTTAAACATTCAACCCATTCAAACAAACAAACAAAGAGTAGTAAAAAATTACATTTTTACAGCTCCCAAAAAATGATATTGATTATAATGACAATAATATGTAAGGTCACTAAATGTGTAGCAGAAATCGCAATAAAATCCAAACTTTTATTGAGTTTACTTAAATAAAACAAAAACTCAATTACAATTCGCAAGTATTTAAAATATTAAAAATAGATAGGAAAACATTGCTTGTCTTTTCTACGCTATTGTAGTACAAAATATTTTGTGATGATAAATTATCATCTGTTTGAACTATGTATTTTTTTTTACAGTTATCATGTCTTTGACAATCCAACACCATAGTCTAGTCAAAAATAGTAAAATCAGAGGAACAAGAATAACTAGTTCCATTTTTTGAAGAATTTGTAGAGAACGGTCCCCCTGAACAAGAACCAATAAAGAGTCCTTCCAAATTCCGGTGCCGCTGAGGGAGGGGGGCTTTAAATATTCAATTTTAAGGTTTTTCACTTATAACTCGAAAACGGTGCATTTCATTCAAAAATATTTTATGTACACATTAAAGCCTAATAAATTTTCTACAAGTTTAATTATATACATATTTACGAAAAACTGGACCGTTTTCGTGCTACCTGATCTGGAAAAGTTGTAATTTTCGAAAAAATTGTTTTTCACTCATGTTTTTTGTATATTTTTATCATCTAGATCTTCACTCGTCCATTTTAGAGGAAAGTGGTCAGGGTAAAACTTGTGCAGCATTAAATTGTCTATAAGAATATATATCATACGGTAATTTATATTGAAAACATCGCAACTTACAGCAAGAAGTATATGAAATTAAAGATTTCCACGAAAATCCTGATTTCCCAATTAAATTTTCCATTTTAAATTTTCCATCCGTTTTATTCAACGGAAACATAATCAGTTGAAATTTATACAACAGTTAAATTACACTCAGTTGGTGATAAACCTTAGCGGAAAATTACGTAATCGTGTGCGTTTTCAAAACTGACGGGCTTCAAACCCCTACATCAAGCATTTCTCCGCGAAAACACGTATAACTCTGAAACTATTTGTTCAATCCATAACTTATTATTTCCATTTGAAAGCTGGTTAAATTTACTATTAGACCTAACATACGAAATTTTGATCAAGTCCAGTAATATACACATGCGAGGACCCTAAAAACTCGTGCTATTGTAAAACCCAAGTTGCTTCAATTTCGTAAAAAAAAACAGCGCCAGCACGCTAAATGTGTATTTTTTGGGAAAGCATGGCAAACTTAACATGTTCAGTGTCCTGGCGTGGGCATTTTACGCGATGTAATCAAGATTAAATGTACGTGGTTTGATACTAAATTCAACCAGCTTTAAGTTGAAAAAAAAAATTATGGATCGAATAAATAGTTTCGGAGTTATAACAATTAATGTGCCAAAAAAAACTTAGATATCACAACGGTATACGTTGTTTTATCGTACCGACATGGACATGGGCATATGTAGTGCTTTATAGAAAATTTACCCACCATTGAGAACGATAAAAGAAATTTAGGATCGGATGAGTAGTTTTGGAGTTATAGCGAAGAATGTGGCAAACAACTTGGGTTTCACAATAATACGCGTTTTTTAGCGGCCTCGCTTGTGTATATTACAGGACCTGATCAAAATTTCGTAGGTTCGAACTAATAGTAAATTTAACCAGCTTATAGATGGAAATAATAAGTTATGGATCGAACAAATAGTTTCGTAGTTATGCGTGTTTTCGCGGAGAAATGCTTGATGAAGGGTTTGAAACCCGTCAGTTTTGAAAACGCACACGATTACGTCATTTTCCGCAAAGTCTTATCACCAACTGAGTGTAATATAGCAGTTGTATAAATTTCAGCTTATTATATTTCCTAATAAGCTGTCCGTTGAAATGTACATCAAAATTTAATGAGAAAATCAGGATTTTCGTTTAAATCTTTAATTTCATATACATCTTGCTGTAATTTGGGACGTATTCAATATAAATTACCATATGATACATATTCTTATTGGGAATTTAATGCTGTACAAGTTTTAACCTGACGACTTTCCTCTAAAATGGACGAGTGAAGATCTAGAAGGTAAAAATATACAAAAACATGAGTGAAAAACAATTTTTTCGAAAATTACAACTTTTCCAGATCAGGTAGCACGAAAACGGTCCAGTTTTTCGTAAATATGTATATAATTAAACTTGTAGAAAATTTATTAAGCTTTAATTTCGTACAGAAAATATTTTTGAATGAAATGCACCGTTTTCGAGTTATAACTGAAAAACCTGAAAATTGAATATTTAACCCCCCTCCCCTTCCCCCAGTCCACGGAATTTGGAGGGACTTTATTTGTCCTTTTTCAGGGGACCATTCTCTACACATTCCAGAAAAAAATTGGAATTAGTATTTTTAGTTCCTCTGATTGCCCATTTTTGGTCGAGATTGACTGGACTAAGCAGATGTTTCAAGGTATTTATGATGAATAAGTTTCACATTTTTCTTTTGATTTAATCTATTATTTAAAAAAAAATATCTTTAAGGATCATCTTTAGCTACTCCCAGTTGGCTAATGGTTCTCGGTTTGGTAATATTTATGTTATATTTTAAATAATCTTCCGTATGATAGCGCTATAAATTAAAATTACATTTTTTTTTTTTAAATTATACTTTAAATTGATTGCTTACCTCAACTGTTTTGGACAAACAAACAATGTTGCTGTTTGGGGAGGATTAAAGAGTCGCCTGCTGATTCCACTATTCCTCTTATTACTAACAGTGATTATATTATTCCCAAGTAGTTAAACATATTTCAGTTTCATTTGAAAAGTAATAACAGCTTTCCTGTATGTGGTTATGAAGCTGGCCAATTCGCGAGGAACAACAATAAAGCATTTGTAAGAGAGAGTTGTAAAGAAAGTAACATTCTTCGTTGGTTTTCAATTTTTTTTTCTTTACCGTTCTTAACCGTGGTCATCCATTTTTATTTTTAACTTAAAAGGGAAACCTTCATTTCTACATCGAGCTGCCAAGAAAGTAACAGACTGCAACAAAATTTGATCATACAACAGCCTGCACAACTTAACAGTAAAGGACACATCCTGTTGTATGATAACACCCTACTTTATAATTAAATGCAGACATTAAATGAATTAAAGGATCTAAACCACTACAGACTACCACTTCTTCACAGAAAGCTTCGAGTGAGGAAAATGATTTAAAAATGGTTAAGTAACTAAAGTTTAAGCGGAAGACTGCCTTCAAGAAGATGCCTGTGATTTAGTTTGGTGAGTCCCCCTTCTTTACTCCAAATCCGTATCCAGGTAACCAATGTCCTAAAAGACAACAGATCACATCCCGGAGCTAGCGGCAAAACTCCATTGCCTTTATTCTTTGTAGATCTCGAACCAACTCCTGGAGTGGAACAAATTTATGAGGTCTCATCAATCTATTATACTAGAGTAAAAATAGAAAAAGCCGTACCCCAAACGTGATATCGTTCAATGTCACAATTGCCAGGCGTACGGCCATACAAAAACTTATTGCCACCACATACCGAGATGCGTTAAATGTGGGCAAACGCATAAATCCAATGAATGCACAAAATCTAGAGAACTTCCAGCAGTCTGTGCCCTCTGCCAACAAGGACACCCTGCCAACTACAAGGGCTGCCAAACTTACAAAAACTTACGCAACAGGTTCCAAACAAACCGACCACAGGCCGAAGAAACAACACAGACCAGAGGAAGACAGCCCTCGAAAATTGCCACGTCATCTGTTTCTTTTGCAGAAATGCTGGGCGGAAGAAGATACCAGAAAGAAAATGGGGCCATGCCGCTTCCTCCTCAACAGCCTCAATTTCCTGATCCTCAACCTCAGCAACCACTGCCCCAACCACAGCACCAACTGACCATACAACATGCTCCAGCACCGCTAATCCAACCTAATCCACACACCCTTCATCAGATACCCCATATTCCTCCTCCTCCAACTACCTCAGATCTCACATCTTTATTTAACTCCTTCCTATCAGAGTTTGAAAACTCTCATTACCCACTTATATCACTTCTTTCAAATGTTGTCCCTCTTCTCATTCCTCTTCAAAAAAATCCTTAAATGCCTTCAGCAAAACCCTTATCCATTCTCCTTTGGAATGCGAATGGTATTCGCAACCACACTAACGAACTGACATCCTTGCTACATGACAAAGAAATCGATGTAGCTTTAATAACAGAAACAAGACTGACCAGTAAACAACGTCCAATTATTTCACAATACCAAACTTACCGAACAGACCACCCTGATGGTAGAGCCCATGCTGGAACTGCTGTCATCATCCACCATTCCCTCTCTCACCACGTATTCCCTTTACCAGCAAATGAATTCCTACAACCCACAGCAGTTGTTATCAAAACTTTCTCCTTTCCAGTTACGATTGCAGCGGCCTACTGCCCCCAAATAAACCAATTTCCACATCCCAGTTCAACTCATTTTTTGATTCCTTAGGTCATCGCTTCCTCCTAGGTGCTGACTTCAATGCTAAGCACCAGCAATGGGGTTCAAGAACCACCAACTCCCGTGGGCGAGCATTGCAGTCTGCACTTAATTCCCGAAGATCCTTTATTTCTCCCGGCACTCCTACATATTGGCCCACGGATCCTAACCGAAGCCCGACCTTCTTGACTTCTTCATTCATTCAGGCTTAGGATCCCTCCATTACTCTATTGAACGCCTGGATGAACTTTCCTCCGATCACAGTCCTTTAATTTTAACCCTCTCCGTCACTCCAATCCCAAAACCTCCTCCCCCATCATTTATTAGAGGACCAGTAGACTGGAACCTCTTCCGTCAAACAATATCCGACACTATAGACCTTAGAGTATCCCTCAAAACCTCCCAGGACCTTGACAATGCTACTAATTCCTTCACTACCATGATCCCAGCAAGCAGCCTGGGCAGCATCCTCACCTCGTTTCCCTCCAATCTTCGAAAAGAAAAATCCTTTATCCCAAGATCTACTGGACCTTATCCAATCCAAACGTCATGCAGAGCTATTTGGCAAAGGACCAGGCATCCGGATGATCGGAAATCCTATAATTACCTTACCAAACTCCTTAAAAAAAATATGGCTACCTTCAGATCCAAATCCTATAATTCCTATCTTTCTTCACTTTCTTCTTCAGATAACTCCCTCTGGACCACCACCCGAAAAATCCTTAAATATCAGCCAACCTCCCATCCTCTCCGACGTGCAGATGGTTCATGGGCGTCTTCTGACGTGAACAGATCCGAAGAATTTGCCCAGCACCTTTCCAGCATATTTGTTCCCCATCCTGAATCTAATCCTACCCACACAACGACGGTTCATGAATTTCTTGATTCGCCGATTCCTCTTTCCTTACCTCCTAAAGCAATAAACCCCTCTGAGGTCAAATACCTTATAAACAAATTAAAACCCCGTAAATCCCCTGGATATGATCTCCTTAGTTCACAAATCCTCAGGCAACTTCCTCATAAAGCAGTCATATTCCTCACCTACCTTACAATTGTATCCTGCGGACAACCTACTTCCCATTGCTATGGAAACACTCCACTATTATCCTTTTCCTCAAACCGGGCAAACCTCCCAACAACCCTTCATCATATAGACCAATTAGCCTTCTCCCAATCCTTTCAAAAATTTTTGAAAGGCTCCTTCTTAAACGTATCCTACCCGTCCTTGAATCGGATAATATTCCCTCTCACCAGTTTGGATTCCGCACTAGCCATTCCACTGTCCAACAAGGCCTCAGAGTTGTTGATCACATATCCTCAGCACTTGAAAGCAAACAGTATTGCTCCGGCGCATTTCTGGACATAGCGCAAGCTTTCGACCGGGTATGGCATGCTGGTTTGCTTTTCAAACTCAAAACCCACTTACCTCAATCACTATTCCTAGTCCTTAAATCCTACCTCTCTAATCGTTCCTTCCGAGTTCGCTGCGGAATGGAATACTCTAACTGCTATTCTATAGAGGCTGGTGTTCCACAAGGTAGCGTTCTAGGTCCAGTCCTTTATGTCCTCTACGCAGCAGATATCCCTACTACTCCTAATACTTTCCTTGCAACATTTGCTGATGACACTGCTATCCTTTCATCACATTCAGATCCTTTAATAGCTTCCAATAATCTCCAAAACCACTTATCCTTGATTGAAGACTGGTGCGATAATTGGCGGATCAAAGTAAATGAAAATAAATGCACCAACGTAACCTTTACCCTCCGCCGAAAATCCTGTCCTCCTATCAATTTCAATGGTATTCCACTACCTAAAGCTGACACAGTTCGGTATCTTGGATTCTACCTAGACAAAAGACTCACATGGAACCCTCATACTCGACTCAAAAGGCAAGAACTTAACAGACGCTTCAGCCAATTGTATAGGCTACTAAATAGGACATCTCATCTATCAATTGAAAACAAAATTCTCATATACAAAACCATCATTAAACCTATTTGGACTTACGGACTTGAACTGTGGGGGACAGCAAAAAAGTCGAATATCAAACGCATTCAATCCTTCCAATCCAAAATCCTCCGAACTATAGTAAATGCTCCTTACTATGTTTCCAACAAAACCCTACATAATGACCTGAATATACCATACGTCCTCGACCTTATACCCCTTAAATTCTCAAAATTCCATCGCAACCTTTCCTTTCATCCTAACCCACTAGCTCAATCATTATCCGCTCCCACACATCCTGATGACCCCCCTCGCAGACTAAAACGGCAGTGGCCCCGAGATCTCTTGTAAAAATTTCTTATATTGGAGTTCTGGCAATTCTAAGGCGAGTTATTATAGTTTGAACCATGCGATTTAATAATAATAATAAAGTTCTAAAAACGTATTTACTCTAAGACCTCAAGTCCCTTACGAATAAAAAATAATTCAAGGGCCCTCAGAGCTTTAAAATGAAATAATATATTTTGCAATAAAATAACAAATAATAATAAATTATTAACACCTTGTTATTGCCGCCGACGATTCTGTCAGAGGCCTCCGAAGTCGCTACGGGCAGGCGAACGCTTCTCGCAGGCGGTAAAATCTGATTGGGATCTCCTCCTCTTATATAACCACTCATTAAGGGTAAAAATAAATTTTCACTAAATGTCATAAGAAACAAAAACACCTTTAAGAAAAGAAAAGGGTCTTGGAAGGCTATCTTGCTTTGGTCAAAAATCACTGGAAGACCATGAGGTCTTGAACAAAACAGGTGTACAAGAGAGCAGCCAGTAGAAGAATGAAGAATTTTCCTGTAGGGATTAACGCAGATAAGGGCTAGTTACCTTGAGATTTATAGAGCGCGTCAATATACGGTATATTAAAGTTTTTCTCCTTCCCCCCCCCCTCACAAAAGCGCCGATTGGCGCGAACACTTTATGTATATAAACTGATAATATTTTATTTAACTAAAAAGTTGCTGTTGACAGGATATGTGGATCTGGATGGATAGTAGGTGGTTAAAGAAGTGCAATTTGAAAGCGGTTCAATGCAATAAGTCTTTTAAAATGTATATTAAAATAATATAATTGATGGACACTTAAATGGTCTCAGTAGTTAATATCTGGTGCAATTAAAAACGTAATTTCAATGTTGAATAAGAGGTGCGAAAGGCTTGAGATCATCAAATTCGTAGTAAACTTAACAACCACCAAGATTTCGACACATCCAAGAAGTGTATTGAGAAATTATTAGGTGGTTGAAGCGCAATTTATCAATGGATAAAATAAATCTGAGATTAGTTTTGTATGAAGTACAATAACAAATAAAAGCCCATAAAATACTATCGCTGATGTTTTTAAATTCTACAAAAACCAGTCGTCTGTACGTGTCTTATCTTGACTAGCACATGATACACTGATACATTATGAAAGGACAGTGATGCTTATGCTAAAATGAGACTATCAATGTTTTTAACCTAAACATTTAAATGATCATTGAATATTTTACGATAGGAACAAATTATAACAATTTCTATCTAAATGTTTGAACCGATAAGAGTTCTGCAAGTCACCACTGCTATATAACCACTCATAAATCTAAGCCAAGTATCAGTCATCCCTTTTCTATTGAAGATGAATATATATTATGTAAGTATACTTTTATTTTTTTTAAATATACTCTAAGGATAAAATAAAGACATTAATATTAAAAAAATCAATATCTGCTATATTTTACGGCATTGTTATCTGAAATACTTTCGAATGTTAAAAAAATAATGTGCTAACGCTAAATTTGTATGTGATACAAAAATAATACACTTATCCAAACAACTTATCATTATTGGAAGATTAAATATGTTTTGCGATTATTTATATGGAATTTAAATTATGTTTAAATTATATTTATTGTTTTATTTTTTACTTTATTTTATTTCTGGTATATATTTTTTTATTTATATTATTTTTATTTATTTATTTATTCATTTATTAGTTTCAACAATTTTCACCTATTTTATATTATCGATTATTATATTTTTTTTTTTTACTTTATTTTATTTCTTGTATATTTAAAGGTTGTTTATTTTAGTTTTATGACTTTATTTCTTTTGCTTTATATTATATCTTTATACATATTGTGTCAAGGAGTCTTTGTCATCCACATGACCCGTTGCTTTTCAATAAGGGACCTTGTAATTATTCAAAATAAAAAGTGGTTATGTTGCTCTGATAGAAATTTTTACGAAAGCTCTCTGAAGAGAAATTGAATGGAGAATATATTTTTTTTATAACATTTGTCTCTAGGACCTACAGTTTAGGTCTACATTGGTTTGAACGAAAAAAGTAACGTTGGAAACCGCTATATTCATTCAATTTAGATTATTTCGAACAGTGATAATTTTTAAATTCATTTAATTATTAATTAAATTCTTTTAATTATAAAATTTAAATTCGTAAAATCAGTATACTATAGAGATATATATGATCTATTGATTTTCCCAGTCAGGGAGGTTTTGATAATATCATTATCTTTTTTAAAGTTCGATGATTAATTACGAAATAAAGAGTTCCTTTTTAAATGTGACCACTTGCATTTAGTAAAAAAAAAAATTAGCAATCTGAAAAAAAAAACTGATATATTAATAGTCCGTTGCTTAAATTCGATCATATGATTTCATCTGAAACTTTTGCTTACTATATCCATGATTTTTTTCTAATTTGATGCTGGACTTTATAAGAAATATTATTCAAATCTGAATTCAATTATTTCTATAGTTGGGTTATTAATTTATTTTTATTGTACACGTTGTGGTAAATCATTATTTGTGGTCATAGTTAAGGAACTGTTCGATTTAAAAGGGAATTTCGTAGATACAGTTATATACTCAAAAGTTTATTCGATAGAATGTAAAATTGACCATTATGTATGCTAAAGCTTCCTTTCAAATAAATGTTTATAATTTTTACAAAGGGCTAAAAATAGTTATAGGCATGTTGTACCGGTTATCCATATACAAGATTAGTTACCCTATTAGTTTAGAAAGTAACTTAGTTGTTAAAGTTAACCATCATGAAATGATATTTTAAAATAACTATTTATCAAAGTACAATTTATAGCCGAACTTTTAATTGTTTTTTTTGCACAAGTTGAAATGGCACACAATGTAGAATCATTCCAACATAAAAGTAAATAAATTACAAGAAATCGGTATGTATTTTTTGTGAATTATCTTCTTTCAATATTTCCAGTTTTCTTTAAACAGCTGTAGCCATACTCGAAGTACAGAATACATATAACTATACTAATTAGAGATTTGAGACGTAAGGTCTAATATGACCATGACTAGCAGATGTTGTAGTATTAAAGTTTTAAAATGACATAATCAAACAGGCAAATGTATAGATAGATATAGATGTATTTTAGGACACTATCTGAGAAAAATATTTTTAACGGCTACTGGAAAGGGATAGGCGGGAGAGTTTCATTTTAAATGAATCTTGAACCCTTTTAAGAAATATTTCTTCTGGTAATATCAGGAATAAATGGAGTAGTCCTTTATTATTTTGAAAGTCTTAGCTCCCCCATAACAGGTCATCATAACTAGTTGTCTTAAAAAAAAAAAATTAAATAAAAGAAAATATCAAGAAAGGGAATGAGGCAAGAAATAAATGTTACAAATGTAAACATATTGTCAGTGCATTTTTTTCCAAATTCGACAAAGTGTCGATTAAAGATTAAAATGCAAACCAAGTCGGCTTCATAAGGTACATGAAGATTTAAAAGAAATTGGCCTAAATGAAGAAGAAATTGTAGACACAAAATTAAAGAGTGGGAACGGACGTATTCGCTTAGGAAAGGGGTTCAGGCTTTTTAGACTGACCCATTTTTACACCATCGCCAGCAGAGTGATTCCTCCTCACTCAATCAAGACAAAAGTCAACTGAGGCGCCAGGATCTACGATAGCAACAAATCTTAAAATGCTGAGGAGGCAACAGAAGATCATTTGATTCCAATTATTATTATTATTTGTTTTTTGTTTTTTTATATTAATAAATAAAGGATAAGAAAAAAAAATAAAATAAAATATATATATATATATATATATATATATATATATATATATATATCTTATATATATATATATATATATTATATAGAGAGAGAGAGAATGAAAAAATTCACTATATAATTATCTGTGAATTTTTTCATGAGAACATTCCCGTTTGAATATTGAAACGTAAATAATTTGATTTTGTTACTTAATGAATTTTACCTCCAAGCAAGGTAATATGTATTCACCATGTTCATTCAATGCTGCAGAAAAAATACTTATGAAAAATGCTGGACAACATATTGCTATAGTTTAATTTATTAAATCACCAATTGAATATCTAACCACGAGAATTATATGCCTTCTTGTTGCATTATTGCTCTATGGTACAACCTTACATCCTCAGTCATTTTAAATGTCAATCTTGTAATTGCAATAAGTAAATGGAAACAACTTCTTAGTGGATTGTTAGGACAGGTACTTGCACTTAACCAGCAGTGGGTTCCTTTATCATAATTGCTAGGTGTTGTGAACTATGATATGATAATAGTTTACTGCTCGCAGGTTTATTAGCTTCAAAGAAAATGTATTAAGAACCATTCCCATAGAACTAACATGTCCCAATCCAGTAAACTGGCATTAAGAATTATTTTAATACGATCGATAATCAATCAAGTTGACGTAACCCCTTTTATTTTAAAGTATTATTTTTGTATTCATGTTTTACTCGTAAGAAATTAAATGGAAAATATATGGATAGAAATTGATAGATTCATATTTTAAAGAAATTTGTCTGATCTCAAATTTCTTTTTTCTACCTTAAAGTTGGTTAAATTTTCTATTAGATCATATATATATTAAATTTTAATTATTTCCGTGTAATACCTATGCTAGCATGCTAGATCGAACAAATTTTTTAGGAGTTATAGATAAAGTGTGCCACAAAAAACTTAGGTTTTATAACAGTTTACCGTTTTTAGCGTGCTGGCATGATTAAAAAGAATTAATTTAAATTTAATATATATGATCTGATAGTAAACTTAACTGACTTTGAGATGAAAAAAAATGAATTTGGGATCGGATAAATATTTTTGGAGTTATAACGAGTAATTTACTGAAAAAATAAGGATTTCACAATAGTACGGGGTTCTCAGCGTTCGGGCATGGATGTTTTACGGGACTTGATAAAAACTTCATATATAGGGTCTGAAAGTAAATTTAACCAGCTCTCAGATGAAAAAAACATATTTTAGATTAAACAAATAGTTTAGGAATCAGAAAAAGAGCACGAAAAACGCGTTTTCGCGGAAAGCTGCGATTTAACGCAAGTTATTCGCTTTCCCAGCGTTCTGCTAAAAAACAGTTGATCTTACAGAAAAATGCAAAGTCATGGCGCTCTAGTACGTTCCCTAAGAAATATGTATTTCTGAATATGAAATTTTACATAAATTTTAATGAATATTAATATAAATCATAACTGCCTCATGGATATGTTTCAAATTGTGATTTTAAAGGGTAATGAAACATATACACTACTAGTTAAAGTTATGCATCACGGATTAAAATAAACAAATAAATAAATAAAAAAATAATTAAAAAGTAAATTCGTACACACTCGTAAAACCAGTTTTTAAGAATAATGTGAAATTAAAATATGAAGGAGATGCATGCCATGGCTCACATTTCGATAAAGCCCACTCTACTTATACAAATTTGTTCACCTCTCTCTAACTTCCTATGTTCTGGGTAACTCTGTATCTTTTGTTTACACGTATTTTGATTCTAATATTCGAACTGCCATTTTTTTTTTTTTCTTTTCGTCAGCTAAATTATGATTCTGAAACACTGTGCCCTGAGGAAATTCGACTACACTACATTTCTAAAACTAAGTCAGTAACCTCAGTCATATAAACACTATAGTCTGAGCGCTGGCTGATGGCGCTTGGGAAAAAGTAAAGGAGTTAGGTGTGATTGGTCTGGGCCAACGAGTGGTGCAGGTTTGTCGGTTCTCTCACCACCTAGCTTGAAAGGTTCACGACAGCTCTGCCTCTCATACAGGCCACATTGAGTTTTTGTTTTTTATGTTTAAATTTTAAACTAATGGTGTCGAAATTGGAGAATTAAAATAAACCGCACCAAATAACCTTTACCCTTCGCCGTAAACCTACGTCTTCTTGTCCTACAGTATCCTTAAATAATATCCCTTTGATCCCTGTTGAACAGATCCGCTATCTTGGACTCCAAAGAGACAAACGTTCAAGCTAGTATTCACATACGAGACTAAAACGGCGGGAAACTGCTCGTCGTTTTCGATTTCTTCAACATTTACTTGTCAAACGTTCAAACCTTCCGATTTACTACAAAAGACTCATTTACATGGCAGTTATCAGACCTATTTGGACATATGGAGTTGAGCTTTGGGGCTCAACTAAACCTTCTAATTCTTCCCGTATCCAATCCTTACAATCCAAAATCCTTCCAAAAATCCTTAATGCTCCTTACTTTGTTACAAATAAACTTATCCATAAAGAACTTAATGTTCCATATGTTGCTGAGTTAGCCCAAACCAGATAGCTATCCTTTCATAGTAAACACCATAACCACACAAATCCACCAGTCCTGTAACTTGCTTCCCATTCTATTCCCGATAACCCTCCGAGGCGTCTGAAAAGAAGATGGCCTAGAGACCTTCTAGTGTAATTTTTTTTTTTTTTTTTAGGGCTACTGATGAGTAGTTCTTTTCAAGTTTCGCATGTTACTGTAATCATAATCAACTCATTTACTAGATGTATATATTTTGTACAGTTGTAAATTTCAATAAATGGATAAAAAAAATAAATAAATAAAAAAATTAAACTAGTATTATAAAGTGTCAGGGGAAAGCATCACATCAAATTGTAAGGTATTCACATCGCAAGCTCACGAAATGGTTTTATAAGTTCGAAAATAAAATACGATAGTGTTTCCACTATTTCTTTGTTTTTTTTAATTTTATTAGATAACTTGGTCCCTTAGGATTAACAATTACAAATAGAAAAAACTAAAATCATCTTCGGCTATGATACCTTTTGTGTACATATATTGCTAATAAACAAATTAAAAATTGCATTAAATGAAAATTAAGAAAAAAAAATGAGGTAAGACAAAAATATTTAAAAAATAGTTATTAGATGAACAAAAGATAAAATAATAACCACGATTCTTAAAATGGTTAAGCTGTAGTTAAAATTATAAAAACATATTTTAAAAAAATAAAACCAAACAAACATAAAATAATTAAAAGAAAAGTCTGAGCAAATACAGGGAGCTTTGGCAACGTTGGCCCCCCTACTGTCGCTAGCCAGGTGCCATCAGCCAACGCTCAGACTATACAAAGTTGGTGTAATTCATACGGGTTGTTTAATGAGTAAATAGGTATATGCTGCTGATGTGTTCGATCTAGATCCTCTGTAATTATCAATAAACGTTTAAGTAAGGAGGGGATTATTATATCGCCAATTCATCAGGTTTAGTGTTTTCTTTGAAATATTTTGATGGGCTCGAGTTTAATTTTGGTTAAACATAAGCAATTATTTTACGACTTAATCGCGAATAGTATGAAACCATACAGATAATAAGGCTTCTTTTATATTTTTCAGATTTTTGGACTAGTCGTTGCCCTGATAATGGCGATTTCAGTTGTGGCGGCCCACGCTGAGCCAGTTAGAGATGCAAGGAAAGATAGAGTAGCTGAATTTTCCAGTGGAAGGGAATCTGAAGAAAGAAGAGATATGAAGAGAAGCTGAGAATACAATCAAATTTGGCTGGCCATGCTACTGTTTCCAACAAGGCGAATGATGCATTAATACAAATATTTTATTGTATCTATATACATTAATAAAGAGAACAGAAATTAAGCATTTCGATTTCATTAAAAGCGCCCATATATCTACTTAAAAATCACTTTAAATAGTTTTTATAAAAAAAGAATTTTTATTTTTTTAAATCAATAGGTCTGCACCTATATAATATATATATTAGATAGACTATAATATAATATGTTGTGACTTTAGATCTATTTTAAAGTCACTTTGAATAGTTTGTATAAAATAGAATTTTAATATTTAAAAATCGAAAGGTCTGCATCTATATATATTTAGATAGACTATAATATTTTAGAAAAAAAAAACTAAAAAAAAAAAAAAAAAAAAAAAAGAAAGTAACAGATTTACAGAAAACATTTTACGTATTAACAATAAAATATCTTGAAAGGTGAAAAATTACTATCTATACTATTATTATAAAAGGACAAGCCATTTTTCGTTTGTAGATATACGATTCCAATCCGTTGCAGATATACGATAAATCAAAGACTTTATTGAGGAAGCCACGGTTTTTTACCCTAAAAGCTGTGATATCTCCATTTTCTTTAAATATATTTCAAACTTTGACTACATTTTCGGATTTAGCATTAAATTTTCTATAAGACCCGAATACATTTAACGTTCAATTTTATAAACTTGGGACCTATAGAACAGCCTTATTTAGGTAAAGCATTTGAATGCTGAATAAAAGTGGTATTCTCCAACATAATCTGCATTCAGAAGCTATCGGCAAAATTGAGGTCTATGTTCATTATCATTGAGTTTTAAACATTACATTGAAAATCTAATACAATAAATCCTAAATAATAATAATAAATAAATGTAATAACATAAAATCCTTTGATCTGGTGTGGCTTTATTGACAGTTTTCCTTTAAAAGGTGAGGTCTGTGGCATTATTCTTTATTTTCGATCTAGTTTCATTTTTTTTTTTTTTTTTTTTTTTTTTTTTTTTCTTTTTTTTTTACATTAAGATGTACTCACCCTGTATATATTTTTTTAGATTATAATATTATATAAAAAAAGAAAACAACAGATTTACAGAATACATTTTACGTATTAACAATAAAATATCTTTATAGGTGAAAAATTACTATCTATACTATTATTATAAAAGGACAAGCCATTTTTCGTTTGTAGTCTTTAGCCGCCAAAAACTATAGAACCAATTTGCACCATATTTTTACCTCAATATCTTTATAGTTTCAGGATGGTTTAGCAATAATAAAATATACTGATTTTCTATTAATTCTTTATTAAATAACGATAATAACTGCATAAATGAGAAGTTTGAAAATTGACCGATAGATGACGAGCGCCATTGCTCAAGAGAGGTTAAAAATGTAGTGTTATATATAGCTTGATGTTGATAGTAAAATTTACTAATTTTAATTGTTTTTTTTAATTAAAAAAGTATAAATATTTAGTGTTAAACATATATGGTGTTATATAGAGATAGATATTAATAACCCAATTTGCTTAAATCAATTATATTGCTATAAAAAAAAGAGCTATAAATATTTAGTGTGACATGAAGTGATCCCAATGAAGATTAAAAATCGACCGATATGTGGCTATAGAGTTAACGTCATTTCACAATAGAGTTAACAATAGTTTAATTACTGAGCGCATATTTACAAAATTTTACCTTTCAGAGTTCTAGAAACTTTAGCAATAGTACAATTTAAAATAATAAAAATTAAAAAGTACAATGTTGAGTGGCAGAAACGAGGTTTGTCTCACTGTCATATACTTTTATAATTAAAAATGAAAATCCAACCTGATGAAATAAATAAAATTGTTTCTGCCGAATAAAAATTATTACAAAATCAGAATGTCGATTTTCTTTTTGATGTGTTTAAAAATAGCCTTCAGTTGTAAACACTGAAACTGTAGTCCATCCCCAAGAGTTTCTTTATAGTCTCTGTCCATTTGGATTACTAACTCTCTCTCTCTCTTTGAAAGGATTTTTCTTCGCTATCGAAGTTTGCTTCAACCAAACTCTTACCTCCGCCTGTTCCTTCATTACTCTCTATCCATTGCTACCTACTTCTTCCGTTAATCCTGGGCCAGCCATACTTTCAGCCACAACATCTCTCCACTTGATGCGAGGCCTACCTCTCCTTATCCTCCCCTCTGCTTCCCATTCATAAGCGATTTTGAGGATTCTTCTATTCTCCATTATTTTAATATGGCCGAACCATCTCAGTCTCCTTCCCTCCATTTCCTCCAGAATATTTCTCTTAACTTCCATTCTTTCTCTTATGGTCTCATTCTGGATTCGTTGAATCCTTGAGATTCTTGCTGATCTCCTCCAAAAATCCATTTCCACAGCCAGAAATCTTTTGCCTGGCATTTTTCTAGAGGCCATGTTTCTGAGCTGTATATAATAATAATATAATAATAAGATAATAAATAATGCTAAATTACATACTTCAATACAAGTTTTTTATTGATAACCATATAAAACTTTAATTATTAAATAAAATTATCCAAATTCTTTACTTATGAGAGCGAGCAAAGCCGAGATAAGGGATTCTAGTTAATTAATTGTTATTTTAATATCGACTTATAACTTAGCGTATTTTTCAGACAATATTGTCCACTATAAAGATTTTTTAATGCCTCATGAATACATGCTTAGCTATAGTTGACTAGAATGACCAACAAAATGTCTTCTATTGTCTATTTTTTACTTCAAATACATGATTTCTATGAAAGGGGAATCCCACGTCTAGACGTAGAAGGAAAAAGGATGTGACACATGTGGGAGTGAGGATACATGTGGTTTAAAAACATTTTCATACTTTTAAAATTATACATAATTGCATTCATCCTGTTTGGTTTAATAAACTAATAACAATTAAAATTGAAATGATTGCATAAGGAATCATACACGTACAGAAACCTGTAGATTAATATATTAAAAAATATTTATAAGGTTGTATGAATATACTAACGAAAATTCCAAAATGATTACTGTAATAAACTAAGAAAAATCAAGGAATGACAGAAGGAATTTTACACATTTTTCCAAAAAAACAATTTAAATTAATTTTTTTTATATATATATTTTTTGAAATATACAACTGTACAAAATATATACATCAAGTAAATGTATTGGCAACGATTATAGTTAAAACTTGAAAAGAACTACTCAGTAGTACTTAATTAAAAATTCTACACTAGAAGGTCTCTAGGCCATCTTCGTTTCAGACGCCTTGGAGGATTATCAGGAATAGAGTGGGAAGCAAGTTGAGAAACTAATGGATTTGAGTGGTTATGGAGCTTACTATGAAAGGATAGGTATCTAATGTGGGCTAAATCAGCAACATATGGAACATTATGATCTTTATGGGTAAGTTTATTGGTGACAAAGTAAGGTGCATTGAGGATTTTTCGAAGGATTTCGGATTGTAAGGATTGAATACGAGATGAAATAGATGGTTTAGTGGAGACCCAAATCTCAACTCCGTACGTCCAATTAGGTCTAATCACAGTCATATATATGAGTCTTTTGTAATTAATTGAGAGCTTTGAACGTTAGTCTAGTAAATGTTGAAGTAGTCTGTAACGACGGGCAGTTTCTTGTCGTTGCAAAATAATTTTAAATCATTTTTATTGATTTTCAACTCAATAATATTGAATAAAAAATATTAATATTGTGTAATATTATTTTTAAAAATTTGAAATGTTATCAATCACATTAGGGAAAACAATTATGATAGAGAAATATTTTCGAATATCATATTTTTTTTCGAAAAGTAGGAATATATAGTAAAATTTACCAAACCACAGTCCCATAATTTTTTGCAGTAGCTCCCCGACTGTCGTAGAGGTAGGACGCACGCTGGGCTGCTCTCGAGGATTATCCCCACCTTACCAGCCGTCTCACAGAGTCAGTCTGCTACCAACAGCTCACAAGGTAAGACGTGTTTTACACGGGCTCCGCCTTTAGAGTGTTATAAATGGTGTGTGTGTATGGTTGAGGCCCGACGGACATTAATGCGAATCGGGACTCCCTACCACAGTGGTGTTTTTTGGAAAAACTTTTTCAAAAACCAAAACTCTTGTTGTTATTTTAAAAATTTTTGTTGTTGAATTAGTGTTAACAGTGAGGACAGGAGTGTGAATATAGTGGTTCTAAGGGTTAAGGAGTAATCCAAAGACTATTTGAAAACCCAAAATCTATTAGGAAAAATAGGGTTTCCGAAAACCCTATTTTACGTAAATACTTACGTAAAAATTGGATGATGACATCCAAATCGCTGCTCGAGGAGATTGAGGACGCGGAGAGGCTCCGATCAACGGAGGAGACCCCAAAACAGCAGAGGATGGGAAAAAAAATGGCGGACCAAGATGGCGGCGCCACAGAAGTAGAATCCAAAATGGCCGACAATGAGCAAAAGAAAAGACGGCTGTCGGAGGTATCAATCGTCTCATCAGAGGCTTCGCCATCCGGGAAATCCCCGGATAAGAAGAAAGCGGCAGGGGACACCTCCACGGAAGAGGAAGAAGACCTTTCCCCACAAGAAATATTGAATGAGTCCCGGAGGCTGGTTGTGGTCTTCCAGGCCAGGCTGCGACGGGCCGGGCTAGAGAAGGAGGCCGAGCAGGTCCTATGTAAGTGCCTGATAGACACAGCGGATTTATTAACGAAAGAAGTACTAAAAAACAACGTACTAAGGACCAGATGCGAGACGCTGGAATCATTGATTGGCACATGGCGGAATGAACAGCAATCGCCAAGAACAATAACTAGGGCAGTCCTCCAGGATGAAGAATTCGTAGGAGGGCTGCAAACAAAGGTGGCTAAAGGGGTCATTGACACGGCAATTGCCATAACAGATGAGAGAATATCAGAGGAGAGAGACAAATACGAGAGGACCCTGGCAGAAAGGGAAAAAAAACAATTGAAGAACTTAAAAGAAAAGGGAAAAAAGTAAGTATTGAGGAGCCTAAACCAGGGTCCTCCAAGGCTAAATATGGTAATATGGCCCCAGCACCATGTCCATATAGTGGAGACGATGATAGGAAAGTGATGAGGGGCAAAGACCCTATGGACAAAGGACTGCCAGAGGAAGAAGAAGAAGAGGCCCAGTACACACTGGTCCAGAGAAGGAAGAAGAAGAAGGAAGGAAAGAAAGAGGAAAGGAAAGAGGAGAAGCCCCAGAGGTTGACGTATGCTAAAATTCTGGCAAAGGTGTCCCAGGGGACTCCAAAGAGGCCAGAGGATACGGCGACATACATCACCCTCAAGGGACAAGGTGATCAGTGGTCGCCGTGTAGTTTATTGCAGCAGCTCCCAGGAAAAGAAGAATTGGAAAGCCTGGGCGCTAAGGTGAGGGTGATACGGACGACCCAGGCTGGAACGGTCCTGGTCAGGACAGAAGGTGCTGACCAGGCCAAGAAGATCATAGATTGGGAGCTGCTGAAGAGCAAGGGTATAGAGGCGAGGCTGGCCAAGACGAAGAGGCCTCGCCTGGAAGTGCGAGGGGTCCCCAAACACTGGGACGAACCCACGATTGAGGCATACCTCTGGGGCAAGACGGAGCTGCAGAAGCCAGAAGAGCTGGGGGCCAGGAAGGAGTGGTTGAGAACATGCTTCTCCACTCCGGCAAGGGGCGGCCTCACGAGGAAGTGGATATTGGAGGCACACCCGGCGATGAGGCACGCCCTGATGACCCTGACCCCCGAAGACGTAAGCGGAGGATGGTGGTCCCTGTCCATCAGAGATCATCTCGACACCCCACTCTGTCTGAAATGTCAAGAATATGGCCACATCGCAAGGCAGTGCGAGAAGGATGTGGCCTGTAGATGGTGCACGGGGTCCGGGCACGTAGCTAAGAACTGCCCGGAAAAGGTGAAAGGAGTCCCCCCGTGCTGCAGGAACTGCCAGAAGAAAGGCAGAGTGGGGAAGGAACTCCAGCACTGTGCTGGCAGCAATGAGTGCCAGGTACACCTGGAGATGATGGACAGGGAGGCGAAGAAGACCAGATATGCGTAGGCTGCAGATTCTGCAGGTCAATATGGGCCGAAGACGAGTGGTCGCGGACGAGCTAAGGGCTCTCACCCGAAGTTGTGACATCATGGTTGTTCAAGAGCCATGGTGTCAAGGAAATATGGTCAGCGGATTTGGTGTCGCGTCGAGGATCGTGGCTCTGAGCAGTGGACAGAGGAGGCCCAGAGCGGCGATAATTAATGTTAATCCCAACCTCGACGCCATGGAACTAAAGCAACATACCACGGCGGATCAGGCGGCATGTTACATTAGATGGGGCAGAACATCGTTCGCCCTCGTGTCCTCGTACATGCCGCCGAGACCAGTGAATGTAGAGGAGCACATATCCGCTGTGGAGGCTGTCGTACTGAGATACAGGAATGCGATAGTCTGTTCCGACACCAACTCCTGGAGCACGGCCTGGGGTTCAGTGCGCACAGACGTTAGAGGAAGAGCCTTAGAAGAAAGCCTGGCGAGGTGTCAGCTCGTGATCATCAACGAGCCCTCTGGTCCCACATTTGTAGGAGCGAGGGGCCAGAGTTGGATAGATGTGACACTCGCCACGGCAGTTATGGCTAGACGGATTGCGCACTGGACCTTACGGTCAGACACGAGCTCATAGCCTTCAGTGTTACGGAGGAGCCCAAGAAGTGGAGAGGGGCTTTGTGACTCGGACGGCGAACTGGGAGGAGTATACCAGTAAACTGGAGGGAGTGCTCACTGATCAGGAATGGAATGAAATGGCGCCGATGGAAGGCGAGACAGCAATTGACCAAAGAGTGGCAATGCTGACGGGCGCCATTAGACAAGCGGCGAGTACTTCCCTCCAGAGCCGTAGGGTGAGAGCGCGTCCGGTCCCATGGTGGACGCCAGCCCTAACACAGAGGAAAAGAGAAGCATATAGGGCCAGGCGTAGGTACCAGGAGTGCAGAGAAGAAGTTAGGAGAGATGCACTCCGTAACGAGTACAAGCATAGGCAGCGGGTATACCGAGGCGAACTAAGAAAACAGAAGAGGATATCCTGGGACGAATTCATCGTCAAGGAATCTGAGAAGAACCCCTGGGGGATACCCTACAGGGTGGCAATGGGCAAGGTGAAGCCGCTACAGATGATGGCGGCTTTAAGAGAAGGACAAGCCCAGGCAGCCACCCTGGAGGAGAGTGCTACAATGTATATCAATGCTACGTACCCCAGGGATGATCCGTCCCAGGATAACGAAGAGTATGAGTTCGTAAGAAGTGCCACGGTATACCCGCCAGGTACTGACCTATGCCCACCATGGGATAAGTGGGACCTTCGTCTAGCCGTGGATAGACAGAGGACCGGTAGAGCTCCAGGACTCGACGGAATAGATGCGGCAATCCTCAAAAGGAGTACCCCGTATATTGAGGACGAACTGCTTAGCATCCTCAATAGATGCCTGGATGAGGGGTACTTTCCAAGCAAATGGAGGGTTGCCGATCTGAGACTCCTCTACAAGGGAGGAGGTAAAGATAAGGAGACGGCCAAAGCCTACAGGCCAATATGCCTCCTCCCAGTAGTCAGCAAGGTCCTGGAGCACCTGATAGTAACCAGCCTCAGGCCGGTCCTGAATGCAGCGAGTCATCCACGGCAGTTCGGCTCGACCCGTGGCAAGGGAACCACTGATGCGTTGCTGAGAGTACGCCAGGATGCGGAGGAAAGGGCGGAGAAGTATGTAATGCTATTATTGTTTGACATATCCTCCGCCTTTGATAGTGTGTGGTGGCCGGGCGTGCTCCAGCAATTGCAAAGGTTCGACGCCCCCAGCAACCTATACTCCCTCGTTAGTAGTTACCTGAGTACAAGGAGCGTAAAGATAAGAGGTAACTACTACGAGGTGGAGAGAGTTATAGAAAGAGGTTGTCCGCAGGGTTCGGTCCTCGGGCGGCCCTGTGGAAGCTAATCTTTGATGAGTTGTTGGGGGAGCTGCAGGAGAGAGGGTTCCTTGCCACGGCCTACGTCGACGACCTGGCAGTCATCGTGGCCGCAAATAGCAGAGCCAGAATCAAGACAGAAGCAGAGAGGTGCGCCAGTTTTGTAGAAGAATGGTGTGCGAGGAAGAAGTTGAGTATGGCAGCAGCCAAGACCCAGGCCATACTCGTCAAGGGCTCCACGGATAGGGCTGACCCTATCACCCTGAACATTGGTAATGAAAGAATAAGGCCAGGTGAGGAGGTTATATACCTAGGAGTCAGATTCAGGAAGAAGTTTGACGCAACCCCTCACCTGGAGTACTTGAAGGATAGGGTGACCCTATCACTAAATGGACTGAGTAGAATAGGGGGTGCATTCTGGGGCCTCAGGTACCCAGCAACGATGACCATTTATAAAGGCGTGGTCCTGGGTATACTGAGGTATGCATCCCCTGCGTGGAGCCGAAACCTCGCACAACCACTGAGAAGAAAAAACTGGCCACCATACAGCGACTGGCTCTGGTGCGTGTCACGAAGGCATATAGAACGGTGTCGCATGAGGCGGTGCAGGTGCTGGCCGGAGCGATGCCCCTGGACCTCGTCCTGAAGGAGGACAGGATAAAGTATGAAGCTAAGAGGCAGGGGCTGGAAGCGCTTCCGGAGGGACTCCGACAGCGTGTCGGCGAGACCCCGAATCTTTGGAAGAAGATACTGCGGGGAGGACTCCATAGAGGAGTGGAATGGACGGTGGGTGACAAGTGAGAAAGGAGCAACACTGAGGAAATTCTTCCCCACCGTCCAAAGAAGATTGGAAGCGAAATGGGTCCTCCCGGACTACTGGGTCTCGCAGATGTTAACAGGACACGGCGGGTTCCGGGGAAAGTTAAATGAACACGGAAAAGAAATCGACCCCCGGTGCCCGACTTGTGGAGTCCCAGAGACGGCAGAACACGTGGTGTTATCCTGCACCGAAATGGAAGGACACCGTGCCAGGTTGTCGAGGAAAACCGGGATATTCGCCCTCGACGAAGCGGACTTCCCTCGACTCATGGAGGAAGACAATTATCCCTATTTTAGGGATTTTGTCTATGGATGGAGGGGAGTGGTGGGTCCTGCACATTTCACCCTTGGTAGGCCCAACCCCGCTGTCGTCGAGCCACCACCGGAAGAACAAGAAGAAGAAGAAGACGAGAGACTGTGAGGACGAGCAGGCCGGACGGATGCTGTGGACCAGGAGGGCTGGACCAGGCGGACCGGACGGATGCAGTCCTCCGGAGAACTGGAGTGGACCGGACGGATGCGGTGGACCAGGAAGGCTGGACCGGGCTACCGTCCGGAAACAAGGTGCGGTCGCTAAGGCGTGCAAAGCATTGCCGGGCCGCACCACAGGAGATAAGGTGCGGTCGCTAAGGCGTGCTATGCATGGCCGGGCCGCACCATAGGAAAAGTATGAAGGTGTGGTCTGAAGCGTGATGCCAGGCCGCACCACAGAATTGTGCCCCCAAATAAATAGTCCTCAGACAATTATGTATAATTGTTAATAAAGAACTAAATTGGCGGCAGCGGCATACATAAATCCCATATGTTGAACCCGCTGCCGCCAAAAACCCCGTATGCCTGAAAAGGCTTGGTAGGGGAAGAAAAAAAAAAAAAAAAAAAAAAAAAAAAAAAAAAAAAAAAAAAAAAAAAAAAAAAAAAAAAAAAAAAGTCCCATAATTTTAAACAAATAGGTATATACTTTTTTATGAAAGAGCAAAGAACCTGTTGGACTCTGCATTTTAGTTATTGTTATAATAGTTTTGTATTGCTGTAATATTTCGTTGAAGCAGTTATTTTGAAGTAAAAATCTTTTACAAATTGAAAATAGCTATTCGAGAATTCTATAAATATATTCAGACTAATTACACGGAAGACCACCGTGGAAGAGTAGCTCGCTATCTTGGCTTGAGTGAAAATATCCAAATTGGAAACACATGATCTGCATCTTTGCCAGTCCCGGCTTTTTTCACTAGCGTTTGCTCGACGATTAATTTTTTCCAATAAGATATTCAAATGTAATGACATGGTCACACACAATTATACATAATACAAAATTTATTTTATGCAAAGCTAGAATAGAATTATTGTTTTCTTCTCGTTGCGTTCCGGATCTTCTACCGTTGTACCATATAAGTTGAGTGTAATGAGATAAAGTCAAAAATAAAGTTTATTAGTTGTAAAACTTTTTTTAGTCTGGATAGGCAAAATTTAGGTCTCCCACCGTAGCATCGTCCGATTAGCCATAGCAGCATAAAGTGACGTTAAACGAAATAAACAAACAAACTTTTTTTAGTTTTGTCCAATTTTTTTCGGCCCGCCTAGATGTTCTTCTATTTCATCCGGCCCTCCCCTTAAAACGTTTGCCCATCTCTTTGCTAGCCAATTGCTCGATGCCACGCTAATACCATTCCTTGGGATGGCTGTCAAAGAACTCTTGGACAGCATTTTCAACTTCCGTAAAATTATCAATTTTTTTCCCTCGAGGACCATGGATCGAAACAAGTAGTAATCCGAAGGTGAGAGGTCTGGACTATATGGTGGATGAGGCAGGGGTTCAAACCCATGAAGTTCTCTACTTTTCTTTGGTTCGACGGGAAGTGTGTGGACGAGCAGGTCTTTTTCACCTTCCCCATGGAGAGAATTTCACAGCATTTTTCGACACATCACATTTGTCTCAACAGCTTTCTTCAGAACCTCATCCTCAGCCTGGAGCCCTTCTTCCTTTCCAACGTCGTATCTCCACTTCTAAATTTTTCAAACCAACGGCGCGCAGTGCGCTCTTCAAGGACACCTTCTCCTTCATATTTAATGATTTCATGAATTGCTTCAGTGGCTCTGAATTTCTTTTTTCAGTAAAGTCTTAAAATTATAAAAATTTCGTAGGACACTCATGGTTCTTCTTTGAAATAATTAACTGAACTGAGGCTTTTTTTTAAGAAGTCCAGTGTTAGTAAACAAGCTTAGAGAATGCTCTAAAAGGATTATTAAGTATTGGTAAATAATAAATAGCATTAAGATATTTACAGACTTTTGAAACCTGAAATTTGATAAAACGGTAATTTTTAATTTTTTTTTATACGCCTTATTATATCAAATAAAACTTCCAACTGTTCATTCTCCAAGTAGGACAGAGATGAAGTCTAAGATAACAAAGCTATATTTTCCAATGTAAAGTGGTCGAGATTTAGTCTGTGAATCCGATATAATCAATTAAGGCTTTATTTTCATATATTTCTACGTGTACGGCTATAAAGCGGTAGAAAATAAAGAAGGAACTGTGTAACACTTATTCATTATCGTGCGTACTAGGTAATAATTTAAACATAGATGTATAATTATAACATTTACATTAAACTTAATTAAATAAAAAGTATTTATAAGGCATTATAATTATATATAATCATGGTTCAGTTGTGTTTAAAAAATAAAATAAAAAGGAAAACCCTCATTAATTGTTTTCAATGATATAATATACTGCGCTGTTTCAAGCTATTACGGTTATATCATAATCTGTTTATATAAACACGCAAACGCGACTATATATGCAAACATTATGTATATTCCAGCTGAGGGAAAGTGAAAGGGAGGGATATTATTTATGTTAGTAGTGTCAACATCTATTACAAAATTTAAAATATTGTGATGAATTAAACTATTTCGGACCGTGAATTCAGAGAATCTCAATCCAATGTACACAACCGCCTCCAATTCACTGTTTATTAGCTGCAGCTGTGTAGTTAAATAAATACATGTTGCTCCACTGAGTTTTATTTAATAATTAGTACTTTTTTGCTGTTATAAATCTCAGAAAATGTCCTTTACCCTGCGTCGAAATCCTGCCTCATCGGATCCTCCTGTATCTATCAATGGACTACCGTTAAATACATTGGAATTTAATGTTGGAAACATTGGATTTTATGTAGATAAGAGATTCATATGGAATCATCATACAATATGGAAACATTAAGATGCTGCACGTTGATATCGACTCCTCCAACACTTACTTGACAAAATTTCAAGCTCCCGATTCACTAAAAATAACTCTTCGATATGACCATTATCAGACCTATTTGGGCTTACAGTATGGAGCTAAGAAATTATTTCGAATTATATAAATCATCGAATTCTTTCCGCATCAAATAACTCCAATCCACAATCCTTCCAAAACTTTGTCACAAGTGAACAGATCCACAAAGACCTTAATATCCCAAATGTCTCTTATTTGGTACTAATCAGATACCTTTTCTTTCATAACACAATAAATACTCACCCGCTACACCACAAAGGGGATTCGGGATCCTCTGAGAGGTCTGAAAAGAAGATGGCGTCGGGATCTTCTTCTACTATAAAACTTTCATTAGAGTGCTACCAATGCGTAATTCCTCAACAAGTTTTTGTCATGTCAATACTTTTCATTGTGATTACCGCATATACTGGGTGTATTTTTGTAACAGTTGTATTTCTATTGATAAATTAATTTTTTTAAATAATATATATATTTATGTCAAGTAAAGTTTTCAGAAATGCGGCAAGAACATGTACATCGCATACAGGTGGAGAATTATTTTTTCAAGTTACTAATTTCTAATACTTTATGCATCCCTATTTTATAATTTTAAAAAATGTGTCAGAGAAAACCGTTTTAACAGTTGTATTAATATTTATTTATATTATATTATATTATATGGCTTTTGTTTGATGATTATAATTCATTAATTACGGAGTAATTTAAAATTTATTTCGAACCTTCTATACATATTTTATTGAACAAATATAAGTTTCAGAAAGTGGTTTACGTAATTATTTCCTGATTTATGAGCAATTTTTGTTATTAGACTATTTGATAGAATATTTCGAAATATTTAACTAAGCCAATGCTTTTTTTTTTAAATTCATGGTTTTATTATTTGAACTTCACGAATAATAAAAGCATGAATTTTAAAATGGAACATTTCTTTTCTTTTCTTTAACTAAATAAAATAAAATTGCAACCTTAACTTTAAAAAAAAAGATAATTAAATAATCCTAATGGGATTTCTATTTTATTTTTAGTTTCTATTTTATTTTTTTATTTTTTGTTATTGCATTTATTTATTTATTTGAACAAATAAAACATGTAACTGCTGTTGCATTCCATTATATCTACTTTTAAGTATCAACTGAAGCAAATCTTTAGATCCATATATTTTAGGGTTTTTTTTCTTGTTTAAGTTCCCGATCAACATTGATTTAAATAGTTGCAATAATAATAGATATAATAATAATAAATAGCATATTCATCGAAAAAATTAAAAATTAAAAATGGATTCAGGTTAACTCAAATCCTCTGCAACAAAAAATCAATGTCAAGAGGAACACAAATTTGACACTGCAATACGGTCATAAAACCAAAAATCCTCTACGCAAGTGAGACACTGACCCTTGAAAGAAAACAAAAAATTGAAGAAATCAAGACAGAAAAGAGGAAGATCATCAGGAAAATTCTATTAGGAAGACATACTGAAGACGGTTACACAGTATAAACAATTAATACAACAGAAAAGTTTTTAAACATCGAAATTGATATTAGGAAATTGTACATGAGATTCTTTTTCCATCTCAGCCGACTACCAGAAAATCGACTGACGAAAAGAATAGATTATGTAACTTCACTTACGAATTCCACGACTTACATAGATGAAATTCGAAAGGACCTCAAAAAACAAACATAAGACCAGCCGACATTTTAGAATGAAACATTTTCAGACACAAAGTAGACAAATGGAAAGTTGTACGAGAGCAACCAAAACAAAAAATGTAAAGACCAAGTGTTCAGAAAAGCGCTAACAAGCCCGGTAAGAATAAAAGCCTATTGGAATAACAAAAAGAATCTAAAGAAAAATTGATGTAGTTAATTGTTTAACGTCTTCCATTTCTGGGGAGAATTCGAAAAAATAAATTAAAAAAAAAACAAATATATAAATAGCATGTAGTAAATAGTATGAAGTAATCCACTTGTTCTGTTCCTCTAAATTTTTCAAAAATGTAACTCAATAAAACTTTTTACTTACAAGGGGACGTTTGCAGTTGTAACTCACAGATTTTAATGTCGATTTGCGTGTGGGTAGTAGGGACCTATAATAGTGCAAAACTAGAGTTATAGCCGCCAATGGGCATAAGGAGCCAAGAAAAAAAATCAAATATGAAAATCACATTTTATTTTTTTTCTCAGCTCTCAGTCAAGATGGAGAAATGATTCTTTCACGTTTAATTGAAGTTATGTAAGATATTTTAAATACCAAAATACTTTCGTTATGCTCAAGACGCCAGCCGGCTTTAGGGTGCTCAAAAACTCTAAAAAAATGACAAAATTCCAAGGAAATCCGCTGTAAATCAGTGGAAACTTTTTTTTATGATCAACTGACCTCAAATCTCGATTTACACACCCATAAAATCCTTATATGTGAAATTTTTTTCAAAATCAAAAAATATTGATTTTTTTACCCCTTTCGAGGAGGTTAAAATTTTGAAGTTGAGATTTCATCAACATTTTCTACCGGCCATAACAACTGCTGTGTTCAACCGATTGCAATAGTAATAGCATCACTAGAATCAGCATACATTCTGCTTTTATCCATGCCTAAACATTGAATTTACTCCCGATTTTAGTGACAAAAACTGATGTGAATGAAAAAATCCAAGGTCAGCTATAACTTGAGATATTTCAATAAGGGGAAATCCTACAACCTCCGGATTTGGGACTAAACTATGCAGTTTTAAGGCTTCTAGAGGACCTTAAAATTTTGTCTTAATCGGTCGCAAAATATGTGAGATAGCGCAAATTATTTACATTTTTTCAGAAATTGACAGCTTTCATTTTTTTCAGAAATTGATTCTTAAATCTACAAAATTTTAAAGGTAAAAAAAAATTATTTTTGATTTCGACAAAATTAAGTTTCTACATATGTTTTTTGAGATGAGGAATCTGGAAATAATATCAGTTTTTTAGTTAAAAATTTTCCTCACCTATATTATATAAATAAGACTGATTTAAAATGATCTTTTCTATTATTATTTTAGTTTTTTACACAATAAATTTCAAATAAGACCATTTAAAAAAATATACATTTTTTTAAACCAAAACCTGATATTAATTTTAGATTATTTATCAATCTTAGGATTTCCATGCAATTTGAAATAAAAATATGTTATTTTAAAACGTTTTTTTTTATAATATAGGTGAGGAAAATTTTTTTAACAAAAAACTGATATTATTTTCAGATTCCTCATCTCAAAAAACATGTAGAAACTTAATTTTGTCGAAATCAAAAATATTTTTTTTTTTAACTTTAAAATTTTGTATGATTTTAGAAGGCAAGGGCTATAAATTTCTGGAAAATGTAAATAATTTGCGCTATCTCACATATTTTGCGACCGATTAAGACAAAATTTTAAGGTCATCTAGAAGCCTTAAAACTGCATAGTTTAGTCCAAATCCGGAGGTTGTAGAATTTCCCCTTATTGAAATATCTCAAGTTATAGCTGACCTTGGATTTTTTCATTCACATCAGTTTTTTGTCCACTATTAGTAATAATACGTTGAAATTGCGAAATTTTAATTCAACTGTGGTTGTAAAAATCTATAAGCTCCTGACGAATCTCTATTATGTGCAAATGTTTCTATCTTTGTTCTTTTATACAAACCTTGAGTTTCGATATAATATTCAGAGCACTAATAAATTACAATAAATCAAAATTCTACATTAGAAGGTCTGTAGGCCATCTTCTTTTCAGACGCCTGGGAAGATTATCGGGAATAGAATGGGAATCAAGCTGGGAAACAATTGGATTCGAGTGGGTATGAAAGGTAGGTATCTGATTTGGGCTAAATCAGCAACATATGGAACATTAACATCTTTATGGGTAGGTTTATTTGTGACATGATAAGGAGCATTGAGGATTCGACGAATTTAAATCAGCAGATCTGTTTGAACATACTGATTTCAGCTAAGGAATTTCACTAAACCATCAAAGTCATCTCGTAAATCTACATTGCAACTTACTTTTTCACAAAAAAACTGATTCTTAAAGATCTGATTCATGAACCAGATACCGACGATTTGATAATAAACTCCATAATCACTCCATAATAAACTCTCTCACCTCGCTTCTCATTCATTCCCCAATAACAATCCAATACACCTGAAAAGAAGGCGGCTTCGGGACCTTCTAATGTAAGACATTTATTAAAGTGTTACCAATGAGTAGTTGTTTTGGTTGGGTTTGATGAATTAATTTTCACTTATATTGAAATTATTTATCCAAAGACTGGTTTCGAATGTTGAACCATTCATCATTAGTTCTAAAATGATACAGACAATTTCAAATTATTAGTACTTTGCTACATAGATTATAGTATATATATATATATATATATATATATATATATATATATATATATATATATATATATATATATATATATATATATATTAAAATTGATATTATAAATAATATCTATACTTATACCATATCTGACATACCAACTTATCCTACCACTGTCTTAACCACTTGCGCTGATGACACATGTGTATTAATCAGTAAACAATGATCCCTTCATTGCCTCGCAAACACTCCAATCCCATATCCTAAATATTCAAGAATGGTGTCACAAATGGAGAATCAAAATAAATGAAACAAAACAAATCTCACCAAATAACCTTTACCCTTCGTCGTAAACCTACGACCTCCTGTCCTACAGTATCCTTTAATGATATTACACTAATCCCAGTTGAACAGATCCGCTACTTGGACAAACTTCTTACTAGGAATCCACATACAAGACTAAAACGACAAGAAACGACGTTACAGATTACTTCAACATTTATTGGACAAACGTTCAAAGCTCCCAATTAATTACAAAAGACTCATTTACATTTACATAAATTGTAAATAAAAAAAAATAATAATAAAATTTAAAAAAACGTATGCCATATATATGAACCATATGGCAATGTGATCGTTTTCTGAAATTTTTTGTATGTTTTCGAACTGATGATGGGTGTTTAACATCCGGAACTAATCTTCAAAAAAATAAATCCTTATAAAAGAGAAAAACAATTTATCAAACATAATCATGTTAATCTTTATATACCATCTAGCCTACCTCAATCAATGATTTAAATAGATTTATAATAATACTAATAATAATAATAACACATGTTATTAGAGTAACGAGAAGTGAAGATAAATAGATAAAGAAAAAAATATTTATCACCAACGTCATACGTTCAGAAGTGACATCAGTTTTTGGTACAATAAAGTTTGAAGACAGAAATTAATTTTTAAAAGTTCTAAATAATGTATTTATTCAGAGAATCCACTTAAAAATGTGCGAAACAGATAGCTTTTACCGTTATCAACCACTAATTACTAACAGAACTATACACTTCTGACATTTATAACTAATTGCAAGCAAAGAATACTTTTCTGTCACTTACAACTGATTCTGACTCATATGTTACACCTCCTATCAAACAAAACTGCGCAGTAATGCAAATCACAAGATGTCGAATATTCACGATGAAACATCCCAAGGGGATGATTAAACGATGCTTATTTTATTTTTTTGTGCTTAAATATATCTGTTCGTGGCCAAATAAAAAAAAAAAAATGATTTTGTATGCAATTATCCTTCCGTGTATGCAGGAACAGGTGAATCTGCACGTCACTAGCGCTAGTATAAAAACACCGAGAGTGCATAGGAAAGAATCAGTCAGCTATAAGAGCTTTGAAGATGAATATATATTATGTAAGTAGAACGCACGATTTATATATCTTTATTGTTTATTTATACATTAGTCTGTATATTTTCAGGGTTTAAGAATAATTAAAATAATAAATGAAAATTTAAAAAATCTATTTAATAACATTTTACGAAGTTAAATGCAGTAAGATTAATTAATTAATTTGTAATTGAAAATAACAACAAGCCACAGACTTATTCACATATGATATTTGATGAAAAACAAGACAAATATGTAAAAAGATATGCACTGCTCATATTAACTCTTAACATATGCTCATTAGACATATGGATATGTATCGTGCATACTTGTAAACTAGTACAATCTTCCAAAAACCGATGCAAAATATATAATATAAACTTATATACACTAGTAAAAGCCTTAAAAAATAAATGTTCATGCCAATATTAATTCTTAGTTGTAAAAAAAATAAATAAATAAAATAATAAAATCTGCCTACGGTACAGCTTATTATATGATGTTTATAGAAAAATATTGTGTAAATCGTGATAAAGATAGAAATAAATTTGTTCATATTTGATGTTTTATTTTTAATTTATTTTTTATTTTCTGGTGTTCTTAAGAAATGGATAAACTTAAAAGAGATATTTTTTTTTTAAATGTTGGTACAGTTAGAAGTTCAGAATTGGCCAAAATTTAATCATGGCCGCAACTTAATCATAGCTATTTGACGATTAATTTCCTGTAATCAATCAACTAATTTAATCATGATTAGATCTTTTAGTTATTTTTAGTTGATTAATGATTATTTGACTGAAAGCTTAATCATTATTTGACTAGGTGATTCATTACAGTAAATTAGTTTTCAAATAGCTATGACTAAATTTTAGTGATGATTAAATTTTATTCAACTAAGAACTGTAATTTTTTTTTTATCACCTCCCAAATTTATTTTTAAATTTTAGGGGGAAATCACAACTATATTTAAAAAAAAACTTATATCATGTAAAATAATAATAGATTCATGTTAATATATTATATCATAAACAATTAAAAACACTATTACTTAGTGTTTTTAATTAATACGAATTTCATTTTCATGAATTTCATACAGCTTTAAGATCCATTATTTTAACGTGTAAAAATAAAATATAATATACTGTATGGGTATCCTCTCATTCTTATTAGTTCATAAGTTTAAAATTTATATAGTTTATAAATACCTTTACTATAAATACCACAAGATTTTTGGTTGAATCTGGAGTTTAAAAACAGTTTTCTGTTTATTTGTGATGATGGGATTTTTATAATAATCCCATTTAATTAAAAAATTCTTTCTCTTTCTCAGTAATCAGCAATCTCTATTAGATCTTTAAATTCGTATATAGCATAAAACATATTTTCACTAGAAAGGATAAAGAAAGAGTGCAATGAATATAGCAGTAATGTACAAAAATGATTGTTCCTTAGTGAATCTTTTTAAAATTATGACGCATTTTTATGAAATGAAAAAATTATAACTTACAAATTGTAATAAAAAGGTACTTAATAAAAAATTATAAATGCCTTAAAATATTATAGTTTTATTGTATAAACTTTTTTATTATAATATTTTTAAATATTTTGAATTCAAGGGATTAGTAAAGTGGCAATAGCCATTTTAACGTCTTCAAAAATTTTATCTATACGATTATATAAAAGGACAATTTTCGTTTGTGAATGCTAACAGCGGAAACTTTTGAACCAATCTCTTCCAACTTTTTAACCACACTATCTTCATAGTTCAAGGAAGGTTTAGCAATAATAAAATTTAAATATTTTCAATTATATGGCTATAAAAAAGCGATAAATATTTTGTGCGCATTGAAGTTTGATAATCGACCAATAGGTGGCGATCACCAGAGGTTACAAAGGTCCCGAGAGAGATTACAAAGGTCCCGTTGTTATATAGAGCGAGAAGCTTATGATCAAATTTACCTATTTTTATTGAAAAAGCTATAAAGATGTAGATCCCAGTGCAGTTTATAAATCGACTGATATTTGGCTAGCGTCATTCTAAAACAGAGTTTGCAATGGTAAAACTATTGAACCCATAGAAACTACAACATCTTCATAGTTCTAGGTAGGTTCATAATAATAAAGTTTACTATAATAATAATCTAAATGAGTGCCAGAAACGAGGTTTGCCAAACTTTTATACGCTTTTTTAGTTAGAAATTCAAATCGAACCAGATGGATCAATAAAGTTACTTCTGCAAAATTAAAAATTATTGCCAAATCAAAATGTCGATACCTTGCTTTTTGATATTGTGTGTAAAAATATGATAAAATATGATGAAAATATGGGCCTTTAGTTTTAAGCACTGATAATGCAGTACATTATCCTTAAGAGTTTCTTAAAAGTCTGTCTTCATTTTGAATAACAACTCCTTTATATCATAAAGAAAAGTTTGATGTACAAATATGCTTTTACTTCTTATCTTCAACCAACTAATCAATGCAATTTCTATAAAATCTAAAATTACTGCAATCATCGAAGAAATAATGCTTAATGGCATACTTCAAAACAAGATTTCTATCGATGAACAAATAAAACTTTAATTATTGATTAAAATTATGAAAGTTCTATAATTATGTCGCGGGCTTTAGCAACGGTAATGCGACATAGTTGCTCAATTTTTGTATACATCAATATTTATAATAATGTTCTTAGTAAAAGCCTGAACAAATAAAGGTACATGTATTTCATCGTTATATTCATTGTTAGTAGTCATTAAAAAAAAATAAATAAAAAAATTTTAAAAAAAAATTATATAAATAGGAGTTAAAAAACTTAAAACGAAGCCACAAGAATTTTTTGTTTTTTCATTTTGATTATATTTACCACAAGAAATTGGTAAATTTAAAAGGATATTTCTTAAAAAACCGTCACCTTTAAAAATTAAAGCTGTTATCGGGTTTCAAAAAGAATAAAAGCAATAAAAGATTCAGAAAATATAACAATATAAAATTAAAATCCTATTAATATAAATCTGGTTCATTTTTGAGACAAGAATTAAAGCTTGGTTCAGGACAAGAATGCTCTGACCATAAATAATACACTGCTAGTTTTATACCCAGGAGAAAAGTAGTTCTGGTTTTTATTTTATCCTAAAGCTTATCTTATCTCGTGGCCAGTATAGTCCGAAGATGAAGGCTTGGGTAGCTCAAGAACTAACTTTAACCCGAGACCTTATAACCGGTCTTAAATGTTGTTGTGTTTTAAAAAACCATTGACTCGCCTACGGAATATTTATTTTATTTAAGTGCTGATTTTACTCATTCGAGGTTAGTACGAACAAGCGAGCGAAGCGAAACGAGTGCTGCAAATTGCCGAGTGTGCGTAAAATACTTTACACTCGAATTAAGTATTAATTTTTTTTTCAACAATTTATAACTAATTTAATTTTATTGATGCTATTAATTTAATTTTATAATTTAACTTCTGGCCTTTTTTATCCCTTTTATAAGGCCTATTAAAATCCCCCTAACTACTATCTTTTTTTTCTTTTTTTTAAATCAACGTAATAACTATAATTTTCACTCTTTTAATCTTAGATTTTTTTTTCTTTTCTTATGGCGCTTATGGTCCTTGTAGAACCCTGGCCTCCTCTACAATTCTCTGCCATTCAAACCTTTCTTCGGCAGTCCTTCTCCATCCTCTCACACCCAGAGTCCGAAGATCGTCCTCTACATCTTCAAGACAATGATATCGAGGCCTTCCTCTCCTTCTCGTTCCACCCGGGTGCCCCTCCAACACCATCTTAAGGAGTCTACTTGCCTCCATTCTTCGCAAATGCCCTAGCCATCTAATCCTGCCTTTTTTTATGTTGGCTAAAATATCTGGATCAGCATGTAGAGTTTTCAGTTCCTCATTAGTTCTCATTCGCAAGATTTCGTCCATACTTGGTTGGACCATATATTTTTTGAAGGATTTTTCTTACAATATTTCTTACTCTATTTTAATAGAAAATGATTTTGAAAATAATATTCAATTACTGAATATGATTGGAGTTCTCTTTTTTTTTTCTAATCAATAAAATCAAATGACAATATATGCATATATAATTAATTAGCTTCATTTGCATTCGAAGACGCATGTAAACATAATAACCAGTTTATTATTTTTAAGTCAGATCATAAAAAAAAAAGTACATATATATACAAGGTTACAACATGCTATTTATTCTTAGATAATGTCTCATTTATGTTTTATTTTTATTCTTATATAATGCTTTCAGTATCTATTGTGGCTTGGCAAATAATAAAAAAATAATGATAATCAAAATATAATTACAAACACACACACACACACACACACACACACACACACACACACACATATATATATATATATATATATATATATATATATATATATATATATATATCTATATACACTTATTTTTTTAATATACACATCAATGCTCAGTTGCAATGATATTACATAGAGTGAAACCTTATTTCTCCCAAACAAACACAATTCCACACTGATTTCTCATATTCTTAGATAAGTGGAATAATTGTTAGGTAAACACTCCTTTTATTCATAAGTGGAAAATTAGTGGTCAACTTACTTAAAATAAGGCAATGATTGTTCACGGTAGGCTCTCAGATTGCATCAACAGCCAAGGTTGTAACGCAAAACAGATCTCTTAAATTAAATATAAAAGAAACAATGATATTATTTCTTATTTTATAGTTAAAATTTTATCACACTTTAAACCTATCTCAAGTATTGTGTTCTTTGATTGGTCTTAAACTTGTAAATTTTCAATGCATGCTTCCATAAGTAAAAAAAATTATATTCCGTGTTCGACATAAGAGAAAAGATTTGACCCCAGTTGGGATTCGAGCCCAAGTCTCCACCTCTCTAGCGTGGCGCCTTATCCACTAGGCTACCGGGCTCGTATCCGAACCAGGGAAATCTTTTCTCTTCACTGATCCATACCCCCGGCACTCGCAATTGCGACGTACAATTCGGGGATGAATGTTCAAATTGAACATTACTTTAATTAGATCTATTGACGAGCTGTCATATATATATATTAAATTATGAAGTGGTTCTTGTTTACTAAATATTTTTTAAATATATTTTTTATTTTTGAAGAGAAAAGATTTGACCCCAGTTGGGATTCGAACCCAAGTCTCCACCTCTCTAGCGTGGCGCCTTATCCACTAGGCTACCGGGCTCGTATCCGAACCAGGGATATATATATATATATATGAAACATATTACATTTCTTACACTATAATTTATTTAACAAAGTGTTGATGTTTTGAACTGTTTGTATATTTTTTTGAACTGCTGATGAATGTTCAACATTCGAAACTAGTTTTCAAATAAAATGAATTCTAATTCACAAATCCTAATTTTATTGATCCCTCTATACCATCATGCGTACCTAAAATGAGAAATAAAAATAGAGAAAATATAAAGTGCGAACACATATACCTAATAGAATTAACTAAAAACTGCGAGGGTGTATATAAACTGAATTATGTTTAAAAAAAATATGCGATAAAGGCCGATTAAGATTAATGTTTTTTTTTTTGTTTTTTTTTTTTTTTTTTTTTTTTTTTTTTTTTTTTTTTTTTTTTTTTTTTTTTTTTTTTTTTTTTTTTTTTTTTTTTTTGTTTTTTTTTGGATCTAGTGGTTTTCGGTCTGTTTTCTTAAAACCATAGTAAATGCGATTTTAAACTTACATTAAAAAATAATGTTTTTTTTAATGGACTTAGCAACCCCTTAGCACGGTACCCGTATATGTCACCATGACAATATATTTTTCTCAACTCCTGGGTGAATATTTCCTTTTCTTTCCTTTTTCAGCATCTAGGAAATTTATCTGAGAAGTAAATCGGTAACATTGATTAACAGTGGTAGTTGATTTAGCCGAGAAAAAAATTTCTTGTTATTTTAGCACCTAACTAACTGAAAATATTAAATATTAACAAAAATCACAGTAGATCTATTCTTCCCATGCTAAGGGTTCTGATCTCAGACGAATCATTCTCCTATCTTCACACACAGATCCTTTAGAATTTTGCAATCTAAGGTAACCAACACATTTTAAAAAAATTATTTGAAAAGTGGAAAATCAGGCCAAACCCTGATAAATCAAACTACACAACATTCACTCTGAAGGATGTCCTGTGGTTGCGCTGCACAACAACAAGGTGCCAACTAAAACGTTAAATATCTTGGACTATACATACACCGTTTATTAAATTAAACGAAAAGAAGGAATGGAATGAATGGATAAATAAAAAAAATTATATTCTGTGGTCATTTCCCTTGTCAATAATTAGAATAAACCACTAATGGCAACCTAGCTGCCGTATGTATAATTAAGAAACGTAATAAAAGCAAGAAAAATACAATTAAAATTAAATTACAATACAAAGTAATAAAAGTAATATTACATGTTTTAAAATATCGCACGAAAAACAAATTATATCTTAATGTTAGAGTTTAAAATAAGCTATAAAAACAAAAATAGGGGGAAATAATCAATGAAAAAAATACAGTAAACAAAGCTAAGAAATAAAAATTATCCGGAAAAATAATGTATCTTGTGTGATAAAATAATATAAATTATGCCAAAACCAATAATATAAATTTAGTGCAACAGTACCAAAATAATGCTGTACAAAATCAATATTATATTTTGAATATTCATATTTCATTTTAAAAAGTATTTTCTTCATCTATATGACTATTAGATTAAATATCTTCTAACAACTAAACGAAAAGTTGGTATTTTAAGCTATTATGAGTGGAGGAATGACGAATGATGGAAGGGAGGGAGTTCCAGAAGTTGAAAAAAACTTGAACAACACTCCATATTATTGACCCAATTACTTTACAAAACAAAAAACCAATGAGGAACACATTATGGAAACCCATTTTGACCAACCGAGCAGAACTGTAATGTTATGACAAAAACATTTATAAAATAACTAAAAACGGTACTACACACACCATGGTAATATTAAAACTACCCAACACACAAAGATTTAAACATACCATTTATACATTACTTAAATACAAAATATTAAGTTTTCAAACTTCTATAAAACGTCTCATTCCACTTATAAAGATAAGTTCATTCTTGTTACCCGACAAACCTTTACGTCACACAATGGTCAGAATCAGGAATCTAGCTCATGAAAAATGTGACCCCATTAAGTGCGGATTGAACCTCTATGAACATCGATGCCTGAGCTCACAGATGTGTTAAGTGTAGAAAATAAAAAATTTAGTTCCCAAATTTGAAACTTTTATTGCTCCGAAACTGGTATTAAAATTTGTTTCTATTTATTGAAGAAGAGTTATTCGAACTATCTGAGTTTACATTAGCACTACAAACAAGATTTTGTTGAGTGTTTAGATACCCATATTTGAGCCTCTAATAATTCATTTAAAACTTTTTTTTGAAAAAATTTGCACTTAACACATCCGTGAGCCAAGGCATCGATGTGGTAACTTGTTTCTGAGTCCAGAACAAAGGGGCAAAGACGGTGGAAATTAAACAAAAAATAATAAACAGATCGCTAATACGACCACCCATCAACCAATTATTTCAGAGCTTTCATTGAGTTTTAAGAAAAAAAAACAGTTGTCAAAAAACTAAACTCCCTTTCAAAAGCATTGCAACACCCATAATTCTCGAGATTTTCCTGGTTTTACCTTAATCCATACTTGGTTTATATTAATATTAACATTATTTATTAAACCTGTGACATTAAGGATTAGACACATTAATGTTTTTTCCTGTAAATAAAAAACAATAGAATTTTAGATTATTTTATTCAAATTTCCTTCAGTCCATGTTTATCATTCGTTTCGTTATTTACAAGTATGCCAAGACTAGTGGAAGCATGACTGCCAAGCCAGAGAGGGCGATATTTAAAAGTTAAAATTGTAGAAAATGAAAATTTTAAAAAGTAAGTTTTCTAACTTTTTTGTTTTATTAAAATAAATATTATAATTTATTTTAATAAGAATTGTTTATGTCTAGTTTAGGAATGTTTATTATGGACTTCAGAATCTTTCTTTATTGTAAAAAATAATACGTTTTTATAAAATTCAAATGTTTCAAAGTGTTGCAATATTTTTGTTAGAGTTTAGTTTCAAAAGTTGTTTTTATTGATTTCCATAATTCGGGTAATTTAAAAAAAAAAAAAGTAAGCATGTTTTATTTCTCAAGCTTAATCGCCAGATTTTTCCCCAAATTAAAAGTATCCACTTTTTTTAATTTTTAATTATAAAACTATACGACAATGTGGAAAACCTCATTTCTGTCACTCAACATTATACATTTAAAGTTTTATTGTTGTAAATATTATTATTGCTAAACTTTCCTAGAACTATGAAGATAGTATAGATAAAATTTGGTACAGATGGGTTCAGTAGTTTTACTATTGTGAACTCTATTACAGAGTGGTGCTAACCACATTTCGTTCGATCATCAAACTTCACTGGAATCCACATGTCACATAAATCTTTTTTAAATAATTGAATTAAATATAAGTAAATTTTATTATCAATTTCAAGCTCTATACAACAACGTAACCTTGTAACGAACTCGCCATCTATCGGTCAATTTTAAAACTTCATTGTTAATAAAATATTATCGCATTTTTAATAACAAATGAATTGTGAATCAGTAGATTTTATTATCTCTGAACTTTTCTCGGACTACAAAGATAATGTGAATTAAAATTTGGTACCGATTGGTTGAGTAATACTCGTGGTTAATGATCATAAACGAAAAATGGCTTTTCGTTTCAAATGATGTTATTGATTAAATTTTAATAAATTTGATTAATAAAGTTTATAAATTTTAATCAATTTAAATTGTACTTAACTAAATAACTAAATGACTAAACTTTGTCATTTAAATCAGAACCAGCAGATTGCTTCAAATACAACTTACCTAACTCACTTGAGGTACACATGATGGTACAGAAGAATCAATACAATTAGGATTGATGAATTAATTGCCTCTTCTATTAGGATCATATTATTAGAAAACTAGTTTCGAATGCCAAACATTCATCTTTAGTTCTCAGGAAGTCTAGGAGATAAGTAAATTAGTTATCTCTTAGATCTCTTGGGAATCCCAATAGAAGTGGCAAGTAATTCATCAATCCTAACTTAACTAACTGTCGCTTTGAACAAAAATAATAACCAGCTATGGGTTCTTGCTTTTTTTTAGTAATTATTTAATTTATAGGTGTAAGGTTTAGAAGTCATAGTTACACGTTTGGTATATAATATCTGTTTTGTTTTTTTGTCTGAATAGCTTTTAATATTTGAATTGATTGAAATTTTAAAATTCATTGTTTGAAATGTAAGCATTAGAAATAATGACACTCAAGATTGCTAATTGAATTATTGTGATAAAATTATGCTAACATTTATTTATTTATTATTTTTTTTAAATTTAACTTTCTTATTCATAGGTTGTTGTTTAACCTTCAACCGGTCGCGCCAATTTCTGTAACACGAGCGGTCAACACCCTTTTTTTTATTCGTTTTTTGTCCAAATTATATAATGAATCTAATAAATAAAATATTTTGAATATTCCAGATTTAAAATAGAATATATATAAAGAGAATAATATTTTGAACGAGATGAAAAAATGTTTAAAATATGTTTAAGGATTTCTACATATATAAATGTCATCGGTTTCTGTGTCATGATCTAGAATCCCTCTGCTCTGAATTTCGCCAAATATAGATTTGATTGTCTGGTTCTTTTTTTTCCTCGTCTTTCAAAATTTTTAAAGTTTCCACCTAATGAAAACATTCCGAATAATTAATACTTTACTCACTAAAACAATCAAATGCAAAAATGCAAAATAATCATACTTACATTATGCCAAATCCAGTTAAATTACCGTGAAAGGGACGAGTAAAAATCAAAACAAGAGCGGTCGCATGTTGTACTTTGTGCAACACAGAGGACTAAATATTTTCCATACAGGAAACCATCGCTTCTACAACAGTGGAAAATTACTGGCGGCAAATAAAGGTTGTTCGAGGAATAGCCGATTTTCCGAGAAGCACACCGAAAGCGGGACAGAGGAAAAACAAGTTGGGTGTTCTACAAAATACACGACCAGTAGAGTATAAATATAAAAGTTAATTTTTTTTTTTTTTTTTTTTTTAAGAATAAATATTTTTTTTAAAAGTGTTATATTTTTGAAATAATTAGAATTATTTTATATCTCTTTTCCCGAAGAGATAAGTTAGCTAAAATCTAGTTTCACTACAGTGTCAGTCATTCAAAAACCTATAAGAAAATATAAGTTTAAATATGTTAAATATTATACACTCTAATAATGGATAAAAATATTACGTATCAGAAATGATTTTCGATTGTTATATGTTACAGATTTTTGGACTCATCATGGCCCTGATAGTGGGTCTGTCAGCTGTGACAGCCCTTGCAGACCCAGAACCTGAAGCACGCAGGTATGGAGGATATGGAGGGTATGGAGGGTATAGAGGTCGTGGCCGTCACGGTAAATGAAACAAGTATCTGACACTGGCCCATCCATGGAACTAACTCGCACAAAGCATAATATAAATAAATGAAAAAAAAATACATGTTTAATAAGAATCAATAAAACTATTCATGTTTTTGTTATTTTAATAAACCCACCATTTTTTATGCAATCTTATTTTATTTACCCTGAAATAAATGAGAAATTCCCTAAAGAAGGGGTGTAAAGCCTTCCAAGCGTAGATATGAAAAAATAAGTCAATTGAAATATCACGAAGGACACAGCACTATGAGGTTAAAACTCATACTGCTTTACATAGTTTAATTCAATAATTCCTACCATCGGAATGCCTATTTGCCTGTGGTCTGGAAGAGAACTGTGGTGGTTCCTCTTCTGAAACCCATGGTACCCATGTTTATACGATCGTTTTAGGTAATTTAGATAACGACATTGAGTTCGTCTAAAAAAAATTTAGTGTTTTATATTTTGTAATTTCCACTTTCTTAATCATTCATTTAATTCATTGTAAATATTGTCCTAATGGATTTTTTGTCACATATATTACTTATTTACTTTAAAGGTAGATTGTAACATTAATTCAGTAAGACACTTCTATCTAAGAAAAATGTGAGATATTATATCAGCAGCACGATAGTTTCTTATTTCCCCATTGTAATTGTAATTGTAATTGGGAGAAAGTTTACCAGAAGTTAACAAAATTACCTTTAAAATTGATTTAGTGTTTTTACATGGTATATTAAAGAATTTAGGGTAGGAGCGGGGGTAGGTTCAATGTCGTTCCCTTAATTTATTTTACAGCACCAATAGCATCAACATTTTTTTGAAATATTTCAAATCTAAAAGTTGTTTATTATGAAATAAACAGAGGGCAGTACGTAAATATATTTAATCAGATATCGATATTATAAAGTCAACGATTTATGTACCACTTGTAATTTATAGGACAAGTAACTATCCCAAAATTTTTCAACTTGGGTTATAGCCTTCCTCGAGAAAACTGACCCTCTGTTGAACATATTTCGTAGCCAACCAACATAAAAATGGAAAAGATGAATTAAAAACGTTAAACACTGAAAACTTTCCCTTATTTAAACCAATTTCATAAGGTTTTGTTACTTCTCTTTTAAATATAAATATATATACTTGTGTGTTATAATATAGAGAAATCGATACATTCTAAGGTACGTATTAATGTATCGTTATATCGGTAGAAAAATATCGATATTTCGATAAATCTTGTATCGATACTTATCCCTATTTATAAATACTTTATGGTAAATGAGCCTTTAGTAATTGATTGATTATAGATCTTCTGTTTAGTAAATGATAAAGTATTCGAAAACAACGAGCAGTACCTTGTTTCAATATTGCCGAAACGGATTTAATAATATATTTTGTGCTACAGCTCATCTCGAACTCGGGCCTGGTAGCCCACACTAACCTCCAGGTTTAGTGGACCAGACTTAATAGACAAGAAACTGCTAGTCGTTTTCGACTACTCCAAAAATCACTAGACAATTATTCAAAGCTCCTAATAAGGTACAAAAGACTTATTTATATGACAGTCATTAAACCTTCTAATGTAGAACTTATATGGAAGTGCTATTAATGAGTAATTTTTTTACATGCTTTTGGCATGTCATTGTAATAGTTTTCCTCTAATTTACTTGTATATAATAAATTTCAATAGATAGCTAAAACAAAACTAATTAGGTGTTTTGAAACACTTAATGGTCAGTAAAATCCTACATGTAGACCAACCACAACATTGCAAGATTTACACTATTTTTCCTATTTCAATACGTATTAGGTATTCCCAGTGTCATAAACTAACTTTTGAACAGGTCATAAATATCTCAATAGTAGGAACTGAAATAAAATGTTAAAATATTGTAAAAAAGACTAGCAACTGCCACTTAAATAATGTAATAATAAATAGCGAATTTATAATCAAATTTCATATCCAGTCAATGTACACACTGCAATACTGTAAAAAAGTTTAGTATTTAAAAATTTAATATGTTATAACCTTTTATTATTATTATTCATAAACTATGTCAAAGGGGAAAACTTGTCCAAGCTTATTGGTTTTATAATGTTTACTTATTTACATTGTAGGATTATTATCAATATGTGATTTTTTGTCCTCATAAAATTTTGTATTTATTTTTATATAATATATTAGTTACATTCAATTATATATTACGTAAATTTTACACAAACCCACTAGTCTCCCAACTTGCCTTACACTCTATTTCCTATTATTCTCAGAAGCGTCTGAAAAGAAGATAGTCACTTCTTTATCTCGATAACGTTCCTATTCAGTTCACAAACTCTGTCAAAAATCTCGGAGTAGTATTCGATCAACATTTGTGTTGGAATAACCATATTTCCCACATTACCCGAAAAACCATCTCCATCCTCAAACAGCTCCTAAGATTCCGTGAATCTTTCCCTCGCAATACCCGTCAATTGTTAATATCTTCCCTCATCCTTCCCCACCTCGATTATGGATGCTTAGTATACGGAGGACTGTCTGGCGAGCTTGAAATGAAGGTGAAAAGATTAATGAACTCCTTTATAAGATTCATTTATGGGATCCCCAGGCGTTCTCACATCACTTGCTGGTATTCCGAGTTGAGGTGGCTTTATCCAAGTTTTCGGCGACAATACTTCCTTGGTTCCTTTCTATTCCAATCCTTAAAGTCCAAAAAACCTTCGTACATTTACGACATCCTTGCCCTTCGTTCTTCCATTCATCTTTTGAACACCAGATCTCAGCCTATAGATCTGTATATCCCTTCTCATCGAACTGCTTCCTTTGAAAAATCCTTTATTAATCGTGCATCTTTATTCTGGAATTCCATACCCATTTCGATCCGCAATGTTCCTTCTCTCACTTCCTTTAAACATAATTTATTCATCTACCTCCTCAATTATCAATCTTCCGAAATTATGTAATAATATTTTATTGCTAGAATATTTCTTTTTCTTTTATTTTATTTTAATTTTGTTATTTATTTATTTATTTATTTTTTTATGTAAACCCAAAGACCTGTAGTATATAATTTATACTCTATATAAGTTACTGCCTGATATGTACGCAGTCAGACAATAATACCTTTTTATTGTTCTTGTATGTTATTCTTAGGGGACAAGGTGTCCCAGAATAAAGATTATTTTTCATTTCATTTCATTTCAAGAGACCTTCTAATGTAGAACTATAAAAGTATTACTAGTGAGTAATTCTTTACATGTTACTAAAACGTCATTGCAATAATTTTCCTCAAATTTACTTATTGTATTTACTAATTGTTTATCGTTAAGCACCGATCAAAGAATTTTTTCCTTAGTTAACTTGTGCTGACATTATTTTATCAAATAAAAATAAATAAACCTGAACCTGTTAACAACCCATGAAGGGTCTTGGGTTTCAGTACTTAGTTCAGAATGTACTGTTAGGAGCGGTGCACACTGGATAATTTATACAGTTGTAAATATAAAAAAAATTGTTAATACTTTTTGTACACAGCAAACCCAGCTTTTTCTATTGATTATTTATTTTTATGGAATTTCATCATTAATTACACCTCACAAATTTCATATACTAATTGAACAAAAAGTAGCATATCTTATTTTTATATCGTTTTCTATATACAGAGTGAGTACCTCTTAGTGCAAACAAAAATAAATTGGGTGAAACTTGATCAGAAATGTCGAAAAATGCCGCAGACCTCAACTTGCTATTCCAATCCGTTGCAGATATACAATAAATCAAAGAATTTTTTGAGAACACCGCGGTTTTTATCATAAAAGCTAGAATATCAAAATCAAAGGATCAAAGAATATCAAAGGAACTCCATTTTGTTTAAATATTTTTCAAAGTTTGACCAAATTTTCGGATTTAGCATTAAATTTTCTATAAGAGCAGAGTACATGTAACCTTGAATTCTATACACTTGGAATCTAACGAAAAAATTACAAATTTAATCAGCTTTCGAATGATATGTTAAAAGTAATGATTCTTTTTCGATTTGATGGAGAAGTTAATTTTTAAATCGAAAAAAAACATGGTGTTCTCATTTGGCTTACAAATCAGTTACTTGAGTAAATAAAACATTATGACAATCCCTTAATGGAAATGTGCATTTTAAACATAATAAACTCTTCATTGGAATAAAAACCAAAGAAAAAAATTATTCTTTAATAGAAAATAAAATAAAACTGTCAATAAAGCGACACCAGATCAAAGGATCTTATGTTATTACATTTATTTATTTATTATTATTTAGAATTAAATTATTTATAATGTAAGATTTAAAACCCAAAGATAATGAACATAGACCTCAATTTTGCCGTTATATGCTGAATGCAGATTGTGTTGAAGAATACCACTTTTTAAGGTAAATTTTATGGGTAGAAGAGTCTGTTTTACAGGGGGAGGTATTTCTACCTTTTCGTACGAGAAGTACGAGAAGTTGGTTTATTCATCTTTGTATTGCCGTTTTAAACCTTACATTGAAAATCTAATAAAATAAATCCTAAATAATAATAATAAATAAACAAATGTAATACAATAAGATCCTTTGATCTGGTATCGCTTTATTGACAGTTTTCCTTTATTTTCTATTAAAAAATAATTTTTTTTTGGCTTTTTATTCCAATGAAGAGTTTATTATGTTTAAAATGCACATTTCTATTAAGGGATGTTTTATTTACACAAGTAACTGATGTGTATGCCAAATGAGAACACCATGTTTTTTCGGTTTAAAAGTAAATTTCCCAATAAAATCGAAAACGAATCATTACTTTTAACATATCATTCGAAAGCTGATTAAATTTGCAATTTTTTGTGAGATTTGCAGTTTTGTGGATAGTTTTTCGATTAACGGTGAGCGTTGAAGTAATATAAGACATTGTAACTTCCCTGAATAAGGTGAAGATCAAGTTGTTCCTAGATCCAAAGTATGTAAAATTCAAGGTTACATTTACTTAGCTCTTATGGAAAATTTAATGTTAAATCCGAAAATGTGGTCAAAATTTGAAAAATATTTAAACAAACCGCTTATACCGTTTTACCGCTTTTATGACAAAAAAACATGGTTTCTTCAAAAAAGTTTTTAATTTATCTTATATCTTAAACGGATTGTAATAGAAAGGTGAGGTATGCTTTTCTACATTTTTGATCTAGTTTCACCCAATTTTTTTTTTTTTCTGCACTAAGAGGTACTCACCCTGTATATATTTTTCTTCATATTTTCAAAAACCATCCATTACTGTTAAACGGACGAAAATTATGTCTGAAGCATTAAACTACTTCAAATAAGAAAACTCTGATTATATGAATGAATACGTTCCCGACAATGCAAGGAGTAATGTGAGCTGGAATGATCACCTCAGCCTACAAGGATCGTCCTTCTACGATCTCATTGCGCAAAAGGTTATCGACACTGATGAGAGAAACAATGGCCAAGGTATGGCTATTACGAAAATAACTACTTCCTAATTACTTATTAACTCTAATCCCCTTTTTCCCACTTCTGTATTCCCGCATAAATTGACGACACAAGGCCGTAATTGACCCACTTATTGACCAGACATTCTATACGACATTGATATGGGAAAAAATATTGAATGGCTTTTGGATGGTTGGGTGATTTTGTCGTGAAAGTACGTTTTGCATTAAGGTATATGATTTGTGTTAAAATATTATTATTAAAATTTTTTTTTGAGAGAATATTACAATCTGCCTCAAGAAGGGCAATAAGAAATAACTTAATTGATCCATTCACACAATATATACAACGAGAAAGAAAAAAAGAAAATAAATAAGTAACCTCAATACATGATTTTAAAGGTGAAGTTTATAGGAGAATCATCAAGTGAATTTGAGATAAAACAATATGTACAATTACATTAAAAGAAAAAACAAACCTCTAAACACACAAGATACAAAATATAGTAAATATTAGTATAAAACTAATCAGAAAATAATAGTATGAAGAATATAAAAGATATAAATAATAAAGTTACAAAAATAAATATTAAAAAAATATGTATGTATATAAATGAAAAAAGCAGAAAGAGCCCAGGGTAAATCCGGACCAAGATTGTCCCCCACTTCTGGAAGGGCAGGCTAGGCCCACAGTAATCCTAACGCTGTTCTCTCAGCCACATGACTTGAGCAGAAAAGCTGGCCATTACCAGAACTTCTTTAGGATATATTTGATACAATAGGTCTCGGGGCCATCGTTTGGAAGGAATCTGGAAAGCGCGGCAAAGTGCGAGCCAAAGGTTTAGGGTGGTTGGAAAGGTTTTGATATAATAGAAAATTTAAGTGGAACGAGTTCAAGGACAAAAATCATTATGTTTATTACATGACGTCAATATGTAAGGTTTTTTTTATGGAACATTTACAATAGTACACAAGACTTTAGATTGAAAGGATTGAATTCTTTCAATACATTCAAAGTAATATTTAATTATTTTCTATAATTAGTATCTTCTATATATTTACTATTAAGTACTTATAACTGACCGTGATACATTCTACAATAAATAAAAGAGTAATACATTTATAAATATGTATTTGATAATATTCAATCAATAGTTTATAATTAAGATTTATTTAATTATAAAAAAAAATACTAAAATGTTTTCTTGAAAGAAAACCCTCCCTAAGTCTGGTCGGGTGATTCCTCAGATATGTGTATATTGTAAATGGAGTATGAATGTATTTTTAATTTGTACTTTCATTATGTTTAATGTTTTTATATTTATATTTTGATCTTATTTTAGTTAGCATCATTCAAGGTGGTTTATTTACGAAGCAATTTTTTTCACTCTATTTATTGTATTATATACCATGAGGTCTTTATTTATATATTTTTTCTCTTTTTATTTATGTGATATTTTACATTTTGTGAGAACGTATCCATTAAGCCTTCCATATTATTTATTGCCCACTTTGATACAAACTGAAATACTTTCCCAATTAAAGATTGATAGAAAGAAAAAAAAACGGAATCCAAGCTGCAATGGTGATCTGCAATGCCCTCTAACTGGATACTGATATAACTACGCACTACATACGTCATATTTTGAAATAAAAAATCCTTCTACTATATATATTTTAAAATTATTATTATTATAGATATTTTTTTTTTAATAATATAATATTAAACCACCGGATCAGAACAGGTTTTGGTCTTGGTAATGCTGAATAAGGAGGAGTCTACGTTAATATGTTTTTCCATGGTCATAAATCAAATTGATAATATATCGATTTTAATCTTTCCTTTCCATAGAAGAAGAGAAATAAGAAAAAAACGTTTAAGTTGCCTTCTAAAATCTAACAAATTAACAGTAAAATGAAGAAGGCTTAGTGAGAAATATATCTGTCACACATAATTGTAAAATTAAACTAAAAAATTAATATGCGAGTTAATAACAGGTTTTAAAAATAGATTTTTTCACCCAAGGGGGTTATATGGTTATTTCCGGCTTTTATTAACAATCAAGGATTCTTGGTTTTACGATCTGGTTACTTCTACAGTAATTAAAAAATATACAATGATTTTAATTTATATCTGCAACATAACACCTTCACCACTAAAACCCACGAAGGTTTCTTGGTTCAGTACTTGGCTAAGGACACTCTGTTTCTAGGCCAACAGTTGTGAAAGGAGGTGATTTGCCCGGAAATACACTCATCCGCCAGGATTTTTCCTCAATTAATGTTATTCCCTCAAATATTTTTAGATTTTTAGAATTAAATTGGCGAGGAGCATTATCGTTAGTAGTGTTAAAACGTTATATAAGATGTTTGATAAGACAAATAAGACTAAATGACAAGCTATAAAATATTCACTTAGAAAAAGGCAAAAATAATACAAAATTAGAGTCAGTTCGACTATGAATTTGTCCGACTAGTCGGCCAAGCCGATCATTGCGTTGGTTGGAATTTGGGTGACTTTGGCAATATTCGTGGCACTTCGTTTACAGCTTTATAGACGTCAGTAACTGAAGCTAAAGGTTTTTGTACATCCTTTACTATTTCTTCTGTTTTTTTAAACGGGCCTTTATGAAACGGGGTGTTTTTTTTTTTCTTTTTTGAAAAATTTAGCAATTAATTTTACGTAGTATATATAGTTAAATGTGAAATTCGGAATTCAATCATCCCAAAAAAGATATCGTGTTTATGGAGCTCATATATAAACATTTGAGTTAGAATTAAAAATGGAGGTAGCTCCAGTCGGAGATTGGTGTTAAAGTACAATCTTGTGATATATATATATATATTAGCTCCGTTTTGAGTTTACAAAAAATATCGTTTGTCAACTTTCTATGAAACAAAATAAATTAAGGTTTCTAGAAATTGTAATGTAGTGTTTATTTATTTTATTTTTTTTCAATTTAACTATTTAGGCGCTGAAGCTCGTTGAATTTACAACGATTCTGAATTGAAACAGAAAAAAAAAAGGGACATTCAATGTGTAGTTGCACCTCGATATTTAGGTCCACAATAAAACCGAATAAGAAATGACAATTTGGGGAAAATATATTTAACTGCAAAGTATGATATATGATGATCAGAGATGCACTAAAAAACAAAACACAAATACATACAAGTAAAAACTATATTGTGGCGTACTAGTTTTTACTTGGGCGTGTTGTTTCTTTTTGAATGCATCCTTCATAATTTCTTCTTAGGTGAAATGACTTCTCTGATTTTTTTTTTTTTTTCTCATTCCCCAAAACATTTTTATTATGCTTAGACCATTATGGTTTAAGACGGTAATGTTAGATTGCTAATTCTTTAAAAACTTTATTTATTTTATTTTCATATATATTTTTTATGGCTTTAATGCTCACTTTTAATGTCGGATTAAATGGTAGCGAGACCAAGGTTGAGATAGCTAAATGACGTTATCATTGTAGTAACCCAAACTGATTACCCACTTAATAATGTTATTATCCTTCAAAACCTGAGTCATTAGGCATCTGTGGTTACCTTTTGTTAGTGATGACCGTTTGTTTTCTAGAGATGTTATTTATAACTAATATTTTAAACATTTTAAAAACGGTTACATTTTTTAATGTTGCAATAAATAAATTTAATAACTTTAGGACTAATAACAAATAATTAAAATCTGTCTAAAACTTTGTTATTAATTACACTTCAATTAATATAATTTAATTTTTACTAAAATAAAAAGTTCGAATAATATTTTAAACTTAATAATTTTAATATTTAAACATTATCTAAACTGCCATTGTAATGGTTTGAACATTGAAGTTTTTGATCAACTAGTCTAACATGTACTGTTCAGATTCTTAATAAAAAAAAAAAAAAAAAAATGTTTTCTTAAATAACTATATATATTTTTAATAAAATTAATAAAAGAATCAAAATACATTTTAAAATAGCATATAGTTTATGAAATAAAATGGTAGAGAAGATCAAATAAGATATCTTGAGCCCAATAAATAATTCTTCAACAAAGAAAGTTTTAAGTTCAGTAATACAGTGAATTATATTTGGTTGAGATATTGTTTACCCAATTGAATATGTCCACAATACAAAACAAAATTGATTATATCCACTTCAGAAACATTTAAAGAAAAACATAAAACCAACACCAGACCTTTAATGCTGTTTTGTTATTTGTTTTTTTATTAATCTATTTATTGAAATTTACAACTGTACATGAAAAAACATACATTCAGTAAATTTGATAATAACGTTCATGACACTTCAATAAAAGTTATATATGAAAAGGTCCAGAGGCCATCATCTTTTCACATCCTCGGAGCTTTGTCTGGAATAGACTTGGAAGCTAGTTGAGATAATAGTGGATGACAATAGTTATTTGTGACAACGTAAGAAGCATTATAAATTTTTCTAAGGATTTCGGATTGCTTAGAATGAATACTCATCTAGATGGTTTAGTGGACACCTAGAACTTAACTCCTCATATACAAATAGGTCTAATTACTGTTATGTAAGTGAGTATTTTGTAATTCATCGGAATTTTCGAGCGTTTGTCTATTTGTACAATTTATTTTATTTACATCTTATAGTTCATAAACTAAAAAATCGATACTGAATTTTAAGCAAATGGCAAATTTTGTTGAAAAAACTTATAATTATCAAAAGTGAATGTCATAGATATTTAAATATATTTTAACTTTTGAAATATTTGATGTAATATATCTTTCGTGTAGGTTTTAATAGATATTAATTTTTTTTATATGTCAAATATATCTTTCAAAATATATTATATAAGTATGTAATTTGATAGTGAAATTGTTTTTGGAAATTTTATATACCTAATGAACTAGGTTTTTTTTTTTTTTATCAATTATTCACACATGGAAGTATTAATAAATAAGTTGATAAAATATAATTATGTTTTCTGAGCCAATTTCATTCAGGAAACAGCTGCGAAATAAACAAAAACTGACTTCTAAAAGTCACTGGGTCAAGGTCAGATTTCACATTTTCAGGACCATTCAAATCAGTCAGTCAGTCAGATTGTAAATACAAAAAAAATAAAAAGTAGGAAAAATATAAACCACGGTCTCTCTCAAAAAAGTATTTACTTTCCAAATATTGTTTAGTAAGAATAAACTGTGTATTACCAAGAAATCAAATAAAGAAACAGATATCTAGAAATTTAAAACTGACTGATTAAAGTTAGTTTTAATCTTAAATGTAGTTCATTAACATGTCCTCTCTCTCTCTCTCTCTCTAACGATTCTAAGGTTAAACCAACTCAAACGATTACCTTGTTTTGCAATTATTTTTTTTCATCACAACCATGTTTGGGTCTTGTTAAATCAGGGTTACTTTTTTTCAAGTATCTATACGTAGATAAACCAGGCTGTTGGAACTCAGAGCCATGTGTACGTAATGTACAATACAAGAATCAGAAATGTTTATCTCATTTCATCTTTTATGGTATAATTTTCATATCTTTGTTTAGTTGTATTGAAGTTAAGATACGTAGGTAATTAAATATAAATGTTGAAGTTTCTGGTGGCATGAATCACGCTGATAAGGTAGCTAGTCATTATGAATATGTGTATATGTATATATAGTCATTATTTATATAGTAAGTAGTTAAATCCTAAGCCAGTATGAATCTTAATTAAGTATGTATCTTTATTTTTATTTTACGACAAATCCATGAAATAACACATCCCTAGCTATGATAGGTTGATATCCTATAGAATAATCAGACCTGTTTCTTTTTGATAGATTAGGACGTTCAATATAAAGTATCAAGTATCAATAAAGGTGCCTACGCAACCGTCCCTCACGCTTGTATCTTAACTCCCCCTATGCAAATCTGTACCTTACCAACTGTACTAGAATTATTTGTATATATAAATACGAAGAACAATTAACTCTTCATGATTCTACGAGTTAATCATAGTGGGCATAAAAAGTAATATAAATGGCCTAAAGGACGAAATGGAAATATTAAAAATAAACTTAAATGAACTCCACAAAACAGACTCCTATGGATAAGGAACAACCAAGAATAACAAATTAGTAAATAAATTTGGATTAACCATGGAATATTTGTAATAAATAGTGGTAAGAAAATACTACACAATCTTGTTTCAAATATTACTCTCACGGACTAAAATTAAACATAATAATTAGAAAATTAACTCTGTGATACATGTCGCTGTAACCAGTGAACGTTACAAACATTCATTTGTAAATTCTGTGGATTAGATACCAGATTTAAAAGGCAAGAAACTTCTCGTCGCATCCGACTACTCCAACATTTATTAGACAAACGTTATAAGCTCTCAATAAATTACAAAATTATTTATATGACATTTGTAACTATTTGGAAATACAAGGTTAAGCTTTGGGGTCCAACTAAACCTTTCAATTCTTCTTGTATTCAATCCTTACAATCCAAAATCCTTCAATAAATCCTAAATGCCCCTTTGTCACCAATAAACTTATCCATAAAGACCTTAATGTTCCATATGTTGCTGATTTAGTCAAAACCATTTTTTACAAGAGGGCAGTATCTCTAAGGATACAACAACACCCATTAGCATAATTTGTAACTTAATTAAATAAGGGAGGGCTCTAAAATTTGAGTTTATATTTCAATGCAATACTAAAGCGACTAGAAACTGCTCGTCGTTACAGACTACTTCATCATCTACTAGACAAATGTTCAAAGCTCCCAATTAATCACAAAAGACTTATTTACACCACTGTGATTAGACCTATTTGGACGTACGGAGTTGAGCTTTGGAGCTCTACTAAACCATCCAATTCATCTCGTATCCAATCCTTACGATCAGAAATCCTTTTTAAAACCCTCAATGCTCCTTATTATGTCACAAACAAACTTATACAAAACGATCTGAATGTTCTGTATGTTGCTGATTTAGTCCAAACCAGATACCTTTCATAGTAAACTCCGTATCCACTCGAATCTACTAGTATTTCAATTTGTCTCAAACTCAATCCCCGATAATCCTCTGAGGCGTCTGAAGAAAAGATTGCCAAGAGACATTCTAATCTAAATGCATTAATGAACAGCTACTAGTTAGTAGTTCTCAACATGTTATTGACATTTCATAGTAAACATTTTCCTCAAATTTACTTGTACATAATGTATACAGTTGTAAAGAGGTAAATTAATAATTGTGTTGTAAAATTGTTTAATTATTTTGGTGTTATTTAAGTAATGTTTAAGTGGTTGTACAATCTTATAATCCTATAAAGACAGTAATTAAGTCCCGAAACAAGTTGAGAAATCAAATGAGGAAATCAAATCAAATGAGGAGTTGTGCCACAAAATTATATTATAAAACCAAATTTCCTTCTACATAAATAATTATGTAGACTTTTAAAGCAAAAGTATTCACTTAATGAATAGCATAATTCTACAAGAAGACTAACCACTAAAGAGCATTATCTAGCCTTTTATCTAGCTTTAGTACTTATTAGGTATTCCCATTCAAATAAACCCAAGAATGGGTCATGCATTACTTTAATAGCAGGAATTGGAATAAAGTGGTTAAGTACTGTAAAGAAGCATGGTTATTCCTAGGTAAATTATTTAACTAAAAATAGCTAATTTTTTATCTGATTTAATATCCAGTCGATATACACACTGCAATACTGTAAAGACGTTTAGTACTCAAAATCTAATATGTTATTACTAATATTTATAAATCATGTAAAAGAGAAAATGATCCAATTATTTTTTAATTGTTGAAAAGAAAATTTAAAACAAAGAAATATTATTGTAATCAGAATTTGATGGTATTAAAATGAAATTGATTTTCTATTATTTACTGTTACATATATACTATATATTTACATTGAAGGAATATCATAAATAAGAAATATATCCGCTTTTATAAAATGTATGCAATTTATTGTTAAATTAAATTATTTATTATGTAAAATTTACTCTAAAATATATTTTAGTTTGTAAATTAATTAGTCTGACTACCCGATAGGCAAAAATCCATTAGTACAGCCATATAATTAGGCATAGAGAAAAAATGGATTTAATCTTTCAAACAAAAATAAGATGCCCAATATCCAGTTTCCAAAAACGAAGAGACAAAAAATTACTATTGGGAGATGAAGATAACTTTAGAAGTTAACCTTGAACTTTGATATCCTCTTAAGACTGATGGGGTTTTAGCGATAACAGTTTTATTGTTTTTGTTTGATTAATTATTTAATAATCTTTACCTAGTTATTATATTGAGTTATTTAATTATTATTTTTAATTAATTTATTTATGATTTTTAAAAAAAAATTGTTTTGTAAGTAACAATAAAATTTGGATCAAAGAGGGTAATCAGTAACATAAATGGTTTTATTACTTCATTCAGAAAAAAATGTACAACCAGAAATAAATGAAAAAGAAGAAAAATTAATACAATAAGTAAAAATAAAATATAAAAAATATAATTTGAAATAAACAAATTTAAAAAAAATACTAAAAAAAAAAGATTAAATTTAAATTTTAAAATACAATTATACATTATTTACAATTAATTGCATTTAATTAATTTTATTGTTTGAACGTTTCATTTGATTATATTTAAACTGTTCAAAATCTTTTTTTTTTTTTAATATTACAAAAACAAATCATACATGTAATGTTCTTTAAACATGGGGCATTTACACAAACTTTGAATACACTTCTCTTTACAAGATTACGTCGAGAGATTTATTTTTATTTTTGAACTTTATTTATTAATTCGCTCGTCCTCAAATTTAAGACAATCAGCGAATGTGCTGAAAAATAAAATAATATGTACTTAGTACTTATTATAATATGCTAATTATAAATATGAGTAAGAACAGCACCGATCGTTGATATCTTCTCTTAACATTATTCTAGGTCGTTTGTTACTTAACGTTAAAACTACCAAAATTTCATGTATTTTTTTACTACAGTTTCTCGGTAAAAAACAACAATAATAGATAAGTGTGGGGGACTGAATAGCCGTGTGAGTTGGGGCGTGTCTCAATGCACTTGTAACCAGAAGGTCGTGGGTTCGAATCTCACCTGGGTGGGTTAAAATTTATTTCATGACGGACCCACAAAATGAATCTTGACCTTCCTAGGCCTGTACGGGACACCAATGGGGAAGTCTTAGGCCAAAATAGAAAAAAAATTAATTAAATTATTATTATTAAAAAAATTATTATTAAAAGTAGTAAAGTCAAAAAGGAAAGTAATCAATTTTGTTTCAAAGAACGTCTGCCTAAATTTCCAAAATTAGTCATTTTACCCTTTATGGTAGTTTTAGTGTTAAAGAGGTTCCTCATTAAAGAAAAAAAAAGACATATTTTTGTGTATTTTGAGCTCTTCATTATTTAAAATAATTTTAATGCCACTTCGAGTGCTGTGATACTTCTGAAATACAAAATGCTCCTGAGAACCTAAGACAGAAGACATTAAAATGCAGTTTTTACACAATTTTACTGGGCAATGTAGATTGCTTAAACATAAATGGAATTCACAGCGAATAATCTGATCGTAGAATAGTACAATTTTCGCATGACGCTAAGTGATAGATTGCATACATAAACATGCCAAATAGATACCTAGGCTTCCGCGTATCCAGTCAATGTAAAAGCAAGAAGTAAACCAAACGACGTATTCAAATCTTGCTATTCAAGTCAGACGTAAACGTAACAACTCTGGTACACTTCCTAAAAGTCGAAACACAAAGAGAACTCGTGACCATGAACCCAAAATCCGCGCGACCTCAGATCTCTGTGATTCACCAGCCGGCTCTCACGGCAGATGGATAAGAACTATTCAGGATCTGACCATTATAACATTATTGTGGGTATAAAAAAAAATGGTAGCAACCTTCTGCTTTACTCATGGATTTCCCCTCCCTAAGGTTGGAAGGTTCCTACGTCACTAGGGGAGGAAGTATATATCCCTCTGCTTGAGCACGGTAGTCATTGTGCCTTCCAAGATCTGCAGAAGCATGAACCCTCTCATTGTGAGTACTATAACCAAAAATAGTCTATTATAAAACTATAGATATAATATTAATTATGATTAGTAACGATAAAATAATTATAACATCAATAGTTAACTAATAATTTTTTAGTTATTTTTGTCATAAATATTTTTTATATATTGTCAAAATTTAAATCCATTTAAAAAAAAATGTATTTTTTATCTTTTATATTTTTTTAACATATCCACTTAAACCTACTTGTTTTATACTTGATTCCTGATAGTACTCTTATGCGACTGAAAAAACATGGCCTAGGGACCTTACAAAAAAAAAACTTTAAATTAAGTTCTACCAACCGATATTTTCCGTATCGTAAAATATGTAAATATTAATTATTATTAGTAATAATAAAATAATATAATTATCAGATATTTTCGTCTTAAATAATTCGTATAAGATCGAAATTTCAAAATTTTGGTTAAGATATACCCAAACAAACAAGAGTTAATTTTAATATTAGTCTTGACTTGTACCTAACCAGTTACCTCCTCTTGCTTCTTAACTCGGTATGGCCTCGGTACAATTCAATAAAACATTTAAATCAGTGTTGCAGATCAATATTTATCTGGTGTGTTTGTTTATACTGTTATAAACATCAGCAAATAAGTTTTAAAAAATATTTTACAGTAGTTTTTCAAGTCATTAATTTTCAAAAACCCAAATTATATTATCAAATCAGTATCCATCATTGTTCGTTATACTAATTCAGAAAGATTCAAGAACCTTTATATTATTATTGTTATAAAAGTTATAACTTTTTTTAAACAATCCTAAAAAAATAATTTAAGTTTCCACTTATTGGATCCTGATAATGAATGCTCTAAGGTGGCTGAAAAGAATATGGCCTCGTGAAAAAATAAAAAAATTTCAAGTGCTACTAACCAATATTTTCCTGGCATAAATATTTATACGGATGTAAACATCAGTTAATAAAAAATATTTTACTCTAGTCTATCAAGTAATTTTTTTTTCTATAATTTTAAACGTATCAGCCTAAATTATGACTAATACTGGCTTCTTCAGGACAAAAAAAATTTTTTTATTTTGTAGCTTAATATGGTAATAACTTGCATTAATGAAAGGAAATAAAATAGCCTTTTTTATATTCATTATTACTTTTCTTAGTTAATTGTATTGTACTATTTTTTAAACCACGACCTATAGCTTTTTGTATTTTTTTATTATTTGCTTTACCGATGTAGTTGGGTTTGGGAGATTTTTTTTTTTTTTTAAAGGACCTTCAAACAACAATAATAACATAAAATTCTTTAAAAAAAATTAATATTTTTAGTTTTCCGCAATACTAAGGGATAGCTGCATTTCAGCCAATTTATATTAAACTTATCACTATACCCGTTCTATCTCTTTCGATAAATCTTTCCTTATCCGATCCTCGACCCTATGGATCTCTTCTTCGTCATTTTAAAAATCCATTCAGTTTCAAAACATTGTGATTTTTTTTAAATAATACAAACTTAGAGTTTTATAAATATTCAAAAACACAAAAGTTAATTTATTCTATCAATGATCAGATGATGATGTATGCCTATATTTTTTTTTCTATATTTTATTTATTATATATAACATGTATTTTATATTAAATTATTGTAAGGCTCAGAAAACGAACTTACGTACATTATATTTTTATTTAACTGAAACTTGATAACTTAATAACTAAGAACAATTATGAATGCATTATTTTTTTAAATAATAAACATCGAAGTATATTTTATTTTATTTTATTTATTCAAACATATTTTTTTCTATTTTATTTATTTATATATACATGTATCTTATTTGAAATTAAGCTGAGGATCAGAAAACCAACTTATGTTCATAATATTTTATTCAACTGAGACTTAATAACTAAGAACAATTATGAGTCTATAATTTGTTTTAAGCAATGGACATCGATGTATCACCAATCAACTTCAAGTATTTTTTTTCTTCAAATTTAATAATAATAATAATAAATACCAAAAATAATAGTAAATCTATTCAGAGAGACAAAACAAAATATTTTGTGTCAAAACATTATTGCAACTCATTTACAACTTTTATTGTTAACATATTAAAATATTAAAAAAAACATTTAACTGATGAAAATACATACTAAAATATTTTAAATATAAAATAAAGTATAAACAATATTAACAAATAAAACCCTGAAGAGCATTTAGGATGTTGTGATTTCTTATAATTTAGATATAATGATGAGAAATCACACTGTTGAAGGAAGAAATCATCATTTTACCATCAGGGAGTCATCAAAACAACTTCCTAATTTAATACTCTAAGATGAAGGTTGATTATCTAATGATAATAATTAGTCCTAATAATAATAGATTCAAAATTGTAAAGCTCTAAAAACTATATGCATTCACAAGAAGGTCAATGCCCCGAAAATATTTGATAATGTTAACTTGGATAACAATTATTTAAGGGAACATCTTAAATCCTGGTTTTCTGTAATAATTATAATTTTTTTAGGATTTTTTTTTTTTTTTTGCAGTTAAAATGTTAAAATGTTATGAAACTCTTCGAGGTTGTCTAGTAGTACGTAATGTAACTCCGGAAAAACTTTCAGTGAATTCAAAAGTTAGAGGTTTTAACGCATACTGGACATTGTTTAGGGGTACTAAACGCATAAAAAAATTGTTATAAAAATGGCATTGATATTAAAGATGGTTAGTTTTTATCCCATGTCAGATTGTATATTTTTTTATGCTTTTTTATATATTCTCACTCAAGGCTCTCACGCAAGTATGAGAGCCTATTCGTTCATTAAATTCTTTACAATAAAGATAAATAAATGAAATTTACAAAATACAAAATATAATAAACAAAAAACAAAAATATGATTTGTTAATATTTATTTAGACACGATTTCTAGTTTTTTTTTTGTTTTTTTTTGTGAACTGTTTAGTAAAGAAACTGTTTTGGATTTATAATAAGATAAATTAAACATAGTTTAAATATTTCAATATTAGTTTTTTTTTTGGTTTTTTTTTGTTTTTGACAATAGTACTATTATGTTTCAGTTAACTACTTTTGTCATCTCTACAATGGCCATAGCCATGGCCAATCCAATCGCTGATCCAGAACCAGGTGGATACGGTGGATACTCAGGAGGACCAGTAGGATACGGAAAAGGAAGCGGCGGATGGGGAGGTGGCCAAGGTGGATGGGGAGGCAACCAAGGAGGATGGGGAGGCAACCAAGGAGGATGGGGAGGTAATCAAGGAGGACCAGTCGGCTTTGGCAAAGGAGGTTGGGGAAGTCAAGGAGGCTGGGGTAGCGGAGGTCATGGAGGATACGGAGGTGGTGGACACGGAGGATGGGGAGGTGGTGGACATGGAGGATATGGAGGAGGCAAGGGGGGATGGGGAAGCGGCGGATATGGAGGCCAAGGTGGATATGGTGGTCATGGAGGATATGGTGGAGGCCACGGCGGATATGGCGGCTATGGAAAAAAGTGGTGATAAATGAGTATTAATACAAAAAATATGACATAGTTTTACAAACGTAAAACAGTTTATTCAAGTGATACGAAGAAAAATATTTTTTTTTTTGTAAAATTACTGCTATGTTCCAATCAATGTAAATTGATTATTGTGATGTATAATGTTTATACCTTTAACTGTGATGTAAATCTTTCTATTAAATATTACGTAATTATATAAATGTGTTTTATATTAGTTTTACCTTTTCGAATGGACAATCTCATGAACAGTGACGAAGAATGAGTGTAAACCATTAAGGTTAGGTTATCAAAATAAAAAAAAAATATAAAAAATAAAATATGATTCATTGAAAATCGTGCTCCATAAATCTCGAGATTTAAATCACAAGGACACTGCTTGCATTATGAGCAAAAAAGTTTAAAGTCAATAACTTCAAGGTGGCCATAAATTTTCTGCATGACACCGTTACATCATGGCAATGTGGATATTGACTTTAAATGGCAATTAAATTTATATAGCCATAGTTTAAACCATTTTATATTAGTAAGTTGACACAAAAAGAAATGAGGGTATGCAGTATGTCTAAGGACATATAACAACGCCCATTAACATAATTTGTAACTTAATTAAGTAAGGGAGGTCTCTAAAATTTGAGTTTATATTTCAAAGCAAGACTAAACCGACAAGAAACTGCTCGTCATTACAGACTACTTCATCATTTACTAGACAAACGTTCAAAGCTCCCAATTAATTACAAAAGACTCATATACATAACTGTGATTAGACATATTTGGACGTACGGAGTTGAGCATTAGGGCTCCACTAAACAATCCAATTCATCTCGTATCCAGCCTTACAATCCAAAATCCTTCGAAAAATCCTACATGCCCCTTACTTTGTCACCAATAAACTTATCCATAAAGACCTTAATGTCCTATATGTTGCTGATTTAGCCCAAACCAGATACCTACCCTTTCATAGTAAACTCTATCACCACACATATCCACTAGTTTCTCAACTTGATTCCCATTCTATTCTCGATAATCCTCCTACGCGTCTTAAAAGAAGATGGCCTAGAGATCTTCTAGTGTAGAATATTTACTTCCTCTCAGTTTCCACTAGATTCTCAGACTAGTGACGTGGCTGAGAAAACAGCGTTAGGAATACTGGGGCCTGGCACAATATGGAACAATATTGTGATTGTACTTCTTAATTTATTTCAAATTGTGTTTTTTTTTTTTTTTAATCTTTTTATTTATGATTTATTTTTTATATTATTTCTTTTGATGCTTATTATTTTTTTTTTTGCTCATGTATAATTACCATTGTTTACATAGTTAATACTTTTATTTTCTGATTTATCTAATTAATATTAGGATAGTTTTTTTTTATTTTATTTTATTATTTTTTTAGAGGAATGAATGTATGAATTATTTGACATACATATCACTCATTGCCCTTTAAGAGGTACATTGTAATATTTATTTCATAAAACATATTTAAAAAGAATATTTATTGAAGTGCTACGGATGCGTAGTTCTTTTCAAGTTTTGGCTTGTTATAGTAATCATTCACTTGATGTATACATATTTGTACAGTTATAAATTTTAATAAAATGATATAAAAAAAAAAAAACAAAAATCAAAAACACTTACTTAGTTAATTTACTAATACTAAAATTTTTATTTAATTTATAAACATTCAAAATTTTATCTTACTTGTGTCAAAGTAATATACCAGTGTAGAATTACAAATTGAAGCTGTTACTTTTTTTTTTATCTCTTTATCTATCCTTATAGAAGCAAAGTTATCATTAATCCTTCGGAACGACACTGTGACATAAAAAATGGGGGCACTTAAAAAAATTCAGATATATGATGATAAAATTTTTTTTTATTATATATAAAACGTTTTCAGTGTTAAGGGGCAATATACAGGATGAGTACCTCTTAGTGTAAAAAAAAAAATTGGTGAAACTAGATCAAAAATGTAGCAAAATGCCGCAGATCTTACCTTTCTATTCCAATCCGTTGCAGAAATACAATAAATCAAAGACTTTTTTGAGGAAACCACGTTTTTTTGTTTTGTTTTTTTTTTGTGTTTTTTTCCATAAAAGCTGTAATATCTCTATTTCGTTTAAATATTTTTCAAATTTTGACCACATTTTCCTATTTAGCATTAAATTTTCTCTAACAGCTGAGAACCTGTAGCCTTGAATTTTAAAAACTTGGTATCTAAAGAACAGCTTGATCTTCACCTTATTTAGGGAAGTTACAATGTTTTTTATTACTTCAACGCTCACCGTTTTTCGAAAAAACTATCTACAAAACATCAAATCTTACATAAACTTGAAAATTTAATCAGCTTTCAAATGATATGTTAAACGTAAAGATTTTGTTTCAATTTCATGGAGAAATTCACTTTTGAAATCGATAAAACATGGTGTTCTCATTTGGCTTACGAATCTGTTACTCGCGTAAATAAAACATTATGACAATCCCTTAATGAAATTGTGCATTTAAAATAAAAACTCTTCATTGGAATAAAAAAAGCAAGAAAAAAATATTGTTTAATAGAAAATAAAGGAAAATTGACAATAAAGCGACACCAGATCAGAGGTTCTTATGTTTTTACATTAATCTATTTATTATTATTGTTTAGGATTTTTTTTTCATTAGATTTTCAATGTAATGTTTAAAATCCAATAATAATGAACGTAGATCTCAATGTTGCCGTTAGATTCTGAATGAAGATTGTGTTTAGGAACACTACTTTTTGAGGTGAATGTTTTGGGCAGATGAGTTTGTTGATTTAATTAATTGTATTGCTTTCGAATAATTTGAAAGAGCACCATGGTGTTGGGACACCATATTTTGCCAAGCTTCAGGTGGATTATCGTGATGAAGTTGAGGTAGGATATTTTGTAACAAATTTTATTAATCTCATCATTCAATCTGTTGGGCAAACTATGATTTTTCAACACTATTCGACAGCTATACAAAGATAAATAAACTAGCAATACGGTAGAAATGCCTTCCCCTGAAAAAACTCGAAAAGTAGTATTCTTCATCACAATCTACATTCAGAAGCTAACTGCTATGTTCAAAAATTGAGGTCCTAAAATCCTAAACAATAATAATAAATAGATAAATGTAATAACATTAGATTCTCTGATTTTTTACACTTAGAGATACTCACCCTGTATATGAAGTAAAAACCCTAAGCAATTTGTTTTCTATTATTTAGAATTATAGGTAGGTATCTGGCTTGAATGTCACAGTGTGTCTACTTGTGTCACTTATGAATAGCACAGCCTCTGCTGTGTCTGCAACCACTTGATTTTTATTCCCGTGTATCTCAACTAAATAAGTTCCTAACACCAGTAAGTTACTGATAGTTGTGGGAGTATTGGCATCGCTCCACCTGTGTTCCATTAGATTTACATCTGGACTAGTGCTGACCACCTCAAGAAATATTGAGCCTCATCACTAAGTTATTTCAAAACAACCCTCGCCATGTATCATCGTGCATTATCCTTCATGAAAATAAAATTTTCTCAAGTAAAGTTTTGAGATAAATCCATTTAACAGACTGCATGTTTATTTTAGAATTTTTCTAAACTCTTTTTGATTTTATTGATTTTAGATATTGGGTTGGCAAATAAATCCGTGGGACTTCTTTAGACATTGCCTTGCAAAGTCACACTTTGACTGTACGCTGATCAAGAAACAGGCTTGATTTTTCCTAATCTCCAACTTTATTTAGAATTAAACAAAAAATAAAGGAAAAAAAGGGATAGGGTGTTGTTTTGCCTTTCGATATTTGAAGATCTGTCCTCTTCACCATTTCTGGAAGGTCAATGTTATCTAAAGGTAGTCCTTCTACATGACGTGTGTTTAGGAACACTCTGTCAGCGGTGAACAATCTGCTTGTAAATGCGTTGACCTTTTTATTAGCAACGTGGGAGCGGATTATTCGAGAAGAGGTTACAGAAACCTTGATAAGAAGCAATCCTTTAACATTGAAGCTGAGGAGGAACTATCCCAATATGTATTAACTTAATGAATTTATTGTGATTAGGAATTTTTATATCTTTATATAAACGGTAGGTTCTTCGGACAAATGTTATGAAACAAACATTATTCTCCATCGAATTTCTGATAAGCAACTAGAAATTTTTTAACACCAAGAGAGAGGTTGTCAAAATATAACATTTTTGATCTCATAGGTGTTTTACACAAGACATCTATATGCCCCCAGATAAAAAACGTATTGATGTAAAAAATGTTCCAGGGGCAAAAATCAGCACTTTCTCACTTTCTAGTACTGTTAAAATTTAGAACTATTCAAATAGTAAGCTGTTCCCTGTGAACTATTTTCGGATTGGAACTCTAAACATAATATATTGAGACAGAAAACGATGCAATAATAAATAGAAACAAATATTATTAATTTAAGTCACTTAACTGGTCCATTTAATGAGGAGAAGGTTGGATAATAGTCTTTTACATCCTAATTTTCATGTTTCTGCACAATTTCAGACAATTAAAAACACCAAAAAATAGCTAAAATTATTTTATATAGGATCCCAACACTGATTTATTTTTTAGTCATTCTACAATTATAGGTACCTTAAAATTATCAAAAAAAATAATTTATACGTATTTATACGTAATACAAACGTAATTTGTTTTCTTCCAATTTCTTACCTCAATCGGAAGGGAGGTCATAGAAAGCTAGAATTCACACTCATTATATAGTTAAACTATTTAGTTAAGTTAGTTAGAGAGAGAGAGAGAGAGAGAGAGAGAGAGGGAGAGAGAGAGAGAGAGAGAGAGAGAGAGAGAGAGAGAGAGAGAGAGAGAGAGAGAGAGAGAGAGAGAGAGAGGGAGAGAGAGAGAGAGAGATGGAGAGAGAGAGAGAGAGAGAGGAGAGAGAGAGAGAGAGAGAGAGAGAGAGAGAGAGAGAGAGAGAGAGAGAGAGAGAGAGAGAGAGAGAGAGAGAGAGAGAGAGAGAGAGAGAGAGAGAGAGAGAGAGAGAGAGAGAGAGAGAGAGAGAGAGAGAGAGAGAGAGAGAGAGAGAGAGTATTTTTAAAATTTATTAATTGAAATTTATAACACTACAACCATATACATCAAGTAAATCTCCTATATGACACATATTACTTATTTCTTGATAAAACATTGTTGAGAAACTAACAAGCGTGGTACTCAATTGAAAATACCGAAGTCATCTTATTTTCAGGTGGATAATCAGATACAGAATAGAAAACAAGTAGAGAAACAAGTGCATTTGGGTGGGTATGAAGTTTATTCTGAAAGGGATGGTGTCTTGTTCGTGCCAAACAAGCAATACGAGTATATGCGAAATTAAGGTCACTGTGGATTAGTTCATATGTGACATATTAAGGATCAATGAGGGTTTTCGAGTGAAGGGACTGAATAAGGAAATATGAAACTAGTTTTACAATAGATAATAACTATCCCGATATCTTTACTCTGAAAGGCAGATACATTAAATACAGACTGTATTTGGTATACCATTTCCGAAGCTCCCTGCTTCCGAGAGCAACCAAGGTACAGCTGTATAAAACCTTGGTCCGCCCAGTCCTGAGCTACGGTTCTGAGACCTGGACACTCACGAAGAAAGATGAGTCCGCATTACTTATCCACGAGAGGAAGATCCTGCGATCTATCTATGGTGGAATTATGCAGAGACAAGAGTGGCGTCGACGAACCAATCAAGAACTATATGCTCTCTTTAGGGAACCGAATATAGTAAAGTTTGTTCGGCTTGGAAGGCTAAGGTGGGCTGGACACCTTGCGAGGATGGATGAGGGTTCCATTCCAAGGAGGACATTGCTGGAGGAACTTCATGGAACCAGGCGAAAAGGAAGACCCAAATTGCGTTGGCGAGACGGTGTTGCGCATGATGCCCGGACATTGCTTGGGGTGTGTAACTGGATGGTGGCTGCGCAAAACCGGGACATATGGCGTGGGCTGATTGAGGAGGCCTTGACTCAGTAATCAGTTGTTGCGCCGCTGATGATGATGATGTATTAGGTATAATATGTTGGCGACCATTGTAGGCTAAAGGAAAATATACAGCTATAAGAGCTGTTTTGGGAAACCAATGAAGTAAGACAATTCAAACTTGGACGAATATGCTGGGAGGAATGAAGAATAAAGACATCCCTAAAGTGAGTTTAGTGTAGATAAAATCTCTAATGCACTAGATGGAAAAGCTATTTGTCTCAGGATTCTAAAACCCTGTCAAAAATAAATAAATTGATAACATCTGCACCAGATCAAACCATCTCTTAGAGAGGAGGCCACATCGGGCTGTAGCTTTGGATGAAGGAGACTAATTATTCCAACCACAAAATATCTCCTGTATCAACGATATGCTTTTCTTATAACCTCATCATTAGAATACCAAATATACACGAGTATCTTCTTCTACAACCGGAATATAAGAAAATAAAATGCGTTATTTTCCAAGGAAACGGGCAAGTATATTTTGATTCCCTGTCAAGTTAAAACAGAGCGAAACTGCTTCATTCAGCTATTCGTTGTGCCTAATAACTTCACACAGAGTGGCCTAATTGATATTGAGTTTCACAAACAGGCAGGGTCGCACCACATATTCAAGGCTTGAAACGAAATATTTGTACGCGTGCTGGTGCCCTCATATTCGCCATCTTTCTATAAATACTCCACATAAATTTTTAGTAACTGATTTTTTCATAAAGAGAAAAATACTAATGGATTTTCGTTTACAGTTGTTGTAAATTATAATGTTACTTATGATTTTTTTGAATAGTATATTAAATCATTAGAAATTGATTATAAGAAAGTGAGAAAGATATATAGATAGATAGATAGATAGAGAGAGAGAGAGAGAGAGAGAGAGAGAGAGAGAGAGAGAGAAAGAAAGATAGATAGATAGAGAGAGAGAGATTGGTTTATTGCCTTAGGGCCTGTGACTCTATCTCACAGACAAAAATATAAATATCTTTAAACTAAAAATATAACAATATTTTTTTTATGCATACAAAATTTAAACTATGAATAAATTTCCAAAAAAAAAAACAAAACAAATAGGCTTAGAGATGAAAAGAAAATAATAATGATAAAAAGAAAAGAAAAAAACAAAGAAATAAATCTTTAAAGAATAAAATAAACAACAAAGAAGAGATAATAGTATTGTACCCAATCCCTATTGAGGAGCACACCCAGAAGATGACGAAGACAAGCCCTATAAGTAAGCAGACCTTACCTCTACCGGAAGCCCGTTGAGAGAGAGCGAGAGAGAGAGAGAGAGAGAGAGAGAGAGAGAGAGAGAGAGAGAGAGAGAGAGAGAGAGAGAGAGAGAGAGAGAGAGAGAGAGAGAGAGAGAGAGAGAGAGAGAGAGAGAGGAGAGAGGAGAGAGAGAGAGAGAGAGAGAGAGAGAGAGAGAGAGAGAGAGAGAGAGAGAGAGAGGAGATACTATATAAATAAAACGTATCAACATATAATATGTCTTTCTGAATTCATACAAAAAGAAGCGTCATACATTTTTTTTTAAACTGAAGTGCCTCTAAATCAGGCGCTAAGACCTCCTACAGTACTGTTTTACACCCATAAGTGAGTACAGAGCGCGTTCTCTAATCAGCTTTCAAAATACCTTGTTTTTGAGAGTTGTATAATATTATAAACAAATGCTGCGAATAATAACAATTCATTATTTATTAGCAAAATTTTATTTTAAAAACCCTCACTTTCATGTTTCAGTAGATTTAATAATTTAATATTCTATAGCTCTCATCCCTGATCATGTCTGTTGTTTTACTGTAACTTCAAATTCACTGGTTGTAAACAAATGCGTACAGTTGTGAATGTAATTTTTATGTAAAAAAAGAAATATAACCTTGGAATACTAAACCTTCGTCGATTCGACTACCTGTGCCGAAAAATTGTTGGTATTACCTTTGTGGGTAAAGTTAAGAGGCTGAGGTTATAGCAGTGCCTTCCTCAGCTCAGTGCCCTTTGAACCAAGTAGGAGTAAGGACCGCTGAACTCTTAGGATTTTAAACAGCTAAGTCTAAATAAAACTTACATCGTCTGTTCGACGAAGCTTTAGTATTACAAGTAAAATGTGTTCGTCATTTCGACTAAGGTTTAGTAACAATGCATCTGTACGAAGGTTTAGCAATACAAGTTCAATAATTATTATTAATTAACTTTTTCACAATTAGTACACACATTTTATCTATTATTTGAATTCCAATTTAAAATCATTTTTATAAATAACTAATCTAATTTATTTTAGCGATCTGGTAATAGAACTTCAACTTTTTAATATATTTTTTGACTAGCTAACTGATTTATACTTTATAGCTTGAAATAAATACAAAATTTAAACATATTATTGTTTTCTTAGCTACTTGTACAAAATTATCGTATTTTTTGATTTACTAAATTTTTGAAAGTTTTGCTATACCTTTCATTTTGCTATCTATACCTACATTCTTTCAATTGCGTAATGCGTATCAACAACCAATGCACAATGAAACCAAAGATTTTACTAAACGTAGACAATTCGTGTATTGAAAATTCTCCTATATTGATTTTACCCCAGAAGAGGTTTTGAAAGTGATGCGGGAAATGAAGGAAGGAATCGTCTCAGAAGAGTCTGATTTTGAAAGTGATATGGAAATAGACCAATTGTCTTCTGATCCTGATTATTCCACAGAATCTGATTCAGATAGCCATGAAACCCTCAAAGTTGCTGAATTAATCGAGGAAATTGAAACCAGAGAGAGAAAAAAACAAAACAAGATTCTGGAAAGAAGAGAACGCGAAAGTCTCCAAGAACACCACTTGATGAAGATAAGAGCTGAAACTAGTATTCTCCTTAGGCTACGGTCGATTAACCAAGGTCAAATATAGTTCGGGCGCCAAAAATCGTTAGATCGAGCAGATCTGAAATGAATATTCTTCAGTGCCCTGTAAACATGATTAAATGGGAACAGAGTGTCCTTTTAAAACTCACCAAGGATATAATCAAAATTTAAAAGTGCAACAATCCTTTTTACAAGACAATAAAGGATACTATTTTCAGATCTTCCAAGGTCGAACGATTTTTGAGAACCAGTTTGTTTTTTTCCTGAGGTGAGAAAAAAACCCAGACATCCTTTTATTTAGTGGCTAAAAGAGGCAGATTATAATATGTTTCAGTCAAATAAACAAACAAAAAAAAGTTTATATCAGTGATTAGAAGAAATAGCAGGGAGAAGCGAAGAGGTCAACGCACATGAGGCAGGTCTGTTTCCATTTCTTTTTTTAACACCTTGTTATAGCGCTTCAATGTAGTCATCAGATCCAACAAAGTATAAATAATAAACTGAGAAAGTCACGCACGGGCAGACATCATCAGGTTCATGGATCAGAGATCACAACCTTGGAGGCTGCTTTTTGTAACGTTTGTGCCTCGGGCAGGGCTGGATGGAAATAGAAAAATTTAGCATCCATTAATTTATTCTAAGGTTTTCCCCGCCATTGTGCAGTCAGTGTCGGTCCAGGCTACGTCACCCTCCCTGTATAAATATCAACCGCAAGTAATTGGCTACAACTTATCCTATGTGAGCGATGGGAGCCACGGGGCGGATAAATGTGAGTTATTTCAGTATAATTATACAATATAATTTCACAATTAATTATACATCACATAAATTAGGTAATTGAATAAGAATTATTATCATAATTAACGCGGATAAAAAGTATTACTACAGACAAAAACAAATTTGAAATTTTTTTCAAACCGTCGTTACAAAAAAAAAATTATGTTTGTTTGTTTTTTTTAATTTGAATAGTTTAGACAAACATATAATATTTTTTTATTAAATGTTTTAAAAATAGGTAATGGAATAGGAATTCCATTGATTTTATTAGAAATGAGACGAAAATTGTTATAACAGACAGAAACAAAGACAATATTCTTCAATGTATCCTTCCAGTAGCCAGTGCCACAACTTATTGAAGTCCATCGTCAGCTTTTCTTAAATCCATTAAGTTAATAAATTTTATAAATTAAATATATAAAATTAATAAGAGAGAAAAATTATAAATAAATTATTTTAAACATCATTTTATATCTCTGATTAACTTGCTCTTGATTAAAAATTATGTAGTATTTTAAAAATATTTTTTAGTATTCTTGAAATTTTCTAAATAGTAAATGAAACATATACAATTTAATAACCTTTTAGATGGGAAAAAAAAACTCCAAGATGAATGGAAGTCACTGCTTAACTTTGTTGTTTCGCTTGAAAAAAAAAAGTTGTTTTTTTTTAATATAGATACAAACAAATTTAGCAATTATATTCAATATAGTCTTATAGTTTAAATACCGTACGATGACATCATTTGAAAACATAATTTGGTTTGATTAAATCTTATATAAAGGTTATTAAATTTTATATGTTCCTTAAAAAAAAATGGCAATATTGTAATATTATTAATAAATAATTTAATCAAAGATATAAAAAATGATATTTTAAATAATTCATTAATACTTTTAATATATTTTTATTTTATTTATTCAATTCATAAAATTTAATAGCAAATATATTCTTCTTTAATTACCTATTTTACTTTCCTTAAAGTTAAAAATAAATAAATACGTTTGTCAAATATTTTTTTAAAGATTACAATAGTCCAACTATGAACACTTTTATATAAAATATTTTAGAAAAAATTGTAAAAAATTATTTTTTCATTCATCAATGTACAATAATATATCATAAGCAATAATTTGAAGAACATTTTGAAAAGTATTGAATCAGATCAAGTTGTAAATATGTTCATTGCAATGTCCAAAATTTTCCAAATGACTTCCGTCAGAATTAAACTATAATTCTTGATTTTAGTATTAAACTAATACTAGAAATGAATTAATACAAATAAAGTTATTTATTTTTGAATTATTTGATACAATTTTAAAGTCTTGTTTTGAGTATGTAGTAATGAGTACGTAATTCCACATTTTAGATTATCGTTATAACTATAAAACTGGATTTTTTAAATAATCTAATAGGCTTGATAAATAAAGTACATATTTACATATTTTTGGGAAATCATTATTTAAAAAAAAAAAAATAGAGTAAAATGGAATAATGATCTACTTACAATGTTACGTCAGGCAAAATCAAGTCACTCACTTACCTGAAAAAAAAATCAAATTTTATTAAATTAACTTTGAAATCAAAAAAAAAAAAAAAATATATATATTCTTAAACATTGCATTATTAAATAATAAATAATAATCTTAAATGTACAAATAAATACTAAATGAAATATTAGGATCTTTGGATAGTACAAAATTTATTTTTTGTATTAGATAATTTTCTTTGGGAGGGAGAAACTAGAATAATATCAACATAATATTAATGTTAATATTGTTAACTATTATTTAAAAATGAAGATAAAAAAGCTAATGGGATATCTAATTAAAATAACATGAAACAATTTTTAAATACTGTAGGTAGGCAAGATGCTATAGAAGGATAAAAACAATTAGGATTGATGAATTAATTGCCATTTCTATTGCTGTTTTTATTTTAAAACTGGTTCCAAATTTAAAACATTTATTATCAGTTCTGTGTATTCCATTGTCAGAACTGACGATGAATGTTTAAACCAGTCTTCAAAAAAAAATAATTCCAATATAAGTGGCAATTAACTATCAATCCTAATTCCTAAATAAACTGCCTATTTGAAGCAATACCCTGACTATTTAAGGTCGCGAGTCCATCTCCTTATTAGTCGCAACGAAGGATTATCGAGAAGTGACCAGTTAGCAAGGTAACCAGAGGCTTTACGTTATAACTTCGAAGAAAATTAAATAAATAATAAAACTACTGAATACTTTTTTGTCGTTTATGAAGATTTTGTAATAAGCAGAAATATAGTATTATATTTGTCCGATTATTAGTAAATTTATAAATATAACTACATTTAATTTAAATTGAATATATTGTAGGAATTATATAACGTAATGCTACCTCGTTAATCATTTAAACATTTCCTGTAATTGAGTAATTTCAGTAATGCCGTCACGTAAATTTATTTATTTTCACTTGCATGTTGAAAAAAATTACGTAATTATTAGGATTGTGTGATAGGAAAATTGATATATTCATTTTCAACACAGGATATATATATATATATATATATATATATATATTAAATTATGAAGTGGTTCTTGTTTAATAAATATTTTTTAAATATATTTTTTATTTTTGAAGAGAAAAGATTTGACCCCAGTAACTGGGGTCAAATCTTTTCTCTTCAAAAATAAAAAATATATTTAAAATATATATATATATATATATATATATATATTTTTTTTTTTTTTTTTTTTTTTTCAAGATCATAGACAACAAAATAATATCATCAATCATGAGTCGAAATCATAACTCAAAATCAAGATTTAGAATGACAAAATTATTTTGTATGAATAATAATGCTTCTATATAGGAAAAGAAATAGCAAAAAAATATCCTCCTTCTAAAAACTTTATTAGAAATTTTTTTTCATTTTATCTTGGCAACGTTTTATACTTAGAAAATATTTTCGAGCCCTGAAATAAACAATAAACAACAAAAATTTGATTTATTTAAAAAATATATATAAAACAATACTTTATATTAATATGCCTACATTTTCAAGATATATTGCTATTTTTTTTTAAATATATTTTATTTATAATGGTGACTGCATTTGAATATTTTTACATTTTTTTTAGTTCTACATTAGTAAGTCTCTTGGCCATCTTCTTTTCAGACGCCTCGGAGGATTGTCTGGAAATAAGTGTAAGGCATGTTGGGACAATAGGTGATATGAGTGGGTATGGAGTTTACTATGAAAGGACAGGTATCTGGTTGAGGAAAATTAGAAAAATATGGAACATTAAGATCTTTATGGTTCAGTTTGTTTGTGACATAATAAGGACCATGGAGAATTCTTTAAAGGATTTTTGATTGTAAGAACTGGATACGAGAAGAATTGGAAGGTTTAGTGCAGCCCCACTCGAGTCCGTATATCTAAATGGGTCCAAGTCTTTTGTTATTTATGGCGAGCTTTGAATGCTTGTGTAGTAAATAGTGGAATAGTCTGTAAACGAAGAGAAGTTTTTTGTTTTTTAAGTCTGGTATGGTATTTGTTGGAGCATTGACAGGGTCTTTTGAATGAGGCTCCAAAAACTAAAATAATGGAAAATAAACTAAGGTTCCGAATATTGGAATCAATTTAAGAAAACCGAAACTATACACCATACATACATAATATATTTAATATAAACAAAAGTAAATAATTATTGAAACTTTTGAATCAAAATTAAAATTAACCTAATTATAAAAATTATGACAATTATATTACTAAAAACAAAACAAAATATAAATAAATAAAAATAAAAATATAGGATATTATTGGTGAAGAGCTTAGCTGGGGGAGAGGGACGACTATGATTGGTATAGCCGCAACAAGATGGTAATGATCTGGATGGTCTCGGTGTGTGAAGAACCTTCCCAAGATGTTCTAAGGTGTCGTGAACGCTGGACGTCTTTGAAAGAGGTCGAAGAGCTAGTGGGCCCACGAAATGCCCAGTGGGCATTTTAACTATCAACGATAAAAGCAGCGTCTTAATAATGACGCCAAATAATCGCCATCTTTCAATGCACTACAAACAACTAATTAGCCAGTTGGGCTATCATGTGGCCGCTAGGTAACGGCAGCGAAAGTCTACAGCCGCTGCAGCGGCCTCCTATATTGCTCACCTCACCAATCATATATTGTCTCTAAATTTAAAATGGATTGAATACGAATGCAACCATTAAAAAACAAAAACAATATACTGTTTATTTCAAATGGCGTTAACAGCATTAATTTTTTTTTTTTTTTTTTTTTTTTTTTTTTTATACATTTATTGAAATTTACAACTGTACAGAATATATACATCAAGTAAATGTATTGACAACGATTATAATAACATGTTAAAACTTGAAAAGAACTACTCATCAGTAGCACTTCATTAAAACTTCTACACTAGAAGGTCTCTAGGCCATCTTTGTTTCAGACACCTTGGAGGATTATCAGGAATGGAGAGGAAAGCAAGTTTAGGAACTAACGGATTCGAGTGATTATGGAGCTTACTATGAAAGGATAGGTATCTGGTGTGGGCTAAATCAGCAACATATGGAACATTAAGATCTTTAAGAATAAGTTTATTGGTGACAAAGTAAGGAGCATTGAGGATTTTACGAAGGATTTTGGATTGTAAGGATTGAATACGAGATGAATTGGATGGTTTAGTGAAGCCCCAAAGCTCAACTCCATACGTCCAAATAGGTCTAATCACAGTCATGTGAGTCTTTTGTAATTAATTAGGAGCTTTGAACGTTTGTCTAGTAAATGTTGAAGTAGTCTGGCATTGGAAATTAAATCTAAAAACAGAACAGTTAATATCAACATCTATATTTTATCTATCCATTAATTTTATTTGATAATGCAGTATCCATTAATAAACAAGGTATTTATAGAAAATAGTAATACACCACAGATATTTTAATAAACTTAGCAACCTCATTCTTTTTTTTTTTTTTTTTTTTTTTCAGAAATAATAATTTTAACTTACTGGCGAATCTTTATGTGAATAAAATAACAATTTTTAAACAAGAAAAGTGATGCATATAATTACAAAATATTTTTCTATAACACTTTTTTTCATGAATCATATTTTTGTTATAAATTATAAATATTATTGATTTCAGTACTTGAAAATATGGCTAAGCCATGAAACATTGCCCAAATAGAGAAACAGAAATTTTCAAATAAAGTTTTTAAAAGAAATTATATGCTATATTCTTTTTCATTATATCATAACAAATATCCTAACCAAATAATATATACTCTATTTTTTTAGCAAACATATATTGTAATATTTACATATTCTACCATTCGATGATGACAGTTTTAATATAAAATAAAATATACACACTAAATAAACTAAATATTTTTACATTTACACACAGTTATGAATCACTTAAACGATTCAAAAAGGGTTGAACCACACCATTTCTGAATATGGTTGGTCAGGTAACGGTAAAGTTGTATACTCAATCATGGATCTATTTGATCCAGTTCGAGTGACCGATAACCACACGGGTTACATTATGCTACAACCCATGAATACATTTTCATGAAATGCTCATACTTGTCAGACTATTCGGTTACTCAAATCGTATCCCACTTGATCCCCGATAATGCAAGAGGTGTCCAAAAAGAAGATGAGCATGGGATCTTCAAATATTAATAATTTTATTTGAGTACCAATATTTATGCACCTGACACATTTACACGATGCTTTTGTTTTATAAAATTTCGAAAATCTATAAATAAAAATAAAAAAAGGGTATAATAAATATAAGGTGTTATAACCATCTTCCGTGGTGTTAAGCGTAGTAAGATAGTTTTAAAAATAATAACTCCTAAAAATATTCCAAATAAAAAAAATAAGATATAAAAACTAAAATTTCTTTATAATCAAAGATTGATATTTTTTTTTTTTTTATTGAAGTGACTTTCGGTACAAAAATGTTCCGTAAATACAAGTAATTAACACTATTTAAAAGTGTAAATATGAGTCAAGAGTTTTAAGAAAACGAAAGCAGATGCGCTAAAAGGCCATGAAGGCGATGACTTAAACTTCCTAAAAACACATTCCTGAATTCATACGTATTTTGCCAGAGATAATTTAAAATATATTTCCAAAGAACAAATACTTGTTGCAAAGACATTTTTAGATAACGAACATTTATTTTTATAGTAATATTACTTATTTATTTATTAACCTTTCTTTTGTCCAGTATAAAAATGAAACGTTTCGTTAGTTATTTTGATTTTGTGTAGTTCGGATTAGTATAATATACATTGACCGGCAGAATATTACAGTCAATAGATTTTTTTTTTCATTTTCTCGGCTCAAAGATTAATTTTTTGGGGGATTTACTTCCCTATATACTTCAACCAGGCATTTGAAACGTTTTAAAATTAAAAAAATAAATAAATATAAGCAAGCTGTATTTAAAAAGAAAATACCAAGTTTGAATTAACTAATTTTTTTAATTAATAATGTTTATATCAGCAATAGAAAATTAGTTATCAAATAGCTATGATTGAATATTTATTAAATTTTAGCCAGGTTTAAATTTTGATTAAGTGTAATTTTAAATAAATTCTTGGGAGATATACCCTTTCTAATTCAAAACTGTTATAAATCATTTATAATTTAAATTTTTGTTATTTTGATTTTGACTATGATATAATTGGATATAACAACTGAGTTGTGTACTAGAATTATCAGTCCATTCCATATCTACTAGTAACATTGGCATGATTATGAGAACAATATAGTTTCGAAACGTCGCCAAAATAGTTGTTTTTATTTATTGACTGAACCTCAAGAACCTTATACCTAAAAGCATATATATATATATATATATATATATATATATATATATATATATATATATATATATATATATATATATATATATAATGTATATACGTTTAGTAAGGTTTGAGAGGTTTGGTCAATAAATAAAAACAACTATTTTGGTGACGTTTCGAAACTATATTGTTCTCATAATCATGCCCCACAGTAAAAAAACAGGTTACAATAAGATTATATAAGTTATACAAGTTATTTCAAAACATAAAATTAGCTACAATATAAGTATATAACAACATGTTTTAGAATAGTTAAATATATATAATTACAGAATATGGAGGAGTATGAAACTACTTACAATGTTACTAAATTCTAGCAATTCTAGTACACAACTGATTTGGGGAATTGTTTAAAAACAGTTAAAAGGTTGGGGGGATTTCCCAACTATTGCAGTCATTTGTTATTCTTTAGTGACAAGTTGTCTTATAATTAAGTTAATTTTCTTCTTCTTTTTTTAAATATTGATTTTGATTACGGATATGTCTATGGAACTTTCGACTGTCTGGTAATAGGGTACATGTTGAATAAACGTGGTAAATAAAGTATTTCATTGCAACTTTTTTCCTTATTCACTACCCTAACAAACGTTTATTTGTGTGAAAAGTGATACCAGAGAGGATGGTATGAATTATTTGTGATTATAAATTACGTTTAGATATCATATGCCTTATATGTTAGAGAAATGGGAGGCTACACACTGGTTTGATTTATTTTTTAATCGTTCATTGTTAAACATTGTAGGTTATTAACTTATAACTTGATTATTCATTTTAGATTAAAATCTGTTGAACTAACTTACGAATTGTATCTTACAATTGGTATGATCTAAAGCACTCATGTTGTATATAATTGATAAATATTTAACCATCACTTACTGTTAAGAAATACTTTACAACAATAATTTTCCTGTTATTCGTTTAATACAATACTGAATGGAATTGCTGTTCCCAACAAGATAATTGAACAAATGGCCAATTACAGGCAAATGGTCAGTCCCTAATCGACTCCAGATAATCCTTTAACTCTACGTCTTGAGGTCAGAGGATGCTTCCAAGGCCCGATTGTCTGGGAAGATCTGATGCAGCCGTGTATATAAAGTATTAATTGGGCAATTATTGGAACATTTTTCTTCCTGGGGGGTATTATTTGAGGGAAACAGGTAAATTATCTATATGCCAGAACAAGGAAGTGGTGATTCTAGGAAATTCGATAACTTTCATGGATAACTTGTTTCAAGGAATTTTAGACATTTCTGGTACCATGAATGATTATTTTTTTTTTGTTTTAAATGTTCTCAGGTTACTGAGAGGAAGGGTATATGAAAAAAAAAATTTATTTTATTTTTTTAATTTAAATTAAATGTCTCAGGATCAACTGCGGCTTAAAAAGAAAATATGTTATATTAGACAGTGATTTTAGTATTACCAAATGTCACAATTAAAAATAAAAAAAAAAAAAAATCATATAAATATCCTCTGATAAAACAATAAGTGATTATAAAATATTGATAATTATTTTTTAAGAAAATTATAATCTTTAGTTATTGATCGGTATAGGATTAGTCTAATATGTATAACTATCGGAGAAGCTAATTGGTGATTAATATGGGAATTGTTATATTAATATGGGAGTAAGCATAGCTATGTGGGCATGTATAGCACCAATTGGATCATGGAGCTCAGCACAGCCCAGCGCGGTCACCAATTGGAGACAAGCATTGGCGAGTATACACTGTTCCTCTGGGGAGACTTTCGATGGATACCAAATCTTTTTTTCTGGTATTCGTGCGACAACATCGACTGATAATGGTTTTTAAAGATATGAAACGGTAAAAAAAAAAAAAAAAAAAAAAAAAAAAAATCTTGAACATTGTACCATATATTTCTAAGCTAATAATTGTGTTCAAAAATTAAAATGTAGAAATATATAAACAAAATTTACTCAATTGTAGTAAATTCGAGTTGAAATCTCCGGATAATTTGAACTTTTTCTAGTCCCTTAATTCATATTGTTCAATCTGTTAAGTGATTTTACAGATTATATCAGTTTTGTTGGTTTCCAAGAGTTATGGAAAGAAATGCTTACGCTTCGTCAATATTTTATAATTTTAAGCCACGACTTCTTGGCATCTATAATGTGTAGTATTCTACTCTGTAATTGGTTTGAACTTGCACAGACGGGTTATTTGTTTACATCGTCTGATATAAGCGAGATTTAATAAATTCTGTTTTTGTTTTTTTTAGAATCTGAATGGAAAAGTTTACACGATTGTGGATAGTTAACTGCTAATTGCTAGTTGATCTAATAGCTAAAATGATAGCATGTGAAATATAATGAAAACCCCAAATCCTATTACATTCAGGTGGACAGTCGTTTTTAAGGGGTAATACAGTCTTAGATCAGAAATAAATAAAAATAAGTTTAACAACGTGAAGTCGGGCAAATAATTACTCCGAAATCTATAACACGGAAAAAAATTTTTTATTTATTTATTCTCCGTGAAAGGCTTGTGGTTTGGGTCTCCGGAATTATACCAAGTAAAACAAACAGCTTCTTGCAGAACCTTGGATGGACGCGAGGGATATTGTGATGATGCCGAAAATGCATTTTTGGACTTCTTTGACCCCCTATGCACCCAATCCGCACATTGTAGTTAGAACAGATTTATCCTCCTATTCCTTGTTATTTCCTTGTTATATGCTTTACGTAGTCCTCAGAGGCTCATTCGCATAAATAATAAATAATAACATTTTAAAAAAAAACAAAAAACAAAATATAAATTTATTAGTTTGTCTTACAAGGGGAGGACACACTCAGTCTCTCACGGATCTTGTTGGCAATTTTTTTGGAGGTTCCTGGTCAAAAAATATTAGACACGTATTTTGCCGTTCCGACCAATGGTCCCTAGAAGCCGAGAAAAAAAATAAAATAGCATTAAACTAATTTATTTTTTATCTCGAGTTTAAAAAATGATATCGACATGATTCTTGCACTAAGATTTTCAGTTTTGATTGCGAATTAAAGGAAAAAAAAAAAAACAGTCGCTCCATAGATTTTGGTTTAGGTTAATTAAATTCTAAAAAAAATGATTAGTTTTTCAAGCAAACTACCTCTATCGATTTTTTCACACAAAAATTGAGGTCAGATTCTAATTCAGCACCCTCAAAAACATTAAAAAACGGTTATTCAACAAAATTTAAAAAAATCATTTTTTCACCCTCTTCCAGGAAAATGAAATTTTAAAACCGATTATTGGTTACATACCTTTAAATCGTCAATACTTTTCATGCAATTCACTGGTTGGTATTGCTGGAAAGAGGAGGGTCTCAGATTTCTTTTGATGTATATAAATGTAAAATTCGATAAACAAAAACCTATTAAAAAAATTGGAAAATCCGAAAAACATTTTGATTTTTAACTTGGGTTTGAAACCAGATAGGATGATGAAACCAAATACATTTCAAGCGTATTACCACCCTATATTTTGTGTAAAAAAATAAAGTTGATACGTAAAACCGTCTAAGCGTAATTCAGGTTTTTATCAATTTAACAAAAGTTGCCTACCATTTGGTCAGGCAAACTTTGAAGCTTACAAACTTTTATTTTTCTATTTGGATGAAATTTCGTATTTAAGGGTTCTCTTGAATGCTGAATTCGAATCCGATATCGGTTCTTGTGAAAAAAATTATATTGAATATACTTCACTTGAAAAATTTTAGCTTTTACACTGTAAAATGTGATAGAAAATTCTTTTAGCCCTAGAATTCCATCTCAGCACCCTCAAAACTCAGGAAACGTATGTGTATATATATATATATATATATATAGATATCAGTAAAAAAAAAAAATTATAATTATTAATTATTTATTGTAATGATAACTTATTACAAATTAATATTTACTTTATATACAGACAGAACCACATATTAGATTTGATTGTTAAGTATTTACAATTTTATTTTATTCTTCAAACCCAGAACACATCTCTAACCCGTTTTGTAATCTTTGTTTACTGGGTTCTAAAAAAACTGAGTTTTGAGGGTGCTGAGATGGAATTCTAGGGCTAAAAGAGGAATTTTTCTATCACATTTTACTGTGCAAAAAAGCTAAAATTTTTCAAGTGATAAAAGTATATTCAATATAATTTTTTAAAAATACGTGTCTAATATTTTTTGACCAGGAACCTCAAAAAAATTGCCAACAAGATCCGTGAGTCCTCCCCTTGTTAGTATATCTTAAATATGGCTTATATTATAGTATATTAGGAATCCAGCCATATTGGCAACACCCATCGCGGTTTTGCCCGCTGCCATAAGTAAAGAACATAACATTATTTTAACTAATAATGGAAGTTTTATTTGTTTATCCACAAAAATCTAGTATTAACTATATATTAATTATTGTGAACTATAGCCACATTGATATATTCATGCATAGCAGTAATTTTTAAGCTGTTTAAAGTTGAAGTGATAAGATATTTGAAGATTACGTAAAAGCATAATTGGATGCCCAATTTTTAATTTTAATGAGTAGTTAATCCAGATGGATAGAGAATATTAAGAAACTTTTGGGGATAATGGACCGCATGATTTTAGTTTCTAACCATATAAGTATACCACATCTCCCTCATGTTAATTATATTTTTATAATAATAGTATATATAAATTATTTCAGGCAATTCTTTTTATTTAATTTCACCTTGTTGATATTATTATAGATCTGATAAGGTTCTATTACAATAAATAAACAATTTCATTACAAGTCATAGATATATTCTGCACACATCTGACCTCCACAAACAACTGTGTATACGTGTACTTCATACCAATAGGAATTATTACATCGTGCGTTGTTTTGTAGTTTTGCCGTCACCGTCCAACGGTCTTTAAAATAGCTGCTTAACATAATGTAGAATACGAATTATAGAAAACGAGACGTAGATAAATAAAATACAACTGTTGAATCGAAATGTAAACAAAATATTTTTGTCTTGACGTCGTTACATCACTTACCTTTAGTCGTATAAGTATAAATCATTTTTCATGTTGCAACTACGTTCATGGTTTATTAAAAACCTAATGATGCCTTCGAGGTAAAAGATAGATCAGATTCTACACCCATCATACGAAACAAAATTATTGTTAGTTTATATTTTTCATTTAATAATGATGACATCAATACTACGATAATATATATTTTTTTAAATATATTATTTATTTAATTTTTACATGAATATGTATTTTAGCTGGAGGTCTATACTTTTCTAGTGTTGCGTTTTTTCGCATTCATTCTGACACTCTCTGTTGTTGTTGCTAGGATCTACCTTTGAGGTCCTCTTAACTTTGTTTATTTCGAATAATCATTGATTGGTAATTTTATTGAATTATTAATTTTAGTAATTTAAACATTTTAATTCAAAAATGTAAATTGGGAAAAGTAGTAAATTATAGATAGACATATCCATGATGTATTTTTTTTTCACAGTCAATGAGAAATTGAGTTTTTTTAAAAATCAAATTTACCTTTCCTTATCATTAGAATAATTGTTTATTTACTACTAACTAGGTAATCATTATTTTCGTATAATCTTTTGTATATGTAGTAAAGTAATGTAAATATTTTGTTTGATAGTTTTAATCGTTATTTTTTTTAGTCATTGAGCGAAGTTTTACCAGCACACATTTTTTTTATATTTAATGTCTCTTGTATACCGTTATTATATAAATAAATATACAGATGACCATTGCATTCCATAAGAAATCAAACATCAAACAATTTATTTTGGAAAATTACTACTTGAAATTTTTAAAACTTGTTTTCATAATAATACTAAATGATAACTATAAAATATATACATTTTTGTAGGAATTACTTATTAAGTTAGCGGTTGTCAAAATCGTGAAAATCTCAAAATAGAAATTTCGATTCAGTAATTTAAACATTATCTCAAAAACCAATGGAATAGAAAGTTTCAGGAGTTATTTTTCAAAACTGAAAATGTCCACTTTTGGTCGACATTTTTTTTCCTGATAAATTTTACGACTTGCACTTATCATCAATTAATTTCCTTTTAAAAGTTAACAGCTGATGGAATTTTAGGACATATGAAATTGAGCTACGAGGCTTCACTAAACCTTTTAATCCAAATTCCTTTGAAATATTCTATACTCTTTACTTTGTAACAAATGAACTTATCCATTAATATCTATGTTCCACACGTTGATGATTTAGCCCAAATCAGATACCATTCATTTCATAGTATACTCCATAACCATTCAAATTCACTAGTATCTCAACTTGCTTCCCATTCTCTTCCGTCTTCCTACCCTAGGTATTGAAAAAATCTCATACAATCTTTTTTGAAAAAGAACGTTAATATATGATTTTTTTTTTTTTTTTTTTTTTTTTTTTTTTTTTTTTTTTTTTTTTTTTTTTTTTTTTTTTCTAATGATTTTTCAAAAGCATCAGGAAGGGGCTAATGTTCATCTATGAAAATGGTATATTGTTATTATGTAGAAGCTCTTTCTGAAAAACTACAAATAAATAAATATATATAGTAGATTACAGGGCCACTGCCGTTTAAATCGTTGAGGAGGGTTATAAGGATGTGTGGAACGGAATGAATAAGCCAGAAGATAGAGACGGTCGGAAAGGTTTCAAATTTAGAGACCAATTGGAAAATTTATCATTTACGATTGATGGCAAATCCCTGGTGAAAACTATACTAATTAATATTATTCAGATTTCCTATATTTTACAATGATATAATCTAATATTTACATACTTCATTTTCTAATTTGTTTACAGTTCCTGACTTTGCTGGTGATCTTCACCGTCATAGCTACAGCCTCAGCCATCTTTTTCGGCGGCTGGGGAGGTGGTTATGGTTACAAGAAGTGGGGAGGCTACAGGAGCTACGGATACGGATACCCGAGATACGGAGGAAGGCATTTCGGCGGGTATGGTGGATATGGTGGATATGGTGGATATGGCGGATATGGTGGATATCGAGGTTACGGCGGAGGCCACAAGTGGAAGTACTGGGGATAAAATGCTTTGACCAGCTGGGTATTAAGGAAGGATAGCGTGTTTTTATGATGAGTCATGATTTTTTTGTAATATTAGACTGCCTTGCCATGAACATTATGTTATGCCATAAAGTCAAATTAAAACAACTTTCAAATTAATTATAATTTCAAATCATTTTTACCAATTGTAAGTTAGTTTTATAAACCTTCAAAGTATTAACATTTTTTGTTAACAATTTAATTTTAATAAAAAAAATAAATAATATTACTGTGTTTATCACTAATACCTTTACTTTACTTTATATCTTTTTTGCAGCAATCAAGATTTAGATCTTCGTTTACAACTTAATTTTAATTAAATTAATAAATAAAATAAAATATTATTGTATATATATCACCAATACCTTTCATTCTATAGCAATTAAGAGTTCAAAAATACAATGGAATTTATTTGATTAAAATAATGATTGCCTCATAGAAAATCAGTTTTCCAATTTTAAGGGAGTCAAATATAAATAGTATATATTATAAACAATTAAATAATATATCGTGGCACGGGTAATTTTATCTCTTATTTGATAATGGGAGGCGCAGTAGCTTAGTGGGTAAGGCACTTGACAACCATGGTTCAGGGGTTGCGAGTCCGACTGATGGCAGAAATTTATTTTCTGCTATTTCGGCCGTGGCTCGACTTCGAGGTCGGGAGACCCTCCTGGGGCACACCCCGCCTCTACAAAGTGGGTACCCTTAAATGGGGAAAACGTGGCGGTTGAGCGTGATTTAGGCCGTCTCCTCCTTTCACAACCGTTGGCCTAGTAACAGTGCATCCTTACCTGACATGTGAATAACATGTCAAGAGCTACTCACTAATAGCACTTCAATAAAAATTCTATATTAGAAGTTCCCTTGGTCAAAAAATTCAAATTTTTTTTTATATATAGAAAAGGTTGTATACTTTAATTTTGCAAATAAATACATTTTGTCAAATATAAAAATATTTGTTAAATAAATTTAGTATTTAGCATATTTAATTGTAAGAATACATACTACCTACATACTACTATAATAATTAACATATAATCAGGAAAAGAACTGCCAATGACATAACAATATATTGCATCTTATTCAAATTTATTTTAATTTCTCTATCTGCTCCGAAAATGGCTACCATTCATATGGCCAAAATGTTGGTATAGTAAAAATTGTTAATTTTAGCAATTTTTTAAGAAAAAAAATTTCCTTTGACTGACCTATATTAAAGATTTATATTCATACAGCCACCCAATACACCTCTTTGTTACAAATATGATGCACCACGTACAGAAATTACATTAAAAATTTTAATAGATATTTGGGCAAAAAAGTTAATGGAGCTTATGTAAAATATGAGTGAAATTCATTTTAGAAAATTTGGAAAACTTTGTCAGTCTTTCGCTAAACTATTAAACCTGTACTAACATCTTTAACTCTCTTGCTTTCTATTATTTATAATATAAAAAAAAGCATGGACCTAAGGAAGGAACAGCTTTTCCAATCAGATAATAAACATAACTTATATCCTATATTATGAGAATTATTCAGTTATACGTGACTTTATAAATTGTGTGCCGACAAGTAGGTTTAAATTCATTGGGTATTTAACAGATTCATATGTATTTATTCTAATAAGTCCTTTTCATAGAAAATCTTATGAATTTGAATATGATTGGATTTAATTTGGCCTCATGAGTAAAATTACAGCTATCCTCAAAATTTGTAGGTAGTTTATTATAACTGCATTCTAAACATATTTTAAGCTTCCGTATCACTCATATTTTACATAAGCTCCATTAACGTTTTTTGCCCAAATATCTATTTGAATTTTTTATTTAAATTTCTGTACTTGGTGCATCATATTTGTAACAAAGAGGTGTATTGGGTGGCTGTATGAATATAAATCTTTAATATAGGTCAGTCAAAGGAAATGTTTTTTCTTAAAAAATTGCTAAAATTAACAATTTTTATTATACCAACATTTTGGCCATATGAATGGTAACCATTATCAGAGCAGATAGAGAAATTAAAAGGGTAAAGGTTTGCTGTAATGAGAGCTGATATTCGACAACACCAATTAGGGACTCGTCTATGCAAGTACTATATCACCTTCCACTTTTCTCAGGTCAACGATAGAGAACTCTGGTTGAAAACTATTACTTGGTTTTATGTTGGACCAGAGTACGTACTATGTTTCTCTATTTTCCTCTGAAATCTAAACCCTTTAAATATTTCTGTGTCCTGCGCGGTGGAGCTAAGAAATAGAATTTTATTGGGGTCGGGTGCAAGTTCTCTATCTCTTACCTAGATTGGTAATGAGGATATAGCTCTCAGTACACGCTGGCGAAATGTACGGGCCAATTTATTAGGTTGGGGTCAGGTGTAGTTCTCGCTTTCAAGAAAAATATAATGTTCTTTGTTTTTTACTTGAAAATGTATCTCAATACTAATTATACGCTTCAACTTCACCTGTATATAACCAAATCTTTCATCACCGATTTCTAGCAATCTGATTAACTAGAAAATTTGCAAAACATTTCAAGGACCAATGACAATATAATAATGCACAACTTTGTTCTAATATTCTCACTGAGTCTAGTAATAAAATTGGAGCCTTGTAAAAGATGGAATAGTAGGTTATAAGTTTTTATATGGTCTAGATGGGTCCTGAGAATAAAATATCAAAAAAGAAACTAAATTTCATAAGGGGAAAATGTTTGGGGGGGTTCAAAAAAACCCAAACATTAAAAACGAAAAATGTTTTATTTACAATATTAAAGTTTATAAAATTGTGCGTCTTAAGACATATCTTAAACTGAATTTGATTTAGGCGTTCAGCCAGAATCGATTGTCAAACATTGACGAATTTCGCCAACTTTCACAAAAAGTAATATTTGGTCACGATTAAAAGTCTATAACACAGAAATGGCTAATCTAATCAAAAACATTTATATACTAAAAGTTGTAGATCATTATATTTTGTGCAAGATAGTATTTTTAATGTAAAAATTGCCCATTCCTACTCTGAGATATTTCAAAAAACCAAATATTGCTGGTTAATTTTTGATAAACTGTGTGAACTTTGCAAAAAAAAAATCACGAATAGTACATGGAAATTAGCTTCGAAACTTGAACTTTAAAAATTAAAAGGTCTGACTGCTGCAAGTTGTTCACCAAATTTAGCTTTTTAGTTTAAAAATCTGTTTTTCTAGTTTTTTAAACTATAATTTTATAAGTACCTGTAACCTTGAATTTTACAAACTTGGTATCTAAAGAACAGCTTGATCGCCTCCTTATTTGGGGAAGTCGCAATCTCTTATATTACTTCAACGCTACCCGTTTTTCGAAAAAAAAACTATCAGGCAAATGTCAAATCTCACAAAAACTTGCAAATTTAATTAACTTTCGAATGATATGTTAAATGTAATGCTTTTGTTTCAATCTCATGGAGAAATACACTTTTGAAACCGAAAAAACATGGTATTCTCATTTGGCATACAAATCAGTTACTTGTGTAAATAAAACATTATGACAATCCCTTAATGAAAATGTGCATTTTAAACATAATAAACTCTTCATTAGAATAAAAAGCAAAGAAAAAAATTATTGTTTATTAGAAAATAAAGGAAAACTGTCAATAAAGTGACACCAGATCAGAGGATCTTATGTTATTACATTTATTTATTTATTATTATTATTTAGGATTTATTTTATTAGATTTTTAATTTAATGTTTAAAATCCAATGATAATGAACATAGACCTCAATTTTGCCGTTAGCTTCTGAATTGTGTTGAAGAATACTACTTTTTGAGGTGAATTTTATTGGCAGATGGGTATGTTTTTACAGGGTAAGGCACTTCTACCGTTTTGTAAGATTTGATCTTTTGTGGGTAGTTTTTTTCGAAAAACGGTGAGCGTTGAAGTAATATAAGACATTGCGACTTCCCCAAATAAGGAGAAGGTACTCAGCTATTATAGAAAATTTAATGCTAAATCCGAAAATGTGGTCAGGATTTGAAAAATATTTAAACAAAATGGATATTGCAGCAATATTACAGCTTTTATGGGAAAAAAACGTGGTTTTGTAAAAAAAGTCTGCGATATATCGTATATCTGCAACGGATTGGAATAGAAAGATGAGGTCTGCGGCATTTTGCTACATTTTTAATCTAGTTTCACTCATTTTTTTTTTTTTACACTAAGAGATACTCACCCTGTATATATTTAATAGTTACCTATGTATATATTATCATTATTATATTATTATTGCCTTAACTTTTTTCATTTTTTTATGTCTCTAACCAGATAGAACTAACTGTATTTATTTCTGTTCTTATTTGTTATTCTAACTACTGATATAAAAAATTATAGTTTAAAAAACTAGAAAAACAGGCTTTTAAACTAAAAAGCTAAATGTGGTGAACAACTTGCAGCAGTTAGACCTTTTAATTTTTAAAGTTCAAGGTTCGAAGCTAATTTCCATGTACTATTCGTCATTTTTTTTGCAAAGTTCACACAGTTTATCAAAAATTAACCAGCAATATTTAGTTTTTTGAAATATCTCAGAGTAGGAATGGGCAATTTTCACATAAAAAATACTATCTTGCACAAAATATAATGATCTACAACTTTTAGTATATAAATGTTTTTGATTGGATTAGCCATTTCTGTGTTATAGACTCTTAACCGTGACCAAATATTACTTTTTGTGAAAGTTGGCGAAATTCAATTTTTACACTAAGAGATACTCACCATGTATAGAGAGGAAAATAAGAGAACACTAAGAGAATAAAAGAAATATATAATTTTTTTGGACAATGCCTTAAGTTGCACATGCAATAGAAGTACCTAACAGTCGTATTCAGAGTATGTAAAATTCATAATAAGTGGAATCTAAACTATGCAAATAGTTATTGATAGGATTCCAAAAATGCAAGAACAGACCATTTAATTGAGTAGGTAGATTGTTAGTAAGCGTCACCTTGGATTAGAATGAAGAATTAAAAATAGAGGTATTGAAATGTTTTCAGGGATTTTGCTTGTCTGATATCAACAGGAATAGAGTTCCAGAAGATGGTGTAGCAGATAAGAAAGAATGCAGAAGTTCTATGGGATAGAATAGACAGTTCAAAAAGACGGGGTCATATGTGCAATGAATTAGTAGCAGATCAAAGTCGAAGCATATTGTATATATTATTTTTATTTATTTCGCTCAACATCCTGTAAGCGAATCTTAGCTTCCTCCAGCAGCAATCGCCACGCGTTCTGTCCTAGGATGCTGCCATCCAATCCCTTACTCCGATGGATCTACAAGCCCCTGCTACACCGTCCGTCCACCGTAGGATGAAAGATATTATTATATTGGTAAAGGAATTAAGGATAGCATTCCTAACGAAATGTGGAATAGAGCCAATTCAATTCGGAATAGAGGTGAGGTACATGGGAGCGACGTGGGATAAACAGACAAATCTGGCAAAGCAGTTCATGATTCGTTTCAATATGAATTCAATATCCGTCGGGAGGCCACCGTAAACCAGACAACCATAGATAAGGGAATTATTTATTATTATTATATTTTTATTTTATTGAGAAAATATTACAATCTGCCTCAATGTGGGCAACAAGTAATATGGATGGCTAAATGGATCCATTCACACAATATGTACAATAAAAAATAAATACATAGAACAGATTAAAAAAAGGTAATAATAAAAAAATACAAAAAGCTAATAAATAAACAATGTACCCCAAACTATACAATACATAAAGCAAAGAGAAAATAAATCAATAAAATCAATAACATACATGTGAAAAACAACAATAATAGTAAAAAATAAACATTAATTAAATACGTTGACTGCCACGGCAATTTTCAGAAATCTGGTCTAGAATAATAATTTAATTCAATCACATTATAATATTAAAAATTTAAATCGAGTATATACATATTTATCATAAAATAAGCATTAAAAAAATGCGTTTAATAAAAATTAAGAAAAGGAGTGTTGAAATTAAATTGTTTTTACATTCATACATTTTATTCTTACTTGTCCCTCCACTTATTTCCAAAAAGAGCCAGGTCCCAAGAGATCGCTTCTCTCTCAGCTGAGTCACTAGTTTAAGATAACACCAGTGTAAGGTAAGGGAATAATAAGGAAGAAATAATATAAGTAGAGTGGAGAAGAAGGTGATGAGATCGGTGGAATAATTTAAATTAAAATACGTAATGTTGACATGTTAATGTTTTTGCATTTTTTCTTAGTTATTTTGACCTATTCGGCATGTTTAACATTCAATGAAGAATTTCGAAAGTTTCCTATTTAACTGATGTAATAATGAGGAACTCAAGATGATCCAATTTCAATAAAATGGCAGTTCAAATAATCCGAATAACATTTTGTGCAAGTTCTACGAGTTTATAAATGCCAGCTAAAAATTGATGAATGATTTTTCTTCTAATATATATATTCAACTCATCTTCTGGGATTGGATCATTCAATGCGAACGTTGATAAATAGAAGCTATTATTATCAAGTCATCGTTTAATATTACAAATTGTTGTTCAATTAGTTGAAGCCATCAATTATATGCAATAGAAATCCAGGATTCGTGACAGATAGCTACTAACCGCTCATTGGTGGAGTGTAGATCACGACATGAATAATAACATGGATGAGGAAAAAAGAGTTCTGTTTTGGGCCATTGTCCGAACGACCTTGAGAGTGGTTTTTACAACCAGGAAAGAATCGTTATCCTCCTCATTAGTATTGTTCTTTGTTCGCTACAGTTCGGGAGCGTTTCGGTCCTGGACATGAAGTGAAGTAGAACAAAGATATCGGATTTATGCGAGAACCAAGGCTAGGAGGAAGCGTAAGTTACGTAAAAGAAGTAGAGAGGTTATTGCGCATTACGTGTAACTGCGCCTACAGCCCAGTTGGAATGACAGGCTATGGTTTAATCAATGATTGTTTAATGATTATAGAATAATAAGAGGCTTTGAAACTTGTTTCAGCATCCGCCCGTTACACTAGAAGTAGGTAAATGTCAAATCAGTTTCATTCTACAATTATTTTTTCAATTGTACCAATGTAATTCAGTCCGAATATTCTCCAGGGTTCTACTCAGGCTTGCGTAGACTTAAGAACTAATTGTGAAATAAACTTAAGGCCTTAGATTCAGTATGTGAAAATGTTTAACTTGATAAATAAAAAAACTACTTTATCACAACATGATATTCAGTTAATCACACACAGAGTTATATTTAAACATTTTTAGAAATTTAAGGAAATAGAAACGTATGATATATCCTCCACTAGACTCGGTAATATGTTCGAATAAAAATGTTATAGTCTATTTATGTATAGAAGCATTGGTTATAACATTGTAGTTTTATTGAAAATTTTAAAAATCGTTCTTAATAAAATATAGAGTAAAAATGGCAAAAAAGAAAAAAAAAATCTGCCACTTTTTGAGAGACTTCAGAAAATTCGAAAGCCTGTATTAGTCTCCGTTTAAACTACAGACCTTGTTTTCTGCTCAAATTGAATTAAATTTAGTCTAGTCGAATTTAGGATATAACAAGATTTTCTTTCGATCCAACCGTGCAGCAGATATTTTGAGGAAACGTAAAAAAGACCGATATATTTGAAACTATAAATTATAGAGCGGTGCCATTTGAAGATCTAAAATTTCGATAAGAAGAAAACTAACTACTTATAACAAAAAATATCAAAACCATTCAACCTTTTGTTGTTTGTTGGCGCTACAACTCGTGAAGAGTCAAGGCCTCCCCTACTCTGAGTCGCCAAACTTCTGACTTGTGCTGCCGCTCTCCAATTCCTTATTCTTAGCATTTTCTCCGCGTCTGTAGCTACACATCCTCCCACCGCAGGCGAGGTCTTCCCACATTTCTGCCTCCAAATATTTTTCCATCTATGAGCCTGTTGGGGATTTCATTATCGCTCATTCTATCAACATGCCCTGCCCATCTCAAAACTGTAAAATTTTACTGGACTATTATGTACAATCAGGGAATCCGCGAAATCACGTCACCACCTTCCGGATATCGCGGGTAGATCGGATTACCCAGGGAGTCCGTCTATCTCAAGTCCCATTAGTGAGGTTCTACTGCATTGCGTTAATATTTTCTGTTTGGCAGCTACGACATATAGGATGTTTTGTAAAATTGAATGTAGGAGGGTCAAAAACAACAACACTTTCATAGCATTACTGATACTATAATCGTATACAGCTTGGGGGGTAATTAAACAATAATAGTATCCAATCCTTACAATCCAAGATTCTTCGAAAAATCCTCAATGCTCCTTACTTTGTCTCGAATAAACTCATCCATAAAGATCTTAATGTTTCATATGTTTCTGATTTAGCCCAAACCAGATACCTATCCTTTCTTAGTAAGCTCCATAACCACTCAAATCCACTAGTTTCTCAACTTGCTTTTTGCTCCATTCCCGATATTCCCCCGAGGCGTCAAAAAACAAGATGGCCTATAGACCTTCTAGTGTAGAATTGTTATTCAAGTGCTACTGATTTTTTTGTTCATGTTTTGACACGTTGTTGTAATCGTTATCAACACCTTTACTTGATGTATATATTTTGTACAGTTGTAAATTTCAATAAATTGATATGAAAAAAATTAATAATAATAATATAAACTTTTTCCCTTTTACACCATAGCTCCTAATTATTTATATCTGATATATGTAATCTCCTATCAATTGGATATCCTCTTAAAGTATCGTGTTTTACTAAATCAATTATAATTACTGGAATTGGTGAATTATTAATTAATTAATTTATTTGAGATTATCGATGATGAAGACGTATTAGAAGCATATGAATCTGTTAATTAGCTAATGAATTCAAACTAACGGATATAAATTATGTTATATTAACTATCTATCTAGATAGACTATACCTTCTTCGGACTTGTGCCTGCTGGTGACACATATTAGTGTGTTATGTATTGGAATCAAGGAGCACACCCCGTTCATACAAACACATACAAATACCAATAAAAGTTTCAAATTAAAAAAAAAAAAAATAACAAAACAGTTCAAGGGTAAAATCATCAGATCCGTACTACGTTGTTGCAGCTCATTTTCTTGATGAAGTATTTCATTTAAAAAATATCATTTTCTGAAAGTGGCCATTTTTCTTAACGTGGTATGGAAATTCTGATCAAATCGTCTGCTTGGAGGTAAAAATTACTAAGTGCATTTAGTTCCAAATTCAACAAAAAGTCATTGTGTGTTGATATCATTTCCCATAAGTATAAAAAGTCACCAAGTAAATATAGCTGTTATATATATGCACATTAGAGAATGAAAAAATTGACTATATAAACTATCTCAGGAACGTTTAATGACCATTGAATTTTAAATGGAAATAAACAAAGTATTTTGTTACTTAATGACTTTTACTTCCAAGCAGATAAAATAAAAGCTCTATCTGTCAAAAAATGAGAACTTGTATAATGAGTGAAGATATTTCGGTTCTGGTGTAGTTTTGAGAACTTAAACAGAATAATGTCAAGGACAAAGTTTGTATTGAGCTATAGATTTTTTTGCGGATATTGTAAGGGTTATTTGTAATAATTCGGAGGCGTAACAGATGATGAGATTGAAGAGGTTTAATATTCCAGTGTATTGCTGCCAAATACAGAGTGAGTACCTCTCGGTGTAAAAAAAAGAAGACTTTTTTGAGGAAACCTCATTTTTGTTTTATAAAAGCTGTAATACCTCCATTTTCGAATTTAGCATTAAATTTCCTATAATAGCAGAGTACTTGTAACCATGAATTTTACAAACTTGGAATCTAAAGAACAGCTTGATCTTCACCTTATTTGGGGAAATTACAATGTCTTATATTACTTCAATGCTCACCGTTTTTCGAAAAAACTATCCACAAAACTACAAATCTTACAAAAACTTGTAAATTCAATCAGCTTTCGAATGATATGAACGTAATGATTTTAGTTCGATTTCATAGAGAAATTCACTTTTGAAACCGAAAAAACATGGTGTTCTCCTTTGGCATACAAATTTGCATTTTAAACATAATAAACTCTTCATAGGAATAAAAAGCAAAGAAAAACATTATTGTTTAATATAAAATAAAGGAAAACTGTCAATAAAGCGACACTAAATCAGAGGATTTATTTATTATTATTATTATTTAGGATTTATTTTATTATAACTTTGATTTATCGTATATCAGCAACGGATTGGAATATAAAGGTGATTTTTGCGACATTTTTCTACATCTTTGTTCTAGTTTCACCCAATTTTTTTTTTTTTTTTTTTTTTTTTTTTTTTTTACACTGTGAGGTGACTCACCCTGTATATGTCCATAGATTTCAGGATGAATTTGTTTTTTTATCATAAATGATAGTTATTAAAAAATTACAAATACATTAAAATACATCTGGCGTATGTCTCTTATAAGGATAATAAAGATATCTATAAAGTAATTAGCTATAATTTGAGATTCTTTATTTTTTGTACATTCGTGTCAATTGTTTGCATAAGCAAAGTGTTTAATATTCAAATGATTATACATCATGTACAGATATACGTCGGTGTGTGAGCATCTTAAAAAAAAAAAAAAAAAATTGAACCCCTATATATAAATAATAGCAGAAACAATATTTTCCAATGTCAGCAGGCGGAACTGGGAGTAATATCCTGAGGCTATACAGGGCAGAGCAATAATATGCAAAAGGAGAGACCAGCTGTAGCTTTGAAAATATAGCTGGCCTTTGGTCTTCTCTTCTGATATCTCTGCTGGACGCTCTCAATGAGGAAACTTCATTGGGGCTGTATGGGAAACAATAAAACGGCTACAAATAATAAAACATACGTGTCACTTACAGTTTATATGAAACACGTGTCTCAGCAGATTGAAAATATAAAAGAAACCAAAAAACTATCCTGTATCTGACCATCTTCATACTATTTACTGATAACACTCTATTACAGCTTTACATTAGAAGATTCTGAAACTATCTCCTTCCAATTTTTAAGTTGTCCTAAAAATAATGCAGGTTTTCTTTAATTTGCCTTATTTTATAAACGGTCTATATTTAATCCACTCTGTGTCAAAAAAATTTCAACATGAATTTCGATTTTTTTCTCTCTCAAAAAAGACTCATGTTCTGGGGTGGCGTTTCTTAGGAGTCACGTATAAAGTACCAAATTAGGGAGGGACCTTGAATGCTTTAAGGTGTGTGGAGACGATTTTACAAGATTATGTAATGCCCTACAGGCCATCCATTAGTTACTAATCATTGCTTATGCATATTAATGCTCGACCACTTATTTGTTTCTGAGTACCTCGATGCAAGAAGTATCCGTAAATTAGAGTGGTCATTAAGACGTCCTGACCTTAACCCAACCAAACATGTTTGGGACAATCTAAAAAGGAAGGATACTCCTCCTACAACACTTGAAATGTTGAATATAGCTGTTGGGTGAGCGGGACAACATCCCCAAGATGTTATTCAATTTTGTTACAAATCTCAAAAATATACATTTTTTTAAAAAAGGGAAAAGTAATTTTTAGTTGTTAAAACAACAACAAAAAACTGTTGTTTTTTTAAGATCATGTTGATTAAAGATGTTTTCAATATTGTGTTTTCTCTTTATTAAATAGTTCTTGACAGTCTTTATTTATTGTAAAACATAACTTCTCAATATATAATAACATATAAACATAAATTATCGACGAACGAAACGAAAATCTAACATATCTGAGTGATCTCATTTTTTTTTTTTTTTAGCTGGAAGGGTAGATTTTTTTTGCTTGGATGACAGTATATTCTTTCTATCCAATACAAAAATAATAATTTTTTCATCATTGAAATTCTTTAAAAATATATTGAACATTATTCTAAATATTTCGGGGAAAATCGTCCCCCTTAATCAATATCAACTTCTAAAACAATTTTCAAACTAACAAAAAACAGTAAATATATAAACCTATAATCAATTTTGCACTATATTTTTGAACTATTTATTGATGTTTGCAGCTGATGGTACTAGGTATACATCTAGTAAATGTGAGGAAAATAATTACAATGACGTCAATAACATGTAAAGATCTACTTACTAGTTGCACTTTTATGGAACCATGAGAAGGTCTCTTGGCCATCTTATTTTTAAACGCCTCGGAAGATTATCAGGAATAGAGTTTCAAGTTAGGAGACCAGAGGATACGAGCGGATATGGAGTTTACTATGAAAGGATAGGTATCTGGTTCGGGCCCAATCAGTAACATATGGAACATTAAGATCTTTATGGATAAGTTCGTTAGTGACATAATAAGGAGAATTGAGGATTTTAGGAAGTAATTTGGATTGTAAGCATTGGATACGACAATTAGTAGGTTTAGTGGTCATCAGCTTACTTAGTGGGGACGGTACTACGATGTGTAGGGATGCTAGTTTTATAAACCGTGTAGAGGATAGGACATAGGATACTTCCTTGAGGAACACTGGCAGATTGGATAAATAGTTGAAAATAAGAAACGTTATGATTAACTTAGAAGGCTCTATAACTGAGATTATATTATATTTAATTATATTTATTAAAATATACAAAGAAAAATATTTTCATCAACAATTATACCTTTTAATTTATTTATGTTACACACCGAAGCAAGTTTTATTTTTATTTTTAATATATACTACGTGAGTGGGAAGTATGGTCAATAACCGTTCAGCTATTGACTGGACAACAGCACCCAATGCAATACATCCCTCCCCGGAAATAAGTTCCGGTAAATTGAAATTACCAGTTCATCAGGTAATGTTTTCCAGAGACCGAAGTTCATTAGCGTTCGGTAAAGCAGCCTTTGAGTTGGTAATGAACCAGTGGTACTAATAGGCTTCACCACATCGACTCTACTCCGCAATCGATTTTAAACTATCAGACCCGAGGCGTTATTTCCAATTCCTGCGCCAAATTACTCCTATAAAAGATTTATATTTATGTAAGTATGGTCTAGTTGTGGTTCTTTTTTGTTTATACTTTCTAATCATGAATCATATTCAAGGAAAAGTCAGAAAAACTAGGAGTTTACTATACTTGTTATTTCGCCAATATATTGTAGTTTTACGGATCAACGCGTAACAAAAAAAGATTTGTTGTGAACATAAAGCTTAGCCTATTGGACTGCCAACTTGATGAGAAGAATCTTCTAAAATGTGTCGTATATTTTGACCAACGTCACGGGAAACTGTGGTACCCCTTGCTAAGAAAAGGGCTAATAGATCGTTTCCTTCATAATTTATAGATAAACCCTTATCTTAAATTTCTGCTAAAAGTTAAAGAATCCTTTCCGCGTAGACCATTATTCATGCATTCTTTATGTATCACATTGCTTTCTCAACTCTTTAGAATCCTTCATTCAGATGAAAAATTCACTACCACCTTTCGACCTTATATCTCTTTCCATGAACCCGATGTATATTACAAATCTTAAACATACCTTTAAGGAATTTAACCCTTGGTCTGGAAAGCTCAAACACTTTTATCATCTAAATGCTTTTATTGTAATATATAATACAAAGACAATATTTAGTATCAAAAATTACATTTATAATTTTATAAGAGGAAATGTTTTTATTGGTTTCTTATGTTATTCTAATTCTAATTTGTAATTATGATTCATTTTGGCTGAAATATTTGAATGATTGTGAGAAAGAACATCGTCCATGAAGGACATTTTTACAAAATTTAAATCGCAGAGGTTATAACTACAATAAATGAAGATTATATCTAAACAATGGCTATTTTTAAACAAAGTGACTTTTTATTTAAAATAAAAAAAAAAGGATCCAGTAATGTAAGGTGACGTTGTCGTTCAGGTTTAAATTTATTAAATTTTTGTAGTTTAAAAACTTTTATTTTTACATCATATTGCAATCTTCCACAGTTAAAGATATAAAAGTAAACAACGAAATAAATTAATACAAACGAAATAAAATAAGTGATTGAATAAGAAAAAAAAATTCATTCATTCACCGGCTAAGGCTCCCCAGCTACACAGGAGATCCTAAGGTTTCTCTCTCGCATCGTCACTGGCTAGTGAGCCAATGGAGGTAGAGTTAGAGCGTTTCACTCATAATATGAGTAGAGAAGCTGGCAATGACCAGAACTCCATTATCGAATTTTACAATAGATCTTGTGGACACTATCTTTTCAGCCTGCTATGAGAATTATCTGGATGTATAAAACTTGATAATGATTAGACCAGAGGGTTTAGTTGATTAAATAGGTTGTGATGACTGTTTGCAACCAACCATACCAACAATTTTACTATTTTATCGCCTATCTATGAGAAGTATTTACATATTACAATGACTTCAATCCCATTGCAAGATTCTCCATCGTACATCAGAACGTTACCCACATAAGTATTAATTCTACTAAACCACATTGAAATAACACACAGAATATTTTGCAACGAACTTTGTTCACAATAATGACCCTCCTAACACATTAAATCCAGATACAAGAGTAAGTAATACTGAAAGCTCTAAAAGAATACAAAAAGTTCAAATAAAGTTTCGGAATGTAAAATTTGTACTGGGCTCTACAATACCTCACACACTTTTGCATTTATTATATGTATTCTCTGTATTTATTATATGCATTTATTATCTGTATTCGCGTTTATTATAAAATTCTCTGGATGTAGTCAGCTGAAGAAAGGGGTAAATAAAAATATTAATTCAATGAAAACTATTTGTCTATATAAAACTTTTCTCTAATTTTTATTTTTACTTTTTACGAAACAGGAACAGTTTGTGAACTACATGAACCATTTAATTTTTTTTTATATATATACATCAGCTTCATTGATATTAACATATTATAAAATAAACAAAAAATGAAAAAGAATCCACTAAAAGGTATTGTAATTTACGAAATGATAAAATGAGGAACAAACAACACATCATTCTACAATAACAACAAATCTTGTATTATCCATGATTGAAAACCCCACAAGAAAAGACCAAATGAAGTACTATAGATATAACAGCGCAATGTGGCAGCTGTAGGGGCAGGGGACTAGCCAGCCAATTATAGAGGATATAAAACCCTGAGGGACTTGCGGTCTTGGCACAGGAACAGAAGTCGACCAGAAGCTTCCAGTTGAGCCTCTTCATTTTGGGCGATTCCACTCTAATCCTCAACATCTGGATAACTTACGGAATCGATCAAGGAGGCTGGACTCTCACCAAATGAATCCAAGAGAAGATTAGATTAGTACTTAAAATTACAGCTTAACCAACCTGCAAAGAAGATGAGCAATTTAGGAGACGAGAGAGGATAGAATATATATATATATATATATATATATATATATATATATATATATATATATATATTAATTATTATTCTTTAATTATTAGCAATTTACAACAGTAATGCAAAAATATACCCAGTAAATATGCCGTATACAACGCAAAGGATTGACATGACAAGAAGTTGTAGAGGAATTACCCATTGACAGTGGTCTAATGAAATATCTACAATAGAAGAAGATCCCTAGGCCATCTTCTATTCAGACATCTAAGATAGCTACGAATGGAATGGGAAACAAGTGGATTTGAGTGAGTATTTAGTTAATTGTGAAAGGAAAGGTATCTGGTTCGAGCCAAATCAGCGGCTTATGGGATATTGAGGTCGTTGTGGATCAGTTGATTTGTAACAAAGTAAGGAGTATCAAGAATTTTAGATTTGAGTAATTGGATGCGGGAAGAATTCAATGGTTTGGACACCAAAAATCTATGCCGTAAGTACATATAGGGCTGATAATGACCTTGTAGATAAGAGTTTTGCAGTGAATCGGGAGATTTGAATGTTTGTCAAGTAAGTTTGGAACAGTCGAAATCGTGAAGCTTCTTGTCTTTTCATTCTAATGTGAGAGTCTCTTGTCTCGATAAAATACAAGGTATCTTATCAATTTAACATTATTTAACGGTACCTATTCTATTAAAGAATACAGGAGGACAGGATGAGGTAGGTTTTGGACGATGGATAAAGGTTATTTACTAAGATTTGCTATGATTTATCTTAACTCTCCACTTGTGATACTATTCCTTAGAGAAAGTGATGTGTCACTGGAGTGTCTGAGATGCAGCAAATGGATCATCATTGACTGACGCTGGTGTCATCAGCATAGGTTGTAAGAATAGTATTAGGATGAATTGGGATATCAACTATATACACTGTATACAGAATAAGACCCAGGATGGCATAAGCACAGCTATTGGATAACAATTGATTTATTCCTCATTTAAATCCTCTATATGTACATTTATATTGTTTACATTATTAGCACTAAGGATCAGCTTGTATATTAGCACATTCTATCCTTAACTTATAAGTAAATCAACATTTTGTCAAATTTATACAGTAAATTTCTAGCTCAAGCACTTTTCAATGTTAACAATTGACTCTTCATAACAGCTGTAATAAACTGCTTGTATCACTTAATCCCAAAATGTTAAAAGAAGTAAGAACTATTTTAGAAATAAAGAATAGCTTATTTTCGCTATAACACACGAAGAATTTTGGTTTGGCGCTTGATGAGAACTAGTGTTTCAGGAGGAGTGGTGAAACCAGAAGATAACGGAAGTAATTTATCAACCAGGAATTTCTCCCAAACCTGTTGAAGGGAACTTTAGGAGGTTTTTGTTTTTGAGTGTGTTGGAAAACCCACGCAATTTCTTTTGGAAACATTTGTAGTATGTCCGAATTTGCTATTTTACAGTAGGCATATAAAGGTAAATACGTTAAGTTACTTTGCTAGTGTGGGAGCTTTTGTGATTTAAAATTTTTTTTTTTTTTAATTTTGTTTTTTCACATCTACCCCAGACATTGGATATGATTTTGGCTGTCGTTCGTTGAGGCTTTATTTCCTTAATTATTCTACCTAGGATAGGAAGGAGGGTTATGCTACAGGTTGACAACCTATTCTAACTTGAGTGGAAATCGAACCTGCTGAGATTCGAGCCTTCTGCAACAGGTATTCTGAGACCCTCAGAGTTATTATTATTGATTGTATTTTTATGATTTTTTTTTTTAAATGTTGCCGATCGTTATTTTAATGTATCTGTTATTACTGGCTATAATCTATATAGTTTGAATTTCTTTATTTCTTTATGTTCATTTAGCGGTAGCTTAACAGGCCTTTCTTGCGGTGTATATGAACTAAACTCTAATGACTGTGAAGATCAATCCATTTTTTTGTTTAAATAGTGAAATAAATATTTCCAACAGATCCATTTAAAATTTTTTCCCAGAAGGTACGGAAGAAACCAACCAATCTTAAGGAAATCGACGTTTACATCTATCTGTATATTCGGTATCCTCCAGATCCTAATATTTTTCAGATTCCTTTCATTTTGCCTCCTTTAGTGGGTACCTACATATTTCATATCTTGTTTACAAAAAAAAACAAAAAAAAACAGCTATATATAATATATGCAGAAAAATAGTGGTTTTGAAAATTTTAACAGGTTTTACCAGTGGCCTGGTTGGTCAGATGCGTTTTTGGGGAACGCGAGGGCGTTAAGTTTGACACGCTCTAGCTCTATTAGTGTTACTCGGATCGAAAATTTGCGAACAGATAACTTATCAGGAATTAAATGGAGAATATTTTAAATCCTACAGAAAAATAAAAAATTACACTTTATCTCCTACAGACAAATTAATCACAGTTAAAAAATAGAAAAGGAGAAAACAAAGGTCAAAAGAACAACCCCTAAAACATGTTCCATGTTATTCTTTTATAGGACAACGCGCTCAAGGGATCCTTTAACTTCATTTTAGTGTGTTTTTATAACTAAGAATGAATTTTTAACATTTTAAACTAGGTTTCTAATAAAAATAATTCCAATAGATATGTCGAATAATTCATCAATTCTAATAAATGAATTCTGTAGCGAAGAAACTTGAAGTTGATTCCGTCTGAGAGGGATAATTAATACTTAAAGGCATTATGTTGTATGATATAGACAAAAGGAATAAAGATAACTTACGCATCAACACATTCCTAATTTTACTGGATAAGCAAACAGGATTAGTTAATTTTAAAATGAAATAAAATTAGTAATACCTCCCTTAATTAAAATGAATGAAATTCAACTAAAGTGAAAACCATTAGCCCAAGGGGGAAGACAGGAAGGTCGGACAAAAGTGAAATCCCGAAATTAACCCTTTTCTCTTCCCCTTACTAATTTTCCTGGAGGGATCTCTGTTTACAATACTGCGTCCGCATACACAATTACTCCCCCCCCCCCCCCCACCTCTCAATTCTCCCATTCATTTTAATTAAAAAAGTTACAACTAACTGTCGTCTTTTGTAAATTTGGCAACCGTCGAGTTTCGTGATTGAAAAACTTTTGTAAATTAAATGTAGCGGAAGGATATTGGAGCGGGGGTCATTGAGGCTGAAGATCTTTTGATTGTTCTCGGCTATTTGGAGAGATGTGTTTACTTCCTTAATGTAAACTCCAGGAGAATGGAAATCTCGTGTGTAAATAGGGCTAATGTACTGGCAGTGCAAATAGTGAGTAGCAGCCATTTAGATTATTAAATTGTTATAATAAAGGTTGTTAGGTCTAGTTGTTCCAACAATCAGTTTCATACTCATGGAAATGTGTACCACAAATTTTTGTTCTGGGTTTTTTCCTAACCCATATAGATCATTTTTATCAAGGTTACGCGTTTCTGCCAAGGGGGGATTTTTTTTTCAAAAAAAGCCGCTAATACTCGCCAAAATTACATCAAGAAAATCCACATATCTCTAAAACTAGTCGCTCTATCAAATAATTTAAAAAAAATAATATTAAAAATTTTAATTTTGCTCAAAATACTTTCTTATATTGAATAAATGTATTTTACTTAGTACGAATCGTAAATAAACTTAGTACATTATTTCTTATTAGATGTTAGATGAAATATAACAATTATTTTCTAAGTAATTTGTTCTGTATCGGTACTACAAAGGGGTAAAATAACGGTACTCATATGATTTTTATTGTGTGAGTAATGATAGATTTATTGACATATGGTAAGTTATAAAATAGGTGATAAGCTAAGTTAATAAATAGGTTAGATGCTTAAGCCGCACACTTTGACCACAAATTAAGTTCCTTATAGTTTTAATCATACAAAAATAGGTATGTACGTAAATAAAACCTACTATGGTACTTTCTGTGAACCCGTGATGGCTGCAGATGTGTACCTTTACAAGTTTGAGTTGTTTCGTGACGAGAAGCTATTATTCTGTTATTGTCATCTGGTGATGACATGGAAAAGCCAGTTCGACGTACATATTACTTACGAGCAGCCCACAAATCTTGCTTCACCAGTTGGTGAAACTTCATCAACGAAATTCCCCTTTCAATAGACCAGTTCTCTCTAATTAAGGGAGGTATCACTAATTTTATTTCATTTTAAAATTAACTAATCCTGTTTACTTATCCAGTAAAATTAGGAATGTGTTGATGCGTAAGTTATCTTTATTCCTTTTGTCTATTAATATATAGTATATTTGTTAATTAGAGATCTCAATTGTTTAGGAAAAATAACAATTAAAGTAAAAACATATTTGAATTTTTATAAAACATATGATTATGTACAGTTGGTAATAGGTAATACATTTTTTTTTTAATTAGGATTTTAGGTCTTTACCATTTTTGAAATATTTAATAAAAAAAAATAAATAAAAAAAAATCATGAAAAATACTACTCTTCAATTAACCTCGTCATGAATTCTAAGAGAATTAGTTGGCGCATGCATAATGAATTTCAAATGAAGGCAACCCTTTGGCACAGGAATAGAAAATTTCTCTCTATTCACGACCGTTACTTTTACCTTAAACGAATTTTCTATTTATAATCAGTGGCTTGAGCATATTGAAAAATAAATTATTTCTTTTAGAAATGAAGAATATTATTAGTTCTTTCTTCTTTTCATTTACTTTTTTTTTTTTTTTTTTTTTTTTTTTTTTTTTTTTTTGTATTGGCTAACTAGGGGGAGCACGTGCCAGTTTCAATTTATCCTTTGTTGTTTTCTTTTCCTCCAATATTATTTCATCCTTTCACCATGTCTCTTTTTTTTTCTCCTCCCGATCATTTCTCTCACCTCCGAATCCTAGGTTTAACACTTAATTTCTAAAGGTATCTCCCTGATTTTTCTAAGAGATATTTGAAGGTTGGTTTTGATAGCTTGTTGTAATTCATTTTGAATAAATCCTTATTGCTTCTGTTATTCTATTTAAATTTTTTTTGTTTAATATTTTTATATATTTTATTACTGCTTCTTAGTTACCATGCTTCTGTTCTTCTTATAGGACCTAAACTTTTCCTTAAAATTCTTCTTTAATATTTGTGGAACTTATAATAAGTGCTAGGCATACAATTGTAGAGGAATTCTGGTTTTTGTACTGTGACGTAACCCATTATTTTGGCATTCTTTGGTATGCACTTTTAATTGCAAATATTTTTAGTAATTCCGAATGCTCTTTCTAATTTACGTATCTATTCATCTGTGGTGAATTTCACTAATCTATTTTCTGAATTATCTCTAATAGACACTTAACTTTTTTATTCTATTTACCCAGTGTCTGTAACTAAATATTTGGGTGCGTTCTTAAAGACAGTAATGGATTTTATTTTCCATACAGAGGTTCTTAAACCTGCTCAGCTGGTCATCTGTTCCAAGAGATTGAATTTGATAGATTTCGAAATGAAAAATTATGGGCAGATGCGAACCACTCTAATTCAATACACTGTTTCCTTCTTCCTAGCTTGAATGTGGTATTTGAATGAGTCCGCCGAAAAACGTTCTAAGCGACAAACAAAATTTTGAGTAATCAGCGAAAGAAAATCATAATTTAAAGTTCTTGTTAGTTTTGTAAGTTAGATTTTTTTTTCATCTTGTAATTTGTTATATTTACATGTATAATAACATTATGGATTGCTATATCATACTGTGATGTACTATTTTTAATACATTTAAAAACCTTTAAAAACACCGCATCGGAAATGTTGTCGCTTAGAACGTTTTTCGGCGAGCCCACTCATTTCTTGTTCTATCTGTTCTTCATTTCATGTTTTTTTACTATTTTTTCTAGTTTAGGTATTTTGAAGTGTTCGAAGGTTTCACCCATGCATTTTTGATACCTTTGAGACTGTAAGCTTTTCTGGTATTTTTACCGAAATGCTAGATTGCTCCCACGCGGAATACACTTATCACCAGACACTAACCTTGCTGCGATGTTTTTTCGATTACCCTGTACTTTCAAATCCACCACTGATCTTCGCTACTGTCAAGGTCTTTAATAAAAGCAACCACGGAATGTTTGTTTATCTTTCATTATCACTTCGAAACATAAAATAAATATCTTATACTCATATATTGTTTATCCAGTTACCGTTATTAACAACAGCTTGATGTTTCTACTACTATTATTCACATAACATTATTCTAGTATTAATAATATAATATAATTAGATTTCAATTATATCATTTTCATACCTTGCAACTTATTTATTTATGACTTTTCCATCTTTTTACTATTAGTTAGGTGTTAGTTTGATTTTGAGACTGTTCATAAAAATAATAAATTTTAATACTTTTTTCTTTTCTCTTCAGGCTATTTTTTAGCTCTACTTTTAGAATACCATGTCCATCATATATTATAACAATAATTTCATATTTACTAAATAATATAAAATTTTAAAAAAAGTGAAGAAAAATTTACAAAAACATAATGTTTAATTTTCCTTTGCATCTACAATATATTCGAAAAATGAGTTGGATATTTTTAAAATAAATGCCGTGTGCTATTTTATTTGTTGATACCATGTAAAAAGAATTTTTATTAATACCAAAAGACAAAAAAAAAAGTAACGATCTCGCGCTGAAGGATGGATAAGAGGTAAAGTGTTGCGGGTCCTCTTGCCAGGCTTTGGGTAGAGATACCGCATTTCATTATTTAATAATTATTAGCAGCATTTTTTTATCACTTTTTTTTTATTACAGAGGATTAAGAAGAGACGAATTTTTTTTGTTTTGTTAATTTTTTTTAATGAAAGAGACTATGGGCCAGAGGGGATTACACCGGCAATCCCAGAGGATGAACAAAACTCAGTGACGGCAAAATTGTATTAGTAATGAGGTAGGCCAAAACTCAGACCCCGATAATCCTCTGCAAATAAACTTCTTGTGTTGACGTCAACCTCCTAAGCCAAAGGAAGACGTTCCCTTTGGTGTAAAGGCTAACCAATTACTCACTAACCAACTGCCTAATCTTGCTTTCCAATGACGAATCACTTGGAAGGAGCTCGAATCATCGATTTATTTTATAACTGATTTATATTTTTACGTGAACGCGCAATATCAGCAGAATTAATAAAATACAGCCACCGAAGTAACATTAGTGGACACTTTTTTATACTCTATGGACAAATCCAAGTATCCGTTTTGGAAATACTGCTACGCAATAATCAACCTCGACACCATTTTCTTTTGAAGAAGGAAAAATTTTAGAAACTGCAGAGAGAGAGAGAGAGAGAGAGAGAGAGAGGAGAGAGAGAGAGAGAGAGAGAGAGATAGAGAGAGAGAGAGAGAGAGAGAGAGAGAGAGAGAGAGAGAGAGAGAGAGAGAGAGAGAGAGAGAGAGAGAGAGAGAGAGAGAGAGAGAGAGAGAGAGAGAGAGAGAGAGAGAGAGAGAGAGAGAGAGAGAGAGAGAGAGAGAGAGAGAGAGAGAGAGAGAGAGAGAGCATATATAATTGCTTAAGAGAACTGGATATTGTAAATTGCTTCCACTCCAATTTAGGACTTTGCTGAGATTAGAAAAAAACACAAAATTGAATTTCTTCTGTCAGGAAGAGACTCATCAGGAGAGGCTGAAGAAAGTAGAGAGGTTAGTGTCTGATTAGGGGCTTAACTTTCGAGTCGTTAGTGTTAAAGTTGTGGTAGCTGCCGGTTCCTCGAGGTTAGATCTACGATACTCTTTGTTCAACATCTCAGGGTTGCTACCCTACTTATCGAGGGAATCCATTGTATTCATATAAGAAATATACAATGATTAAAAATAGAGAAATAAATATACTTCTATTTTTTTTTTTTTTTTTTTTAATATTTTCACCTACTAAATAAATATCTACAAATATGTTTGTTTTTTGGCATATTCGTCTTATATATTGAGATGAAATATTGGACATTATACCTAACATATAAGGGTGATTTTCAAACTATGGGCAACTTCATGTCACTGCCTATTCAGTGAAAGACACGGCCTTTTAGTCTCTTTTTTTTTTTTTTTTTTTTTTGGGTATAAAAATTTCCTGTGAACTGACCTGTTACTTATAAAATGAAAATCATAACAAAGTTTTGTGTTTTTGTGATCAAATGTGATTTATTTTTTTGCTATTTCTCATTCCTATGGTTGTCACCAATGATTATTTTCTTTTAAACTGGATACTTTGGTTGATGGTATTCAATTATTTCCCAAATTTTGTTGCAAGTTTGGCCTAAATGATATATTAATATTTTTTTTTTTTTTTAATATTGTTACTCGGAAACGACGTCATTCCGTGGGCGAATGAATAATCGTTTCATACATCTATCATTTGGGGATTTATTGATTCAAAGAGTTAATTTCAATAACGGCAACACCTTCCAGTGATGTTTACATCTTCTTATTACCTTTCTTCAGTTTGTCAGCGTATGCCGCCCTATTCTTTTATCGAAAAGCTAAGTTTATGTTTATTACCGTCATTCGAATGGTCTCAGTTTTAACGCTTTTCCCTATGAATTTAAAACTTTAAAATAGTACCATATTTTCCCCTTCTTTGACTCTTAAAAGTGATGACATTTGTTGTTTTTTACATCAAATATTTTTCAAAAGAGAAATATGTTAATGTCGTTTCGTCATTACTTCCCGTCATTCCCATGGCCAATTATTTATTCATGCCAATGAATAATTTCCACACTGACGACGAATTTAAGGGGGACACGTTCCCACCTCATTTAGGTATTTTTATATTTGCAAGTGCCCTTTCAACAATAACTACAAATTTTTAATGCCCTTTTATCAGATCATCAAAAAAAATAAATAAAAATGTAAGGTAATAAAACAAAAAAAATTGTTTGGCACTGTTTTGTATAAGCTGCTGAATTAAATAAACCCTTAATCAGCTTCATCGGGTCATGAGGAAAGTTCCAAATTTGAGGGAGGATATTAAAAAAATAAAATTGGGCCACCATTTTTTTTTTTTTTTTTTTTTTTTTTTATTAGGTGCTGATTGTTATAGACCATTACCAGCTTCATCGGATTATCAGAAAAGGTCAATTTTTAAGAACGAAAATGAAAAAAAAAAAAATTGTTTAGGCCACTATTTATTTTAATAAGGTATTGAATTGAACTAAACCATAATCAGCTTCACCCGATCATCAGAAAAGGTCAACGATTGAAGTAAAAAATTAAAATAAATTGTTGGGGCCATTATTTTTCCAAGATGCTGAATCGAATGAAACCATTATCAGCTTAATCAGTTCATAAGAAAACATCAAAATTCTATGTCGAAAATAAAAAAAAAAAGTGTTTGGCGTCGTTCTTTTTTTTTATAAGGTGCTGCAACGAATGAAACCGTAATCAGCTTCATCGGATCATATGAAAAGGTCCAAACTTGAGGGGGGAAATTTAAAAAAAGGAAGAAATTTTTTTTTTTAATGTGCTAAATTGAATAAATAATAAATAGCTCGGATTCAAGTTAAGGTAAAAAATTACAAATTAAAAAAATCATGTTTGGTATCATTTGAAATTTATTTTATTTAGTTTTCAGAAAAAAACTATGACGAATCTACGAATATATGTATATATGTAACGACCATTCGTTTATATGTATTTAAATCGAAGAACAGATATCTGGGAAACAGTGTTATTAGTTTCAATCCCAGTCTCGACCGTATTCGTTCAGGGAAAGAATTTATTTGTTATATTTCGTCTATGAACCGATAGGATTGGCCGCATGCTTTATTATTTCAGCTCCATAGAATAATGTGAGCATTATTCAATTACACCAGGGATCGAAATTGTGAATCATATTGGAAAAGGCAGTTTTAATAAAATAATTAAATAAGAAGTCATTGTAGTAGTCATGTTGTAGCCATTGTTGTAGTTTGTCTGTAAAAAGCAGAATGTATGCTGATTCTAGTGATGCTATTATTATTGTAATCGGTTTGAACGCAGCAGTTGTTATGGCCGTTAGAAATTGTTGATGAAATCTCAACTTCAAAATTTGAACCTCCTTGAAAGGGGTAAAAATCAATATTTTTTTTTATTTTGATAAAATTTCGCAGATAAGGGTTTTATGGAGCGTTAAATCCAGATTTGAGGTGTTGTTCATGAAAAAAAAAATTTCCACTGATTTAAAGCGGATTTCCTTGGAATTTTGTCATTTATTGAGAGTTTTTGAGCACCCTTAAACCGGGTGGTGACTTAAGCATAACGGAAGTATTTTTATATCAAATAACATACATAACTGCAATTAAACCTGAAAGAATTATTTCTCTATCATGACTGAAAGCTGAAAAAAAAGAAAACCTGATTTTCATATTTTTTTTTTTTCGGCTTCTAATGCCCATTGGCGGCTATAACTCTAGTTTCTTACTATCATAGGTCCCTAATACCCACACAAATATCGGCATTCAAATCTGCGAGTTACAACTACAATCGTCCCCTTGTAAATAATAATACCCCGTGGTCTAACAAAAAAGTAAAATATGTATTTAAAAACACAATTACTCGATGCACTCATTCACAAATTTTAGTTATTTAAAGTAATAAATTCAGTTATGAAAACCACCATGAAATGATAGTTTATAAATTAAAACTACTATTTACCAGATTATAATTTATAACAGCACTTCTCAGTGGTTTTTCTACATAAGCAGTAACGGCATACAATATCTTAGGTATGCTCCACTATAAATTAAATAAATTTTAACAAATCGGAATGTATATTTTTTTATCAATTATCCTTCTTCAATATTATCAGTTGTTTTTTTTAAACAAACGTAGCCCCCCTCGAAATTCAGAATATAAGTATATTAGCTAGTAATTGTTATTCAAGGAACGTAAGGTTCAACATGACCAGTACTAGCAAAGGATATGAATATGAAAATGACATAGTCAAAGAAAATTCTATTTTATGTTTTTTTAGCAGAAAGAAAGTTTGTAACACCAAAGAAAATTTAAACGAATAGTGGTGGCCATAACTCATATCTCGAATTTTTATACACCGGTTATGGTCGGTTCAAAATTAACTAAAATTAGATAGTCCAACACAATGGAGCTGGTATGGAAGCCTGAATTCTAATGAAACATACATAATTCGAAGTCAAAAAACTCCTTAAGAATCCACACTTTATAAAAACGATCTTACTGAAAAAAAAAAGGCTATTTTAGGACACTGAGGAAAATATTTTTATCGGCTACTGGAAAGGAATGAGAAGGGAGGGTTTGAAATGAAAAACAAACCTTAAAACATTGTCAGAAATATTTCTTTGGGTTATATCTTAAATAAATAGAGTAGTCCTTCATTATTGTGAAAATTGTTTTAGTCCGCCTATAACTCTTGAGGGGAGTGATTTATCCTACCAGAACAAAACTGGGAAATGTCTATAAGTTATAAAGAAAATATAATGGAAAAAAAAGAGCGATTTAGTCAATCGTGTTCGTAAAGACCATATCACTAAACATCAGGGCTTACAAGTAATCCTTTGGGTCACATCCAGATCTTGAACAGAAATCCCAAAAGTAGGAAATCCCCCATAGTATATAAAGAATGAACTATCCAGCGCCTTGGCAGAGGCCCGCAACACTTGGCTGTACTGCCAGGCCCAGGGGGCAACTCATCTAAGGGTTATTTTTATTTCGGTAGCCGCTCTCCACCACCTCCAACACCTCCACAAACTCCAACACCCTCCAACACCTCCACCAACTCCACCACTCTCCACCATCTTGAGGACCCCTACATGAGAGGCTATGAATAGCCAATGAACGGCCCCCACTCCATTACGCCCCCATCACGCCCCATCCATCACAGGGTCAGCTCCTAGCCTGTTAGGGCTCAACCTTAATAAAACAAATGATGGAAAAGGACTTGTAATAGCTGTCGCTGGGGTGAAAACAACTCCACCATACATTATGTAACACCAATACAAACGTGATTAACGTAGTAAAAATAATACTTGTAACATTTTTATAACCTTCCAGTAAATATAAAAAATAATAAAAAATGAAAACTATTAAATTTATGCTCATAATACATTGATGAGTCCCTACAATTGACCTCTACCACATTTGTTTTTAAATTTGATGATAAATACCACAAAATGTTTTTTAATGTAATCGATTTTTGTAATGTGTTGAAGAAAGAAGAGACGTTTTATTTTTTTTAAATATATAAAAATAAAAGTATAGTTGACTGTCATCGTTCGTCTCCTCTCCAGTACTGTTTGGTGGCTCTGATGAAGGCCTCTAGGCAGGTCGAAGAGTGGCACACAATTAAAGTATTTCTACTTAGGCGTAGTGTTTCTGTTTGACTTGATTATCTTCTTTTCCGATAATATTAATTTTTTTTTCTTTTCTTTTATATTCTTTATTGATACTTACAACTTTAGTAAATGTGTGTCAAAATAAATACAACGATATGTCAATAACTTAAAAAGAACAACCCTTTAGTAGCACTTCAATAAATGTTGAATATTATAAAATCCTTTGGACATCATCTTTTCAGACGCCGCAGAGGATTTCGGAAAGCAGAGCTCACAATGAAAGTATTGGGCTAAGTCAGCACGTTGGAGTCTTTATGGATGAGTTTATTTGTACCAAAGTAAAAAGCATTAAAATTTTTATCTAATGATTTTGGATAGCACGGATTGGATAAGAGATGATCAAATTCATCGAGATGGTGTTGGCGGTTTAGTAGAGCCCCAGAGCTCGAATTCGTATGTCCAAATAGGTCTAATTTCTGTAAATGGGAAGAATAGGATAAATTCTTCTTGTTAAATCTGTAGCATTAACAACATATGAAACATTAAAGTCATTATGGATAAATTAATTTTATGTGATAGTATGGAGTCCTAAGGATTTTACGAAGGATTTTGGATTGTAGATTGTAATTGTACGAAGGAGATTGGATTAGAGAAGAATCGGAAGTAGGTATAGAAATACTTCTCCAAAATAAATTAATATCGGAAATAATGATTGTTTTGTTTGTTTATTTGTTTATTTCGTTTAATGTCACTTTATGCTGCTATGGCTAATTGGACGATGCTACGGTGGAGCTCCTAAATTTTGCCTATCCAGGTATAATTAGGATAGGGGTCTTTAACGAGTACCTAACATCGCACAGGCTCGGGACCCCCATTTTACGTCCCTTCCGAAGGACGGCATAGCTAAGGATTTTTTACTCCCTTTAAAAAATCCTAAGGTCATCTGCCGGGCTGCGAACCCGCGATCTTGGGTTTAGTAGGTTGCTATGCTAACCACTACACCACAGGTGACCCCTCCAATGATTGTTTTATTTTAACATGTCTGGAATAGGAGTGGACTACAAGATCACAATTTACATGCTTCGTATTTAGAGCAATATAAATAAAGCACAGGTTACTGAAAATAGTTTGTTTTTTTCCGTCATTCCACGGATCGACAAAAGAATCCAAATGAAGGCTGCTAAATTGTTTTTTTGTTTTTTTTATACCTATTGTTCAATATGGTTTTTGGTCCGATCGCACCTTAAAGTATTTCCAAAACATTAAATTAAACTTATATCAATATAAATTATAAAAATACAAAAAATAATTGGAGATTAAAATAATATATTCGTATTTGCTTTACCACCATCTATATACTAAAAAAAACATTCAACTTCTATAAATGTTAATGATGTTTTCACAATATAAAATTAATGAATTTCAATAACTCATTATTTTTTTTTTCTGTAAATAGTCTATTGAGCTGTCGCTCCCTCATTGTAAACACGTCATAATTTATTATAGTACGAATACTAATATAAATAATTAACTCATTATTTTTCGTTTAATTTTTATAATGAGAAAGCTATAGAACTCTCGTTAAATTTTCTTAACATCATTATATCACAATTACTTTTGCCCACACGGCATTATCCAACGAAGTGACTGCTTTTCCGCGTTTTACCATCCAGGTAATAGGGGTTTCTTGAATAACATCTTGATATTCTTCTCAAGGGTACTTCCCAGAGGACCAATCTACTATATATATATTTATATATGTATATATATATATATATATATATATATATATATATTCATATATGTATATACCATACATGAATCGACTTCATGGTTAATTGTTCAATGACGCTAATAATGTGACGTGTTAATGACATAAATATTTTTCTTTTTTTATTTCCAAATTCAAATCAGAATAATGAAAAAAATAAAAACTTCTACGATTTTGATTTTTTTTCATACGACTCATCCAAGAAAAATTTATTTTTATTTGAGGAACAATTCATACAGAAATAGAGGAGTTAATCAATGTAATATTTTTGCGACAGTTTAAAATAACCCCGGAAAATCAAAAGGGCAGTTGTTCAGGCGAAAGAACAAAAACAGTGAAGAAAAACGGCAGGAGTTTTCCATTCTTATTTTCCAGGCGATTGGTCCTCAGGCGTTAGTGGGTGAAGTGGGTCTCAAAGAGGAGGGCTCTCATTATTCTAACAGCCCAATCCTCTGGAATAGAGACCCAATAGTAGCACCGGAATGGCCTCAGCAGGTATAAATTTTACGAGTCAACCGCGGAATAGAATTATTAGTGATAAGAGCTCTTCAAAAATAATTATTTTAATAATTTATATTAATTTCATAAATAATTAATATGTCCTTGAAGCTGAAATTCGTAATAGACTGTTAGATTTGCATACTAGAAACTGGAGATGGATAACTTATGATGAAATTGTTAACTTGCTATTGGTATAGTTGCAATACAAACATGAAAAACTATAACATATCTGAATATTGTAGAAAAATTATATAAATTATTGGTTCTGGAATCAATGATTAAAAAAAATAAAATTGGTATGATCATCTTTCCTTCCTTGCATTGATTTTTCTATTATTATTATTATTATTTTTAAAATTAAAATTATTAAATTTGAATGAACCGTTTCACTGCATTTATTTTATGAATAACGACTGAAGATTATTAATCTATTTATAATACAACTTCAGCTCTTATAGTTAAATACTTTTGGCCAGAATATAAACTTATATAATTATCATGTCATGTAAATGCAACAATACCATTCCTCTCCTAGCCTCTTAAAACATTTAAGTGAACTAACAAATGCGTTCAAACCATGATTAACTAAATTGGAATAAGATTTCAGAAACTTTAGGGGAAAAAAAAAAAAGAAGCAATAAATAGAAAAGGCTAAAAAAGACGTTTCTTTTTTTCATATATTAATTTGATTTATTGTTCATTTATTTTATTTTTTAACGATTATTTGTTATTTATTTGTTTGACATCGATATGTCTAGTAGTACATACCTTTTTTTTACACTCAAAAATGTAACATTTTTTACGCTCTAGCTCGAGTGGTGTTGCTCGGATCGAAAATTTGAATACTGTTTTCTTAGATCAATAATCTGGAATTATAGGAAGGCGTCTGAAAAGAAGATGGCCAAAAGACCTTCTAATGTAGAACTATTGCAGTGCTACTAGTGAGTAGTTCTTTACGTGTTATTGACATATTCTAATCATGTTCCTCATATTTACTTATTGTATAGGATTTATACAGCTGTAAATATCAATTTTTTTTTTTTTTTTTTTTTTTTTTTTCAATTTTTTTTTTTTTTTTTTTTTTTTTTTTTTTTTTTTTTTTTTTTTTTTTTTTTTTTTTTTTTTGTTTTTTTTAGTTTTGGTCGGCATGAATTCACATATAATTTAGGTGAATTACAATATCATCTTATTTTAATCTTAAATGCTTAATGGAAATTGTTAAGTGTCCAATTTATTAAAGAATAACCCATGTAATTGGAATATATCAACGAAGTCTTATAACCTTTGACATTTTAGGTTCCCGCTTCCAGTTATTTTATATAATCCGATAAAGAAGTTATTAACTTTGAGGTGGTTTCAAGTATAAATAAAATAAAATGGCACAACAAAGCCAGGAGGATAGGAATATCTCAGAATAGAGTAATACTCAGAACGGCAGTTAGCAATCGTTTGTTGAAAACGCCACGGAATTAACACTCCTTTTTAGTGAACGCTTCAACTCTTTCTAGGAGTTCCCTTTTCCTGAACAATGGAATTCCATGCTTCAGAGGTTTTTCAATCCGGGAGTGTTTGGTACTTTAAAAAACAAAAGAAAACGAAAAATGTAAAATGAATGTAAAGATACTTTAGTAATAAGTTACAATTACCAGATGGTTGTAAAAAAAAACAAAAAATATATTAAATAATTCTTTTTGTCATTTTAGAGATGTTACTGCTATGAGATATTGTATCGAGAGTCTTTATCAAAACTATTGTACAGTGGAATAACGAACCTCAGGGGAACGAGAGTATTTCGAATTATCGAGGACTTCGATATATCGAGGTTCGATTTATTGAGGTGATTTCTGACTGACTTTGATATATAGAGGCTAGAGGCTTATAATAAAGTACTCAATGTAACTATAGAAAATAAGTACATATTTTATTGAAATAATAATAATGAAAGAATAGTTATTAAGGGTGAAAAAAACAGATATTTTTTGATTTTGTTGAATAAGGGTTTTTTTAATTAGGCTGCTGAATTAGAATCTGGCGTCAATTCTTGTGTCAAAAAATCTATAGAGGTAGTTTGCTTGAAGTGTCGTTTTCAGGTACACAAATTACTACTTCAGATAATTTCCAAAGGTTGGCTTAAATATTCAATTCGTGAATATTTAAGCCAACCTTTGGAAATTATCTGAAGTAGTAATTTGTGTACCTGAAAACGACACTTCAAGCAAACTACCTCTATAGATTTTTTGACACAAGAATTGACGCCAGATTCTAATTCAGCAGCCTAATTAAAAAAACCCTTATTCAACAAAATCAAAAAATATCAGTTTTTTCACCCTCTTCTCTTGTAAATACTTAACAATCAAATCTTATATGTAGTTCTGTCTGTATATTATGTAAATATTATTATTACAATAAATAATTAATAATTATAATTATAATCACTTAAATATTAATTAAAGTAACAAATTAATTCTCCTAATTAGTATATATACATACATATACATATATATATATATATATATATATATATATATATATATATATATATACACATACATACATACATACGTTTCCTGAGTTTTGAGGGTGCTGAGATGGAATTCTAGGGCTAAAAGAATTTTCTATCACATTTTACAGTGTAAAAGCTAAACTTTTTCAAGTGAAGTATATTCAATATAATTTTTTCAAAAGAACCGATATCGGATTCGAATTCAGCATTCAAAAGAACCCTTAAATACAAAATTTCTTCCAAATAGAAAAATAAAAATTTTTAAGCTTCAAAATTTGCGTGACCAAATTGATAAAAACATTAATCACGCTTAGACGGTTTAACGTATCAACTTTTTTTTTTACACAAAATATAGGGATTTAATATGCATGAAATGTATTTAGGTTTCATCATCCTATCTGGTTTCAAACTCAAGTTAAAAATCAAAATGTTTTTCAGATTTTCCAATTTTTTTAATAGGTTTTTGTTTATCGAAATTTACATTTATATACATCAAAAGAAAGCTGAGACTCTCCTCTTTCCAGCGATACCAGCCAGTGAATTGTGTGACAAAGTATAAACGATTTAAATGTATGCAACAAATAATCGGTTTAAAAATTTCATTTTCCTCGAAGAGGGTAAAAAAAATGATATTTTTTTATTTTATTGAGTAAGCGTTATTTAATGTTTTTGAGGGTGCTGAATTAGATTCTGACGTCAATTTTTGTGTCAAAAAATCTATAAAGGTAGTTTGCTTGAAAAACTAATCATTTTTTTAGAATTTAATTAACTTAAATCAAAATCTATGGAGCGACTGTATTTTTCCTGAAATTCGCAATCAAAACTTAAAAATCTTAGTGCAAGAATCATGTGGATATCATTTTTTAAACTCGAGATAAAAAATAAATTAGTTTAGTGCTATTTTATTTTTTTTTCTCGGCTCCCAGGGTCCATTGGTCGGAACGGCAAAATACGTGTCTAATATTTTTTGACCAGGAACCTCCAAAAAAATTGCCAACAAGATCTGTGAGAGACTGAGTGTGTCCTTCCCTTGTTAGTCGATATGTTGGAATTCGGGCCTTTTTAACCTCTTTAATAATGAAAAAACTTGATTTTCATACTTCAGCCTATTTTTTTTAGATGATTTTTTAAAATTTTTATCGATTTTTTTTTTAACTAACCTAACCTATTTATAGGAAACTGAATCTATAATCTAGCCCATTAATCTATTAGAAACAGAGGGCGGGACTATAATTCATCTGTAATCTTCTAGCCATTGATCTCATTACCAAATAAACTGCTTTCCTCCTTCCCAAGTACTTTTAGCCAATGAGCATGGTATTTTCATCTTCTGCCTCATTGCTTCCAAACAGGAAATTAGGAATTCTCGGTAATAAATTTTGACCTTATTCTGCTTCCAATATGAGCTAAATATATAAAGGTTTCTCGGAAAACCTTGTATTTTTAATTAATTTAGAATTTAATTATATTCAAGCTACATGAAACGGTCTTTTTGACGGATTAATTTTTTTTTTCCAGGTAACAAAAAAATATTGTATTAATACTATATTTATTAAAACAATAACTTTGTAGTCTGAAATGTATTATGTTAGAAATTGCTTCAATTTCCTTTCTCTAAGCTGAAGATAGGGGTGAAACATGTTCAGAACCTGGATACCGAAGTTTCATCTTGGCCTGTAACAGCGATACCATCTACCGAATCAGTAACTAGAGTGTCTGGAATACTGAGTGTCTCACTAGCAATTTTTCCTTACTTATCTTTATTTATCCATAAATAGTTATTTGTTCCAAATGTTTAATCGTTATGAATTTTAACTATGTTTATGTGTCGTATAAAATCGGTAAAATCTTAGATAATTTTAACTAATAATTGAAGATGTATTTGCTTATCGATAAGAATCTTGTTTTACATCTTGCAATTAATAACTATTATATTCACGCATAACAGTAATTTTCAACCTGGTTAAAATTGCACTGATCGAAGAATAAGTTTAAGCATAATTAGACATCCAATGTTAAGTTTTAATCAACGAGTGGTAATTGTTCGGATCGGCGACACCAACCCCTATACGCGCCGAGAATACCTTTTTATTTATTTACTTATTTCCCTTCCTTGCCTCTCGGCTACACGGGTTTTGCAGGGATGGCTTGTAGCCATCACTGCTGGTTTTAACAGTTTAACATAACATTTCAATATTACTTTTAACATTGCAAGAATAAATTTTCTTAAACATTTAACAGAACATTTCAATATTAGATTTAACATTTAACATTTCAAGATTACACTACACGTTTAAAATAACATTTAATATTTAAAATACATTAAACGCTTTACATAACTACATACTTGTGTTTAATACAATATACTTTATATCTAATACAACATACTATATTAAAATTAACTACATACTAACAATAACAAACTATAAAACATAATAATAATAACTACATAATAACTATAACCTACTAATTTAAAATAACAACATACCTATATATCAATTTTTTTTTTTTTTTTTTTTTTTAATTTTATAGCTTTACATTTACGTTTATATAAGCTTTATTTGGTGATGGGGTAGTCGTCAGCATCATTCCTGTCCTGGGTTCTTTCTGGGGCGTGGCCCCTTCTTCCTAGGTTGAAGTGCTCTACCCCCACTTCAGTTTTCCAGCCATACACAAAACTTTTGTAATACGGGTAGTTGTCAGCTGATACTAGTTGAGGGAAATCACTCTCCGTTAGAACATACAGCTCTGTTTCTCTCTGTAGCTTGGCTCTCAATGCCTCAAAGGCAGTGCATGAAATTACCACATGTTCAGCGGTTTTCGGTACACCACAGCTGGGACATAGCGTGTCAATATTTTTACCATGTTTCTGGAGCTTGGCTCGAAAGCCCCCGTGCCCTGTGAGAAACTGTGAGATCCAGTAATCCGGGAGTACCCAAGTTGCTTGAAGACGTGACCTAACAGTGGGGAAATATTTTCGAAGAGTAGCCCCTTTCGGGGTTGTTACCCACCGCCTGTTCCATTCTTCTATTGTGTACTCTCGGATTATCTCTAACCATTTCCTTGGATTTGCGTCGATCAGAGACCTGAGATTATTTGGTAGTCCCACCGAGCCTTCTCTTTTCATTTTAAATTTAAAAAAACCACCTTCTTGCAGTACAAGATCAAGAGGTACCCCTCCTGCTAAGACCTGGACCCCCTCATGAGACACTGATCGGTACGCCCTGGTGACTCGCAGCAGAGAATTACGCTGAATTGTTGGCAGCCTACTCATCTATCTGCGTGATAGATTTTGGTACCAGGTGGGAGATGCATACCGTAGGATACCAAGTATCACTCCTTTATATAGAATACCTTTTATCGATTCTAACCTTGTTCCGATTTATTTCGATGTTCTAGTCGCTGCTTTCAGAGGGGAAAGGTTATTCTCCTACATTTACTGAACTCTAAATCCCTGTTCAACTTTTCGTTACGTTAACTTCTGTTTAACTTCTCTTATTAAAATGAGAAATAAGGAACTAATGAAGTGGAAATAAGAAAATATCGAAATATAAGACACTAAATCAATTTTGCATTAATATTAATTTAATCGACAATTAATATACTACTGAACCACCAGTAAAGTTAATCCTGATGAACTTTCTGTCAGAGAAGTGTAAATAACAAATTATAAATATAAAAAAGACAGAATCCTTAAGTATTTATTTGTCATAACTCCTATTTATTTAGCTACATGTTTCGGAGACAATGTTCCATCATCAGGCTTCTAATTTTTTTTAAAAAACACTTTAACCTATAACATTATACAGATAGTTCTACAATTATATAGTGATGTGTCATTTACCTCTTAATCTGTGATTATTTTCACATTGTCAATTCTCCATGTTATAAGCCATTATATAATATAAGAAAGAAAAAAAAAAAGGCAATTTTTAAAAGAAAAGATTGAGCAAATAGAGGAGCTTAGGGTAAATAATGAAAGTAGAAAATTTTATGGAGCCGTTAGATACATGAGTCAAGGATTCCATCCCAGGTTAGATACCTGTAAAGATAAAAATGGAAAAATTGTCGAGAAGGCAAATGTAATCAACCGATGGGAGGAGCACTTTACTGATCTACTTAATGTGGGCAATGAAAATCTTGACCTGGTACCGGAACTAGAAGATCTTAATGACTTAGAACCATTGTCCATTGAGGAGGTAGTAGAATCAATCGATAAGTTGAAGAATAATAAATCACCCGGAGAAGACATGTTGATTGCAGAATTTTTTAAGAAAGGAGGTGAGGAGCTTACAAATCAAATGTATCTACTAATAGAGGATATCTGGTGCAAGGAGTACATGCCAACAGAATGGAAAACGAGTCTGATATATCCTATACATAAAAAAGGAGATAAACTACGCTGTGAAAATTATAGAGGCATCTCACTTTTAGGAGTTGCATATAAAATATTTTCCAATATATTAGTTAGTAGGCTCAATGGATTTGCAGAAAATGTCCTACAGGAATATCAGTGTGGTTTCCGTAAAGGAAGAGGAACGGTTGATCAGATTTTCGTTATGAGGCAGATAATGGAAAAATGTTGGGAGTTTAACACTGACCTCCATATATTATTCATAGATTACTGCCGTGCCTTTGATAGTGTTGTTAGGAACAATATGTTAAATACACTACGGGAATTTAATATCCCGAACAAACTAGTTCGTCTCATACAAGTATCTATGAAAGGTAGCAATGCTAAAGTGTATATTAATGGCCACCTCAGTCGCAGTTTTCCAGTTACAGCTGGAGTTAGACAAGGGGATGCGTTATCTGCTACATTATTTAATCTTGCGCTGCACAGTGTTGTAAAAAAGCTGAATATCAATAGAGATATACTGTACACGTCTAATCAACTTTGTGCATATGCGGATGATATTTGTTTGGTATCAAGGAGCAAGCAAGGCTTGCTAGACGTGTTTGGTTTGTTGAAGGCTGAAGGCGAGGTAGTTGGTTTAAAAATAAATGAGGTTAAAACCCAATATATGTACGTCAGTCCAAACCATAATTCAAGAATTAGAGAAAATCTAATCGCAGACGGATACTCCTTTAAAAATGTGAAAACACTTTACCTATCTTGGTGCTGAGCTCAACTGTGAAAATAAGTTATCGTCAGAGGTGCAAAAACGGATTATGGCAGGTAACCGAGCCTATTTCGCGAACATCAAGCTTTTTCGATCATCACTCTTGTCACGGACAACGAAGGTAAGGTTTTATAAAACCTTAATAAGGCCTATCGTGACATACTCTGCTGAGACATGGACCCTGTGTACCCCCACAATAAACGCACTAAAAATTTTCGAAAGGAAAATTCTTAGGAAAATATATGGACCTGTGATGGTTGAGGGTGAGTGGAGGATTCGGAAAAGCAGAGAGTTATATGAGATGTACGCTACCTGTGACGTGATCCAGTTTATAAAAGAGAGAAGAATTGAATGGTTGGGCCATGTTATGAGAATGGAAGATAGCAGAGCCCCAAAAAAGCTACTACTGGGTACAATGTTTGGTACCAGGAAGAGAGGACGCCCAAGAAGAAGATGGCTGCAAGATGTTGAAGGAGATCTCCGGACCCTTGGTGTTAGGAACTGGAAATTGAGGGCATTGTGTAGGTACGAGTGGTGTAGTAATGTTGGAAAAGCCAAGGTCCACCCAGGACTGTAGAGCTACAGAAGTAAGTAAGTATATAATATAAGACAGAATCCTATTTGAAAATGATGATGTTTATTTCTGCTATATTTTCTCAAGGGAAGAGGAAATAAGAAAACATGAAACCTGTGTTGTACTTTCTCACATTTATTTATAAACTGATATGTTTTATTGAATTAATTATACAATCTGTCGCACTTTAGGACAAAAAGTAATATGGATGACAAAGAATCCATTCACAAAATATGTATACTGAAATTTTATCAATGAAATTGAAACAACAAATAAAAATATATAAAACACCAAATCCATGTACAAATAAATCTTGTTAAGTTTTGTAACACTTTTACAAGTTTCAAATTTTATCACTTAAATTGATAGAACAAATATAAATATGTAAAACACCAAATCCATTTACAAATTAATCTTCTTAAGTTTTGTAACACTTTTACACATAAGATAAGATAAAATAAGAAAAAATGAATTGATAAAACACTTAATCCTCGTGTTGTTAACTTCTGTTTCACCTATTTACATTTAAGACGTCTAAATATCAATATAACAAACTAAACAACACAATCCAAGTTGAAACTGTAGAAGTGATTGTTTACATGTGAGGTTATAGGAATGAACTATCGAAAAATGTAAACATGAAGTGAAGCGTAAGGATCGAACTGGTGGGTGTAATGCGGATCAAGCTAGTTTGGTGGTGTCGCCGCACACTGGGGCCATATATAGGGCGCTCGCGCTCAAAACTCCAAAAAGCGGTTTTTTCGTTTTATAAATTTATTTTAAATAATAAAATAAAAAATAAAGTTATAATTGAATTAAAAAAGGCATATTTTTTTATTAATGATAGGTTTTAATTTAATAAAATGCATTACTTTTAATAATGTACTTATATTATAAATTTAATATAAAACTTTCTTTAGCAGAATTATCTTAATGATAAACAAAATGTGTAGAACTACAAATTGAACAATTTAATAAAACATAAAAGTAATAAAATTTACATAATATGTACCTGTAGTATAAAAATAATAAAATGTTGTAGGTACGAATATTTCGCACAATATCTACAGATAAAACAATAAAATATGTTTATAAACAAATAGCGTTTAACATATTTTGAGTATCAATCATATTTTTAGGATTATAATTAATGAATAACTATGTAATGTTTTTTTACATGATATCTTTAAATTAGTTACCTATTTTATATTCACGTAAATTTTGAAGAATCATTTCAAATTTTAATATTGAATCAATGTTAGTTTTACCTGATGCCCTAAAAAAAGTTTATTATGGGTCTAATCAGAATTATCGGAATCCGTAATATATAGCTAGTTGTAATGTGACATGCAATGTTGTTTAAGGTAGATGGTCCAATTGTTAACATGCCACAAACATCGGGGTCGAATTAATATTAATTAATTTTGTTTTTTATGTTGGCATTTTTCTGAGGTTAGTTATCAATTATCAGATATTAGATTAGACTAGTTATTAGATAATAGCAGCCGATTAAAACCGTCATTAATTTTATGAAGTCTAGAAGTCTTCCTAGTAAATTGTTCACCATAAGCCTTAATATCTTTGTTACGGGCCTTCCACTAAATTCAAAATTTTCAATATCTTGATGTTGCGCGAAGGAATTACCCTTTCGCTTTCACATTTATTTATACAAGAGCTTCTATTATCATATTATAATGACAGTTTTGCAATTCCCTAGCGCTAAATTGAATTAATCAAATTCAAAGATTTAGGCTTCAAATTTTAAAATTTAAACATTTATTTTCAATTTCGTTCATAAGATTTTATTTATTAGTGTTTTATAGTACATACCTGTTTAATTCTAGAAGTTTTTCTACTAAATTTTTTCCTGTAAGCCTTAAAATCTTTGTTGTGGGCCTTTCATTAAATTCAAAATTTTCAATATTTTAATTTTGCGCAAGGGAATTGCACTTTTGCCTTCACATCTATATTTACAAAGGCTTCTATTATCATATCACAATGATAGTTTTGCAATTCCCTTGCGCAAAATTGAATTAATCAAATTTAAGTTTTAAGAATTTAAATTTTGAATTTTATCGTTAATATTTTATTTATTAATATTTTATATTATATACCTTCACTTGAACACCACATAGTATGACTTGAAATATAAAACTTTAAAAGAAAAAAAAATTAGCGTATTGAAATGGTTTGCACTTTACAATCGACTGAATTATGCTCTCTAATAATCCGCGACATAAAACGGATTAAAACATAGAAAGGAAACAAACAGAAGTGAGTGTTGTTTACTAATTGATTTGCCATATTATGTAGATTATTTTAGCCACAAAAAAAAGTAGAAATACCCAAAAATCAAAAATCGAGTTTTGAGCGGTGTTAGTGAGGAGATGGCCCCAGTGTGCGCCGATCCGAACAATTACCCAACGAGTTTCTAAATTGCCTCTGTCCTTCTGGATTACCAAAGATGGCCAGAGACTATTAGGAAACTCTTGCTGATAATGGACTGCATTATGAGTGCTTAAAACAAAAGGCCCATGAATCACATTATAAAAAAGCACACAATATAAAAAAGCAAAGGATCGATATTTTGATTTGGTAATAATGTTTTTTCAGCAGAAATTATTTTATTGATTTCATATGGTTGGATTTTAATATCAAACCATAAAAATATGACAGTGTGGCAACCCTCGTTTCTGCCAATGCAGATTTTATAATTCGATTTTAATCATTGTAAATTTCATTATTACTAAACTTTCCTAGAACCATCAAAATTATGACGTTAAAATTAGGTAAAAATGCGTTAAGTAATTTAACCATTGTAATGGTTTGTCTATTATCTACTGCAGAATAGTGTTAAGCACATAACGGTCGATTTTCATACTTTACTGAAATCCGCAAGTTTCACCACATATTGAAATCTTTTTTTTATAATTTAATTGAATACAAGTAAATTTTATTAATTTAAGCTCTGTATAACATCGTAACTCTGTAACTTCTCGTGTAGGATGGCGCTCGCCACCTATCGGTCAATTATTAAACTTCACCATTACACCTATATTATTGCTTTTTAATAACGAATCGACCCAAAATCAGTAGATTTTATTATTGCTAAACCTTGCTTAAACTATGAAAGATGGTGTAGTTAAAATTTGGTACAGATTGGTTCAGTAGTTTTCGCGGTTTGTGATCACAAACGAAAAATGTCTTGTCCTTTTATATAATAGTATAGATTAAATTTTTTAAGACGTTAGATGGCTATTGCCACTTTACTAAGCCGTTGAATTCAAAATATTTATAAATACTAGCCTTCGTTCTACAACGTACGGGACAAATTAACCAGGATATGACGAAAACGGGTCTGCTTTAAATTGTAGGAATGGAAGGGGGTTGAGACCTTGAGTAGCTTTTCATCTAGTATCTGTGCAGGCGTGGGCACCGTTTAACAAGAGTTCCAAAGTTGAGCGACCTTGTAACATTTGAATACATTGAGAGAATCTTTGTAACGGGTCAATATGACCCCACGTTGTATGATATGTCCTACTACTTATAATTCAAACTCCTTAGCTTCAGGGGCAAATGCCCATTCAAAATGTATATTCCGGCTAAACCAGATAGGTACAGAATGAAAATTGTCATTGTGTGACGCAAGAATATTCTGTGGTGGTATGCCATACGAAGGAAAAGGAACTATAGCTCGGGAAGGTTTGCTTTTACCTATCCAATATCCTTTGAAACTAACTGATCCTCTTTGCCACATTTTACAATTGGTCTTAAATATCACATAATTGAAGAGTGATAAAATTTTACCAAGACTAAATGTTATCCTTTGTTTATTGTTGTAACTAAGTAATTATCTTATGTTTGATTTTACTTCTGTTTCTATTGCCTGAGTTAAATGACATCATTATTTTAGTTCATACTGTACTTAATTTCCTTTTAGAGAAGAAAATATGAAAAAGGCTAAAAGTAATTTTTTTTTTTATTCATAAGACTGATTTTAGGATAATATATAATTAACTTTTTTATGTTTATTTTAAGAATGATTTTTTTTTATGACATATATGATTATAATAAATTATTTTTTTATGAAACGATAGATCATTAATTGTTTCCCAATATGTTTAAAATGATCAATACAACTAAAAAGAGAGTTGGGTCAAAAAGACCCTACGTTGTATTGCATGACCTTGTATTTCACGTTGTAGACCGAGGGCTATAATATAAAAGTATGATATTATACCGTGATTATAATAAAAAAAAAAAGAATTGTAAATAATAATAAACAATGAGAATAAAAATTGTAAATAACTGAGAACAAAATATTAGAAAACGAGAAAAACCTTCCAAAATTATAAATCATTCTTGAACGAGTATAAAGGAAGTGGCTTAAGCAATAGAACTGATTCAGCTTGCAATAGTTGAGTCACGTCCCTCCGCACTGCAAATACTACGCCAAAGCAAACCCCAACCAGTTTTAATATCAGAGCTCCGTAACTCTGCTATGGGCACAGCCCAGGGATATTCATTTCGTTGTTGTGTATATATCTGATGTTTATTATTAAAGTAAAACTCTAAAAAAAAACAATTAATAAATAAATAAAACAAAATGCTTTTACCCATAGTTGAGGAGAGGGAGCTTATTACATACTATATCACCATTAGGAACAGTCCTTAGTGACACCATAGCCACGTCTAATAATGTCTTACTTTTAATATTTTTTTTTTTTTTTGTTTCTTGGATTGTTATCATACTTATAAACCAATTCTATTTTATTAAAGTGGCATGTAAGTAAAGAAAAATTATTACTATTACTGAATATACTCTATATTTCAATATGGTTCTAGAACTATGGTACTATGGATGATGTGACAATTACTATACTATATGGCCAACCCACAATTTACACTTATCTACTTATCACAAACTATTACATTATAAGGTACTGCTGTATATCAAACTTAAAAGCTTTTAAATTAAAAACTATAATATTTTCGAGATACACAATAGGCTCTTCAACAGCCTTGACAGTAAATCTGAGAGCCCATCACCATTCTTGCATATTTTGTACCTATCCCTAACTTTGGGTATACATTATAACCTAAGTTAAATTCCAATCGCATAATATAAAAAAAAGTCAGTGGACGTTTTGGCATATGGCCTAGGGTGGGGGCGATGCTCTTAAGAGGGTCGGAAAAATATTTTCGGGGTCTTCCCTTGTCTTGTCTCTGGTTTCCTCATTTCCGTCTAGCCATTCAGATCTGGCCTGTCTTTAGGTTCCGACTTTTACCACGATGCAACCGATAGCCCAGTAAGGGTTTGACGAAGAAAAAACTTTTATTCTCAATGGATCTTTTATGTTTTTTTGGGGTGCTGAATCTGAATCTTAAGTTAGCTACCACGGCAGCCGTCGGCTTCATACCCAATATAGAATAAACGCCCAAAATTATATTCGGTTTTTTAACTATAACTAGAAAACGAAGCTTTCTTCGAATAATTTCAGAGCTATAGTGAAAAATGTGCCAGTCCGTAAAAAACTTGTCCCAATTCAAAGCCCGTCAAAGAACTTGACGATGTAAGCCGGGTTTTTCAGCTCCTCGAGCCGTATTTTTGGCATGTACAAATACAAATACAAAAAATTGATTGAAACTTACTATATAACAGCCGTCTGGCATGTATATTACGGGAATTGATTGAAACTTCATATATAACAGTCTAATAGAAAATTTAACCGGCTTTTATATGAAAAAAAAGTAATTTTGGATCGGATTAATAGTTTTGGAGTTATAGTCAAAATAGTACGATAAACGTGTTTTCGCGGAGAAGTAGGCCTTACTGCAAGTTGGCCAATTTTTACGATTTTTCCCAACACCATAACTTCGCGAAAAATGGTCTGATTTCGGAGTTTTTTTTTCTTTTATATCGTAGATACTAGTTCTAGTTACAATTAATATTTGAAGACTGTCTTCGTTTTCGTGTTATAGATAAAAAACCCGAATATAACCGGTATTTTGGGCGTTTTATTGCGATTTAGTGTATGAAGCTGACTGCTGCTGTGGTAGCAAACCTCAGATTCGGATACCTAGAACATATAGCTCCGTTGAGAATAACGTAGATAATGTACTTTTGGAGCCTTATTTTACTTGACTAAGGAGTAGATTTCGTCATCTCCTGATGAACCCACACCGATGACTTCCACCGAAGACGTCACCCACAACATAGCATCTCCCTCTCATTAAGATAAGTCTAAGTTAAGTTAAGTTAAAAATTACTGCTAAGCGTAGAATTATATTGAAGATATAATACGGAACTGAATAATTCAATACAAGATTTATTATTAGAGACGATTTTCACCTAAGATAAATCACGCGAAGCTTTAGTGGTTTATTGTTGCATTCAGGATCCAATGGGTCAGTCGGTGTTTATAGATTTATATTTATAGAATAAAAAAGGCTTGAATTATTAGTTAAAATTATCTAAGTTCTTTTCTTATAAGAGCGGGCAAAGGCGCGGTGAGGGATGGCAGTAGTTCAATAGAAAGGCAGTGCTAGTAAGTGAGCAAGTTCTTGAATAAAAAATAAAAGTTGAATTAAATTTAATTAAAGGCTAGGTGGAACATACAAGTAGCTACGCCCACAGAACACTCGGCTAACTTCTAATTGTGTAAATGGCCTTTCACGTGTGCAATGGCCGTTTAATTAGCCCATTAATTGGTTCCTTTGAGGAGGAGCATTTGATCAAAATAATCTCGTTCAATTAAATGAACAAACAAAATATATTCAATGATTGCTTCCCTTTACCATCTGTGAATTACATTTCAGACATTTTTGGAAGCAAACAACTTATTGTGCAATTCGTTTTTCAAAACAGGCAATATTAGAAAATTGTTATCATCAAGAAAATATATAGTGCATAAAGATCAATTAGGAAAAGTTAAAATATAATATTTATTTACTACAAAATAAAATTTTTAAAATCTAAAATTAATAAATTCCAATTAATTTCTTATTTATTTTTTTTGTAAGTTATTGGTTAGTGGTGGTACATCCCTGCACAGCAATTTTTTTAGAATTTCGATGTTTCACTAAATGATGCTTCTAAATTGATAGCTCCATCAGCGTATTCAAATAGTTTTTAAGAATAAAGTTGTGAATTTATTTTTATTTTTGCTGCTTTATGAAATATCAGGGTTGCATCAAAAATCGCAAATCTTTCTGTTTTCTCTTAAAAATCTAAAATCAAACTGTGTTATGAAAAATGGTGGTTCTCTAATTAATGAAATCAATTTGTAGTTTTGTACATATACATGTTACTATAAATATTTTTTGTTGCACTGGAGTTGTAGTTTACTATAGTTCGTTTTTAGGAGATTGACTTCATAAAATATACCACATTTCTCTTAAGTTTTCTCATTCTTTCGAAATATTTTTTTTTTAAATATCCATTTACTGGAATTTATAACTGTACAAAATATATATTTCAAGTAAATGTGTTGATAACGATTATAATTACATTTTTTACGAAATTGGTGGTCCTTTATAAAATTAAAGCAAACTAAATTTGTCACGATCATAATAAACATAACTTATGAAATCTATTTGTAGTATTGTACGTACACATGTTACCATATAAATTTTTGGGTTGAATTGTGGTTACAGTTAACTATAATTTGTTATTGGGACGTTGACTTCATAAAACATACCACTTTTCTCATTCTTTCGAAATAATACATTTTTTTTACTCTAGTGCCGGTAATAATCGCTAAAAATTAAGGCCAGGTGCATCTTAGAACCTCTTTTCATAAATTTAATCTGCAATAACCATTCTTTATTTTATTTTTTTTTAATTTACAACTGTACAAAATATATATTTCAAGTAAATGTGTTGATAACGATTATAATTACATGTCAAAACCTGAAAAGAACCACTCATCAGTAGAACTTCAATAAAAAAATCTACACTAGGTCTCTAGGTAATCTTTTCAGACGCCTCAGAGCATTATTGGGAGTAGTGGGAAGGAAGTTGAAAGACTAGTGGACTTAAGTGGTTATGGAGCTTACTATGAAAGGATAGGTTTCCGTTAAATCAGCAACATATGAAACATTAAGATCTTTATGGATAAGTTTATTGGTGACAAAGTAAGGAGCATTGAGGATTTATCGAAGGATTTTGGATTGTGAGGATTGGATACGAGATGAATTGGATAGTTTTGTGGAGCCCCGAAGCTCAAATCCGTACGTCCAAATAGGTCTAATCACAGTCATGTAAATGAGTCTTCTGCAATTAAATAGGAACTTTGAACGTTTGTCTAGTAAATGTTGAAGTAGTCTGTAACAACTGATAGTTTCTTGCCGCTATAGTCTTGTAGCAATAATCATTTATATCGAAAAATGCTTTGTTTTTAAGATGTGAATGAAAAAGTAAAAAATGCGGTAAAATTTTTATTTGTTTTCTTTCGTTGTTAAGCCAATATCCAAATCAGTGAATCCGGATTCAACATCCCTAAAAAACACTTATATGTGTATGTACACTACTGCACAAAAATGTCATATTCAGCGCTAGTACTCACGCTAGTACCCAGAAAGCCTTTTGAAATAAATTTTGTCTATTTTAATTTTGCATAGTTATCTTTAAAAAATAAATATTTTTCATTTTATAAGGAAACACAGATTTTTTTTTTTTTTTTTTTTTTTTTTTTTTTACCATTACAATGATAGTTACCGAATAAATGCTAAGTAGGTATATGATTAATTCATTGAAAGCCTTGTAATGTAATGTAGCCTAAATAATATACAGCTTAAATAATTGCAATATATATATTTTCTTACTGTACAACTTAGAAAAAATCTAATACAATTAATGGACCGTGACATAAGAACGTTTCTGATATGGATAAAAGGACACAGTAGCATTTTAGGTAATGAAAAAGCGGACACATTGGCAAAGACAGCTGCTAATGATACAAACTTAACTTACGAATACAATACAGTTCCTTTCACGTATATAAAAAAATACATACTAACTGACTTGATTGAGGACTGGAACAGGCATTGGCAACAATCTACTAAAGGACGACCATTACAGAAATACATTCCAAATATAACTCCACAAAACTATAAAATACCCAAAAGTACTCATCACAAACTAACTCAATTTCTTACAGAACACGGACCAACGAATAATTATCTCAAACGGTTTCACTTAAAAAACTCAGACGCTTGTGAATGTGACGGACTAACTCCACAAACCTTCTTGCACATTTTAAATGACTGCCACTTATACGAAGAAGAAAGACACAAATTGGTTAGGGCTTCTCTAATGCAAGGGGGTACATGGCCTCTTCAACAAGAACTTACACCGCAAGTATAAAAAGGAACTACTGGAATACAGCAATGATTAAAAACTGCAGTAACACTACTTGAAGATTGTGAACAACTAATTGTGCATTGACACATTTTCCATTTTATTTTTATTTATACTCATTTTTATTTTCAGTTTTAATTATTTTTTTTTATTTTTTTTTTAAATGTTTTCGTTGAAAGTTATTGAAACTTAAAAATATTGAGTTGTATTAAAGAAGAAACGCTACCTAAAACATTGTATGCATATAATATGCTTTTTGCATGGTGTATGCTCAATTATAAAATAAACGCCTCTTCTGCAGGGTTACTACAGAAAAAAAAAAAAAAAAAATAAATATATATATAAATATATATATATATATATATATATATATATATATATATATATATATATATATGCATAAATAATTTTATTCTGTTTCTCTACTTCTCGCATACCATATATTATAATTATTGTCTAGATTTGTTAACTTTCTACATATTTTCAGTCATATATTTAGTTTTTTGGCTTAAATGAAGGCTTACTATGTATGCTAAAACTTCAGCACAATAAACCGTTTTCTTATTGTTGTGATCAACACCCCAATTATCTGCTTCAACAATCAAATTAATGTTTAGGTCTAAACAAAAATTGGGATCTCTTTCAGACGCCACGGATCTAAGAAAAGAAATATTTCTTCAATAGATTGTACGGAAACGGAAACATTGAATTTCCTCAATACAAACTAAATTTCCAATTCAATACACGCGGATCCAAATGGACGTTCTGTATGCAGAGAGGGACTTGCGGTTGACTAACAGAATAGAGGGATATTAAATTTGGTTGCCACTAGATTTCTCTAAATACATATCTATTTATAATTGATAGGATAATTTCACCTCTATGAGTTTAGGAGTAATTAAATTGTTATTCTGCCAATTAATATATGTATAAATTTGTATTGATCAACTTATTATCTGCTAACAAGCTTTACTAATTATTTATCTATATTTACTAATTAGTTACAGAAGCACTTTTTAATTTATGTAATAGAATAATGTTAAAGCGGTAATTAAAATAAAACTAAAGAAATTTAATATTTTTATAACTTAAAAAAGTGTTTCGAATGCTGTATAAATTTTAATTAAGTATTATTTCAATTATTATTATTCAATTATTTCAATGATGGTTCGCATTGTTGTGCTCATAATGTTTCTATACATTCGTCAGATGTGGTGGAACCTAAGGCAGTATATTTTTAGAAGTTTTCTGTTCTAAAAACCTAAAAACTTTGAGAGAAACCCAAAAATGTAGTAACAACGGTAAGGATCCTACAAGATAATAAAGTTTAATGAGGCCAATGAATACATTTCTAAAAGAGCCAAAATTCAGTGAAGAGCATTTTAATTTTATAATCTGTTGATAAACTTATGGTGTCGAGGCGAATAACATCAAAAAAATTAATAAATAAGTAAATAAGAAAAATATAAATATAAGCCTTTATAGATTTATTTTTCTCTTTCGTATTAATCCTATGAAAGAGTCGTTTGTTCAGGTGAATGAGCACGCCCCATGCATACAAGCATATTATGTGCTATTCATAATTCAAGTGCACTTTTAAATTACACAACTATACTTATTTAATGATCCTGAGATATAATTAAATGTTGTAATCAACTTATTTCAAACAAAACAAGAAGGAAAAAATAAAACCAAATAGAAAATAAAAATAAATATTACACAAAAATTTCAGGAATGTAGTATTAAATTAGTTTATCATTGGAAAGTATCTAACCTTCTCCACGTAGCTTTAATGTCGTGATCAATTGAAATTTTACCTTATCAAAAAGTGGGAAGTTACATATGTCTTCCCAGTGAATAATTGGTTAAGTTGAATTTTAACCAAAATTAGTAACGTAACTAAGAAGAATCATCGTTTTTAGTAACAACACATTTAGGTCAAAATTGGACTATTTACTAATTTTGAGAAATTCTTATTTCCATGACATTATTTTTTATTTTTATTTTTTATTTTTTTTTTTCTCAGACCGCTCGAATTACGAATTCCAATACGATTACATTTTTTTTTTTTTTTTTTTTTTTTTTTTTTTGTATTATCTTATGACCAACTTTTTGCAAAACATTTTGACTATAAGACTTCATTATATTTTCAAGCGGCACAAACTTGTAGCGTTTAACAATTGCCTTCTTACGGGCTATCTAAATTTTTGCACTACATCATAACTGCAGTTAATATATTTCAGTTCGGTAAAATTACGAAATCTTTTTCTAAATAATTAAGTTAAAAAACACTTGAAAATAGCACAAAGTTGGGGAGAGGAGCAATATTAAAATTATATAAATAAATAATTTCAGTAATTCTATTAATTGTATATTGTTTCAATAATCTGGTTTTACAATAAGGGTTGTTACCCTGAGATGTTTAACAAAGAGTATCGTAGATCTAACCTCGAGGAACCGGCAGCTACCACAACTTTAACAACTAACGACTCGAAAGTTAAGCCCCTAATCAGACACTAACCTCTCTACTTTCTTCAGCCTCTCCTGATGAGTCTCTTCCTGACAGAAGAAATTCAATTTTCTGTTTTCTTCTAATCTCAGCTGTTTTCTGTTTTATTTCGTTATGAGTAATATTTTAATCTCTCTCTCTCTCTCTCTCTCTCTCTCTCTCTCTCTGACACATTAACTCAACTTGATGTCAGAAACTGGAAGGCGGCAGCTCTCAACCGTGAAGACTAGCGATCAATGCTAGAGCAAGCCAAGTCTCTACTACTAATCCTTTCAGATCCTACAACTCAATTTTGTTAAAATAATTTCAATTCTGTCCGTATTTAAAAATATATCCATAGGGAGCCAATAACTGATTTTACATTAGTTATTGTCACTATCTTGTAAAATATATTCCAGGGATAATGTTTGATGTGAACTTTCTTGTTTAGCTGAAAGTATAGTAGTTAAGGAAAAATTACTGCAAATTTCAACTTTATTGAACTATTCTATCTATAATTATATTATGAGTATTTCCGAATATTTTTTTAAGGTTGTCAATAACTGTCCGGTTTACCCTTTTTAGTTTAAAAGTGTTGATTTCATTATATATTTTTTTTTAATTATTGACAAACAATCAAATCTATAGTTACAAACAAGCATAGTAATATAAAGAATTTTTCGATAGTCATTTTGCAAAAAAAAAAAATAGAAGGAAGTATATTGGAATTCTAGACACTGTAAATTTAAAGAAGTAAAACCACACTGAACCAATAGTGGAACATCTCGAAGGCAATCAAGGGAAAAGGAAATAATACCGTGCCGGTTGATTGCCCCTGTGCTTGAGAATCGGCCATTCTACGTTCTCACTCTGCTATTTCGAGACCATTGTCGAAGCTTCGCCCTGCGACAAATGTGGACAATAAAGGGGAGTCAAACATGTCCTATACTAGTATCATCGGATTCTATTCCCACTCAATTATTATCATTGTCGCTATCCAATAGATGAAAACTATTACTAGGATATTGGAAATATTGTATCGGTCCAAGCGATATGTCTTTATAGTACTTTTATGAATTGATCACCTTTTACCAGGTATGCAAGTTTAAAATGTCGTTTTAATTCCAATAGAATGCGCTCTTAGCCTATTGAAGGATTTGCTTATCTCTAAACGCTATTTTGTTTTTGTTAGTTATTTTTTTACAAAAGTCAGTTGTTTTTAAGTCGTTTACGTGGACGTATCATACCTTTCTTTGGTGTTAAAAATGTCTAATTTTAAGCCAAATAAAGAGCATTTGCGGCATGTCATGATTTTCTTATTTCATCAAAAGAAAAAGGCATCTGAATGTCATCGAATTCTTGTTGAGACTTATGGCGATGTTGCTCCAACCGTCAGGACATGTGAACGTTGGTTTCAAAGTTTCAAACGTGGTGATTTTGATGTTACTGATCAAAAACGAGAAAATCGACCAAAAAAGTTTGAGGACTTCGAATTGCAATCTTTATTAGACGAAGACAATACCCAAACCCAACAAATGATGGCAGAACAGTTGAATGTCACTAGGCAAGCCATTTCCGATCGCCTGAGAGCTATGGGAAAGATTCAAAAGGTTGGAAAATGGGTTCCACATGAATTGGACGAACGACAGATGAAAAAAAACGAAAACTGTGTGCGAAATGCTGCTTTTACGCCACGAAAGAAAGGGTTTTTTGCATCGAGTTGTAACTGGCGATGAAAAATGGATTTATTTTCAGAATCCCAAACGAAAAAAATCATGGGTAACGCCAGGACAACCATCCACATCGAGTGCAAGACCGGATCGTTTTGGGAAGAAGACAATGCTGTGTGTGTGGTGGGATCAGAAGGGAGTAGTCTACTACGAGCTTCTCAAACCCGGCGAAACAGTCAATACCGAGCGCTACCGACAACAAATGATCAATTTGAGTCACGCATTGATCGAAAAAACGCCCAGAATGGGCTCACAGGCACGCCAAAGTCATTCTTCAGCATGATAACGCTCCTGCACATTCAGCCAGATTGACTAAGGAAACGATTTCTTCGCTTGGTTGGGAACTCCTACCCCACCCGCCGTATTCACCTGACCTGGCGCCTTCTGATTATCACCTCTTCTCATCGATGGGACACTCATTGGCGGAGCAACACTTCAACAATTTCGAAAACGTACGAAAATGGCTCGATAAATGGATTTCAAATAAAGATGAAGCATTCTTTTGGAATGGTATCCATATATTGCCCGAGAGATGGACAAAATGTGTAGAAAGCGAGGGTCAGTACTTTGAATAAAATATATTATACTTTTTTTTAAATTACTGTGTATATATTTTAAGAAATAAACGACATTTTAAACTTGCATACCTGGTATATCATGGATGTTCTTCTACTGTTTTAAAATAATTTTCACATTTTATAATAAAGAAGATTAAAAAAAAAGGATGAAATTAGTTGAATTATTAATTAAACTAAATTAATAATCAATGATTATTCGAAATTAAAAAAAATTGAGAGAAAGTAGCAGTTTCAAACGTAACTTTTATTCATTCAAACCAAAACCTATACGGTAGGTCTAAGCGACAGATGTTATAAAATAAATAATAATCTCCAATAAATTTCTGATGGGGAAACTGTCGTCGATTTTTTGAATGTTATTATTTATTTATTACCTACACGCTGATGACACATGCATGGTAATAAATAAATAATTACCTCGTTACTCTAAACTTATATCACATAACTTGGTGTCGAAATTGAAGAATGAAAATAAATTGAAACAAATTTCATCTAATAAGCTTTACCATTCATTGATAAACCTACGATTTCTTGTCCTATAATATCATTTAATAATATAGAATTAATCACATGTTGAATAGATCCGCAACCTAGGACTTCTTCTAGGTCAAAGATTGTGACAGTTGGTGATTTGGCCGAAACGATGCTTACCCACTAGGTTTTCACCTAAGTAAGGGTACCCACATTGTAAAGACTATGTGTGCCCCCACAAGGCTCTCCCGATCCCAAACGCTATTGAAGGCTGAAATAACAGAAAATCATTTCTTTGTATACTGCCTGACTCGAACCCGGGCCCAGAGCTGGAAATGTAGTGCCTTACCCACTAAGTGTCTCCCTTATTTATAATTAATAAATAATAATAGATCATTCACTCTATTATATTTTGGAACATTCTTCTTCTTCTTTTACCAGTTGCTCAACATTCCATTACTGATCCCTGGTATGCTTCAATAACTTCCGACAGCCGTTGGGCAGTTCTATTCTAATCCTCGGCTCCAAGGATCCTCTTGGCATTCTCTGCTGTTCATTTTGTCGATGTACTTTCGAGCAATTTAAAGAGTTCATCTACTTGTGGTCATTAATAACTACAGACAATGATACCTAAAAGAAAATCGAGAGGAGAAAACTCATTCAACCGAAAGATTCTTCAGAAGTAAATTTCAGTCAAATTATATAAGACGCCTTGCAAGACCAGTACTAACCCACGGTTCTCGATTGGACGAAATAACATTGCGTTAATAAATGTTAATAGAAACTTGGGGCCTAAGGGGATGTGACGCGCAATATGAGATCTGCCAAGATCTCATTAGTCTATCCATCCCAACTTCACTCTCACCTACTCGTGGTAGGCCCTGTTAAGCCAAGCAACTCAGCCCAACGTTGAGGTATCCAACCCCTTCGGAGGACTGGGCTGGCGACAGACGAGAGATGGGGGTCTCGATGGGGCAGTTCCTAAGTAATAGGAAGCCTGACCCATTAGGATGTGGTGGACTGGCAGCAGGGACCACCAAAAGAGCAGCGGCGGATGAACTATATTAGTCAACGGTGGTGTTCATAATCCCAGTTAGGTGGACTACTGCGAACGGGTGGAGAAGGCTCTTCAGCCGAGGTGAAGCCAGCTTTTCTAGAGCATGAGAAGCTCGATAACAAATCCCCTGGCACTCCAGGTTGGGGGTTTACGTAGGGCTGGTCTACACAGTAACTCTACACAGTAAAAACCCAACTCAGGAACCTTAAACTTACTCAGGAACCTCAACAGATTAATGCCGGATAGAACTCTAGGAAACGGCATAACGCGCGGATACGAGACCGCTGTAGTCCGGCTAATAAAGATAGGTAGACTCAGAAGGGCTGGTCACGTCGCGAGGATGAGCGAAGAGGAGATGCCAAAGAAGATACTGGAGGAGAAGATCCATGCTAGGCGCCGAGTCGGCAGACCAAGACTGAGATGGCAGGATGGTGTAAGTGACAACGCAAGGTCCATACTTGGACAAGAGATCGAGACAACTGGCGTAAAATGTTGGAGGAGGCCAGAACCCACTCAAGGGTTGTTGTAGATAGATAGATAGACACTTGGTCGAGTAGACTTCGAAGCTGGTTCTATCTAATCCCTGCCTCTACAGCCAGAATATATATATTGTTCGCGCCAATCGGTGCTTTTGTGAGGGGGGGAAAGGAGAAAACTTTAATATACCGTACATTGACGCACTCTATAGACCTCTAGGTAACTAGCCCTTATCTGCGTTAATCCTTACTAGAATATTCCTCTTTCTTCTAGCATCTGTGCTCCAGTACGCACCTATTAAAATTGCCCAAGACCTCATGGTCTTCCATCGCTTTTATGACCAAGGTGAAATTGCCTTCCAGGACCCTATTCCTCTTTTAAAAGTGATCTTATTTCCTGTGACGTTCATTAAAGATTTAGTTCTTCCCCTAATGAGTGGTGACATAATAGGAGGAGAGCCTAGACAAATATTGCAGCTTAGGAGAAGCATTTGCCAGACCGTAAGGATTCCGGGGGCCCCCGGACAGACCGTCGGCGGCAGTAATAAGGTAAGAAGTTTCTTATGTACTATTTGTTTATGCTACCTTCTAAATAAAATCTCCCCACAGGTGCAAAACCTCGTTTTCATATTTTCCCATACAGTCCATTTTCTGGAGGCCGAGGCGGGTTTTTCGTTTCAGACATTATCATTTTTTTCCTATACATATATATATATAGAAATAGAAATAGAAAATAAACTTTATTCTGGGACGATGTCCCCTAAGAATAATATAATGTACATAAATAAATACAATGAGTCTAGCTTTCATAAGATGAAATAAAATAAATTAACACTCTGGTTAACTATTTACAATTTTACAAATAAAGAACAAAAATAGAAATAATATATAAGTTAAGATGTATAGGGGATAATATACATCCTAATTCCTAAAGTTAATCCCAAACAACCACCAAATGTATAAATAGAGGATTGCTGAGCAATAAAGTCAGTCTATTATCAGTACCCGTGAGTGTTATTTCGTTCCTTATTTTCCTTTTTTTTGCTGTTTTTGCTCGAAGGAACTTAACTGGTGCCGAAACCCGGGAGCAGCTGAGCGTAATTCTGGGTAAGCAATAATTTTTAATTTTCCCGCCAACCGCTTCGTAATCTTTGCACCAAACGTATTTTTCGTTTCGTATCTCGTATATCCTCCATATCTTCAAGATCAAATTTCGAATAGTAAATGGAGGGAAATACCATTCTAAAACCGGCGTCTTTCGAAGTTCAATCTGAAATGGCGCCTCTACCACCAGAAACTTTAGCAGCAGCCCATGCGAATTTGGCGGCGGCACAAGCGAACGCACTGGAGTTGATGAAGATAAAGACAGCCACATCACAGGACTTAAGAAGGGCGATCGCCGACATAGAGAGATATGATGGAGAGATTGGTGAGCTAAATCACTTTCTCAAAGGAGGAGATCGAGTGTTGGCTCGAATCGAAGCGAAGGCGAGGGGGAGAACCTTTTGGATCCGATTGATGCATGTGCATTAAGAGCAGCATTAGTATGCCGTGTTAAACGCGGCGTACTCAATGTGATTCAGGCAGACGAAGATACTCCCTGGGCGGTAGTCAAGGATCGTCTCAAGAAGGCCTTCGGAGGCGGGCGATGGACTCCGGAAGAGGATATCTTCCGCATGTTTCGTGAAGTGAGGAAACCACACCAGTCTAGTGGGCAATACGCGGGATCTTTGTTGGCTCATTACAACAAGATAACGGAGAAAATGAGAGAAACAACAGAAGCCCCGGAAGTGGAAGCAAGGATGGCCTTCCTGTCAACCATCCTAAAGATACAGCTAGCAAAGGAGACGGGAAAGAAGGAAGGACTACCAAGGGACAAAACCTTTCTGGAATGCGCCAGGGAAATGGTGGACTCGAGTGCACGAGACGAAGAAGTCCGGAAGGAGGATGGCTGGAGCAGGGTGACCTACAAGCGGACAGATAGCGGAAGAAACGCGCACCCTAGAGTGGACTCTTGGAGGAGAAGAGATACGGATCAGGGGATCCGAGAGAGGCTACCGATGAGAGAAAGGAGGCAGGGAACGGAGAGGAAGACATGGAAGAGAGAAGACAGGAAATGTCACGGATGCGGGCAAGACTGGGCATTTGGTGGCTCAGTGCCCTCGCACGCGCTGTTTCGAGTGCGGTTCAGAGGGACACATTGCAAGGCAGTGCCCCTACATGAGCAGACGCAGGGGTGCGAACCAGGCAGAGCCTATGGAGGTGAACATGCAGCGCCTGTGGAGAAGAGGTAGACGACCGTCAGAATCGACGGGATCTTCAGGAGTATCGGAGACGGAAGAGGAAGAGGGCGGACCGGGAGATGGAGGACGTGCAGCCGGAAGGAGCGAACGGAGGAGTGACCGGAGGAGCCGGGAGCGAGAGGCGGTGCCGGAGCGGAGAGCAAGGGACGACGAATGAGGTGAGTGTAAGGAGAGGGGCAACCATTGTGAGGTAAATAATAATGTTCGAAATGTGAAGGGTGGGTTGCCTATTATAAGAATTGCTGGGGGAGTGAGATGTTTGGTCGATACGGGCAGTTCGACCACGATCATGAGCAGAAATGCAATAGGGAAATTATGTAAAGGAGAGAGGATACCCCGAATAAGAGCGTGTAATTGTAGGCTGATTACCCTGAGTGGCCCCTGTAGAGTAGAGGGTGAGATAGAGATTCAGTTAGGCAGTTGGGGAAAGGAAGGGGAAGAACTTACGGTGCACGTGGTGGAGGACATGCCGCGAGAGTACGGGGGAATTATTGGGTGCGACCTTTTGGGGAGGATAGGGACCCGAATAGAGAGTGTGAGTGATCATTGGGCGGTCAGGATTGGAGAGAGGAGCTACGAGGGCGAGAAGGGTCGAGGGGAGACGCAGGCGACGGTTGGTGTTGTAATCCGGAAGGGAGATTGGCGTCAGGCAATAAAACAAGAATACTCGGACGTATTTTTCAAGGAAGGGGAGGCGCTGAGCGTCACGGGAGAAACGCTACACGAAATTCCGCTGAAACAAGATCGTGTAACTTACGTAAAAGAACGGAGGTACCCCAGGCGTTACGGCAGCACATAAGGGAGGAAATTGACAGTCTGAAGAGACAAGGGATCATTGTCGATAGCACATCGCCGTACAATAGTCCTCTGTGGGCGGTTAAAAAGAAAGGTGACGAGGGGACATCGCGAGAAAAGTATCGAGTGGTCGTGGATTTTCGGAAGCTTAACGAGAACACGGTAGACGAGAAGTATCCAATACCCCGGTTCGAAGACATATTGGATAGGTTAGGAGGGGCAACCGTGTGTTTAGCACTTTGGATTTGAAGGCGGGGTACCATCAAATAAGGATGCACCCCAGGGATCAACATAAGACGGCGTTTACTTTCGAAAGAGGCCACTATGAATTTACGAGGATGCCGTTTGGCCTGAAAAATGCACCGATCACCTTTCAGAGACTAATGGACGAGTTTTTAAGAGGACTGGACGAAGGGACATGCCAAGTTTACATGGACGACTTACTGATATTTAGCAAGGACGAGACGCGACACATTGAGGACTTGAGACAGGTATTCAACAGACTTAGACAGTTCGGTTTAAAATTATCAGAGGAGAAGTCAACCCTTGGGCGAGACCAAATCAACTTTCTGGGCCACACGATTTCAAGGGAGGGAGTAAGGCCGGACGCAAGGAAAGTAGAGGCCATACGGAGGATGGCCATTCCGTCGGACGTGAAAGGGATACGGAGGCTCCTGGGGACACTAAATTATTATCGGAGGTTTGTTCCGGAGATGGCGAGACACCTCGTACCCCTGAATGACTTGCTGAAAAAGGGACGCCAAATCGTAATTACCCCTGAAATCGAAGACAATATCCGGAAGTGCGTGGCGAAACTCCAAGAGGAGCCGGTTCTCACATTCCCCGACTTTACGAAACCCTTTACAATTACGACGGACGCTAGCGAGTATGCAGTGGGGGCCGTGTTATCCCAAGAGGGAGGTAAAGGAGAACAACCCGTGGCATACGCAAGTAGGCGTTTGACGGAAGCGGAGGCGCGTTACAGCGCCTTGGAACGGGAACTGTTAGGCGTGGTATGGGCGGTCGAGCACTTTAGACCGTACGTGTTTGGGCGTAAGTTTAAGGTATTAACAGATCATCGGCCGTTAATGTGGGTAGGGAAGTTGAAGGAATCGTCGGCAAGGGTCACCCGGTGGAAGGAATTATTAAGCCAGTACAATATGGAAGTCGTATACAAGCCGGGGAGGGAAAATATCGTAGCCGACTGGTTGTCACGAGCCTTACAGGTGAATGCGATAGAGCCGGAAGCTGGAGAATATTCAGGGGGAATCCAGCGTTTTATACGGGAGTGGACACCGGAAGGAGAAGGGGAGCGAGATTCGGAAGCGACGGGAGAGGAGAGGGAAGGAACGCAAGAGGAAGGTTCGGAGGGGGGAAGATCGGAGGAAATAGAGGAAATAGAGGACATCATCAATGACAAACACAGACAGATCATTTGGAAGACTAGTACGACAGGACTGACAAAGGCGGAGTATTCAAGGTACGGGAAATTCCGTATAACTACCGTTCGATCACAGGCAGGATTGGGGGAGGATATGATCAGGAAAATTCTGAAAGATGAATCTCGACCAGGGGAAACTTTTTACCTATATGTCGGTAACGCAGTTTTGTGGGAGAAAATAAAACGGTTGTGGAGAACGGAAAGGATAGGATTAGATCGCACATTTATCCGGTGTAACTTGATGGTAGAGACGGTGATGGAGGCGGAACGGCAGAAGGAGATCACGATAGCGTACCATGAGGGCAAGACGAATCACCGGGGAGTGCAGGAGACCTTGCAGGCATTAAAGCGAAGGTACTTTTGGGCTAGAATGCGGGAAACCATTGAAGAAGTGATCCGATTGTGTAAAATCTGTAACACAACAAAGTACGACCGACACCCTCCAACCGGAAGACAGGAAGAGACGGAGACACCCTTAGGACCACTGACAGACTTACAAATAGACACCTTCACATGGAAAGGGTATAAATGGATAACTGTCATAGATGTTTTCAGTAAAATAGCGATGGCATACCCAGTGGAAGACAGGTCAGCCGAGTCGGTATTAATGGCCCTCCGAATTTGGTTCCAGTTTTATGGGGTACCAGAGAGGATAACCTCGGACGGAGGGAGGGAATTCGATAATACCCGGCTTAGAACGGAGATGTTAGGGTTGGGTGTGGCATGGCACCTGAATACTCCAGGACACCCAAAAGGCCGGGGGGTAGTGGAACGGTTGCATAGTACACTAGGGGATCACCTTCGCGTTTTTCACGCAGAAAAGGGGTTAGAGGCTGGTATGGCAATGCCTAAAGCAATCGTAGCATACAATCATTCAATCCACGCGGCGACAGGGTTTTCACCTTTCGAAATGCTATTCGGCCTTCGCGAACGTAGGAGGGATACCCGTGGGGCAGTAGTGGACGAAGAATTCGCGGCGACGTTGGTGGCGAACAGGGTAGCACTCGGGGAGAGATGGGAAAAATCACGGAGGAAGCTCGTGGCAGAAAAGAATAGAAGGGTGAACCGCGAGAATCTCAAAGTACAGGATACGATGGAGAAGATCGCAATCGGGACCATTGTATACCGCAAGGTAGTGTCAAACCGGAGTAAGGAAGACGTGCGGTATGACGGGCCCTTCAAGGTCATTGCTATTCGAGAGCATAACGTGGTCACCATCCAGAGTATAGAAGATCCCCGGAAAAGGAGAACGGTGCACCTAGAACAGCTAAAGATTCCGTTGAAGTAATATTGTTTTTTTTTGTTTGTTTATCTTCTTCTCTCGTCGGTTTCCGGGTACCCTCGTTTATCTCGTTTTTATCACGCTTTTCGTTTATTCTCGGGGTCGTTCATGGTTCAGAGTCGTTTATTGTCGATTATCGGTATTTCTATTGTTTCACTTTTCGTCCATTCGTCGTTTTATTCGGTTTGTTCGTTTATCATATTATCGTTATTTCTAGCGTGTCATTTTTCGTATATTCGTTTCGTTCGTTGTGTTCGTTTATAATATTCATGTTTACCCGTTGTCAGAAAATGATTTCGTGGGGTATCCTCTTTTCTAGACAAGGAAACTTATGTAAATATTCAATGATGTAAGTGATAAAGAGAAGTTTAACAGTTTTTGTGTTTTGTTTCCTTTTCGTTTTTTTTTCCTGTATTAAGTGAGTACCTGTAAATGAAGTGTAGAAGTTCTGAGTTATGTGGAAGTTTTTTTTTTATATATACATTTATCTGTAACATTGATTTTTGTTTATTTTTCGGTCGGTTGTTTGGCCTGTGTAGGAGTTTACGAGGATTGTTCGTAAACTGGTGGGGGGGAGTTAAGATGTATAGGGGATAATATACATCCTAATTCCTAAAGTTAATCCCAAACAACCACCAAATGTATAAATAGAGGATTGCTGAGCAATAAAGTCAGTCTATTATCAGTACCCGTGAGTGTTATTTCGTTCCTTATTTTCCTTTTTTTTGCTGTTTTTGCTCGAAGGAACTTAACTTATATATATATATATATATATATATGTATATATTTATATTATATATATATATATATATATATATATATATTATGTATTTATTTATTTATTTTTATTGTTTTAAGTGAATTCTCTGATTAGAAACTGTTTATCAGTTTTAAACGAACAAACAATATGCATTCCTTCCTATAATTTAAGTACTAAAATGAGAATGATAAACTTTTTTATTTTTATGAATATTTTTAAAAAATCAAAAGTGTGTGTATATACATATATTACTAGATTCTTTATAATATTTGACAAAAATCCATTCACACAAAACGTACAATGAAAATTTCGCATATTAGTGAAGTAGAAATATCAAAATATCACTATATAAGACACCAAATCCTCGTTGAAAGTTATATTGTTAACTTACAGTACACTTTCTCACATCATGGAAGAGGGAACAAGAAAATACCTTTATGTAACACACAAAACAATTAAATACAACTTAAAACTATATAAATATAAACTACAAGTATACATGTAAAGTTATTGAAAAGACCTATCGATAAATATAAGACTCAAAGAAAAGTATCGAAATCGATCAGCAAGAGTCATGCGGGTTTGAAGAATTTGGTGGATCAGTGTCAAGGGTATCGACACCCAAATTAACTAAAACGATATTATAAACAGAAATATCATTGTAATATTTAAAATGGCAAAAAAATAAATAATAATAATAAATAAAAACTTTATCTATATTTAGAGCTCAGAAAATTGTCGATATGGAATTTCTATATTTTTCATACGATACCCAACCCTATAATCGAGACTAAACGGACAACATGTCACAGTGTTATTGAATAGAGTAATAAAAAATATGGTAATATTTTTAATTTATATTAATTAGTCTAAATAGTATTTGTCATTAAAAAACATAAATATTATATTCAAATTTTTAATTCAATTTCATTTAATACTTTATTATGTCAATAATAAATTCCACAATTATAAAAAATAAATTTTAATTGATTTGCCCAATGGAAAGAATACTTAAATAATATTTATTTTATTAGATTTTTGTTACATAAACATTTAAAACTAGAGTGCATCTGAAAACTCGAGAGCGGTTATTAGAGAAGCTTTTGAGTTCTTTGAAATGATTTAATTACCTCTTAAAAATTCTGATGAAGTTGTGATAAATATGAAACCCTTTATTCTGAGGCATAATTTATAAGGACGGTGTCCATTTGCATTAATGCAGGAAAGAGGCCAAGTTAAATAAAATATATTTCATATCTTTCTCTTCTTCTCCATCCCGTTTTCTTCCTTTTATCTATTTTATATCATCTTACATGAATTTTTTTTTTCTTTATATGCATTTATTGAAATTTACAACTGTATAGAATATATACATCAAGTAAATGTATTGACAACGATTATAATAACATGTTAAAACTTGGATAGAACTACTCATCAGTAGCACTTTATTGAAACTTCTACACTAGAAGGTCTCTAGGCCATCTTCGTTTCAGACGCCTCGGAGGATTATCAGGAATGAAGTGGGAAGCAAGTTGAGAAACTAAGTGATTATGGAGCTTACTATGAAAGGATAGGTATCTGGTGTGGGCTAAATCAGCAACAAATGGCACATTAAGGTCTTGATGGATAAGTTTATTGGTGACAAAGTAAGGAGCATTGAGGATTTTACGAAGGATTTTGGATTGTAAGGATTGAATACGAGATGAATTGGATGGTTTAGTGGAGCCCCAAAGCTCAGACAACCGATAGACGTCCAAACAGGTCTAATCACAGTTATATATATGAGTCTTTTGTAATAAATTGGGAGCTTTGAACATTTGTCTAGTAAATGTTCAAGTTGTCTGAAACGACGGGCAGTTTCTTGTCGTTTTAGTCTTGTATGTGGATTCCAAGTTAGTCGTTTGTCCAAGTGGAGTCCTAGGTAGCGTATCTGTTTAACAGGGATTAGTGGAATATCATTAAAGGATACTGTAGGAAAGAAGGTAGTAGGTTTACGACGAAGGGTAAAGGTTACATGAAATGAATAAATATTTCTTCTTTTCTTTTTTTTTCTTTTTTTTAAAAGGTAATAATGAGACAACTATACAAAAATATATTTATTTTATAATGATGATTAAGATTGAATGATGGCTTTTGACAAGCTAATTATTCTATTAATTTATTTATATATTTTTATGTTATATTAAATATAGCAAATATCTAGAAATATGAAATAGTAGTAGAATTTAATTGAAAGGTTCTCTGTTAAACATATGCATAGATGGAACAAGCATAATAATCTGGATCAAGGTGTTGAATAAGTCCTAAATTTTTCCTAATTTGCATTTAGTTTTTTTTTCCGAGAAAACGGTATTTTATTATTTATTAATATTCCAGTTCATTCTATCGATAATTGTTTTATACGATTGATAAATGTAAAACCACAGAATACCTTATCCGGTAAGGTTCATCCTAGAGTGAAGAATCCGTTTTTATTCAAAAATAACCTATTTGATCGGATAGCTTGATTGACCAATGAGACGTTTTTCGCTTTTTCTTGACTTTTTAGTAGTTTAATATCCAACATCGTCTAATAAGATTTATATCATTTATTTATTTATTCATTTATTGCATCGTTCTAATCGGTTATTTATTAATTTCTTTTTTTTATTAGAAGTCGAATCTTAACAGCAATATAGCTTATAAGCGACGGGCTTGAGTCAAAGGAAATCCGCTCAAAAAATATTTCTTATTTAGTACTAATTCGCGTTTTTTAAAAAAATTTATCATAATATATGTATATTATTGTAATTATGTGCACCACAGCAGTATTCGGTCATAATAGAAATACAATTAGCAAAAAACTCAATTGCTACCTTGTCTTTAGAGTACTTTTATGAATTGATCACCTTTTATATCATGAATGTTTAACTATTTATTCATTGATTTCACATTTTATGATATAGAATATTTAAAAAAAATAAAATAAATAAAAAAAATAAATAAATACAAAAAAATAAAAAAAAAAAAAAAAAAAAAAAAAAAAAATAAATAAATAAAAATAAATCACGGACATGTCTACCTATAATCTACTGCTTTTCCCAATTTAAATTTTATAAGAAAGGATTCAATTACATAATGCTTAATTAATCATTGAATAAAATCAACAATCAATGATATTTCGAACAACAATAAAACAACAAAGTTGGGAGAAAATAGGAGTTTCAAACTTGAATTCATTTATTCAAACCAATATAGCTCCCGAGCGGTAGGTCTTAACGACCAATGTTAGATCAGAAATAAAATTCTCCCTTAAATTTCTAAACTGCAAACTATTGTTTGAATTAATTTTAAATATAAATTTGATCCGAGCAACACCAAGCGAGCAAGAGAGTGTCAAAATGTTACATTTTTGTGAGAACATAAAATATTAGACCAAAAAAGTATAAACCCCTAGCAAAAGGCGTATCCATGTTCAAAAAATCGCACAGATCAAAACAATATCAATAGATTTTTGTTCAGAAATTTAAACATAATTAATGATCGGATTTGAAAGTTATATTGCGCGTATAATTATTAAAATATAGTTATTAAAAATAGCTTTATATTTATCACAATACTCTTTATATAGATAACAAATATATATATACATGAAATATGAACAGAATTTTCCAAAATCCTAAAAATAGTTTGTTGGCCTTTAGTCAACTGTGAGTCATACCACTTTTATTCATTTTCCAAAAGGACTGTAAAACAATCTGTTTGAGTCACCTGTCAGCGATTATAAATACAATGAAAGGGAAAAATAATTTGAGCTTTGTTCCACAAGATAGGCGGTTAATCGGGGCGGATGATCTAAGGCGTATTAGGAGTGGTTCGGAATCTATTTAAATATAATATAAAAAAAATGAAATTCTCACTCTGGCAAGAAAAAGACAGAACAATAAAATAAGACAGATTATCTCTTTACGGGCATCATAAGGTCGTTAGACAGTTCTTTAATCTGAAGAACCATATTGAAAAAAAAAATTTATATGATCCATCAGGAATTTAATTAAACAAATTAGGATATAGTTGAATTTTATACCCATCAACTAAAACATTCAAATTACACCATGATCAATTTTCTCTACTATTCAATTCACCTATCTTTATGTCGCCAAAAAAATAATTAAAGGTAATAGCGTTTTTACAAACCAAAATTATTACTAACTTAATAGAGAAATTATTGAGAGCATGTTCCTGAAGTTTATGAGAGGAGTGGTATATTTATACATTGGAAGATGTAGGTCTAAAAAGGAAGCCCTGTGGAATATTATGTGTAATGAAGATATCATTTATGATTCATGTTTTATGTATGTTTCAGCACAAGTTTCGAAGTTTAGGATAATTCTTCAAAGGATCTACCTCATTCTGGTGATGATGGAAGGTGTAAACTCCAAAGGAGACCAGAAGACACCGATGTCGCTGTGCTTCACATCCTCCCAGCTGGAATACTTGATTAGAGAACATGAGGGAGACGGCAAGCCTGAAACATGGAAAACATTAGAAATTAATGAAAATGTTTACAACACTGAAGAAATACCATATTTATTATTCTTAAAAATTAGGTAAATAGAATTTAAAATAAAAACTATCTTCTTTAGTAAAAATCAATTACAGTAACGAACATGCTAGTCCAGAGTCGGGCAAAATTAATCATTGCTAAAATTTAATCAAAATTCAATAATAGCTATTTCAGATCTAATGTCCCTGTATCAATCATCTAATTTAATCATGGCTATATCTTTCAGTCGATTTTTTAATCAACTAATGATTATTTGACTTAAATTTAATCATTTTCTGCTTGAAAAACATTTTTCTATTTATTTCTATTAGTAAGTGAACTTTTACCTTCTTTTCGTATACATTAAAATAAAATGAAAAAAAAAAAATGGAACTTCCTATGCATAGAAGAAAATTAACTTTATTATACATAAAAGTAAACAGAATATGAATAATTTAAAACTGATAAGGGTTAAAATCGGCATAGTAAACATAAACTGTGTAGAGCAGTCAATGAGTGCTGAAATGAGGAGTGCATGAAATAAACGATAATTGGTGACTTCATAGCTCTGTTAGGAGTACTTAAAAGAAAACATACTAAAAGTTCCCATTCCTGGGTTTTTTGATTTTATCTCGGAAACAGTGGACTCTCAAAAAATATGCTACATATCAAAATTAAATTTTCTATAAAGTTGTTTTTATGCATATTTGTCACGCTTCCAACGGTTTTTGAGATATACGTTATTAATAATTGATAATTATAGGAAAAAAAAATTTACTTCTCATTTTGTTAAACATTTGCTTCAAGTGCCAAAAACTTATGTAAGAAATTCAAGTAAACTCAATTCTCTACAATTTTGATATTCAAAAAAAAAATCGATCGTGGAAGACACTTAAGTAAATGTTAGACATTAAGTGAAGTAAAAATTTTTTGTTTTCGACAATTATCGATTTTCTATAACGTATATCTCGAAAACCGTTGCAAGTTCGACAAATATGTATACAATCAATTTTATAGGAAATTAAAAAGCATTAATTTTAAATTGAAACATATTTTTCTTGAGGCCACAGTTTTCGAGATATAATCGAATAACTCAAAAATTGGAATTCCTCCCCTCCTCACCAAGCTCGTTAGCTGACCCCCCAGGGGAGGGGAATTTTAGTATATTTACCTTTTAACTACTTCTAATGAGCTATGAAGTAAAATATTATCGCATATTTCATGCACTCAAATTGTAGAGTTTGTTGACTGGACTACTGAGTGAGATTCTTGAAGTTTAAGTGACCCAGGAGGGTCTCATAATTCTTATTTCGATATTAGGCTTACAGAATATACAATTAATGTGGAATCAAACATGGGATCAGAAGTTAGGAGTTCAGTAAGTCAAGTGTCGGTGAAATACTTAAAAATAAACACCACTTGAACTTGTCCTTTCATTTAAATAATTAATTTTGTTAGTACTATTATTGTTTTTTTAATTTATAAAACTCTGTATCCAACTCGCATTACACCCTACAATAAATTACAGCCAGCTGAATCATTAAAAGCGATGTATATTTCTTCTCTCCTCAGAAATATTTATCATTATTTACTCTTGATAATCAGATTAAGAAATTAATAAGAATGTTATCAAATTTATAATATCTGACAATAAGTTGCAACACCTCTACTACTAATAGCGCCATTGTCGCGAATGCTTAACAGTTATATTTAAATGTATCCATTTTTTTCTTTTAGTTGTATTTGTTTATTCTAGACCACTGATTTCTACATACTTATGCTACTTTCTGCTTCTCCCAATAGGCTTCCATTCTTTCTGAAGTTGTTTTTTTCATTATAACATTTTTTTATTATTCTACATGAGTACGTTTAATTTACTTTTAATTATAATTATAAGTATCTTGAATAATTATTTTAAACTTATCGTACAGTGGTAAATGATAATCCGGCCATTAGTAAGTCCGGCACGTTCAGTATTAATCGGATTGGATAAAGAAAAATCTAACTTCACTCTCAACTTTATAATTATCTTCGAAATGATCACAAGATTTCCAACTAATGTGATTTGCATTTCAGCCTGACCAAGAAGGATATTGAAGGTCGTTTCTAGGCACAAACGGAAAAGTTCTTCAGATTCCTTAACAAAATTTTTCCACGGAAGACTTGGACAGATCTTTCTATGTGAGTGATGGGACAACCAACGAGCATTGGGAAATCACCATGGGAATAATCAATGCCACTCAATAACTCCAATAGGGATTCAACCTAAGCCCAAGACGATCAAAATATTTTTATCCTTAAAAAGTTACATGAGTGTCTTTGATGACATTTTTAAAGCTAAGAAACTAGAAATGCATTTCCCTGACTAGGAAAAGCAACAGATCATGGAAATGTCTATCTATAATCAACCGATTTTCCCAATTTTCAATTAAGAATAAAAAGGTTTATATCACTGAAATTAATAACTAAATTAGATTAGTTATCAATGGTTATTCGAGATAAACGTGAGAGAAAATAGGACTTGAAACATAACTTTTTTTATTCTAATCAATACAGTGGTAGTCCTAAACGACAAACGCTATATAACAAAAAATATTATTCATTAAAGTTCGCATATGGAAACTGTCGGCGAATTTACGATCCAAGCTACACCAACAGAGCTAAAGCGAGTCAAAAAAGCCCCAACATTTTGTAAAAACGAGACTTTTTTCATTTAAACCAATATATCTCCTAAACGGTAGGCCCTAGCGACAAATGTTACATAACAAAAAACATTTTCCATTAAATTTTTAACCAGGAAACTCGTAGCTAATTTTCGACCCGAGAAATACCAACACAGCTATAGCGTATCAAAATTTTACACTTTTGAGGGTGAAAAAAACGTTACACCAAAAAAGTAAAGACCCCCAGCCAAAAGTTCTATCTATGTCAAGAAATAATTTATGATTATTTTGTACATCCAGATAATAAAAAAATATATTAATTTTTATTTTCGCTAGATAAATTTTATTTATAGTATATTTCTTTTCAATATTATAATTAGTATAGTATTCGTTTGCTGACATGCAATGATATGCATTTTCCTGAGCTTCAGCTAATGACTTCAGTGAAGTCAACCAAAGAATGCTCAGCTCGTCAAAAGCTTTCATCTCTCTAGCTCATATCCCAAGATCAAAGAATATAACACAGAAAATAAAATTCGGAATATATAAATAGATAATACAACCCGTCTTGATGTATAGTTAATAGACATAATAAGGGCATCCTTGAGAAAAAAGTTGAAAGATTTGAAGATTCTGAGGGTTATAGTGTGTCGAATGAGGAACAATAAATTAGGGATTTTTAGGAGAAAGACTAAAAAGGAAATAATAACCGAAACCAAGGGGATTACAATAGTGTGAAGATGTCATCTTTACCAAACTATGAACGCTCTAGAACTAGGAAATTACACCTATAGGGAGGTTGAAACTCAGATGGGAGGAGAGGATCAAAAAGGACGCAGCTGAACATCGTTTAATAAGCTCAAAGGTTATCAGGATAAGCAGAGGTGGAAGAAACTGTAGAAGAATGCTGAAGATATCAAGGTTTTAAAGCGAACAGGTAAAAAATATGAATTTTTTATTAAAGATTAAAATAATCAATATCCGAATAGTAATATTTTTTTATTTTTGTGTTTACCAATCTCTCCTATCTATATATGTTATTTTATTTTTTTTAATATATAATTGAAGCTTATAAACAAATAAATAACATATATATATATATATATATATATATATATATATATATATATATATATATATATATATATATATATGTTATTATAATAAATGTTTTTATGTATTTATTTTAGACTGATATAAATAAACTATTACAAATGAACAACTATAACATATATGAACAAGAAAGACTAATTACAAAGAACTATTCAAAAAGAACTATTTTGTAACGTAACCTAACGTAGATAGATAGATATTTTTTATTTGTCTTTAGGGGCTTCCCCATACAAATAGAGCCCAGCTTGGCTATAAATTAAAATTAATGTACATATTTAAAAAATAATAAAATAAATAAAAATAAAATTCAATTCACTAATACATTTTGGTTTTCAAAACATAATAAAATGAAGAATAAACTGGTGTTATGATAGAAACAATAAAAATAAATTAACAAAAAATCACTTTAAAGAAATACTGAAAACAGACACTTAGTAGAAAATGGTCTATGCTAAACGATTTAGCACATTTTGGACTCCCATCATGTAATAGTAAACTTTATATGTAATTTCTCTACACTGTCGATATTGAGTATAGCTTGGGTACTTTGGTTATCAGAAGATTCTAAGATAAAGTGTTGAAGAAATTGTTGTTTATGTTCATTGTGTGCAGGGCAGTGAAGGAGAATGCGATGTAGACTATTGTAGATAAATTGATTGCAAGATATAGATTTCTTGTGACTTGAACAAAAAAGTTGTGTTTTTTCCATTGAATTTCCATTGATATGTTCTGAATTAGCGACTCTTAATTGGCTGACACATTTCAATTTCTTTATATGAACTTTAAATGTAAAGTACGTTTCGGGGTCGAGAGTATTGTAACTGCATAGAATTCTATATAAAGGGTAGTTAGTTGAATTTAGAGTTCTTTGAATGTCGGCTGAGAAATATTGGTTATGTGCTTTCTCCAGTATGTCGCCTTTGTATCGAAGAAGTCCGTTTGTTTGGTGAACAGAAAGCTCTTCTGCAAAGGCATTTAGCTCAGATATTGCTCTAAAGTGGGACACCCAGTTAAAGTCTATGGCAGGCCTAACGTAACGTAGTTCACTACATACCTCTGTATTTATTATTGCAAAAGCAGTCGCAAGAACTTATCCATAAACTTCCCGGTTGCTATAAAACATGTACAGGTATTTTTAAGGAAGGTTGCTTCCAAGTAGTTGCCACACGTTATCAGCAAATAGTGTATGATTATGGATTGTTTCTAGCAATTCACGGTTTGAAGTGGTAGTTGAATGTTGATTTGTATATATTTTTGTTCCTGATACTTTGGAGAACGTTGGAAAATATGAAATACACATGTTTACTTACTTAGTACTGAAAACGTTCAAATAAAATACGATAGCAGTTATAATTTAACCCTAATGAAGAAAGTATAACCCGTTTCCAAGAAACAATGCGGAAAACTCACATTGATTTTTTTTTTTTCCTTAGTGATAATATCTCGACAGAAAAAGAAATTAAATATAACTTCATAAAATGAAACTTAAAAAAAATAAAATAATAATAATAATAATAAAGTCTTTGGTTCATTTAGCCAACAACGGCCTTTCATTCCATCCTCTTCAGGAAATATTTCAATTTAAATTATGTTTTAAAAATTAAATGATATTTTCCTCCTTTGGCCCTGAATCACTTACAAAACTTGAATATTACCTCCATAAAAAGAAAATGTCACCAAATTTGTTGTAAAGGAAAAGAATTTTTTCAATTAACGAGTAAATGCAAAAATTTATTTGTCTACTACTTCAATTGTCATTTTATTAATTACCTAGGTTAGTATTCATTTTTTGAGATACTCTGCACTTTAAAAGCAATATATTCTTGGAAGGAAAAATACCGTGCTATTATCATTTATATCCTAGGAAATGAGTTTTCATTTATATGGTTTAATCAGCATTGTTTTAGTTTCTTTGATATGACTTTTATTAGCACTGAACACATGTTCTTATATTCCCTTATAGTCCAGTCAAATGGTTTTAAAATAAGGCTTGAACTAGAAAGTTTATGGGTAATTGTTTTTTATGGCTAACTTTATATTTATTGGGGTGCTGAACACGCATCTGAAGTTTTCCAACAAAATTTCCTTCGGCAAATAAGAGAAAAACTAGAAAAAAGAAAAAAAACTTTAATTTTTTTCATTATTTTGCTTGTAATATGCAAAGTAATCATTTTAAGCAAATTACTTTCTCTATTTAAATAAAGAGAAGAAAATGATCTACAATTTATGTCCGTACGTTTTTTCTTGTCATACGTTAGGTATCCACGAAGGAATTTTGCTAACTGGGGGCCAGTCCCACTTCTCTGCAAAAATATGTTTGCCTTACTTTTTTGTCAATAACTCCGAATCTATTAGTCCGATTAAAAATTACTTTTTTTCTTCTTAAAGATGATTAAATTTGCTGTCAGACTATTAAATATAAAGTTTTAATAATTTCCCTTGAAAGCACGCTAAAGACCCCGTATTGTTGTAAAATCCACGTTTTTTTGCACATTAGTCACTATAACTCCGAAACTATTCGTCCGACTCAAAATTTCTTTTTTTTAATCTAAAAGGTGGTCAAATTTTCTATTAGACTATATATATGAAGTTTTAATCGGGTCCCTTAAAATACACATGCCAGAACGCTAAAGATCCCGTACTTTTATGAAATCCACGTTTTTTTGGCACATTATTCGCTATAACTCCGAAGCTATTGTACCGATTAAAAATTTCATTTTTTTATCTCAAAGCTGGTTAATTTTTTTTTATAACATATATATGTAATTTATAATAAATCTACTAAATATTAAATATTCACGCAAGCATGCTAAATATGTATATTTTGGCGAAATATAACAATTATGACATGTTCAGTGGGCTGGCGTGGATGTTTTACGGAATTTAATATAAATTACATATATGCGATCCAGTAGTAAATTTAACCAGCTTATAAAATAAATTTTGAATCGAACAAGATTTTACAACAATACGGGATTTTTAGCGTGCTTTCAAGGGAAATTATTAAAACTTCATATTTAATAGTCTAATAGTAAATTTAATCATCTTTAAGAAGAAAAAAAGTAATTTTTAATCGGACTAATAGATTCGGAGTTATTGACAAAAAAGTAAGGCAAACATATTTTTGCAGAGAAGTGGGACTGGCCCCCAGTCAGCAAAATTCCTTTGTGGATACCTAACGTATGACAAGAAAAAACGTACGGACATAAATTGTAGGTCATTTCTTCTCTTTATTTTAATAGAGAAAGTAATTTGCTTAAAATGATTACTTTGCATATTACAAGCAAAATAATGAAAAAAATTAAAGCTTTTTTCTTTTTTCTAGTTTTTCTCTTATTTGCCGATGGAAATTTTGTTGGAAAACTTCAGATTCGAATTCAGTACCTCAAACAATATAAAGTAAGCCATAAAAACAGTTACCCATAAACATTCTAGTTCAAAATACCTTTTTACTGGACTATTATGCTGTTCAATGTCACAGAAAAAAATATATAGAGATCAAAATCTGCAACTACTTAAGTTGTAGTAAGTAGCCAGGAAAAACCATAATGACACTCCGGGATTGAGCACACCAAGCTGAATCGATAACATCTTCGTGGAATGGATAGAAAAGAAAGGTCGTAGAGTTTGAAAAGGCCTAAGTATTTCTTCAATAAATGTGTCACCAGAATTTGTTAGTCCACTATTTCAATTTTTTTATTTTTAATTATCTGGATTGGTATTTATTTTTTGAGTTACTCTGAACTTTCAAAACAATATCTTCTTGTAGGGAAAATAGGTCGATAACTGAGGTTTCTGAGACCGATGATGGGATCTAACAGCGTGTTAGCTCCGAGGATTCGGAAGGATTTGGACTTTTATGTGAATGAAATGGTAACTATTAGTGAATTTATCTTATATATTTAAAGTAAATGGTTAATATACGAATACTCCAATCGATTCTTGTCTAATTAGCGAAAATAACCTCTAAAGTGAGACCGGAATTCCTTCTATTCATTTGGCGTTCTTCGATGGACTCTATCGGGTCCGAACTAGTAGGCTTTAAAAAAGTACTCTTAATATTTACTTGTTTACTTATTTTTCTTCATTTTTTTCCCAGAAAAATTGAGCATTCTTTACCAAGTGGTTTTACGCTCAAAAACCCGAACAAAGAAATAATACTTTCTTCAAGGGAATCTATCCCTTTTCCTTGAACAGAATAGCTGCTACAACTTTTGTAATAATTGCATATTCAAATTACTAATAAAAAAAATTAGTAATCACTGTGAAAAGTTGGTATAACTTATTTTTTAACTATAAAAAATTTTCGAAGTAAATAAGTTCGAGTCACGGAGAGGAAACACCGGGGCACACATACTGCCAGGAGATTGGGATTCAGAAGGTGCAGGAACCCGATTACTACTAAGCCAACCTTCCCGTATCTACAGCTTCAGCCTCGCCTACATTTTTACAGAAAATCCTCTTTCAGCTTCTGGACTCCTGATACTTTTATATGCTTGTAGTATTCTGGTCCAACTCTTGACCTCAGTCCGAGTTAAGTTAAATTATGTGTTTAAGTGAGGTTTTCACATCATAAAAAAATGGTAATTGAAAAGCCAGCTTAACATAGTAGTCCTTAAGTTTGTTAATGGAATTTAAAAAAAAAAAAAATTGAGATTTATAGTAAGGATTTTATATTTTTAATTTAGGATTTATGAACTATTTTTTAGATTTTTTTTCTTTTTTATTCTAAGACTAGTTTCGAATGTTTAATATTCATCATCAGTTCCAAAAACTATCAAACAATCTGATCAGCAGTTTGCTACACCATTTATATACATTAAGTTATAAAATGTAGGGCGTGAAATCAAACTTGTTGATACTCACCGAATGCGGCAAAATAATGGAAGTGCTCCCTCTAAAAGATACAGGACCTGGAGTCGACTGAGTTTTAACAGACGAAGAGGGAGTTGTGTAGTTAGGTAAACACACTCTAATCCCTCCATTAATTATTCAGGTAAATGGGCATACGCTTGGGTTTTTCCTATGGTTGCTAGGTTTTTCTGTTCTTACTGAAAAGAAATTTAAAAGAAAACTATTGGAAACATTTATCTGATCATGTAAACAAAATAAGGATTGGTTTTGAATTACTTTATTATTTGTAGCGTTGAATTCCAAAACCAAATAATTGTTTTGTTTTTTTTATAATGTTTCACACCTGGTCAATAAAGATAGAAGGTCAGAATGGATTAGGATGGGGAATTATTCATAGTTTGGCCGTTTTCAATGTGATTTAGCTAATTTTTGAAAAAAAAAAAAAAAAAAAAAAAAAAAAAAAAAAAAAAAAAAAAAAAAGAGTTTACCTAAAGATAATGTATAAGAAAAAACTATTCAATATAAATTGTTTTGTTTTTTTAATTTGGAAATTGTACTAGCTGATTTTAGGCCCAATTCACACAGATCGGACGTGGCGCTTTTGTCTCTTCCTCGTTTGTCCTATTAAAAAAAAGTCCGCGCCACGTCTCCACCACGTCCATTCTATGTGGATTGGAACGTTTGTTTAATAGGAGAGGCGCGGAAGAGACAAAAGTCCGCGCCACGCCATCGCCATGTCTCTTTACCGTCAAGAAGGGGCACGCCACTTCCTCTTCACGAGTTTTTTTTTTTCTTTTTTTTTTTTAATTTTCTTTTTTTTCTTTTTTAATTAGCTTTCGATAATTAATAGGGTGAAACATCACTGTTTTTTTTTTTTTTTTTTTAGGGAGTGAGGGTGAATGGGACATAAAAACAACTTTGATAAAATTTGATATTGGTGTTACTTACATATACATCAACAATTTAATAGGGGTGAAACATTACCAATTTGATTTTTTTTTTTGGGGGGGGGGGGGGGGGGGGGGTGGCGGGTTTTTCGGGAAAATCAGTCGTTTTTTTATGTCCGATTCACCCTCTCTCTCCCCCCAAAAAAAATTAAATGTGATGATTCACCCCTATTAAATTGTTGATATATACGTAAAGAACTCCAATATCAAATTTTATCAAAGTTGTTTTTATGTCCAATTCACCCTCGCCCCCCGAAAAAATAAAATAAAATAATATCAGTGATGTTTCACCCCCTTTGAATTGTTGGTATATATGTATGTAACTCCAATATCAAATTTTATAAATGTTATTTTTATGTCCGAAGAGACAACAGCGCCATGTCCGCGCCACGTCTCCGCCACGTCCGTTCTGTGTGAATTGGGCCTTAGAATTCCATACTTCATTTCAAATGAGTAGTAAATATTTTATTGTAAACTATTTTCTACTTGATATATTAGTTTCACTTTAGAATCTTTGTTGATTTTATAGTTATTTTCATTTTTATAGTGAAGTTGGAATTATTCGTATTTTTATTGTATTTCATTATATGTACTTTTAATCTTTGATTTACTTATCAAGTTTTTCCTGTGTATTTCAATTAACAGTTAATATATTTATTCCAAGTTTTTAGCGAGGGTCTAAAAACCCTTTTTTAATTAAATTTATATATTTCTGAGTAGCAGAGTGCTGATGTTTTGAATTTTTGTAAATTTTTAGAACAGATGCATTTTGTAAGAATATTTTTTAAAAGACTATTAAAATAAAAGTGTTCTGTTTCACGTCATGTTTTTCCAAAAAGTTATAGGTAAGCTTCAAGCATGAATCTATTGATCTCCGACTAGTTTCCCCCTTGCAGAGTTATTTCATGAAGTTTCATCATAAATACGGCACTCGTAAGGAATGTGATTAAATGTCTGTTTTGTTCCTCTGGCATAGTGGAATGTTGCTGCCTTAGTCGGATGAAATCGGCTTTTTATTTTCCATGTTCGGTTACGAACTGAGACATCTCTTGCTGTGCACTTTTAATATTATCAAAATTATGGAGTGCAATATCTGAAATAAAATGGTTTTGAGGATTTTTTACGTAACTAAGATAATAATATAATATAATAAAAATTATTGGAGATACCGTGACAAAAATATTATACATAAAACACAAGAAACCGATGTTAACACAATCAATATTTGTTAAGTGGAGCCCAAGATAAAGCAAAATATGATTAACCCTAAGGCCCTATTGGTGGGTTGTAAACAAGGCAATATGTTATTGCCAAAACATCCTTCTTCTTGTTTTTCCACACCCGAGCAGGCTTCTCATATCCTCACATGAGGACCATAAACCCTGAATTATGGTTCCCGGTTGCAAATACAACCCCTGTACTAGCCCTTACTTCTATCCTGTCCTCCTTTACCCCACTTTATCCTTTGCCTTATGCCTTGTTGTTTTACCCTTGTAAAAAGTTGCTTCTCCCTTCGCTGATACTTTAAGTTCTGGACCATAACAAATAGTTAAAAATTAAATAAAAATACAACCGTTAGCATAAATTTGATTGAACGATATCCGAAACAAATACTCAAAACATTATATTATGTCAAGAGCATTTTAAGCATGGGGAGATTGTGACAAAAAAACTGAGCTTATGCGTCTCTATAAGACGAGGATATTATGCGGATTATAAAATCCAGAAGTCTGAAATAGGCAGCATGTATTGCTGTAATAAAATTGATAATGAAATTTTTAATAGGCTCTTCGATGAAAAGAATTTTGGATGCAGAAAAGTGGGTAGACTTCGCCTGCTGTGGCTGGATTGCGTGGCTGCAGATGCGCAGAAAATGTTAAAGATCAGAAATTGGAGAGCAGCGACAGAGAAGACTACGTATCAGACTAAGGGAGATCCTAATCCTAACTCTTTATAGCGCTATAAAAGAAGAAGTGTTTTTTTAAAACTACAATATATTTAATAAAAATAGTATGGTTGGCTGTGAGGTATATTTTGTGAATAAAATGGTCAGGAGTAATAAAAACAAGTCCGAGTTGTAAGCGTATTTCGGAGTGCCGACGTTTTGAGCTACCTTCTAGGTCTTCTCTAGGGAGATTGTTGCCAGACTGAACAGGAGATAAAATAATATTGTTTTATTCATCTTTAACCCTGACAATAAGATTTTTAATTTACAAATACATATCCTTGGACTTATTTGGAAGTAGGAACTAGAACAGCGAGGGAACATCTAGACCAACCAAATTAGCCGATTCTTCCCATCCGAAATCCTGAGACATAATCAACGCTTCCTATTACGTTTCCATCAGATCCTTACATTCTAATTTGGCCTTCATATTTGTTATTTATACGATTCTATACTACATTTTAAAAAATAATTGTAATAATTAAAATCATCTATTTTAATGTTTATCGAGGTCAACGCACCAGAATAATCCTCCTTACAAGTTAAAATGGTAAAGGCCTCGAGATCTATCATAAAATTTGACAAACAAAAACAATAGACAACAGTAGTTTCTCATCTCATTTTGCTTCTTATTTTAATGACTTCTTCTTACTCTGCATTGACTGGCTTACAAACGAGTGAAGCAGCTATAAAGAAGATATGTGTGTTCCGGATATTAATGAAGGTTTATGGTTTTCAAATATGATTAATTATCTAAAACATTTTAAATTATTAAATGGCATTCATTACCCGTAATTCATTTCTGCCACCGAGTTAATACCACTATATGCCCTATAAAGAGAAATTTTATTCTTTGTTATTAACAAATTCGAACAAACTTTCAAAGAAAAGTATTTTCTATCTAATTTTCTAGAATATTAGATTGGTGAGAGGTCAGGAGAGTAGAGTGAATAAGACACTCTATTTTATCAATTAGTTATCATTTAATTGTATCATAATTTTCGTTTATACGCACAATTTTCCTTGACAATAAAGTACGCAGTTGCCTATATAACTTGTTTGTGGACAGATTTTATAATATTTGTGTAAATAAAATTTTAAATAAAAAGTAATAAAATTTACTCACACAGAAACGCAGCTTTTTGAGTGTTACCTGTTCCATTCGGAAATAATTTAATTTTAACATCAAAAGAATAATTTCCACCATTAAACATTACTTGAGGTAGAAATTTGTGACAAACGTTTTAACAAATTAACCAAGCGACAAAACGTTCCTAAACTTTTTACTCCAGCTCATTAATTCTGAACTGAAATATCAAAACTAACTCAACTCTGGTCAGTCATTTATACGTGTCTAATTAGCCTTTTAATATTCATATTTCTGTTTCCGTTGCCTTTCCATTTAAATATAAAATTATGTGTATAATTACTGTGCAATTAATGTCATATGATGAACCGTTATGATACAATTTTTAATTTCATTACTAGAACATATTGCCTTTTAGAAGCTTTTATATATATTTTTTTAAATCCACACCAGTTAGGGTGGATGGGGAGGTCAGCATCCAGCAGTACTTGCATGATATTTAATTAATTTCAACAGAGTAGATCCCTAAAGCCACTTCTTTTTAGCCTTTCTAAGGTGTCCTCATATGCCATGTTTCTCAAGGGTTGTGTTAGATTGTTAATATGTCAGTTGAGTTTGCCATGAAATCTTTTGTAAAAGTCTGGATCTGACCATGTGCCATGAAAATGCGAAAGTCTGTGAGTAATGTTGTGTTATTGGCGTACCAAGGTGTAATGAGTCTAAATGTTTTTGACTGGAAAATCTGTATTTTTTTGGTGACTTTTTTTTTAATAATGTCATACATTTGTGAGGCGTACATATAATAAGATAGTTTTTGTAGAACTATATATTAATAATATCAATATGGAAATTATTGCTATACAATAATAAAACAAAAATCTCAGTGTATTGTTAAGGCTTAGGCAATTCTATTTCACATGTGAGTCTATTTTTAAAAATTATTATTTTTATTCTTCGAAACTCATTATAATTAATATCCATATATAATTTTCTATTTTCTATTAATCTATATTTTTTTATTCGGGACCTAGGGACACGATTGAATCCAAGATCCTTCATTTATGGGTTGTATTGGTAATTATTTTTTGTTTTATGAATATTTTGTTTATAAATACGGTTCTTTAGTTACCTTATTTTTTATTTATTATTTACTTGTTTTTACTTACTTTTTTATCTTCATTTATAGCTCTTACACTCCATAGCTATAGCATTGTATCTATTGCTTGGTTCATTAATCTGCTAGTTGAGCATTAGTCATACAGTTGAGAATTGGTTTTGAAATCTAAGAGGCAGATTAACTAGATATCAAAATGAAAGCGAAGAAATTTACTATTTATGGTTAAAGTAGGGGAAAACAGTTTTTGTTTTTTTAATCAAATTTATCAAAAGTTGAAATTATATACAGGGTGAGTATCTCTTAGCGTAAAAAAAAAAATGGGTGAAACTAGATCAAAAGTGTAGCCAAATGCCGCAGACCTCACCTTTCTATTCCAATCCGTTGCAGATATATGGTAAATAAACGATTTTTTGGAGGAAAGCATGGTACGATAAAAGCTGTAATATCTCCATTTTGTTTAAATATTTTTCAAATATTGATCACATTTTCGGATTTAGCAATAAATTTCCTATAAGATCGGAGTAATTTAACCTTGAATTTTACAAATGGGACCTAAAAAAATCTTTATCTTCACCTAATTTAGGGAAGTTACAATTTCTTATAATACTTCAGCGCTCACTGCTTTTCATAAAAAACAATCCACAAAACTGCAAAGCTCTCAAAAACTTGCAAATTTAATAGCTTTCAAATGATATGTTAAACGTAATGATTTTGTTTTAAATTTCATGGAGAAATTTACTTTTGAAACCGAAAAAAAACATGGTGTTCTCATTTAGCATACAAATCAGGTACTTTGGTAAATCATTATGATAATCGCTTGATGAAAACTGTATTTTAAATAAAAGAAACACTTCATTAGAATAAAAAGCAAAGAAAAAATATAATATTTTTGACATAAATTTTAGGCCAGTTCAGGTATTCATAATAACAACAGCGACTTTGACCTCTCTCAGTACTAAGCACATTATCGCTATTTCATAGTTATTTTCCTGTTTATTTTGAAATGGGAGGGGATTATTGTTTATTATTTTATTTTTATTTTGATATAATGATTGAAAGTTTGATTTGGAAATTAAGAAGCTACAGAGATAAAAGTGTCACTATCATTAGAAAGACCCTTGCTAATATTGCTTATCCTTAGCTTGAGGGCCCATTTTATTTATTGGGATTATTTTTTTCTGTTTGGCAATACACCTGCGAAGATGGCAACGTTCACAAATGGTGAGTACGCTGACATACATTTTTGTATGGTTTTTGTAATGGAAACGCGAGTGCAGCGCGGCGGGAGTACCAACTTAGGTTTCCAGATAGGCCCTCCCCTCTACGATAGTGTTTTCACGAACTCATCAACGTTTATCTGAAACAGGTTCCGTTCATAAGTTACGTCAAGAATTGGGACAAGTTCCTCATGATGTTGAACTCGAAGAGGAAATTATTGATATAGTAAATGAAAATCCCAGTGTTTCATCAAGAGACTTGGCCCGTGAAATTGGTATCTCCCAAAGGTCAGTTATCAACATTTTGCACCGAGAACATTTTCACCCATATCATTTCACACAAGTACAAGGGCTAGAACCTAATGATCATGTACATAGAATACAATTTTGCCGCTGGCTTTTAAATAGAGACATTCAAGAACACCAGTTTCTGAGGAAAATTTTATGGACAGATGAGTCTCTTTTTACAAGGGAAGGAATTTTTAACGTCCACAACCGGCACTACTGGGCAGCTGAAACCCACATATGGTTCAAGAAGCATCTTTCCAGCATCGTTTTACAGTGAATGTGTGGGCTGGGATAATAGGGGACCGACTCATTGGGCCACATTTTTTGCCCAGCAGATTGAATGGAGAAAGTTATTTGGATTTTTTACAAAATATTCTACCACAACTTATTCACGACATTCCACTTGATGTTCAGCAAAACATAATATTCCAACACGATGGTGCTCCTCCACATCATTCGGCAGCAGTACGGGAATGGCTGAACCAACGATATTCGACCTGGATAGGTAGAAATGGTGTGATACATTGGCCAGCTAGGTCACCTGACTTAGCTCCAATGGACTTTTATGTGTGGGGCTACATAAAAAGCGAGGTATATGCCAGAGAAGTGACCAGCATTGAGGTCCTAAAGACGAGAATTCTGGAGGCCGGAGCCAAATTGCAACAGCGTCTGACTTTAGCAGTGACCGTAGGGGCTGTGAGAAAGAGAGCAAGAAGCTGCATTCGAAATAATGGAGGACATTTTGAAAATTTAATAAAATAACGGACTCTGGCGGCGCTTTATTGACAGTGATTCTTTTATTTTCAAATTAACAAATTTTTTCTTTTGCTTTTTATTCTAATGAAGTGTTTCTTTTATTTAAAATACAGATTTTCATCAAGCGATTATCATAATGTCTTATTTACCAAAGTACCTGATTTGTATGCTAAATGAGAACACCATGTTTTTTCGGTTTCAAAAGTAAATTTCTCCATGAAATTAAAACAAAATCATTACTTTTAACATATCATTTGAAAGCTTATTAAATTTTCAAGTTTTTGAGAGCTTTGCAGTTTTTTGTGGATTGTTTTTATGAAAAGCAGTGAGCGCTGAAGTATTATAAGAAATTGTAACTTCCCTAAATTAGGTGAAGATAAAGATATTTTTTAGGTCCCAAGTTTGTAAAATTCAAGGTTAAATTACTCCGATCTTATAGGAAATTTATTGCTAAATCCGAAAATGTGATCAATATTTGAAAAATATTTAAAAACAAAATGGAGATATTACAGCTTTTTATCGTAAAAAACATGCTTTCCTCCAAAAAATCGTTTATTTACCATATATCTGCAACGGATTGGAATAGAAAGGTGAGGTCTGCGGCATTTGGCTACACTTTTGATCTAGTTTCACCCAATTTTTTTTTTTACGCTAAGTGTATATACATATACCTATATTATTTATTTTGTTATTATTTTTTTTTTTTTGTACGGTTGGTCAAAATTAACAAATGAACAATTCACTAGAAGCGAGGGAATGAAGTAACAACATGCCAATCGTCAAAGTAAATACATACTAACCGAGTCAGTTTATCCTTTGTATTAGTACAAACAAGTAACTTAATTCTAAGCTTAGAGCTTTAGTTTTTATATTGGAATTGTTATGTATTCTTTATGTTTTAAGATTTTAATTTCTATATTGCCCCTTTAAGAAAATTATGAACCTCATTTTTCTTATTTCTAAACACTGTGAGATCAATCTAATGTCCTCATGATAAAATAATCTGATTATTTTCGACAATACTTATTTTCCTTTGACTTATCTTTAAAAAAATTACAAGATATATTTTTCCACCTCTAACAAATTTAACAAACTACATATTCTACAAACATATTCTATTGAATATGCATGAATATAACTAAAACAATAAAACATATATCATCGTATAAACAGCATAACATTATAGAAAATATATACGAAATAATATCGAACCACTAGGAATTCACATAAGTCGTTTTCCATTCCGAGGCTTTTGTTGGAAGATTGGAAATTCTTGTAGGGGATATTTGAATGCCCCTGGGGCTCCACATTCTTAACGCCTCTTTCTTTAATACTCTGAGCAAATAAGTAACAGTGAACTAATATTTATGCCATAATAATTTTATGAGGAACTGTTTAGTATATTGCAAGAATTAATATGATAAAAAATAAGTTAACTGATGGGGAAGTATATATTTTTTTTTTGTGTTATTTCTTTTTTATGACACTATAATTAAAAAAAAAAATATGAGTTAATGGTTAATTAAATAAAGTCCTCGTAAAAAACATGTTAGTGAAAATAAAAATAAATAAATAAAGTAATGGTCATTATATTGAGATCAGAAACATAATACGATATAGGTAGGTTATATAATGGCAAAGCAAGTCACTGTTTTTAAAAACAAAAATAATGGTCATAAAGTACGAATATAACATTTTCCTTATTGACTGACACCTCAATCATCTACAAGGAAAACCGAATTGGGCCAAAACCAAAACTGGAAGTACATTAAAATGTATAGCGGTGTTTTCCCAACCAGATATCCAATCCGAAGGCGATATTTTATTCATGAAATTTGCATCAATCGTGTTCTTACAGTTTAGAACTGGAATCAATTCGAAATTAATTTCGAACAATTATGATGGAGCTAAAATGTTGAATGTAAATTCCGTGTGTGGATGAAACCTATAAATAAATTTAAGACATTTAATATGAAATCAAACTTGATTTAGTTATAGTTTCAAAAAAATCAATACTTTGAAGCAATAACACAAGCCAACGATGAAAAAACTTTTTTACTTAAAACACCTTATTATTCTGTTTTTTAGGGTGCTCAATCCAAATATGACACTTATTAAGCCGTATCACCTACCCTTTTTTCACATGTGCACATCAATATATTAAATTTTTTGATTTATTACAAAATTTAACAGCTTTTATATACTACAAATAAAATTGTAAAATAATTTGTGCTCGATGTAGAAGTGTTGGCAGCACTGCTGAAACAGATATAGATATAGATGAGCAAGATGATGAAGAGTTCCAATGTGCTACAGCAAATATAGAGCCTAAACTGTTTACTCAGATTGAGCTTAACGACTTAGTTAGGGATCTTCGGTTAACAAAAGAAAAAGCTTAATTGCTTGGTTCTAGACTAAAAGAAAAGAACTTGTCGGCAGTTGGAACTAGCATATATGTGTATAGTAAAAGAGAGCAGCAGTTTTCGAATTTTTTTTAAACAAGAAGGTGATTTAGTGTACTGCTCAAACATTCCAGGTCTGATCAAAGAGTTTGGTGTTGAAAACAAAAAAGAAGACTGGAGGCTGTTTATTGATTCTTCCAAAACTAGTTTAAAAGCTGTTTTATTACACAATAGTAACACTTATGCATCTATACCTGTTGGCCATTCTGTACATATGAAAAAGAGCTATGAAAACCTAGAAATAGTGTTGAATAAAATTGGCTATTCGGCTCATGGTTGGATGATAAGTGGTGACTTGAAAGTAACATGCATGCTTCTTGGTCAGCAAGGCGGTTTTACCAAATTTCCATGTTTTTTGTTTGAATGGGACAGTAGAGCAAGGGATCAACATTGGTGCAGAAAGAACTGGCCTGTGAGGGAGCCTTTAAAACCCGGCAAGAAGACCATTCTCCGCAAAAACCTTGTAGATCCTAGAAACATTCTCTTACCACCTCTACTTATAAAGTTAGGCCTCATGAAACAGTTATATAATGCTTTATATTTATATGAAACAGTTATATATGCTTTTATAAATTATATAAAAAAGCGAATTTCTCAAAAACTATGGGTGATACAAAAAAAACCTAAGACCAGATTTGGATTCAGCAGACAAACATCTATAAAAATCAGCTATTAAAGTAAGTTTTATAAAAAAATTTTAAAAACAATTTTTTGTTGGCCTGTGTAATTATCTTTATTAATGAAACTATTTATCGCCAGAAAACTGTATAGACTACTGAACAGGACATCTACGCTGACAATAAATTACGTTTTTATAAAAAAAAAAAAAAAAAAAAAAACATCACTTACTTTATCCTATAAAATTTTGTGGAAGTGTAGAATAATATTTTGTTTTTCTTTTCATTTATTGAAATTTACAACTGTACCAATATATACATCTAGTAAATGTGTTAAGGATTACAATAACATGTCAAAACTTGAAAACAACTACTCATCAGTAGCACTTCAATAACAATTCTACACTAGAAGGTCTCTAGGCCATCTTCATATCAGACTCCTCGGAGTGTTATCGTGAATAGAATAGGAAGCAAGTTGAGAGACTAGTGGATTTGTGTGGTTAAGTAGCTTACTATGAAATGATAGTTATCTGTTTTGGGCTAAATCAGCAACATATGGGACATTAAGATCTTTACGGATAAGTTTATTTGTAACAAAGTAAGAAGTATTAAGGATTTTTTGAAGGATTTCCGAATTTTAGGATTGGATACAGGAAGAATTAAAAGGTTTAGGTTTAAATTTACCGGTGACCTAATTTATCAAAAGTGAAACGTTTAAACGAAAGGGCGTAACGCGTAGTTTGATAGTTTGATATTAAGTGAATAGAAGTAGTTAAGAGCTCAACTATGGTTATTCTAAATAACACAATCACTAGGAGATAGGTTCTAATGAGAGCTCTTTTTTACTTTGTTTTCCTTAATACGAAATAAAAAAAATTAACTTTAAAATTTTTGATATTCCACTAATCCTTGTTGAACAGATCCGCTACCTAGGACTCCACTTGGACAAACGTCTTACTTGGAATCCACATACAAGACTAAAAAAAACAATAAACTGCCCGTCGTTACAGACTACTTCAACATTTACTAGACAAACGTTCAAAGCTCCTAATTAATTACAAAAGACTCATTTACATGACTGTGATTAGACCTCTTTGGACGTACGGAGTTGAGCTTTGGGGCTCTACTAAACCATCCAATTCATCTCGTATCCAATCCTTACAATCCAAAATCCTTCGAAAAATCCTCAATGCTCCTTACTTTGTGACCAATAAATTTATCCATAAAGATCTTAATGTTCCATATGTTTCTGATTTAGCCCTAACCAGATACCTATCTTTCCATAGTAAGCTCCATAACACCTCCAATCCACTAGTCACCCAACTTGCTTCCTCCTCCATCTCTGATAAACCTCCGAGGCGTCTGAAAAGAAGATGGCCTAGAGACCTTTTAGTATAGATTTTATTGAAGAGCTACTAGTGAGTAGTTCTTCACAAGTTATTTACATGTCATTGTATTCACTGTCAACACATTTACTAGATGTATATTATTTTGTACAGTTGTACCTAAATATCAATAAATGAACCAAAAAAAAAAAAATAAAAAAAAACCTTAATATTTTAACGATCTTGCTCGATCGCTCTCTAGTGTTAGTTTCTCGGAAAAATAGTTAGATGCAAACGTTGAAAAACGTATATACATGTCTCAAATAATTCGTTATTGTAATTAAAAATTGACATAAACCCTTTTTGTATTTGTATACCTATAATAGAACTAGTTTTTTTGTTTGTTTTTTTTTAATTTTATTTCTACAATTATCAATATTTTAATTAGCGAAAAATCTCAGAATAAACAATAAAACAAAAAGGGGAAAATCTCAAATGAAATTATAATAATTTTAACTGAAAGAAAATGAAGAATGAGTTCATCTAGTATACTACAATAACACAATTTTATTTCATTTCATTGCTTTTAAATTACTCTGCTTTGGAAATAAACAATACAATCAAGCGGATAAGCGGAAGAAAAATCAAAGAACACAAGGGTATAGACGATCAAGAGGATTAAGATATTTAATTTGAAAACTTATCTTCTACAAAAATTCAATTATAGATAATAAAAAAAAAAATAGGAAGCATATGAGTATAGAAGATCAAGGGGACAACCCTTAAAACATGTTCCATGTTATTCTTTCTTTAGCCGAAAGACTCAAGGGGGCCAGATTTTCTTTATTTTTTACTTTATATTGTATTATACAGGGTGTCCCGAATTTAAATGGCGAAGTCCTTTAGAGATTTGCTCGTTTTTGCTTAGTTTTAGAGGAAATCGCAAAAAAAGAAACAAAACAAGTTTTCCTTTTTATACTTATTTATTTACATTTATAGTTAGTTATCTTATGTTCTTTTTAATGTAAATATTCCTCAAAATGTTGTCCTCTTGCACCAATGCAAGCATTACATCTAGCACTCACTTGATAAATTGCAGCTAAACATTGTTCTGATGATATTTGGTGCACTGCATATATGATTCGGTCTCTTAATTGCTCTCTTGAGTTGATTGACACCAAATAAACTTTCGGCTTCAAGGTCCCCCATACGAAGAAATCCATGGGTGTCATATCAGGTGATCTGGGTGGCCAAGGTACTACTCCTCCACGTCCAGTCCATCGTTGTGAATAATTTATATCCAACCAGGCTCGAGCAACTCTGCTATAATGAGCTGGACATCCATCGAGTTGGAACCTCATTTCAATCAGCTGCTGTAAGGGAATGTCATCTAAATAATTAGAAAAGTCGTTCTCCAAAAAATGTGTAAATGTGATACCATTCAATCTTCCAGGTAAAAAATATGGTCCCACCTGTAATCTGTTCCAAATTCCAAGCCAAACGTTAATAGCAAATTCATGCTGAAACCTATTCTCTCCAATAGCTCTGGGATTTTCAAGAGCCGATAAATAATAATTTAATTGATTAACAATTCCTCCTCTTGTAAAGGTAGCTTCATTAGTCTATATAATTTTTAATGGAAATAAATTATCATCGCGAATTTTGTCAAGAAACCAGTTACTAAAATTCAATCTCTTGACATAATCTTGAGGTAATAAATTCTGAACTTTTTGAAAATGGTATGGGTAGCGATTATCACCTTTCAAAGTTCGCCATATTGCTTGCCACGATATTGCTAATGCAGCAGATGCTCTTCGGATGCTAGTCTCAGGTTTGTTATCGAAGTGGCGTTGGACACAATTTCTTCTCCGATAATCTGCTCTTATTGCTGCCTGGAATTTGTCGCCTTTATTACGTATTAAGAATGACCCAGTCTCTCGTAGTCTATTAAAAGTTAACGAAAAGACTCGTCGATTAGGCACTCTTCTGTTTGGCATTCGGCGCGCATACTTCCGCACAGCTTCTAAAGCATTAACGTTGCAGAAACCATACACAAAAATCATATCAGCGTATTCAACATTAGAATATGTATGCGGCATTGTGGCTTATGCTATTCACGCAAAAATACCTGAGTAACTGACTGAAGTCTGATTTAGGAATTATAATCCTAGAAGGAAGCCAAAATGTAAACAAATAAAAGAATGTAAAAATGTAAAATGTAAACGAAAGATAACATTAAGTGTTTACATATCTCACTGCCTAGCCTGACGAACATTGAAAGGTGATAATTGCTACCTGTAACATTTTTGTTTTGTTTCTTTTTTTGCGATTTTCTCTAAAACTAAGCAAAAACGAGCAAATCTCTAAAGGACTTTTTGTCTTAGTTTTTCGGTCTAAAAGTTCCTGAAGTTTCGCCATTTAAATTCGGGACACCCTGTATAATACAATAAAAAAAGTAAGAAATAAAGAAAATCTGGCCCCCTTAAGCCTTTCGGCTAAAGAAAGAATAACATGGAACACGTTTTAAGGGTTGTCCCCTTGATCTTCTATACTCATATGCTTCCTATTTTTTTTTTCTTATCTATAATTGAATTTTTGTAGAAGATAAATTTTCAAATTAAATAGCTTAATTCTCTTGATCGTCTATACCCTTGTGTTCTTTGATTTTTCTTCCGCTTATCCGTATGATTGTATTGTTTATTTCCAAAGGAGAGTAATTTAAAAGCAATGAAATGAAATAAAATTTTGTTATTGTAGTATATTAGATGACCTCATTCTTCATTTTCTTTCAGTTAAAATTATTATAATTTCATTTGAGATTTTCCCCTTTTTGTTTAATTGTTTATTCTGAGATTTTATGCTAATTAAGTTTTTTTTTTTTTGTTTATTCTCGTATATATTGTGTGAATGGATCCATAAACCCAATGTTACTTATTGTCATCCGTTGGGCAGATTGTGATACTTTATCTCAATAAAAGATGGATAGTGAAAAAAATTATTCTTTTAGAGAATTTCTATCATATTTTTCTTACGTAATATTTTTTTTTAAATAGTTTAAATAATCTAATATAAAAATATGAAATATTAGTAACTTTTACGTCATCATATTTTACACACGAAGGAATACAGATAGACAGATTACTTAACTCTACAAGATACTCTTCGACTCTAATAGAAACTCAAAGATATGTTTCATCCGAGGCTCTCCTCTCCTCTTACTGTTATGACTTCTGCTTTGATCTTCCCTGGATGATTTATAGCTCTCAAAGTAGGACGCTAAAGCACGGCGTTCAACATCAAACTCGGAAAATATGAAACGCTCAGTGATTCCAGGTCTAATAACATCCTTTTTCGATTTAGTTCCACTCATGTTAGGGCCCTTCCTTTTTATGTCAGAGCGATCTCCCATCTATATTCATAGCCTCGGGAATTAGTTTTATCCGAGCACTTGTAGTTCACAGAAGGGGGTCGGTCATATCCACTACTCTTAGCTTCAAGTGAACTTCTGACTTTACTATCTTACATTTTTCTGATTTTATATTTCATGATATTGGATATTTTTATTGCAAATATTTATTAAACTTTTAAATTCAAATTAACCTTCCTAAGAAAACTCCATTATTCAAATCCACTAGTATATCAACTTTCTTCCCATTTTATTTTGGATAATGATAATTATCATTAGGTGTTTGAAAAGAAGATCGCCTCCGAACCAATTAGTAATTGCTTTACATTAATTTATCTATTATTATGAGTGTTATCTTCACATTATGTTTTATTTTATTTTGTATACAGTTGTAAATTTCAAAAAAGGGCAATGAAATTATTTAAATTAAAGTGCCATATTAACCTTTCTCTAAAAATAGATTTATTTGCTAGCATTTTATGGCTTGAAAATAAGAGTGAACTTTTTTTTTTTTTTTTTTTTTTTTTTTTTTTTTTTTTTTTTTTTTTTTTTTTTTTTTAAATTAATACAGCGATAAAAGTAAAAATGCGAAAGAGAGATTTCATAAGGTAGCTTGGCCGTTTTTTAACGCCATCATAACATTGAATTTTATTGTTTTTAATTTTCTTTTAACTCCACTGAAAATTCAGAATGATACTTTTGACCTCATAATCCACAATAGCTATAGCCCTTAAATAACAAAAAAATTATGTATTTTTTTATGAGAATGTTGTTGAGTAAATTATAATAATGCTCTAAACGGAACGAGATAACTTTTTGAAGAACGGTGACTAATTGTTTATAGTTAATCAATCACCTGATATGAATCAGAAAAGTATTTAGTGTTTTTATTTCTATATTTTTTTCGAAACCCCAAAATCTAAGGTATTTTTTTTTTGTTTATAAACATATATCAATATCTGCTCTTGTTCTTCTGCGTTCTTACTTTTATCATTATGTTATTGCCATTATTATAATATTAGGTCTTTGGTTATTCTTGGTTCTTAATAGAACTTTCTTTATTGAGTGTTATCTGGTAACATTTTTTTTATCCTTGGGCTAACCTGCGGTTAAGTTGACATCGTTCATCTACAATGAACTTACACCATATATCTTTTATGTATAAAATGGCTCCCAGCTTGTTTTGACTAAATATTGATACACCTTTAAAAAATTCGTCACTATTGCTCCCTATCTTGAAAGCAGCTGGTTTGTTTGTGATCATGTAACTCCATTCTTGGCAAGCAGATCCGCTTCCTTGTTCCACACTATCCCATGAAATCCCGAAATCCTTGGCAGGGCTACCTCCCATGATTTATTCCGGTGTTTTGTCTTCTAAGATAGATCTTGGGACGCGTGGTCTTATTTTTGGATGAAAAAAAAAAATTAATGCCTTAAGGTCATTATTGTTAAAATATAAAACAAAAAATATATTTTTTATTTTTAGTATATGTTTGTTTATACGCAGCAGTAGCTTGATATAAACGACATGTAATATAATGTTACAATGAACTAAGCCTACCGAACATCAATACTATTGTGCCATTGTGGAAATTGATCAATATATTGAACGTGTAAGAAGTAAATTGAAAAAATAATATTGAAGAAACTAAAATCAGTCCGATTTTTATTGAAGGCCCGTTAATATATTAAGGTGGCGTCGATATTATTGACAGGTTTTTGGATTGTGTGGCCATATTGTGCAAGAAACAACAGTCATTCACAAAATCAAAATTAATATAGTAAAATGTGAAATGAAAATTTCAGATATTCAAAAATGTTGCCTGTTGCTAGAACCAGTGAAATAGCTTTTCCCACAATCGTATTACAAATGGTGAAACCAGTGCATCTAGCCGTTGAAACAGCTCTTCATCCATTCAGTATAAATCAGTCACCCTGAACCTTTTTTTGCTTTGTGGATTTATATTGATTAGCAAGGTTTTATTTATATTTTGATACTTTTCTACTCTATCTAATAAATGTATATTCATTTTTAATCAACCTATGTATCCAGAGATATTTTTGTTTTTCTGCGTAGGATTTAACAAGCCCCAAAGAAGTAAGAACTTACCACGTTATCTAATTCTGTATTAACTTTATTCTTTCTTATTCTATGTTTAAGTCTAAATATAAAAAAGGTTTGGTTTCACGTAGGGGAACGTGCTGCACCTAAAGCAGTTATACCAGTGGACATTTTTAATATAGAGAGAGTGGGAGGAGGGAAATTGAAATTGTTAGATTGGCAGTGCTGCAAGCATCTCCCTGCAGTTGCACGTGTGTTTTCAAGATTTTCAGATAAACAGTTTCATAGAAATTATTATTTTTAAGTTTTTTTCTTCCAAATCCTGACCAATCCAAGCAGTGATTTTAAATTTTAAAGATCTACACTTAAAAATTTTCTAGGCAGTAATATATCATTGGGTTTTCCGATAAAAATATCATGAATTCATATGTTTTCATATCAGTTATCACTTACGGGTTTTGTAAAACAGAGCTTTCCGCACAACATGGCGTTCAGTTGTACCTGTGGACACCATTGCCCGCTGAACCTGTGGACAGATAGTTAAAATATCTACAGGTACAACAGATTTTTCTCTCTGTTTATTAATTCATTATTTCAATTATAAATATTTCGGAAAAGTTTGTAGGCATTCCACGTAATATATAATGCCTAAATTTGGATTACCTACTATTCGTATAACCTTTTTTTTTTTTTTTAAGAGGAGACAACTTGCCACTCACTATTTATAACATACTATTCAACTAGTGAAGATTTCATTAGGTGATTTCACAAATGTGATCTTGGCTGATTCATCAAGCGAAGATTGTAACTTTTTGGATGAATTGATGAATGATTATGAACAAGGTAAAGAAATTGATGATGAAGAAATATATGTTTGTTATGTTTTGTGTTGTAAAGCATTTTATAGCTTTGAAAAAATAAAAAGTAGACTCGTTCACGTTCAACATTTGCTACTTGAAGAAAAGTTCATCAATTTATAGAAACCCAAAATTTATTCTTCCGGACATCGCTTCTGATAATGAAATTGAAATAAGAGATATCAAAAGAAAATTAACACCGTCATCTTTTATAACTGGCACTGGGAGATTATGTAAACAATTACATTTCCCTACATCTTTTCATGGAGACGATCTCTAATGATTCGATTTTTTCCATAAAAAAAGTCTGTGACACTCGTTAATAATAATCATAGGTACGGCGAGAGCGGAAGAGTTAACTCCAGGGCTTACTACCTTGGTTTTTACATTGGAATCGGAATATTCCGACGCCCATTGAAAATCCAACAGCAAGAAATGAATTGTTGAGCGCGGTCCACAGATGGCCGAACTCGTAAGAAGAATTATAGGTACATAAAAGATTTATTTATTGTTCAAAGGTTTCAAAATAAGTTAAGTTTCTATTTACTTTCAAACGCTAAATTTATTGTTTCCACCTTTCTAGTTGGCCGTCTAGTTCAATTATATCAAGTCGACTTTTCTTATTTAAATATTCTATTTTGTTTAGTACATTTAAAAAAAAATTGCTGATGTGTTCCTCTAAATATCATTTCAATTATCCCTATAAATCTATAAAGAAATGAATGTCCATTGGTACAACCACTAGTGTCCACAGGTACAAAGGGAGAAGGTACTTATGGACACTATTCAGTAAGTTATAAAACATCATTTTCTGTAAAAATAAAATTACTTTTCAAAATAAAAAAGACACCAGTGTTCGATAGCCCCTTAAATTTCTTATTTAATGGTACAGTAACCACTCAGATAAATAAAGCACCGAAAATTAGAGAAATTTATAAGTAAACATTGTCAACAGGTACAGCACCTTCCCCTATATCTTTCCTTGTAAAACTTCAGATTAGAATATATGTATTTTTTGGAATATGCGTTGATTGATAGATGTATAATTTTCAATATGCAGTGAACTAAGCCAACCTATTGCTATGCATCATAGACTTAATAAAAAAACTCAGCTAAGTTAATTGAGACGGATTATGGAAACAGTTGTAAATTATGGGTAATAATTAGCTAGGGAATCTTACTACAGTAGCTCAAGTTTGTGTTATTTGCGAACGATGTGATTGCTGACACCCAAGAAAGGTCTTAGGTTGCTGTAGGTGAATAGGATGAAGAGCCTTGACTGAAAATGGAAAAGTGTTCCTATCTGTTTCCTGATACGGTGCAGCAAGTCGGACGTTCCTTGACGAACATTTCTGCAAAGTGGCGTCGGCAGAAATGAAGTATCTTAAAATAAAGGAAAATTATCAGCAAGACTAGAAACTATTGGCAGAGGAACGAAAGAGTTAGAGAGAAACTTGGCGTAAGGTCCTCGAGACAAATTATTGAAGGACGCAAGCTGAAAGAAAAGTATGAACATGTATGCCGCATGGGTGAAAGCCCGAAGGATAGTTGGTCCATAGAAGCTAAGCTAGAATGAAGAAGACCCAGAGGAAGGCTCAGACTTGTGTACAATAAGAATAGAAAGAGGATGAAGGAAGAACTCGATTCCCGAGGATTTTGAAAAGGATAAATATATCCAACAGGTATTAACGTGTATCTTGGAAAATGCTTGTAAGAGAACCAATAGTCTGAAAAAAATAGTCTGATGAGTAAATATTTAATTTGCATTTGAGAAATTATTCTATAACGAGTTTCTATAACGAACAAAGTATAACAGTTGTCTGCCTTTTTATTTTGAAATTCTCATTCCTAAATAATAACGTCCTTGGTGTTATGTATTGTTTCAAAGTTAATTGGGAGTGAGAGCATGTATAACCTAATTATCGGAATGGAGGTTATAAACTGAAGATGTAAAATTCAAACATTCCATTCCACTGATTGGTGCTTTGAATGTTAGGATTGAAATGTTCTATTGTGCGGAGCAGTGACAAAGCCGCCTCGTTGATTGCACTAGGACTCTGGCAAGGCGGTAGTAAACATCTTATCACATTAGTCTTGCCCCGATTTGGATTCAAGCTACCTTCTCTACTATCGATCTATCATTACCCCAAGTCTTCCTCCCATAGTCTAGGCTACCTAATCACATCACGTCCTCTAATTCTCTAATTCAACAATGAAAAGGTATAAAAAGCATCATACATCACACACTAAGGAATGACAGGAACAGCAAAAAAAAAAATTAGAAATTGGGCTTCTTACATGTCTCTAAAGATATGTAATTTACACGATCATAACCAAATAAATTAGGAAGAAGTAGTGATAGGTAGTGTTTATCAGCTGAGGATCGACTTTGGGGTCGGAAGACTCTCCTGGGGCACACTCAGCCTGTATAAAGTTGGTGTTCCTAATTGTGGAAAACTAGTTGAGTGTGACTCCTGCCAAATCTTCCACTTTCTATGTGCTGAATCCAAAACCCTACTTAAGCCAGATAAATTATTAGGTTGATATAAAATTAAACAGTATGAAATGTATCTCTTACCCTACCTTACTGCAATAAAAAATTGCTACACTTGTTTTCATGGCTACAAAATATCGGCTAACATTAGCATAATTAAGATTTTTCATTTCTACCTATTCGTATTTCGCGGATTGTTTTTTTTTTTTTTTTTTTTTTTTTAAGACATGTTTTCTCATGAGCAGAAACGAATTCACTCCATTTTTTAAATAGTAAAAGTAAATAAAGGGAGGCGCGGTAGCTCACTGGATGAGGCACTAAACTACCAAGCTCACGGCCCCGAGTTCGAGTCCGAGTAAAAACAGAAAATGTATTCTGTCGTGGCTCGACTTCAAGGTTGGGAGACCCTTCTGGGTTACGCTCAGCCTCTACAAAGTGGGTCTCTAAATTAGGGGAAAACCTGGTGGTTGTGTGTGATTTTGTTCATATCTCCTCCCTTCACAACCGTTAGCCTAGTAACAGTACATACTTACCTAAGTACTGAACCCAAGGCTCTTCATGGTTTGTTAATGGTACAGGGTTTATTAATTTTTTTGTAAGTAAATTTATGACATCGATATCTTGTAATATAATTTTACGGAAAACAATTTAATATTTTGAGAACATTTTCCCTGGAACATAAATGTAAAATACTGGAGATAACGTGGATTAGAATCCGCTAGATGTTAGAAGGGTTTGTTACCCATAAATAAATCTTCACAGAAACCATTGAACGAGGCAGCATTTCTTTTATTTTTTATTTATTTTTTTTATTTTTTTTTTATTTAATTTAAATTTATTCTTCTTTGTCTAGTATTTTATAGACTATAGACCCCACCAAAGATATATCCATTACAATATGAAAGAGAAGAATTATGGGGAACATCTTAGGCCAAATAAAAACACAGAAGCTTGATAATTGAAAAAAAAAAATTACGAAGTGTATTAAAACATAGAAAAATATAATAAGTAATAAGGAAGATAAGACAGATCGTTCTTAGACAATAATACAAAATGTAAGAAAACAGGTTTTCATAACAATTTATTTAGTATCTCTGAGAAAATAAGTTAACAATAAATTAAAAAATATTTGGAAAACCACAACATAAAAAGCAGAACAGAGAGATACCTTCAGAAAGGACGAGTTAAACTTTAGATTTTGAGGTATAAAAAGTAAGAGAAGAGGTATGAAATGATCAAAAGAATGAAAAGGAATATCTGGTGAATAGATAAAGGAATATTGGAGAAAAATAAACCAAAAAGTACTTACTACTTGGCCAATCGGAGCAACATAATGAACACCATTTCTTTAGAAAATTATCCACTGACAAGGGGAGGACACACTCAGTCTCTCACGGATCTTGTTGGCAATTTTTTTGGAGGTTCCTGGTCAAAAATATTAGACACATATTTTGCCGTTCCGACCAATGGGCCCTAGAAGCCGAGAAAAACAATAAAATAGCATTAAACTATCATTTATTTTTTATCTCGAGTTTAAAAAATGATATCGACATGATTCTTGCACCAAGATTTTTAGTTTTGATTGCGAATTTAAGGAAAAATACAGTCCATAGATTTTGGTTTAGGTTAATTAAATTCTAAAAAAAAGATTAGTTTTTCAAGCAAACTACATCTATACATTTTTTCACTCGAAAATTGACGTCAGATTCTAATTCACCACCCTCTAAAACATACAAAACGGTTATTCAACAAAATCAAAAAATATCATTTTTTTCACCCTCTTCCAGGAAAATGAAATTTTAAAACCGATTATTGGTTACATACCTTTAAATCGTCCGTGAGAGACTGAGTGTGTCCTCCCCTTGTGAGACTGGAAAGCAACGAGAAAAAAAATGTTTTGTTTGTTAAATTGCCTCTAACGGCTGCATTGCAACTAAGTTTTTCTGTGTAAATATATATTTTTCTGAAAGTCCCCTTTTTTTATTTGTTCATTTACATAAATGTGATTGAGGAGCAGCTTGAGTCTCATTTTATATAAAACGTTCTTGCACAAATGGTGTGCCGATGACAAAGATTAGAAGCCCTGGGAGAACTGAGCAAATATAGAAAGATATATGTCTTTCTAAAAGTGTTTGGGGCCCGGTGGGTGACAATATAAACATACTGAAGGACGCCATACATATGTATCGCCCTTCTATGTATGACAGCGCCTCACCTTTCCCCTCTAATGCAGTTTCCCTGTCCTCCTAATGTTAGCGGAGTAGTTGAGGAAAAACCTTTTATCAATATCTTCTCATACTGCCTTGAAAGAACTAGTAAACTATACATTTATTTTTAATCCATATTCATGGTTCTAGTTAGTTTAAACATTTTTTCAGAAGTTTTGACATATAAATGTCTTACCGGTAAATGAACAATATCATTAAATATTAATAAAAATGTGTTAAGATTGCTAAATTGCCGGTATCCTCTCAATCTTCATCTAAAGCTCCTAGAACCTATATCCTTATTTGGTAAATATAGTTCAGGTAATAGGCGGTTAAAATGGGCATGTAAAGTCAATGGGTTTAGTAATGACCGAATTCCAAAAAAAGTAGTCAATTTTGAGCCGTCAGGTAAACGACCAAGTGGAAGACCGAGACATAGATGGGAGGATTGCATCAGGGAGTGGGTTAGAGGGAGGTGTGTGGTCAAAGGTTGGTGATGTCTGCATCGAACCTTCGGGATCGCTAAGCCTTTTATTACTTATTACTTATTTATTATTAACATTACTAAATCCTTAAACATCACTAACTGTATACACTAGGTTGTTACAAAAATCAGTATAGCTTTATACCAGATTAAATATTTTAAACGTTAATGAACACTACTTTTTAAAATTTTATTGCTTTCAACTGTTTTTACTCATCTTTCTGCCTGTAATTGGATTTGACACCAGTTTATCGATCTTCTATAAAATAAGCCATTGATCTAAACAAACCATAATCTGAAAATTAATGAAAATCTGGATCATATGCAGGATGAAGCCAAATGTTTACTGACTGCTTTTTAAATATATGTTGTTATGTAAAATGCAAAATGTATTTTAAATGTTAAATGTTTAATGTAATCTTGAAATAGTAGATGTTAAATGCCCCAGTGCTTCTTCTTTAGCAAAGTTCTTTTTCTCCACCTTCACTGCGCCTTCTTAAACTTGTGTCGAATCACTACTTATTTCTAGTGAACTATACAATCTCTCAAAACGTATTTTATTTTGTGTGTTGCAAATCTAATTTTTACGTATTTTACTTCACTACAAATAAATTAAATCATTAATTTAAGTCATATAATTATTTATGAAAATTTTTCGTAATGATAAGAAGGATATAAGTATAAAGACAACAATTGGAATTAATCCAGTTTATCGATAACATTAAAATATTCTGACAATGCCACTGCCTTAATAAATATTATTTGTAAAATAAAATTAATAATTTCAAAATTAAATTTAAATTTTTATTTCTTTAATAAAATAAAATGTAATAATATAAATGTAAAAATATAATAATTTTTTATAATTTTAATACATAATATTTTTTGAAGTTATATTTTATTGTTTAAAAATAAAACAAAGCATGTAACTGTTTTGATAAGTTAAACTAGTATATATGTCTAAGTATATAAAGCGATTCCTTAAACTTGAAATGTTCAACAATAACCAAAACTCAAATAACTATAAAGACAAAAATAGTCAGATTCAATAGATGAGATAGTGCGGCGAACGTTTTATCTTTAAGCATTATGTCTTGCAAAGAACTATGTATTTGTAGCATTTCAAAATCAGAAAGTTACCAAGCCTTCTTCTTTTCATACATTGATTTAAAATATATAGATCAAACATGTTCTAACATCATATAATATATTGGCCTCAATCATATAGATTGTCATTTATCAATAAAAAATAACTTATAACGTGAATGTGAAGGAATCATTTCTCTTGAAAGAATATTGATCAGAGCTACTAAAGAGAGTCATGACGAGATCTTTGTTATGATCACGTATCGGCAACGACGAGGATCGTTATAAATATAAAAGTCAGGCATTTATTTGTTTCACTTGAGGTACGCATGATGATAATTCATCAATCCTAATTTATTTGTTTGGTAATTCATCTATTTTATATTTTAATGGGGTGTTTAAAAAATGACCGGTTTTGAAAGAATATTTGATTTATTACTTATTTGATATAAAATACAATTAATACTCAAAGTATTGTCCATTGCTACCTACTGTCATTACACATCTGCTAGCCAATTGCTCGATGCCACGCTGAAATCATTCCTTGGGATTGCTGCCAAAGAACTCTTGGACAACATTTTTAACTTCCGCGAAATTATCAAAATTTTTTCCCTTGAAGAGAAGAAGAGGGCATGGATTGAAACAAGTAGTAATCCGAAGGTGCGAAGTCTGGGCTATATGATGGATGAGCCAGGAGTTCAAATCCATGAAGTTCTGTAAACTTTTCTTAGGTTCAACTGATTGTTGAGGAGTAAGTTCGTGAGGGACTTTCAGTAGGTTCGAGAGTATACAGATCTTTTTCACCTTCCCCATGGAGAGGAGATGGCGACTAACAGTATCTTTCGACAAACCGCATTCCCTGACAAGTTCGCTAGTACTTGTGGACGGATTTGACTCAACAGCTTCCTTGAGAACCTCATCAATATCCATTAATGGCCGCCCAGAGCCCTTCTTCCTTTTCAACGTCCTATCTCCACTTCTAAATTTTCCAAACCAACGCCGCGAAGTGCGCTCTTCAAGAACACCTCCTCCTTCATATTTAATAATTTCACGAGTTGCTTCAGCGGCTGTGAATTTTTTTTTCCAGTAATGTCTTAAAATTACGATAATTTCGTAGGACACTGTCATGTTTCTTCTTTGAAATAAATAACTGAACTGAGGCTTTTTTTTTAAGAATTTCAGTGCTAGAAACAAGCTTAGAGAATGCTCTAAAGGGATTATTAAGGATTGGTAAATAATAAACAGCATTAAGATATTTATAGACTTTTTTTTACGCCCTATTATATGAGCTTTAAAATAAATTTTAAAAAATGTCGTTTTTGGCCACTCTTATGATCGTTAATGATCACTCTCAGATCTTACACATCTGACTCATTAGAACATCTTGAACATTAAGAATAACCCTGTATTTTAGTTTGTTTGTTTTTTTCTAAGAGAGGCCTATTTGTTTCATTCGTAGCCTGGATTATATAGTTATGGAAGGAGATATTTATAAGAAAATTATGAATTGCAACAAAGTGGCGGTATCCTTTTAACATTATGGTAATCCTCTAGATGTTGGAATGTAGGTCACTTTGAATCTAGTTTGCCGGTACAAGAGAATGACAAGTGTTACAAGAGACTTACAGCAATGATACGAGAAGCTTAAGGAGTAAATTCTCTGTCGCTTATGCAAATGGGAGACTAAGGATTGACACCCGGAGCTAGGATCTAACAAGACGAGGCTGATAAAACACTACGTGATCAAACTCGCAAGTCCTTCAATTGTGAGCAGCACTTGGCTTCATAAATATTCCGAGCTCATACTTCGTCCCATGTAGTAGATCGTTCCTGATATTACTGCACCAGCAGTCTCCTATATTATAAACCACGTATTACTGACATTATTTTTTATTACATTATAATATTGTAAATATATCAATCTGTTCAAATTCGACATGTACTATGAGAAAGTCGTAATGATTTTATTTTTATTTTTCAAAATACTAAAAATTACTAAAAAGAAATCGACATTGCTGCCATCAAACCTCCAATGAGACAAAAAATTCAAGACGTGATCTTAATTCCTTTGGAAACTAGAGTTTGCCTCCTATGTACTAGTGATAAGGGCTCATGTGTTACAAAATCGTAAGACGGTTTAATTTGATCAAAAAGAATCCTCATTTGTGTTAGAGTCTATCGCATGCGCAAAAAGGTACCACTAGAAATCACTGATTCTCAAACTACAGGCAAATTTTTAGCTACCAAAATTCTAAATTTAAATATTGATAAATCTTGCTGCAAACATTTGATACTTCCTGGAGGCTACCTGTGAGGATTATAGGTGGTACAGAAACACATGAATAACTTTACTTTTTTTTAAATTTCAGTTTATAATTTTAACCCATGACAATGTGAATGCCACCACCCAATGTAAATTTACCCCTAAACTAATGTGGCTTTATACATCACAATGTTAAAAAGGGATCTTAGTAGTTTAATGTTCCATGGTAAAAAAATAAATAAAGCATGAAGCATTCCTACTTCATAACAAATATCAGTCATTATTTAAGGGTGATTTCAAAATTTCGGTACAATTTAAGACACAAAGGTACTTTGAAAATTGTGCTAAACATAAAATTTAGATTTTAGTTTACATGGCCAAGTATCCATTGTACCATTATGGACTCGCAACAGTAATGATATATCTACATATATAACCGGAGTAAATGACGTTTATGTATAGCATTTACACACTCCCTAGGTTGTCACAACTTGAAAATGCTTGCATTTCGAAAATATTTAAGGCCCTATCTTACGCTTATTTTCTAGTTTGAAAATTCGAAGTGGTATTGTTTTCATTTTTTTATCCAAAAATAATTTTTTGATTGATATTTAGCCTTCTTAGCACGACATACACCATCACAAAGAAGTGTCACAACCCTCTAGTTCACTCCCTAAATTATTTTTGAAAATCCCTCCATCGCTCTCTAAAAGAAAAATTTTTTTATAGTGTTTTGTATTTGGGGTGTTTTGTATAGGGCAACACTATTTCTGGTAGACCTATCTACTGCCATCTGTTTCAATACGCTGAGTTCATCGGTAGACAAGTGGAGGTGCATTGACTCCGCTCGGTAAATACCGTATTTTAATTCATCCTCACTCCCTAAGGTGTACCAACCCATTGAAAGCATGATATTTTTTTTGAGATTCAAGATAAATTTAAAGCTCTACTGAAAAATCAATAGATACAATGTTTTACTTTTCAAATAGGCCAGGTGCATTACCTGATACCAACGATTTTTTGGTTAGAACTCACTCCCTACAACTGAGTGAGGATATCGTGTTATATTTGAACTTAAATTGCTTTAGCGTTTATCTGCTTTTATAAAAATAAATTTCTTGATTTCTTCCTCTCATACCATAAACTGTGGGAAATTTCTAGGCATTCAGCACAGGCGTACCATCAACATCAGCCCAAGAGGAACCAACGAATTCAATTATTGCTGCTCGTTAATTTTTTTTATTTTTAAACGTACAGACTACATTTTTTTATTTAATTTAAACGTTATATCCATCTACTTAGTTATAATGAAAGTTCAAGGAACATTATTTTCATCAGAACAATGTTTTTAATATACTCGTATTTTATTTAATATCTATTGTGTTAGTATTTATTTTATAGCTTATTTATCATTTACAATCTATATTGTTTTGATTGTTTAAAAGCTACTAGAACTGTCATTATTAAGTGCAATTTTATATTATTTTAGTATTTTTAAGGTTTAGTTTGAAGTTTTTAAAGTAGATGTGACAGTACGTACCTAAAAGGCTGAAAATGTAATTCATGTATACACTCCAAGTTTATAATATACATACCTCTCTGTAATATCTCACTTTTCTTTTCTTAAATGTAATAAATATAATATTTTCCCACTCCCTAGATAGTAAAAACTCACTTCCTAGACGTGGTTTTTCACTCCCTAGATCCAAACTCACTCCCTAGATTTCAATAGTTATTATTTATTTAATATATCTAAAAATATTGCAGGTTATGTATATCCACTTCACAGACTTACTTCACACACCTTAGGGAAACAATATGCGAAAAAAAAAAAAGATTTACATGTTTTATGTAGTGAACATTTTTTTTTATTGGAATTGTCCCGAAATATGGAAATTACCCTTAACGTTAAAGCATTTTTTCATAACATAATTTAAATATAACTGCAAATATCACATCAATTTACTTCCAATATCAATATCACACTCAATTTCGGCCACAGTATTCCTAAAATTATTCAAAAATGAATTTTTTAACATTGTCGTGCAGTGCAAACAATAACTCAAATATTTCAAAAATTGCTTCCGAATACGTTTCCATCACTTTTTTAGCAATGGCACGCCAATGTTAAGTAGTCGCGGGGACAAGAATAAAATAACTCGGGAATTGGTTACTTGGGCATTATAATCCTGAAAAGCATATTTTCACTTTCTTCCACATTTATATTTTAATATTACTACCCATTAGTTGAGTTAGTTTCACCATATCAAGTAATAATTATTTATATAATTGTAAATCCAAGCATAGGGACAAGCCCCGACAATGTTAATCGACGTAAAATAACCTAAAACACTAAAATTCCAAATAAATTCAATAAATATAATTAACTTTCATAACATAAATTTGGAAACAATATTTTTAACGGAGTTTATTTTATTGAATTTTAATGGGCGGGGGACACAAATTTGCGTGTACTTTGAGAATCAGTCATGTAGCAATTCCAAGACAGATTTCACATAGGTGGTTTCACAGTAATTTAACTTCTGTGGTGGAAGGTGTGCAACGGACACATGAAATATTTCTTTTCCATCAACCACTTGTTTGATCTTGTTTTTAATTTGTATTGTATTGTAATGATGTCGCCTCGAACTAAGAAGGAAACATATCTCTACAGCGAAGAATTGGAAAACATTATTATAACACATTTTGGTTTTTGGTTCACTTATTCATCTTTCATCAAAAATTATGATCGAAATACGAATAGAAACAAATATGTGATCAAGCAACTCAGCAAGATCCTGAGAACGCCTGACAAGCCGGAATGTACCTTAATTTTGGCTCATCGATTATGCAGGCAACGTGTGATGAAAGAGTCATTGGCGAACGACCAAAGCAAATATCCGATAACGAGCCAGGTAGAGCAAACACCTGTCCCTCATTACCAATCCTAAGTCAATATGTCCTCCATCTTCCCCTCAGGGTCAATTAGCATTAGTCCTATTTTGGATAGACTTATTTAAGAGGAAGGACGACATACGAAGGAATTTTCCATTCTATATATAGGTATGTATGAATATTTAAAAGCAATTGTAGTTGCTTAAAATCTGCAAGAAATAAGGCTAAGACATGGTCGGAAATAAGAACTGTTGTTTTTTCTACAGAGTAGCAATTCATGTATCCCTTCTCATTGTTGTACGACTACAATGCACCATTCACATTCTATATTTATTTGAGTTTATTATTCTTAAATTCACAACAGTCAAAAATTATAAGATTGTTTGGGTTACCTTTAGTTTGGTAAAATGTCAATGTTTGATAGTTAGCTTTTTCTTTTAGTTATGATAATAACGTTTTATTCAAATATTTACGATAACAAAATATTCCGTCGTGTACATAATAATTAGTACACATATTGTTGCCTTACACTCTCTACATAATTAATAATAAAAGAACAATATAAATCCATTCTCATAAACAGCGACACTTTATGAGGGTTTAATTAAAGGGTTTGGTGGATGAAGGGGTTATGTCACTTTATTTATTTTTTTTTAAATACGATCTACCTAGTTGAATGAAGAATTTATGAGCAAACTATCAGGTAGCAAAATCTGAATATTCCAAATCAGCTAGAAATATAAGTATGAAGAAGATGAAGTGGCTAGATATTTTTTTCCGGCTAAAGAAAAAGCTATAAAAGAAGCTTTAAACATAAATTACTCAAAACTGTGATTTGTTACAGGACCCCTTAATTTTGTAGTAAAATGACATTTTAGATATATTTTGTATTTTTAATGAAGAGCATTATTAATATGTAAAATAATAATATTAATAATATAGGATAATAATATTAATATATACTATATCATTAATAATATCAATACATACTATATTATTAATAATACTAATATCGTTTTATTCCATTTAAGATAGGTTTTGTATTTAAATGTTTTATAAAAAGTAGGTAAAAGATTACAATTATATTATTGAAATAATTTTATTTTTTAAAGAACATGTTCTTGTACAAATGTTTCAAAATATAAAAAAAGTATATACATAATTCACATCTTATTATAGTTTGTGTTGTAAACAAAATATTACTCTCAGTATAATACATACTATAAATTATTAAAATCTGTTTTTAAATGCATAATTGGAAAAATATAATATAATCAATATATAATAACTAGCTTTGAATTACATGGAATAAAAACTGAATAATATGCACATATGTTGCGTAAAATATAATATTGAATACCAAAAATTTGCTACTATCTGCATTATTTGAAAAAATAAAATCATTTTTCATTGCGATATTTACTGATACATAAATACAAACTCAAGATAAATCTTTCACTGGTCGCGCGTTGTACAAAGTAAAAACCCTGATTTTTAGTGTATATTTGTCCATATTTTATATTAAATCTATTAAATAAAACATTTTGACCATTCTATATTTAGAATAATATACATGTACAGTATGATACCAGAGAGACAAATTTACAAATAAAATATTTGTAACTAACATAGTGCCTAAATGCATACACTTGCTGAAATACAATAGGACTGTATTTAACTCCCTACCTTGCCTATTAAGGCATATGTGGTCAAATCCATTTAGACTTATGCATCAAAGTTTTATTAGTCAGCAAAAAAAAAAAAAAAAAAAAAAAAATATATATATATATATATATATATATATATATATATATATATATATATATATATAAGATATACAAACTACAAACATTTCAATACAAACACGACTACTTGCACCATCTCCATAGGTAAGTAATAGAACACTGCATACTGGCTTACACATATCCTCTGTACTAGACCATTTTAAATAGAAATTTATGCTCATCCTATTAAGTGAAAACATTGTTGTCATACTTTCGAAAATACTTTTCGGAAGCTTAAAAGAAGTTGAATGAGGGATCTTCTTAAGTAACAAATAACCTAAAAAAGAGTCAGGAGGATGGTACTGGTCTCATACATGTTTTAAATTCATTTATTGATTGTATTCAGCCTGAAGACGGATATTAAGATATAAATGAAGTTGAAAAAAATAATATACATTTTCCATAAGTCTAAAGCGACAAGAAACTGCTCGTCGTTACAGAATACTTCAACATTTACTAGACAAACGATCAAAGCTCCCAATTCATTACAAAAGACTAATTTACATGACTGTGATTAGACCTATTTGGACGTACGTAGTTAAGCTTTGAGGCTCTACTAAACCATTTAATTCATCTCATATCCAATCCTTATAATCCAAAATCCTTCGAAAAATCCTAAATGCCCCTTACATTGTCACCAATAAACTTATCCATAAAGACCTTAATGTTCCATATGTTACTGAGTTAGCCCACACCAGATACCTATCCTTTCATCTTAAGCTCCATAACCACTCAAATTTATTAGTTTCTCAACTTGCTTCCCACTCCATTCCTGATAATCCTCCGAGGCTTCTGAAAAGAAGATGGCCTAGAGGTCTTCTAGTGTAGAATTTTTATTAAAGTGCTACTTATGAGTAGCTCTTTTCAAGTTTTGACATGTTATTATAATCGTTATCAGCTCATTTACTTAATGTATATATTTATACAGTAGTAAATTTCAATAAATTGACATATAGAAAGAAAAAATACATTTTCCATGTCTTCTATTTTATAATATCTTGATTTTTTTAATCTACAATTAACTTAGCCAGATAATTTTACCTTTAGCTATATAATTATTTTATTCTTAGAGGACAAAATGTCCTAGAATTATTTACTATTCCATTTCAAAACTTTTTATATAAGTTGAGATAAATAAAACAAACAAATCGATACGATATTAAACGAAATCCACTCATTAATTAAATTCACAATAGAATTAGAGAAGATTAAAACTTTAAACATTTTAGACCTATAAATCTATATCAAAAATAAACATTATAAATTTGTTATATATAGGAAACCCACATACACAGGTGGAGTTTGTTATACACGATCATGCCAGGAGACCACTAAGACATAAATTCGCAAAACAAAACTTTGATTAATGTATACTTAATGCCCCTGGAGAACAATGCTACTCCGAAGAAATATATTTTGATCCCATATTACGACTCAAAATCCACCAAAGTCGAAAAGGAATCAAGAAAATTAGGTTCGAATCCTGCATTAAGAATAGATACCATTGCCATTTTATTTCCTCTCACCTAAAGACAAAATAGATCCTCTCCAAAAAAAACAGAATATTAATCGAAATGTAATGACTGTGAACCTAATACACTGGATAAACTGGACGATCGGAAATCAAAGATAAAAATAACATATAAGATACATCAAGTAGAAAAAAGCCTATAATTAAATATTTATGAATTATTTTGAAGTAATAAAATCGCTAAAAACCAATCCAGATTTTTGTTTAAATGATCGGATAAACATTTTCAACAGTCCCATTTCTTTAGTCTTGTTTTTCCCGTACATTTAGCTTCACAGCCATAACATTTTAGCTGATATACACCGTTTTTTTTTTTTTTTTTTTGGAAAGGATCTATTTTGTTTTTAGGTGAATGGAAATAAGAAGACAATGGTTTATTATTTTAAATGCAGCACTTAAAGACAATTATTTTTGTGTGTGTTTCTCCAAAATGATTTTGGTTTAAATGACCTGATAAACATTTCCAACAGAACCATTTTAAATTTGTTTCCAATGGGATCGGAAAAACCAATTAGTCATTGGAAAAACCCAAAAGTTTCACCTAACTGGCCCTTTCTACTTCTTCTTCCACACTTTATATCTTTCAGAAGTCCGTTTTCCCTCCTCAATATATTTATATAATGCTCAATATAATATATAATACTAATATATTTGATTTCTTGTCTAACATTTTTGTAAAATGTATTTTATATAATCTGTGTAAGTGCTGATGTTTTGAAAATTTTGTATGTTTTAGAGTTGATGATAATAATAATTCAATTCCAACCGAAATAGCAACTAATTAATCGATTCTGATAAACCAAATATTTATTTAATTAGGGTTGATGAATTAATTGCCACTTATATCGGGATTAGTTTATTAGAATACTAGCATCGAATGCTAAACATTCATCTTCAGTTCTAAAACATACAAAATTTTCAACACATCAGTACTATGATAAATGGATTATATACACTAATTTTTTTCAAAAATGTAAGACAATTAAACATTAGTACTCACCTCAGCTACTAATTAATCGATTCTGATAAACAAATATTTATTTAATTAGGGTTGATGAATTAATTGCCACTTATATCGGGATTAGTTTATTAGAATACTAGCATCGAATGCTAAACATTCATCTTCAGGAGACAATTAAACATTAGTACTCACCTCAGGAGACCTAAGAGATATCTGAAATATATCCATTGTGAAAAGGGAAGGATTTTTGCGTTCCTATCGGAAACAAATTTAAAATGGGGCTATTGGAAATGTTTATCTGGCCATTTAAACAAAAACCTAGATCTGTTTTAAACGATTTTATTATTTCTAATGATTTATAAATATTTAATTTTAGGCTTTTTTCTACTTGATGTAGTATTTTTACTCCCGGGTCTTTATTAAATTTAAGGTTATTTTAATTTGGATTGATAGCGAAATTGGAATTTTTGGTCTTATTCCAAATATTTAACCTACCTGCTCCTTCCCCTTCTCACGATGCATATATTTCAGATATATCCTATATCTCCTGAGGTGAGTACTAATGTTTGATTTATTGTCTTACATTTTTGAAAACTTTAGTGTGTATAATCCATGTAACATAGTACTGATGTTTTAAAAAAATTTTATGTTTTAGGAATGAAGATAAATGTTTTATTAGTATTCTAATAAAATAATTCCAATAGAAGTGGCAATTATTTCATCAATCCTAATTGTATTGATCCTTCTATACCATCATGCGGACCTCAAGTAATATTAATTTCATCGTATTGTTAATTATTTTTATTCTATTTTTGTTTTCGCAAACGGTTCCCATCAAATTTGGTGTTATTGCACTAGGGCTAAAATGCAATATGAGGAGAAGGGTTGGTTCTGTTCCGAGATGGGATGGTGCTCCTCCAGCACAAAGAAATGACAATCGAGCGGTTGAGGAGTAACAAAGGGTGGTAGATGGCAACGTGAGAGGGGCCCTCGGGCAATAGTAAAAGTATAATAAGTCCCTTTCTCTGGCAAGTTCAAATGCAACTGCTTCAGAGGACTTTCCTTTTTTATAAACTTTTTCTCACTCCGAATAAAGTTCATATAAGTTTTGAAATAATAGCTTTGTAAGATACAATAGCAGGTAAACTGGCCTATTCGTGTCTTTTGAAGAATTATTTTGTCCTTGTACAACAAAAAGTAGAAAAACATATTCGTAAAGAAATACGTTTCAGAATAGTGTTTTCTGATAAACCTTTGTTTAGAAAATACAGTGCAACTTCATTAAGTCGGATTAGCCGGGACCGCGGCGGTTTAATGGGAATTAAACGGAAAATGTTGAAAAAATACAGAACAATATGTACAAACAATACAATATATTTTTTATTGCAAAAAACCCTACTTAAAATCAACATCACGATAAACTATAATTCTGTATATAAGTACAGTTTAATTTTTCTGAAAGAATTTTAATTTGAGTTGCGTCAGCTTTGAATGCTGTTTCCGTGCCGTGCGGTCACGCATCCTTTTCAACGTGAGAAGTAACCCGGAGATCCTACATAAAGGGGTCCGACTAAACGAGGTTTTACTGTAAAAGGATACAAAAATAAAAAATAAAATAAAAAACGAAAACTAAATTAAGCAGATAGTAATGATACACAAATATATGAGGTATAAAATAGAATAAAAAAAAAGAAAAAGGTTTATGACTTAACATAAGATAATAATATCAGTGATAAAAATATTAAGAGAGTATGAATAAGTATTTCTACAATATTTGTTTGTTTTCGGGACTTAATTTAGATTTTTAATCGATATTATTTAAATTAAATAAAATTATAAATTATTATACATAGTTAATTTTATTTTCCAGCTTTAATTTAATTTTTTACTATTTAATATACATAGAGTATCCTTTAGAGGCTTTGGCGTTGTTTTAATGGTTAATTCAATTTTTAAAAAAGAACATTAATACTGTTTAAAAGGACAGCAATGGCGGACTATCCCATTGGAGAAAGAAAAAAATAGGGTAATTACCAAAAACATGAAGTTGTGGAAGTAAAAGAAGGATTATTTCAGAGTAAAATGAATGGTGATAACATAGTAAAATAAGGAAAATAAATTAAGAATAATAATAAGTAAAGATGATAGATAAAGTAATGAAGAAACAAAAATTATATAATCCTGTAATTTTATCTTCTCCACTATTCATACGCGTTCAACCAACCTACTTGATTAATAATTGTTTTTAATAGGAGAAAATGTCAAATTTACATAAACTTTTTTTTTTTCATTTTTCAAAACTAAGAAGTTTCATTAATACAATGGAAGATGATACAACTAATCTAAAAATTGAAACGTGGATCGGTTTCAAAATAAATCGATAGGCAATCGATTAATCAGTCATAGCAAGCTAATTTATTAAGCATGTTAAAAATTATAATTTTAATGGGAAGTTCAATAAAACCATTATAACAAAAAAAAAATATAAAAGTAATATAAACTTAAATATTTTATATATATATATATATATATATATATATATATATATATATATATATATATATGTGTGTATGAGAGAGAGAGAGAGAAGAGAGAGAGAGAGAGAGAGAGAGAGAGAGAGAGAGAGAGAGAGAGAGAGAGAGAGAGAGAGAGAGAGAGAGAGAGAGAGAGAGAGAGAGAGAGAGAGAGAGAGAGAGAGAGAGAGAGAGAGAGAGAGAGAGAGAGAGAGAGAGAGAGAGAGAGAGAGAGAGAAGGCTGGTTTCTCGGACATATATTCAAAATTTATATAAAACTAATTATCAATACTGACATCCGACTACTTCTACAGGAAGAAGACTAATACATCAAGGATATCAAAACAGTATCCTTAACCGTCCTGTTAAAAGGATTAAACAGGAAGAGAGAGGTACTTCTTAAAAATTAAAACAATTTAATAGATGTTCATGCGGAAAAAATTTACTTTGTCGGAAAGAAGTGACAAGAATGTACTTCGGCCGTCAAAAACTTGTCAAATCCTCAAATGGCTTTTGGCCGTATTGCAGGGACCATTTCTTGACGATTCTCTGCGGCCTTCCCAACAAATTAATTTTTGTCGTTTTAAAAATCGTAATAATTAATTCAATTTTTAAAAAAGACGGAATATCCTACGACCGTTAAAAGACCTCAGTGGCTATGCGGTAGTATACCACTGAAGGATACTGGTTTGAAATCTGCCTGGATCAGACTTTATTTTACTGCTGAAGGTCATCTCTGACAAATAATGTACAATTGTTTCAGTCCTTTGAAAATTGATTAAATTATTTTATTTTTAAAAGAAGATTCTCTCTTTTAGTTTAATCAATTTTCTAGGATACTAAAGGATCCTATTTTGAGATCTGCCACGGTCGCAGGATAGTCCGCTATTGCTGTCCTTTTAAACACTATTAATATTCTTTTATAAAAATTGAATTAATTATTAAAAGCCTTTGAAGGATACTGTATATATATTAAATAGTAAAAAAATAAATTAAATCTGGAAAATAAAATTACCTATGTATAATAATTTATAATTTTATTTTATTTAAATAATATCGATTACAAATCTAAATTAAGTCCCGAAAACTAACACATATTGTAGAAATAGTTATTCATACTTTATTTTCTCTTATTTTCCCTTGCTTTGATTATTGCTTGGTTTACTTGATTATTTGCTTGAACTGTCTGATGGTCTTGAGATGAAGCTGAGGAGACTGATGAACTGTTACATTAGATTTATCTTCGGGATCCCCAGGCGGTCACAATTACTTGCCGATAATATGAGCTTGGGTGGCTTTTTCCCGAATTCCGACGGCAATACTTTCTTGTTACTTTCCTATATCTCTAAAAACCAAAAAACCTTTCTATATTCATGACCTATTAACTCTTCGTTCATCTATCCACATTAAATCCCAACTCTTTAACCTGTATACCCCCTTCCATAAAACTCCTTCCTTTGAAAAATCCTTAATCATTCGTGCTACCTCCTTCTGAAATTCTCTATCCTCCTCGAATAAGAGTATTCGTAAATCTGCTTTCCTTACTTTCTTTAAAAATAATATTTTTAGACCTTTTACATTTATAACTTTTACTTATTTTACATTAATTATATGTATTTTACATTTATTATTACATTTACATTTATGAATGGGAAGCAGAGGGGAGAGGTAGGCCTCGCATCAGGTGGAGAGATGTGGCTGAAAGTATGGCTGGCCGAGGATTAACGGAAGAAGTAGCGATGGATAGAGAGGAATGGAGGAACCGGCTGAGGGAGGAGTTTGGTTGAAGGAAACTTCGAAAGCGAAGAAAAATCCTTCCAAAGAAGAAGACCTTTTACACAATCAATCTTCGGCAAATATATAAAGAATTTAGTAAATATTTAGAATTATTTTATCTTTTCATATTCGATTGTATTTTATGATGTTATTATTATTTTATTTTTTTCCTGTCGAAAATATATGTCATGATCACTGAAGAATTTTACTTGACGGCCAGACAATTGTATCTGTAATTGTGTATTATTCTTATGCTTAGGCTAGATTAAAGCTTTTTTTTTTTTTTTAATGTTAAGCTCAATTATGTATGCCTCACCAGTAAACACCAAGGAGTTCAAAACTTGAGTATGAGGCGCATCAATGATTCACTTTAGGATAAAAAATATCATCTATGTTGCACATTTTCAATCTTATCCCTATTTAACTTCGAAAAAACAACAAATTTCATAAAATTCGCTTTCCCGAGAATTTGGCAATTACAGTAAAGAGTATACTCACAAAAGAACACAACATGTACCTACTCATAAAATAAATTTTAAGCCTCATTTGTTACTTATGTATAATATTTGTTATTAAATATATACACGTTAGTTATTTTTAATATTGTTTAGGGGGTTTTATTTTTTAATTTTGCCTGCTGTTTAGCGATCAGCTTTAAACTGTAAAAATTATTCATTATTGAATAAAACTATATTATTCATGTAAAGGATGTAAGACGGAACATTAAGCTTGTAGTAAACCTACTTCGAAATTATTAAAAAAAGATCTGAAAAAGGTAGGCCATAAAACGTTTTCCATTCAGCACAAATTTATCAAAGTAATCTACCATGGCAATAAAATGTATTACTTTAATCAGCAAAGCCTTGAGAGGGACGTTTGAAAACTTTAGCACTACTGGAAAGGCCTATTGGATTTATAGGGCACATAAAGCGATGAAAGACTTCATTTACCAAGGACATTTCCTGAATGCCATCCCCGTATCGGCCAGCATTCCACTAGCCGATAAAGAAAACGTACCAACAAAAGGCCCTTAATAGTACATGTGTATCTATTGTGTCTTCTTTACTTTACAAATATATCGATTTGATGTTTATACATCTGCGGCAAGTGTGAATAATGTGCAAAAACTGTATTATAGAAAAAATGCAACTGAAAGATTGAAATTTTTTTCGAAATGATTCACAATGGAATGTACATCTTTGTAACTGCCGCATAGCATAGCCAATTAGACAAAAATAACAAAATTCGATTGAACACAACGAATTCATTTAAGTTATAGACGATAGAAAATAAATTTTAAAAATGATATACAAACTAACTTAATTTTTGACAGAACATGGTTGAGCAAAACGTTACTTATTCTGATTCCAACTAAAGACAACAGCATTTGTATACGCGGTAGAGACAGTGGACGAACCTACTACCACCTTATATACGTATAACAGCAAAAAATTGTAAAGATAAAGACACAAACTTAAAGCCAAAATCCTTCTGAACGGAGACCAATAGTCGCCTTCAAAGAAGGACTAGATCAACAGTACCGAATTGACTAATGTACTGATTGTACTTAAGCTTGGTACCGAATTTAATAGAACCCTCTTTTGTGTATTTATTTTCTTTTACATTGAAATTTTTTTCATTTTTTTTACCTACTTATGATCAATGTTTTAGCATTATTGCTTTTTTATCATTTGGTTGAATATCTATCATGATACATATGCATTTTATAGCATATTAGAATAAATATTTGACATATAACATGACATATTTCTATATTTTTGATGTACATTTCGCTGTTATATGTTAAACAGATCCGCTACCTAAAACTCTAATTGGACAAACGTTTAACATGAAATCCACATACAAGACTAAAACGATAGGAAACTGCTCTTCATTTTCAACTTCTTCAACATTTACTAGAAAAACGTTCAAAGCTTCCGATTTAATACGAAAGACTCATTTACATGGCAGTTATCAGACCTATTTGGACATATGGAGTTGAGGTATGGACCATACACTGTTTTACAGATCTGCCAGGATCTGAATATTTTTTGAGGCCGAAGGACATCCTTGGCCAATCTCTCCATCCACAATTAGAATTAGCTTTTTCGTCCTTAAGGATAATATGTTCTTAACGGTTTTTTAAGTTATCCCCTTCGACCCCTTCCCATTTACTCAAAAATATATTGAATAATAAAAATATTTTTATTCCAGTACATGTGATAATAATGACTAAAATGTGATGCCAATCAATTGTAAACTACCGTACTACTACACTTAATAAAGTTATATGGAATAATGAAAATGGATCATCTGTCCATGTGTGTATTTTGCAATGAAGTCTAATGTTTTTTTTTTTGTTTTTTTCAAATATTTTATGACTTTAGTAAACCTCATGAGCATCTGACTCAGTATTTTTGTTGACAAAAAAAGAGGAAGTTAGACCACTATGTAAATAGGTATTAGGAAAAGAGAATAATATTAATAATGTCAGATATATTCGAAAAGCAAAAATTCTTCTATTCGATAAAAGTGTAAATATTCGTGAACTTGGTCACAGAAGAATTTTTAATTTTCAAACTAAATATGTACTAAACGGCTAAAAAGTGGATTTTATAAATCTGCTGGTGTTTCGATGAAATGTAAAGGTTTTTTTTCACATTTTTATTAATATTTAAATATAACTCTATTGAAGATGTACTTCTGGTAAATGTGTGGAAACACTAAGGTTCTACTAAACCTACTAATTCATCCCGTATCCAATCCTTGCAATCCAAAATCCTACGAAAAATCCTTAATGCTCCTTATTTTGTCACAAACAAACTTATCCATGAAGACCCTAATGTTCCGTATGTTGCAGATTTAGCCCGAACCAGATACCTATCATTTCATAGTAAGCTCCATAACCATTCAAATCCACTTATATCCCAACTTGCCTCATACTCCATTCCTGATAATACTCCGAGACGTCTGAATAGAAGATGGCCCAGGGACCTTCTAATATAAACTTTTTATTTACGTGTTACTAGCGAGTAATTCTTCACATGTTATTTACAAGTCATTATCATCATTATGATCAAATTTACTTGTTGTATATTGTGTACAGTTGTAAATATCTATAAATAGTTTTTAAAAAAAGATGTTTTGGATGTATATAACCCCGGGTCTTATTAATATGAAATTAAACTAAATTAAAGCTTAAGAAAAATAAATTAAATAGATTATAAAAATCTTGAATAATCGATCAGTGCATATTATTCGCCTTATAAAAATATTCTTAAACTATCGGATGAGAATAGAAGAGACATAATGTTCAAAATTTCTTATATTTTGACAAAGTAATCCAACATATACAAAAAAAAATAAGGGGTTGTATCAATTTTCCCTCCATCAGATGGAAGCAAAAACAACCCTTTTCCCGGCTCTCAGATAATTGGAATTTAGCGGTCCGAGTTTTTACAGGGGAGTAACAAAAAACAAAAAAAGTCGACCCGGCCGAAAGGACAATAAGCACCTACTGGGGGAGAAAAAACAAGATTCGGGCGAGCTGTAGTGTTTAACAGAATCAGTGGTTAGGTAACAATATGGTCTCAACGGCTCCCCGATGCAAAGCACGTACGACATCACCCACCGGCGAGTTAAAACCACCGCCGACTTTACGTGATCCGAGTCGGGTTTCAGTAATCGATTTTCTCTTTCGAGTAGTCTTTTTTGACTGTGATAATCAACAGTAGGGCTACGTCATCTGTCCAATTTGTCTACAACGAATTTAGCAACATAATCAACACAGGGCCTTAATTCAATGTTGGTATCCAATCCTATATGCATACGTAAATCAGTCATATAGCCTATATTTAGTCAATTATACAAAACCAAATTTTAAAAAAAATCCTGTCATCATGTTTTCAGGATTATCTTAGCGAAACTTTGAACAGTGTTGTTATGTTATGTACGAGTAGAAGGAATTTGTTATGTCACAAATTTGAAATAAAAATAAACGGAAAGGTTTAGAGCACCTGAATACCCAATGCCAACTGACTTCCTTTCTTCCCATGCGAACCCGCATGCCACAATCCTTATTTTTATATTGGTTTTAAGGCTTAAAACCCCCAGGGTCATCAACGCCTGAAAATCCTTCATGTAGTTCTATGTCTTCCCTTTAGTCTTATCGACGATCAGAACTACCTTTTCTCGTGATTCGGTTATTATTAAATCTTTATATCTAATAATTAAATTAAAATATACCAAATCGCCAATATATATACATATAATATAATTCTTTTTTCCTTTAGCTCCACATACCATGAAGATCTTTGGCCGTGTAAAATGGTCAGACAGCCTGGAGACGGTAATCCATCTCATGTCACTCTGAACCATGGTTACCATGGTGCAGTGGCAGGCTAATGGTAGATCGATTGCCAGTCTCTTTGCGACCGATTCGCCAGGGCCCTTCCCACCAAGGTATGTTCAAACAGTGAAAATCGGTCTAGATCCACAGATTATGGTTGGTCAGGGCCAGTAAGACGTTTTGGACAGTCTGTGAATCAAACCTCCGAGAGGCTAAATCCTAGAAGACCACCTCACTAGATATACAATTAAATATATACCCTAGGGTTATCGCTACCACTCCCGATCGGTGCGAGTTACCTCCAGTAGTTTGGCGGCCATCATATATCTAAGGGGTGGGGATAATTTCTTGAGACAGACAGGCTAACGTGACATTCCTTCTAGGATGGTAACACATATAACACCTGACAACGATTATAATCAGACATCTATCCTATTCATAATGATAATAAATCAGCTCTATTACCACCTAAACCCACTAGTTCCTAAACTTTCTTCCCACCTAATTTCCCCAATTTTCGGAGACGTCTGCAATCGAGATGGTCCTGGAGCTTATTAATGTATAAATTTTAATGGAAGTCTGCTAATTAGTTGCCTTACCAGACTGCTTGATTATCTACTGCGCATGCCTTAGTCCGTTCTGCTGTACATTAGTTATAAAGGTTTCTAATTTATATATAAAGTAATCGTTACGATTGACTGAACTACCTTAAATAAAACTTAAATTATATAGATATGAAAGAGGAAATTTTCAGGAGGTTAAGAGTCGCCCAGACAAAAAATAAGTTGGAATTTAAATGCAATAATAGCCATCAACAGTTTTTTGTCCTTAAAAAAAAAATGTTAAAAAATAGGTACCTATCTAACCGTATATCTCAGGTACAGCTGAATTCTTCCGTGATGCCGGTAGCCATTGCCATGTTTATCAATAACTGAGGTTTAGAATAGAAACATTCGTATATAATAATTAAATATAAATACTAATTTTTTCCAGATTACTCAATTAGTAATCATAAAAATGTAAAATTTGGATTGAGGAATTTCGACCTTATTCGTTGCTAAAATAATCAATATAGAATTTGTGGCTTGGAATTTGCTATCAACTCGTTATGAGATGCTTGACGCTTTAAAAGCTGAGAGAAATTAATTTGGGCTTGGAGGTTAGGTGAGGTCCTGAGGTTTAGTCGGCTGGTGGTGATAAGGCAATGGCGGGGAAACTCCGGCCTAAAGTAACCGCAGGATAATGCGTCCCCACACCCTTCTACCCTCTCCTCCCCCTCCCACGCCCTCTCTGTCCTGACCTATCTTCTTAGCGGGGTTGACACGATCTGTCTTCGTAACCTATTAGGGCTTGTGGGTAGGCGGCTACCCCTAAAGGGGTGGCAAATGTTTTGCTGCTTTTTACAGGGTAGGTCAAGATTAGTTTACTCGTAGCAAAGAAACACATGAAAATTCATTTTATACAGTTTCATGAAAGAAAAAAAATTAAAATAATTGAATTTATCGAATCCTGGTGCAAAACTAATTCAAAAGACGTAACTCAAAAATTATTATCAATATATTTTTCATTTCCAATAGCCCAATTTTATGTTGAAAATATCAATTTTATTTTAATTGTAAATTTTTACAATTGAAGGGTTTCGTGGATGAAGGGGTTATGCAACAAAACACAATTTTCAGTCATTTATGTTTAAAGAATTGTTTTTTAAATTTTCCTTTAGCACGAAAAATTTACATAGACCCTTCATCTTCTTCATATGCCATTTTCTAATTGTTTTGAAATATTCAGATTTTGCTACATAACACTTATGCGAATAAATCCTTCATCCAATGAACTACATTACATGTTTAAAAAAATGTGGCATAACCCCTTCATCCACCAAGTCCTTTAATTGATAAAATTAAAAAATAAAAAAATCCCTGTCATTTTATACTGTGTCTAAATCTTATTTTCAGTTCTGGAAGTTTTTATTTGTTATCGAAAATTTTGTTTTTACATAACTTTACCATGTACACATATCACGTTTGGTCTTGAAGTTGGCCAATCTACAGCATTTTAGTTTGATTGTTAGTTGAGGTTCAACGCCCTTATGTACTCCAACTAGGACAGGTTAAAAACCAATTATAAGTAGGATGGGAAGGTAAATATTAATTTCGTTGCTATTCCACGAAATAGATTTCAACCCACCCAGGTGGGTATCCGAACCCACAACCTTCTGGGTCGTGTACCGTGCGCGCTGGGTACTTCCACCAACGGACTCTTTTAGTATATAACCGAAATATAAACCTTGCAAGAAACACACTAAGGATAAATCATCTACACATTGGTGCTATCGGCAGTTCAGAATAGTGGTTTGTAAATAAGTGATAATCGAGTAATCCAAAAATGATATGTGGTTGGGGGTAACAATGGGCCATAAGTGATTTCTTTCATATTCTGCAAACCAATATTCCGAACTCCCGATCAGAAAGTCGTCGCACTAGACCACCCAAAAATCACAACTTGATAAAAAACACTCATCTGTTTGCTGATTTTTTATGAGGTTAGCGCTGTTTTAGCGATGGACTGCTGGCACACAGTTGGCCGACTTTACGGTACTTACGAATATTATCAAAGGGTGGTAACAGAATAAGAATAACAAGAACGACAGCCGATTTTAATGAAAATGTTAGTACGAAAAAAATACATATCATATTTTATTTAAATCGGCTGAATCGTTCTTAAGTACATACTTAGCCCCCCTCCCTCCCCCAATTAAATATTGTATTCTAAGCACTATTTCAAAATGTTTTTGAGTATGATAGAAACGCAATGATCAAATTTTACTAAAATCGGCCGAGTCGTTCTTTAGTTCAGTTGGCTCCCCTCCCCCCCACACACAAATTAAAACATTATATTTTAACTATTTGGGCATTTAAAAAAAACAATTATGGTGGTCAGTAATGATATTTGGATCTTTATTTGCCTATTTATTGGAATTGAAAATGTAATTGAATTATGTATGCAATTAATTCATATTTCGAATTAAAAGTAATCGTAATTCAGTTATGTAATTGATAATTCAATTACATCTAGGGATTACATTGTATTCCCAATTGAATTAATTTCAGAATTACTGTAATTCACATATGATCGTATTTAAATTACATTTATTTCAAACTAGCATCCCCTGCCGCGGCTTCGCCGTCTCTTAAAAGTAAAGAACGAATAATTTTAAAGAATAATTGAAGTTTAATTGTTAATCGATAAATATCTTGAATCGAACAATGCAATTGTAGGTCTCATTTCTTCAATGATATTTTCACGCATACCATTAATTTTTAAGCTGGTTAAAATGGCACTCATCCATTTTTTAAATTTTATTATATTAGTTGGTAGTCCAGACGGACAGAGACTATTAAGAAACTCTTGCAGATAATGGACTGCATTATCAATGCTTGCAACTAAAGACCCATGGATCATATTTTTACAAACAATATAAAAAATCCTAAGGATTGACGTTATGATTTGGTAATAATTTTTATTCAGCTAAATAGATTTCGTCGATTTTATCTGGATAGATTTTAATTTCTAACCTTAAAAGCTAATGACAGTGGGACAAACCTCGTTTCTATTTCTTAATACTATACATGTAAATTATTAAATGTATATTAAATTATGTATATAATAAATTAAATAGTAAACTTTACTATTGTTAATATTCCTAGATCTATGAAGATGATGTAGTTAAAATTTGATTTAGATATGTTCATTAGTTTTACTAAAACTCTACCGCAGAATGTCGCTTACCACTTATTCGAATTTTAAACTTCACTGAGATCCACACGTCACACAAGATATTTATAGCTTTTTTTGATAACAATTGAATTGAATTAAATTAATTTTATCATCGATTTCTAGCTGTATATAACACCGTATCCTTGTAACTTCCCTTCAATGGTGCTCGCCACCTATCGGTTAATGTTAAAACTTCACTACGCACCACATATTTATCGTTTTTCTAACAGAAATTTAATAGAAAATATGTAAATTTTATTATTGCTAAACCTTCCTTGAACTATGATGAAGTTAAAATGTGGTACAGATTGGTTCAGTAGTTTTCGCGGTTAGTGATCACAAAAGGAAAATGGCTTGTCCTTTTATATAATAGTATATACAAAAAATAAACCAAATATTTATTGGATTATAATGTAGTTGAATTGTGTTCAACTCTGTTGTGGATTAATAAATAAAGTTTAAAAATTTTTATATTCCCAGATCATCTCCTTCCATAGCATTGTTACCAACAAAACTATAAAACTTATGATATCGTTTAGGTTTTCCCATTATTTTCTGAAAAGACAGGGAGCTGACGGAGTCAGTCAAGAAGGCATAAAGAAAAGGATCTAGATGACAAACGAGACACCTGGATCCTTGTCACTTACCTATTACTCAAACTGGTTTAATCCGGAATCAGAGTCCGGTAATTCATCACAAGCGGCATCAGAGTCGTTTATCATCGCCACATCGGCTAATGAATATAGATACTCCCGGTTCTCGGGAAAAAGTTCCTTCTGCGCCTATTGAATGACGTCATTTATCACAACTAACAACGTCATATCTTTCCTTAGGTTGACTGTTTCCGAGGCAACAGGCCTCAATCTGCCAAGGTTTAGCCTCTGGGTCGAATTATCTAACATGCTTGTAGTTAAATCTCAGTTTTATTCATATGGAGTAATATTTCTTCACGATCTGATCTCATAGTTAATAAAATATTTAAAGTGTCATTCGTAACATGGGTTTCTTAGGATCCAAATGATAATAAAAACCAGGACTACAACAATTGCATAAAAATAGGAGTATTACCAATTTTGTGGTATTTACTTTGTCTAATATTTCTACATTTTATTATAAACTGCATTAATATTTACTATAAATTACTACTCATGTTTTATGCTTCATAAAATTGAATTAAAAGATTATGAAAAATAACATGATAAAACTAAAACCTTAAGAAGAAGACGATCAGGAAAGCAGTCAGGTTTAGAAAGGAACAGATGCGTAAAAAAAATTATGATGCAAAGAAGCAAGGTAAGGGTCAGGAAAAGAAAGGAAAGCTAAGAGAGGACAGATTAAATAAATAAATAAAAAAAGGGTCCGTGGCTGTTTTATGGACACAGTTGTGTGTTGTACGTGAATACGTACATCAATGTCAACTCTTTTACAACGCGTGAGACTATTGATGTTGTGCTATAAGGCGACTCCACCAGCTTTGCGACTTGATGATGATACCGCTACTGATGATGTAGTTTTAATTTATCTGTTCTTAGTGGTACTACAATATGATCTCATTGTCAGATGAAAAATAGGCACATTCACTGGGATGGAATTTTCCTTCCAAGTTTCGCTGATTGCCAAATAATCAGATCGGTTGTTGATTGTGTCGGTAGAGATGTCTTCTTAGAGCGCTGCCGAGCTTTGTGCACTAATGGCGGTAATAAGTAGAAAACAATTCTGATAAAGAACGTTAACGTTCCCGGCACTGCTTGACTCGGTCATATGGTGTTTTATTATTACCGTTCGATTGTTCTTGAGAAGCTCTTTCCAACCTATTGTTCGTATACGATCTCTATATTTGGTTTTGGCTTTTCGACGCGTATAGACCTACTTTATATATTTTTTTTATTTTAACACCTTATTATATTTACTGTCACTACTTTAAACTAATGTTTTATATATAAACGATAGATTTTGACGACAGATGACGATTAAAACTGAAACGAACATCGTAGCTTCTCTGAGCCAATCTCGTTTAATAGCTTCTAATTGCAAATCTCGAAACGCAGCAAAATAACCTCAAAATATCTGCGACTCCCACTCCTCCGCGCGCGATGCGTCACTGTTCTTGCTGAAGGTGATGAATTCTTTGATCCTTTAGCTATCCAGTGGTATAATTTAATTTGGATGTAGAGGATATATTCGAAAATACAACGCCAAACTGTATCCCCCGATTTTGTTATCATCAGGTTTTTTGGATTGTCCCCATATTGTATTTTGTAATTGTACAAAATATATACATCTAGTAAATGAGTTGATTATGATTATAATAACATGCGAAACATAAAAAGAACTACCCATCAGTATCCCTTAAAAAAAAATTTTTACAATAGAAGATCTCTAGGCCATCTTGTTTTCATACGCCTCGGAGGGTTATCGGGAATAGAATGGGAAGCAAGTTGAAGGATTAGTGGATTTGTGTGGTTATGGAGTTTACTATGAAAGGATAGGTATCTGGTTTGGGCTAAATCAGCAACATATGGGATAATAATATCTTTATGGGTAAGTTTATTTGTAACAAAGTAAGGAGCATGAAGGATTTTTCGAAGGATTTTGGAATGTAAGGATTGGATACGGGAAGAATTAGAAGATTTGGTTTAGCTCCAAAGCTCAACTCCATAAGTCCAAATAGGTCTGATAACTGTCATGTAAATGAGTCTTTTGTAATAAATCGGAAGGTTAGAACGTTTTTCTAGTAAATGTTAAAGAAGTCGAAAACGACGAGTAGTTTCCTGCCGTTTTATTCTCGTATGTGGATTCCAGGTTAAACGTTTGTCCAATTGAAGTCCAAGATAGGGGATCTGTTCAACAGGGATCAGTGGGATATTATTAAAGGATACTGTAGGACAAGAACACATAGGTTTACGGCGAAGGGTGAAAATTATTTGGGGGGATTTGCTTGGATTTATTTTAACTCTCCAATTTCGACACCATTGTAGCAAATTTAAAGACGTATTCACGTCAAAAATCTACTGATAAATAAAACGATGTATACATAAATATTTCGTCTTTCCTGGTGTGAGAAACTGCAACACAAGTTAACATTACTTTTCTCATGTTAATTATGTTATTTTATATACATACTTTTATATTTATTTCGTACAACTATATTATACATAGTTAACTATAAGATTGTATAATTTACAAGTATCTTTTTAATATTTGCAATTTTTTAAACTATACTTTTATACCTAAGTAGCATGTGATCGTCCATTTTAACATATAGATTTTAATATTTAAAAAAAAAAACTATTGCTACGGGTTTTTTTTTTTTTTTTTTAGTGCTATATTTATTTATAAAGTGAATAATATCAAATGCCTAACTTAGATTGATAAAGTATGGTGTGTATTTAGCAACTCACACGAAATGGGCTGCACCGCTTAATAAAGTGTTTCTCTCTATCTGCAAGTATTTAGTGTATGTAATATTTCATATGTAATAATATTTTGTCATTTCGACTTCCCTACTGTGAAAAATTTTCATTTTACATATTGTGCGAATGGATCCTTTGCCATCTATATTAGTCATTGCTCAAAGGTTAGACAGATTGTAATAATAATTCAATAAAATACTTTTATCTAACAAAAATATTAAATTTTATTTATTTATTTTATTTTAAGGTGCCGTGTACTGCGACATGGCCAGAGGCACCAGATGCAAATTCTGGATTATAGTTTATTTAAATGATATCTGGGGAATGTAAAATAAGTGAAATTTTAGAAAATTTTTCATAAGTTTGATACATTCTTATTTCCACTTTCCTAATGTAAGGAAGCTGACATCAGTTTCATCATGGATTCAGGTGTTTTACATTTTAATATTTTCTTATATGTTCATTTATTTCTTATTTCCTCCTCCTTAATGTGAGAAAGTGTAACATTACTTCCATATTCACAAAATTACTCTTATTGATTTTATTTTATTTTTTGTTGTTTGACTCTTTATCCTTGGAAGATCTGAAAAACAGTATCCTTGTAGCAGGAGTCATCTCTTCATCCCGCCAGGGTTCTATATTTTACCAATTTAGTAAAAACTTTCGACGGGAAGGGGTCGTTAGCGTTGAAAAATTTCCATCTTAAAAACAGTTAAATCCTCGAATATTTCAAAACAATATCCTGAAGAACAACAATGGTGGAATATCCTTCCTCCATCTTAAGATCGTTAAATATTCTATTATTTCAGAATAGTATCCTCAAGGACAACAATTGCGGAATATCAGAAGGAAAAACAGCTTGTCCTTTTGTATAATAGTATAGATTTTCTTAAAACTAAGAGGGTTTATACATTTTTTGAAAATATTTCCTTAGTGCTCAACTATTTACTTTAATAAATTGTATAGTAAATGGTTAAAGATATTATGGGAGATTATATAGAAAAAAAGTTGGAAATTAAAATCAGTAACATAGTGAAGAAAGTGTGAAACTCATTAGTTCAACAACATTCTCATTCTGGTGTTTAGTACACTTTCACAATGAAATGAAATAACATATCGAATCGACAAACAATTCAATTACATAACAATGATGAAGTACCGGAGTAACTTTTCAGCACTCGTTGTTCTGTTAGTTAGAGAAACTAGATTAAAACTTCCAACAAGAATGATGGAGGAGTCGCAACTGCTAATTGAACCGAAGAAAGGCGGTAGCAAGTAATTATAAGAAAGATGAGACAATACACAGAATGATGAGGAAGGATGACTGATAAATGGAGGGGGGGATCTGATGGATGAAAGGGCGTCAAACACCTCTCTCCTCATCTTCTCCTATCTATCTCTCCGCTTCATATCTATCTGTTAGTGATTGTGCTCTCGGTTTTCTTCCAGCTTTTCTTCCCCATATCACTCAGTATCTATTAGGCACAGTTCTTGAGCATGAAAGAGGTTCTATAGAACGTAATTAACGATCATTAATATGATGTTAAACATATATTAAGAAAATTAAATAGAAAATAGAAATAAAAATAGCTTTATTATGATGCTGTTGTGATGCTGTGAACTCCATAAAGTAGAGGGACAGGCTTGATTCAGGAATCCATCGCCATGAGTGCAGATTTTGTATATAGAGTACAATGTATATTTTAATTTTTAATTTACTTTATTATTTATCTCAGTCACTGCAATCTCACACCACCAAACTCCGTGAAAGGTCTCAAAAATGGAGAATTAATATAAATTCAAACAAAAGTCATCAAAAAGCATTTACACTTCGTCGTAAACCTACGACTTCCGGTCCTATAGCATCCTTTAATAATATTCCACTTATCACGACTTGCTTGGAATCCACATATCAGACTTAAAAGACAAGAAACTTCTCGTCCGACCAATCAAGCATTTTCCTAGACAAGCTCCCAATAAAAGATTTATTTGCATGACAAAAATTAAACCCATTTAGACATGCTGCAGTAAACCACCTGATTCAAGCTAAAATTCTTCGAAAAATCGTTAGTGCATAAAATCTTATACTTCGTCACAAATCAACTTATGTTTACACATCTTAATGTTACATATATAGATGATTTAACTCAAACATGATATCTATCCTTTTATACTAAATAAAATCTATAACCATTCAAATTCACTAGTCTCTATATCTACTTCTAATAATATTCCCAACAACCATCCTAGGCGTTCACATAAGTCACTTTTGTGACTTACTTTTTTATTGAATACACCTGTGTCACTGTCATATACAAATTTAAAAACTGTGTTACGTTTACTCAAAATAACAAAGTTATGGTAAAGATTGTTTATACCATTCCAATGTGGCGATACCTCAAAAATACAAATTTCAGAATTGTGTCACATAAAAAATATATTTGTTATAATAAAGTCCTATAATACCCATGAAACCATTTTCAGATCAATTCATTAAACATAATAAACCCTATTCAGTGCCACTGAAGGATAACAAACACACCCAGGATGGATTTGATGTCCAGATGGTTTGGCCAGGACAACGGTAAGGGCAACAATAGGACAAATAAATTTAACAGTAATATTTACTGAACTGACAACCATAAATCATGACTAATTCAATTATGGTAAGGGATTCATCCAGAAAGTTCACAACTTCTATCCAACCTAGCTTCTTTCATTTAATTAACCAAAAAAAAAAAAAAAAAAAATTATCACGGGCGTACGGAGATGAGCTTTGGGGCTCCACTAAACCATTCAATTCATCTCGCATCCTTACAATCCAAAATCCTTCGAAAAATCCTAAATGCCCCTTACTTTGTCACCAATAAACTTATCCATAAAGACCTTAATGTCCCATATGTTGCGGATAGATCCTTTCATCGTAAGCTCCATAACCACTCAAATCCATTAGTTTCTCAACTTTCTTCCCACTCCATTCCCGATAAACCTCCGAGGCGTCTGAAAAGAAGATTGCCAAGAGATCTTCTAGTGTAGAATTTTTATTGAAGTGCTACTGATGAGTAGTTCTTTTTAAGTTTTGACATGTTATTGTAATCGTTATCAGCTCATTTACTTAATGTATAATAATTTTCATAGTTCTAGAAAGGTTTAGTAATAATAAAATTTACAATAATATAAATTTAAATATACAATGTTCGGTGACAGGAACCAGGTTTACTACAATGCCGTATACTTGTATGCTTAGAAATAAAAATCCAACAAGATGAAACCATTAAAATTATTTCAGTCAAATTAAAATTATATTAAATCAAAATATTGATCCTCTGTTTTTAATATTTCGTGCAAAAATATGATTGATAAGCCTTCGGTTGTAAACACTGATAATGCTGTCCATTAATTATCTTTAAGCTTCTTAATAGCCTCTGTCCATCTGAATTACCAACTCATACATTAAAATTAAAAACTGGATGTCAAATTATGTTTCTAAGCGAACTTCAACCACCTAATATGTACCAAAATTACTGCTGTGTGTGAAAATATCGTTGAAGGAATAATGCTCAATTGGATACTAAATACAAGATTCTATACATCTACTAATAAAATTTCAATTGTTAGTTAAAATTATTTAAGCTCTTTACTTATGACAGCGGGAAAAGCCGAGACGGGGGGTTCTAGCTTTTAATAATCCTAATAGGATTCATATGCCTAAGTTAAAGTAAATGGTAACGTAAATAACTAAACAAGAGTGAAAATTTTATTTAACAAGAGTCGTTTTGACCAGTAACACAGATTTCAATGCCGATTTTGTGTAGGTAGTAGTGACCTATAATAGTGCAAAACAAGTGGCAATGCCGCCCATGAGCATTGGGAGCCGAAAAAAAAAAAAAAAATATATGAAAATCACATTTTTTTTTTATACTGTTAGTCAAGAAAGAGAAATGATTTTTTCACGTAAAATTGTAGTTATGTATGCTAATTAAAATAAAAATACTTTCGTAATGCTCAAAACACGACCCGGCTTCAGGGTGTTCAAAAACTCAACAAAATAAAAAAATGACAAAATTCTAATGAAATCCGCTGTAAATCAGTGGGGATTTTTTTTTCATGTTTAACTGACCTCAAATCTCTATTAAACGCACCAAAAAAACCTTCAAAATAAAATTTTATTATAATAAAACTTTTAATCTCATTTTTTAAGTTGATATTTTATGAAAAACTAGCGGCTGTAACATTTGTTGTGTTCAACCGATTAAAATAGCGATCATAGAACCAGAATCAGCGTGGATCCTGATTTCTATCCATGTTTATAACATTGAGTTTACTCTAGATTTTAGTGGACAAAAACTAATTTAAAAAAAGGTGAATCGAGATCGAGATTTGAGGTCAGTTTTCCATGAAAATCTTTTCCCACAGATTTATAGCGAATTTAATAAGAATTTTGTTTTATTTTTTAAAAAATTGAGCATTCTGAAGCAGTGTCGTCGTTTGAGTATGACGAAAATATTTTTATTTAAAAAAGCGTACATAACAACAATTTTACGCGAAAAAATCATTTTTCTATCTTCACTGAGAGCTGAGAAAAAAAAAAAAAGTTTCAATTTTTTTTTTTTTTTTTTTTTTTTTTTTTTTTTTTTTTTTTTTTTTTTTTTTTTTTTTTTTTTTTTTTTTTTTTTTTTTTTTTTCTCGGCCCCAATGCTCATAGACGGTTATAACTCTAGCATTGCACTTTTACAGGTCCGTACTACACACAAAAAGAAAAATCGGCATTCAAATCTATAAGTTACAAGTCAAAACGTCTCCTTTTAAGATAAAGAAAAAATGTAATTTATTAGTATTCAGAGTATTTTCGATAAGGGTGATTGAATTTGAGAAATTTATTTTTTCTTTAAAATATTTTAATAGAAATTCATGCTTTGGAACACGAATTTTATAGTTCAGAACAATGTAGTATTTTTACCGGAAGTAATAATACTGCCAACCTCTTCCAAAAGCAGGCTAGTGACCCTAGAGGGTACACTTTGATAATAGTGTGGATGGCTGCCATGTTTACTGGGGCCCTTATCGCCAGCCCTGAGCTTTGAGGCTCCAAACAAACACGTCCCTCAGACGCCCTTAAACCCGCCACTAACAGCTCTCTCAGTCATTCCTAATAACATCTATCAGTATCATTCAGGCCCTGCTCTCTTAGGGCTTCGTACTCCTTTGACGGGCTTCATTAAATGGCGACTTTGCTGCTTCAATTTGTTGCTTAGCTCTGTTAAATTAATTGGGGGCATTTCCTTGATATTTCCCTCTACTGCTAAAGCTTAGAGAGCCTTCTAAAAAAAAGTCCATTATTTAATACTAATTCACTACCAATGCACGTAGGGGAAAGGCGGGGTGGTTCAGACTCATAGGTCAAGAGGAAATCCTTTAATCTTGCTGTAATGGAAATACTCCCTGCGTTGAAAATAAGAATTTAAGTCCACCTCAACGAAATCACAAAGTAATCCAACCTGTCCTCAGGGAGAATTAGACTTGAACCTCAAGTGTTAAATATTGAAAATAATTTCGAATAATATTCTCTTGTTCACAACTGTAGTCGGCCTCCTTTTTTATTCCCGATTTTTTTAAAACTATTTATTAATTTGATGAAACAAAAACAAATAAATACAAAGTTCAAACTATTTATTGATATTTGCAGCTGAATACATTATATGAGGCGCCTAACTGCAAAACGTAGCAAATCCACCGAAAATCGAAATTGAATTTTATATACTGTTCGATCCAGCTCCTTGCCACGCAAAAGACTGACTAGGTTTTAGGTTTAAAAATGAAGGAAAAGCTGTTAAAATTTACAATTAAAAATCACGTACTGTTGCAAAAGGGAGTAAAACCATGCCTATCACAGTACCAAAAGGGAGTATCTCACAATATGGCTGCCATATTATGCATATTATTTGTCAGATTTAGGAGACAAACGAGGTGGAAGAAACACTTTTAGCTGTTTAGAAAGGTTACATGTTATTGTGATCGCAATTACTATTGACCAGTTAATTTTTTTATTATATTTCATTTTTTTGTTTGTTGAACTAAACTAATAAATGTTTTTAAACATTATATAAAAGTTTTTAGATAGATATTTATTTTGAATTTTTAATTTACATACTAAAAAACAGAGTCAATAATATTTTGATACTACTACAAAGTTTACAATACAAATATTTTTTAATGATAAATTGTTTTACTAAAAGTCTGTCTAGAAGTAAGATGAGGAATAATAATAATTTGTTTAGGAAAATGTGTATTTTGGTTACATAGACTAGTCCATGTATGTAGATATATCGTTTATTACTTTACTATCCGTTTTTATTGTTCACCAAGCTATTAAGTGACATTTTTAAAAGTAAAATAATTTTTTAACCCATAATTTTAATTCTTTAAATCAACTCAGGACATGTATTTATTTCATTATCAAAAAGGAGTAAGTCTCAAACTGTTGCAAACGGAGTAAGTCCCCAAAACTGTTGCAAAACGGAGTAAGAACAGAATAAAAACCAATTTAAAAAAAAAAAAAAAAAAAAAAAAAAAAAAAAAAAAAAAAAAAAAAAAAAAAAAAAAAAAAAAAAAATAGTCAACAGGGGCCCTTATTACGCTTGCCCAACTAAAACCATTTATTTTTCTGCTTATAATACAAGAAAAATTACATTCATATCAATTAGGCATCATATTGCTATGGTTTTTGGCTTCTGGTGAAAAATTTAGAAATTTGCTTTGCTACGTTTTGCAACTGGACGCCTCATATACAACTAGTAAATATGAGGAAAATGAATACAATCACATGTTTATAACATGTATTAAACTACTCACTAGTAGCACTTCGATAGTTATACCTTTCAACCTTGGTCAAAAGAAAAGATCTGTATTAGACAAATCGTCGCCACTATGTAAAACCAACGAATGTGAAAAAGCATTTTTTTATTAAGTCCTTTTACCTCAGTAACCTGCACGGCATTCCTTGGGGGTAAAATACTAGAAATTCATAAAATTGACACTAATGATTTTGGTCTTCACATTGCCTCTCAGATTCAAAATTTTATTATAAGGCCTTGTAGAATACATCGGTGAATGAATGAAATAAAAAAGAAGCGTATTTTTATATTTCTCAGTCGTACAAGTCAGGGACGCCGGAAGCCAAACCGAGAACCGGTGCAAATGCATTGTCTAGGCACTTCAAACCCCCCACTCCTTACAGTAGACACCTTATTCCGGCCCCCCAAGAGCCCGGGCGCCGGGGATTTGGCCCCCCCCCCCTTGTCAGCGGCCTTGCATAATATACAAAATATGTAACATAATATCGACGAAATATCCAATGTCCGGTCGTTACAGAAGATTTATATTTCTGTTAGACCCAGCTGAGATCGACTTACAAGTCATAAGACCCTCCTGGAAAATTCTAGAAAAAGCTTGTTTAGAAAAGCTAACTGATGAATTGCCAATATTTTTTTAAAAAACATTTATTGATATTTAAAACAGTATACATTATCTACAACAAGCATAAGCTTATATGAGACATGGTATAGGATTTTAAGCATTATTTGGGCGATCTAAACGATTCTCTGAAACGAACATGCGATCTTAAGTTCAGTCGAAAGTGGGTTAAATGCCACCATTAACTCAAACCAGACAAAAAAAAAAAACATAAAGGGGAACCAGGCCCCTTCATATCGTTATTTGAACATGAATAAAATAATAATAATCAGAAAACAATTACCCTTACAGGTTACATTCAGGAGTATTCCTTGATGTGTTTTCATAGTTATTTAAGTAACTTTTATTTTATTTTTTTTTTTTTTATTGTAATGACATATTACTTTTTTATTCAGGTTAAATTTTTTTTTTCGGTTGCCTCTTCACACCTTGCAGATCCTTGGTCGCCTACCAGCATGCTTGCTCCAGCTCCGCCGATTTTAGGATATCGATTTCATTTTGTTGCATGTAATTCTCTTCTGGTATCTTTGTTATACAAAGCCGAAGTCGTTACCACTTTTTAAGACAAATTTGCTGAGGCTGATTGAAGGTTTCGTAGAAGCAAGATTTTTGCATGATAAACTTAAAAATAATAAGTATGTATTCTCCAATTAACTGAAAATCTAATAAGCTATTCTACTCTAATGAATACCTCTTTTCTAATTTATATATTGATGCACTATGAATCCCATATTCAAGAATATTTCCATTTTCTGATGTGATAGAATTCAGATTGTCCTGGGACGCCCGTATGCACCAGGGGCGGTAAAAGGGACATTTTATTCCCATAATGGCAGCTTTCCAGTTCAAAAATTTAAATTAATGATATAAGTTAGAAATGAGTTAGCTGTTGGTTGGAAGTTGGGAAGCTCGCTACCACTGCTACCACATGGGATTTTGTCGGGAGGAGGGGGAGGAGCGAACTCAACATTGCCATTAACGTTAATGCGGGCTTTAGCCAGTTCTCAGGCAACTGCTCTCGGAAGTATAAGGAACTTCTTAAAGTAGCTATTGAACTACTGAACGTTATAGAACTCTTAGTCCGAGTAATAGTAAAACAAAAGTTCGTATTACATTAGATTAGTACAAAGAACTCTATCAGTATTTTTGTATAAACTTGATAGAACTATTTCTGGTATAAACACTGCGTTAAGGATGTCAAAAGCATTCTCAGAGAATTTTTTTAAGAGTCTTTTTTATTTTGCTATTGCAAATCACTTAATTACAAAACCATATGATTCCTTTTTCACTCTTGACATAATTGTTAATAACTGTCTTTGCTTAGTTATAAACCTTAGTTTAAAATAAAGAAATAGATTTGTTTTCAACACTATCAATTTAACTAGAACATTTTAGCAGGCAAGGCAAAAACGTAAATTCTTTCCACACTTACGGACTTACACTAAATCAGACTCATGGACTGACTTTTACACTACACAAGGAATCACAGGGAATGCAGCAGTGAACAGTTACTTTTATAGATTCAAAATCAGAGATTCACACAAGGACAAAGTATACACCACCTCAAATATGAATGCAGACTACACACTGATTACAGAACTGTACTACAGACAAAAACAGTACAGAAACTAGGAAATTGGCCGGTGGATGGTCAATGTTTGATGGAAAATATGTTTGAAGACTTCAAAATATTTTTAAAAAATTCCTTTCCAAAAATAGAAGAAACATTAGAAAAAAACATAAATTCTTGTTCTATTCTTTATATTTAACTTTCGACACATTTACTATGTATCAGGGATCGAAAATAACAGTTAACCTTTATCGATAAATAAAAGTTTAACTTTTATATAAAAGTGTTAACAGATAAAAGTTTTTTTTTTTTTAACTTTTACTTTTATCGCTAGAACTTTTATTTAACAGTTATTTCAGAACTTTTATTTTATACCACTTTTGAATAAAAGTTTTTTTAAAACAGTTATTTCATAACTCTTTTGAATAAAAAAATAACTGTTTCGGTCCCTGCTATGTATATGTATATGTAAAGTAATAATCAAAACAAAATTAAAAAAAAAAAAAAACATGTATGTACATTGTATACTTTTAAGTATGGTGTGTCCAGAAATAAATAAAATCCCTTCCAAATGCTGGAAGAAAAACAATAAAAAAAAAAATTGAATGTATTTATTTCAAATTTATGTAAACAATAAAAACTGAACAATAAAAAATATATTTAACTCATGATGATTATTCCATAGAGATCTTCATTTTCGTGTCTTCTACGCCAAACAAATTCGCACATGGAAGAATCTATCATTGCCCTATGTGCTTCACAATCACGTTTATTTCTTCTTTTGAGGCTGGACCACATCGATTCAACTTGAGTGTGAGTGCCAGTTTTGAAGCTAACGAAATTCTTCGAATGATCAACTGTAATCGATTCTCTGGAACTTTTCCTTGATTTGTGCAATATCCCTGTTTCTTGCAATTATATAAGCACGCTTTTTTCTCTCTGGAATGTATAAGATAATAGCAAACGATTCATGTTTAATTTTGTGTTTACAGAAAATTGTCCCTATTACTCAGTTTTTCTTTGAACTTATTTTGTATTATTTCTTAAAAAGCATATATATTTCTTTAAACATCAGTTGATTCATGTCTAACTATTACTTCATGCATGATTGTAAGTTTTAACTCTCAAGTAATCATCAAATACACTCCTCTTCCATAGGAATTACTTGGAAAATAAGAAAAAAAAATACAGTAACCTGCTCTTTACCGATTATCAACCCTTATAATAAAACGTTACATTATCTTCATTAGTGAATTACATTATCGGGTAAAGTAAAAAAAACAACTATAAAACTAAACTTTATAGAATTCACAAAGGATAAGGCTAGGAATAACACAGCAAATAAACAACTAGGAAATAGAAAGGAAAGGAAAAAGAGAATAAAGGTACAGACAACCGATTTATATCAACTCGAGCGGAATAAAGTGAAATAAAATAGAACAAAGAGCAATACTTTCAATGGCTCAACAGAACTTTATAAAATTATAAAGGTTTAGTATTTATTCTATTAGTCAGATAGCGATTATTGGTTTTAAAGTATGAAGTACCGATTCAAAGTGTACTTTATCAGCTTTTAGCAAATATTAAATAAAGCTTTGTGGCCAATAATAAAAAAAAAAAAAAAAAAAAAAAAAAAAAAAAAAAAAAAAAAAAAAAAAACTCAAAAAAAAAAAAAAAAAAAAAAAAAAAAAAAAATAACCCTTCATTTACTCAGTGATTCAAAGGCAAAAAAATAACATGCATTCTAAATATATATATAAAATCTATGAAGCCAATTGTAAAAATAGATTTATTTTAACATTATCACGCTATCATAGTCCAGTATATCTTTCAAAAAGGTGGTTTAATTTTTGATAAGCCGTTTATGTTTATAAATTAAATTGATTATTTTAACGTTCTTTATTTAAGTCCAACTTAAACATGCGAGAGCTGATTGCCAAGAGTTTTTACGCTTTAAAACCCGAACGAATGCCCATCTTACAGAATTCTTTCTTCAGTCAAAATCAAAGAATTTTTGTTCACAGGATCTATTGTTTACTCCTAAAGAATTCGTGTAATTTACGTGGCATATTCCAGCATAAAGCATTTCACGTTGTCGTCATTAGAATTTTTTGAAAAATTTTCCCGTCCAATAGATAACAATTCATTCATTGAATTTAATAGAAAGGAAAGTAATTTAAATTAAAAAAAAAATTTTTTTTTTTTTTTTTTTTTCGCCTAATCGACTTTTCGATATGAACACTGTACAGGTTAGTCCTTTATCATGTGGGGGGGAGGGAGAGGTCAGTTTGAAATGTTGAGTTACTTCCATCCCAGTGAGCCATCACGAATGGGCGCAGGGCGGCAGATTGGCGATTTCCGATTGTCGATGGACATTCAAAATCAGAATCCATTCAGCTGAGAACGGCTGACAGCTCATATTTCCGGACAATGGCTTCATGTGCAATATGAACCCAATTGCCTTTTGGAGGAAGGGGCCTCCAGATCCTAACCGAGCTGAAAATTAAAAGTGCTGAGAATAATTCAGTGATCGTAATGGTAATGGATAAAGCTTTGAATAAATAGTATAGATATTTTTTCATGGAAAAGTAAATGCCTTGTAATAAATATCATTGTAAGTAACAAAAAATGTATGAAAACTACCAAACAAAAAAGTTTACTATAGCTAAAATAAAGAACGAAAAGAAAAAATATATATCATTTACTCTATCCCATCAAACATAGAAAAAACTCTGAAATGTTTTTGAAGTCTTCAAGAACTTTTAATCCTAATGGATTCCTTTATTAACTAAATGAAACTTTGTTGCTAAAATAGTTTTTTTTTTTTTTTGTTTTTTTTTTTTTTTTGTTTTTTTAAATCCACTAAAACAAAGGTTCCGAGTTAACGGCTAAACTGCATGAAAAGTTCGTGATGCAAATTAAAAGTAGACTTTAAACGGTATTCATACAAAAAATATTGAAAAAAAGATAATAGAAGAAAGGGTGCGAATTAAGTCAAAGAAAGTGAAACAAGGCCAACGATAAAAATAATTCGAATAATAATTTAATTGGATTAGAAGTTATGTTTTGTAAACGAAAAGTGAAATTAGACCTAAAGAACACCAGAAATCTTACTGTTTTTCTTACCTGGTTTTTTATGCTTTATTTGTTGACTCTCCTGTTTTTTCCACTTATTAACTCGCTAGGAGAATGCAGCTTTTCATTCTGAATCGATTAATGCCCATAGCTCATTTTCATAAAAACATTGACTTCCCTTGGCCTTTTATATGCATTTATTATTATTTATAATTTATTATTGAGCGCTACAGTCCAAGTCGAACCTCGGCTTCACAAAGTACCGACAGCCATTCCTGTCTATCTTCCGCCTTCCTCTTCCAACCATTCACTTCCAGTCTTCGCAGGTCATCCTGGACGTTGTCCAGCCACCTCAGCCTTGGTCCTCCTTTCAATATTTTTCCTCCCGGTCTGCCGTTCATCATCTCTTTTGGAAGTCTATCTTCCGTCATCTTTTGTACATGATCGAGCAACTTTAATCTGCCGACTTTGACTATCGGAATGATGTTGGGTTTACCGAATATTTGTTCCAGCTCCAGGTTGATTCTGATTCTCCAATTCCCGTTGTTATTCACCGGACCGAAGATTTGTCTGAGGACCTTTCTTCGATTTCTTAGCATAGGTCTTAGCCTTAAAACAGTCCGCCTATTTTTCCTCTGAGTGTTCGTAATAAAGAAGTTAAAAGGGAATGGGTTATCAGAACATTGCCCCTGATTCAGGTGAAGGGGCTGCCTCCTCAAAGCATCCTGACAAGCTCCCGCGTCCGGAGCGGCTACCTCGCAAAGGTGATCATAGGGTGTGTACTGTAGCCGTATTAGCGGAAGAGCCTATTAAAATCAGTTTTTTTTTTTTTTTTTTTTTTTTTTTTTTTTTTTTTTTTTGTTTTTTTTTTAATAACATAACCTAATTTATATTTAAACGTGAAACCTATTAACAATTGAAAGTGCATTGAATTTCATACAAGTATCCTCTCCGACATTTAATTTTCTCATAAGATGGGTTGAAGCAAAACTGACCTCTATCATAAGAGATAACGTAAAATTGGATTCAGAGCGTACACATTTTCGTTTCAAGACCAGCAGTCTGGACTGAGTGACAGATAAATGATTAATTTTCAAGTAGTTCAGTCCAACTTCATTTTGCTCCTATACTCACACAGTATGTTTATCAATTCCATAAGCATTATAATCAGCTAAAACAATATAAGTCATAACTATAACAATATCTATACTATTATTAAAGCGATTGTAATAGGTTCGAGTCACCTCTTAAAAACCATATCCTATTCCCACCCTTTTCCTGAACAGTGATCCTATCATATTCTACTCCTCGGTCAAAAATCTTGGAGTCGTTTTTGATGAAACCCTATCCTGGAAAAATCAGTTTGGGGGTGTTTCTGGAGATCTCGAGGCCAGAATCAAGACTATTTAACTGCTTTATCCGTTTTACTTTCGGGTTCCCGAGAAGGGCCCACATTTCGCAGTTTTTTGTGGAGTTAATAGTGGCTTATTCCTTCCTACCGTCACCAGTATTTCCTGGCATCTTTTCTTTTTCAAACCGTTCAATCCCATCATTCACCTTACATATCCGAACTCCTTCAACTCAAATCCTCAATTCTTACCCGCCAAACCCGATCCCGTCAATCAGATTTGCATACTCCTGCTCATTGCTCACTCACAGACAGATCTTTCGTAATCCGACCCTCTTCTCTCTGGAACTCCACTCCTCTCAACATTCGTCATTCAATTAACCTTTCTACTTTCAAATACTACTATCCTCCCAGATCGTTTCCTCCAACAACTGTCAATAGCCACTTTTTTAGTTGTTATATACAATAAACTATAATTATAAACAGTTTATATTCAAAAAATCTTTTTCTTTTTGTAAAAAATTATTATAAATTTTCTGTTACTTTTTATTAATATATTTTTTTCTGCTTTTTTTTTTATCATTATTATGTTACTTTGTTATTAAAATATTATTTTCTTTTAAGGCTCTAAATGCCCAAAGGGACTTACGGTCCCAGAATAAATAAAGAACTTTATTATTATTATTACATAAAAGGACAAGCCATTTTTCGTTTGTGATTACTAACCGCGAAAACTATTGAACCAATGTGTACCAAATTTTAACCACATTATCTTTATAGTTCAAGAAAGATTCAGAAATTGTAAAATTTTAAGATTTCAAATTATATTGCCATAAAAAAGCTATAAATATGTGAGTTTAATAATCGACCGATAGGTGGCGAGCATCTTTTGAGAGAGGTTGCAAAGGTACCGTGTTATATAGAGCTTGAAATTTATGATAAAATTTACTTATTTTCAATTCAATTGTTATATAAAAAGTTATAGATACATGGAGTGACATGGGGAGGATTTCAGTGCAGTTTAAACATTGACCGATATATGGCCATTCTGCAACAGTTTGCAATGGTATTAAACTATTAAACCCATCTGTGCCTAATTTTAACTACATCTTCATAGTTTTAGGAAGCTATAAAATAATACATTTTACTATAATAATAATAATTGAAAGGAAAATTCTTGGGTGCCGAGACAATGTTTGCCAAACTGTCATATACTTTTCTGGTTAGAAATTAAAATCCAACCAGATGGATCAATAAAATTATTTTAGCCAAATAGGATGTCTAATTCTGATTTTACGAATTCCTCAAACACCTAATTAATGCAGTTTTAACCAGGTTAAAAAACTGCCAGGCGTGAATATATCATTGAAGAAATAATGCTAAATTTAATATTTCAATACAATATTTTTATCGATAAACAAATGATATTTAATTTCAAGTTAAAATAATCTAAGTTCTTTATTTATGAGAGCAGGCGAAGCCGCGACGGGGTATGCTAGTCAATAATAAATAAGATGTAGTAATTTATTTATTTGGTTTATATAAAAGTAACAACACAAAACAGAAGTTTTGCAACCGAGCAGCTGTTAACGAACAGAAAAGAAACTTAGCCAGCTCTGATTTTGACAGCCCCTATCGTGGTGTCCTGCGGGTTAAGCGAACTTGCTGACAACTTAAAGATAAAAAAAAAGAAATAACAATAAAATATTTGTTCATATATCTTCATTATGTATTTAAATTAAATCTGAAATATTAATTTCAATTTTCATTTCGGTTTTGCTATAATTTCATTATTATACATATAATAATTTCATGTCAAACACAGCACTTATATGATTTTTGGTTTTGCAATGAATATTGAATATGAAGTTGGATATTTAATTAATTCAAACCAATATCCTTTTTTGTTTTGTAAATAATTTGCAGCAATCACACATAATGCAGTAACATACATATATACGAGGCCTTATGAATAATTCTTTAGCAATTTGCCTTGACCTTATACCTTACAGTTAGATTTCTAAAAACCATTAAACCTTTCCAATCAACCTAATCCTGCAGCTCATACTTCTAATCCTACTTCTCTCATCTTTCTAACTCTCCTCGAAACAGTAATTGCCTTTTAACATTTTATAAATAAATAGACTTGATTTCTACCAATCTTCTGCGGTTATGGTGCCCTCACTCAGCCTTACTCATTGATACACGAGTCGATAGGAAGAGAAGTTGTACTAACATGGGTACCCTCACACTGTGGCAAACCTTCCTAGAAGGAACATATTAGAAACCACAATGGCAGACGCCACAACCACTTCAGACTTAAGAACGTATTTAAGAAAAAAGTTGTTTACATAATTTAAAAATAAAATAAAACTAACTATCCTACCAACTTCGATAAATTTAAAAAAAAAATACATTACCATGGGAAACCTAGATTTCAGAAAATCTAGACTAGAGCAAGTAACTATGTCCAGGATAAGAATTGAAAATATAGTTTTAACAGGTGATTAAATGGTGAAAGGCTTGACAACAAAGTTTTGTGAAACTGTGGAACAAGAACAAAACACAATTTACCCTCTAGTATGGCTGAAACACATTTCAAGACAAAGAAATGAAATCCAAAACATGTTTCATGATTCACGGAAATATAAATTTTTCGAAGTGATTTTTCGTGATGATTAAAATACGATATAAATAAAAAAAAGAACATTTACTTAAGACAAGTTAAGAGTTTATATTTAAAGAAAAAGTGAATATATTTTATTCAGGTGAGTAAATCCGATAACGAATAAGCCTTACACTTGATCGAAATTTCTTTTATCTTTAAACTGAATTTTAATTTTTTTTTTTTTTTTCATTTAGGATTGATGAATTTATAGCCCCTTCTATTTGAATTATTTTATATGAAAACTAGTTCGAATATTAAACCTCATCAGTTCTAAAACACAAAATTTTCTTAACATCAGCAATTTGTTACATAGATTATGTATATATTAAAGTTTTTAAAAATGCAAGACAAGAAATCAAATACATTGGTTCTCACCTAAGTAGGCAAACGGACTTCTAAACGATATCAGAAGGAGTGGAAAGGGTCGCGTAGAGAAGTACCTTTCGGTTTTTCTTATGGCTGGTTGTTTTTTTCCGTTTATTTTGGAAATAAATTTAAGTAGACTATTTGTGATATTTATATGGTCATTTAAACAAAAGGTTGAATTGATTTTAATATTTCTAATGATTTATAAATATTTAATTTTAGACCTTTTTCTATTTGATGCATTAGTTTTACTCCCGAGTCTTTATTGAATTAATGGTTATTTTCATTGATAACGAAGTTGGTATTCTGTGGCTTATTATTGTAAGTTCTTACAAATATGTTCTTTTAATCTTTCATTTACTGATTTTCCAGTTTTTGATGGAAATGGTTTTATCAATTTTATTTCCCTTTACCTAAAGACAAAATGGATCCTTTCCGAAAAAGTGGTGTATATGAACTAACATTTAATGACTGTGAAGCTAAATATACGGGAAAACATGACAGATCAGTAAACTAATATAGATCAGTAAAAGAACATATCTATTACAGCATACTATAAAAAGACACATAATTCCAACTTCGCTATCCATTTAAATGAAAATAACCATAAATTAAACAAAGACTAGAGGAGTGAAAATAAGACTTCAAATATTGAATATTGTAAATTAAATATTTATGAATCATTAGAAATAATAAAATCGTTCAAAACCATTGCAGACTATAGTTGAAACGACCAGATGAATATTCCCAATAGTCCATTTTTGTTTGTTTCCAATAGGACCGAAAAATCGCAGCCAGCTATAGGAAAAAACAATTCCTCTTTCTGATATCTTTCAAAGGTTCGTTGGTCTTCTCAAGTGAGAACCAATGTAGTTGATTTCTTGTCTCACATTTTTGAGATTTTTAATAATATATGTTATCAATGTAACGAAATTTTTATGTTTTAGAACTGATGATAAATACATTCGAAACTGGTTTTCAAATAAAATAATTCCAAAAGAAGTGGCAATAAATTCATCAATCCTCATTGTATTGACTTTTTTTTACCATCATGCGCAAAGTGATTTTTGATATGAAACCCTATGCTTCAAATAATCTATCAAGATTTCAGTACCTTGTAGTAGTAATAAAACGTACCTCGACAATATAAAATATTCTGAGAGACAGAGGATATCGAAGCATTTATTTCATTCATTAGGCAATAATAAAAAGTACTGATAAGGACATGAAGAGGAAAAATCTATTCCAAGGTTTCGTCATAACGGTCAATCGGTACTGAACAAAACAACACCACTGAAGTGAGCTGAACCATTGCAAATATTAGAGTACTATATCCATTCATCTGCTTTAGTCAGGGGAGAGGCGAGTTAATAAATATCCGACATTGTGCTCACAAGTATGGAGCTGTTGAACAATGGCGACCAGTGGCCATACCTCACCCTCCAACACCGAGCCTTCAGTAATTGGTAGCCGTTCTTACGAGAACACTATTGTCAGCGAGGACAATGGCCTACTCTAAAGATTAGCTACACTCGATGGCCTCTTTGTGGTGAGCGTGTCCTCCGGATCTATACAGTTACTCCTCCTTAGGTGTATCTCTAGTGGTTGGCGAAGAAGTGGGCAAATAAAGGAAATCCTATCCAAAGGAGATCGTCCTTTGTGCGAACTGTTGAAGAAGTTAAAGGTCTGACCCGAAAGTTGTTACTGGAGACCACATTTAAGAAGATGAGTTATCTAAAGGTAGGTTTATACGATGCCTTTTTTGTGCTGCGCCCTATTCAACTTTGTATGCGGCTGCGCATGCAACAAGGTGCATGAGTTTCAAGCATCCTGATGCATACTCCATACTGTTCACACGCAATTATTAGCCGCAGTATCAAAAATACCAATATCACAAGAAATCTCATGCAGGTCTGGCGTCACTGCACTAAAAATTCTCGTAAAAGGAAACGAAAGAGCTGGGCTCGTCATTTTTTTAAAGATAAAAATGCCAGTGCTATTAATGAACTTAGGACGGACTTTTTTTTAATTAAATATTTTTCACTTAGCTCTCGAAGAGTACCTCCTCTGATGATTCTGTTTTTGTATCTCGCGTTTGAGGTCTGCAACAGTACAGGACGTCTTCTATATTTTTCAATAAAGTCTAGTGTTTTCTTTCTGCTCAATTCATATTTAAAACAAACACTTTTGATTTAAGACAACTTAAAAACGCGAGGGTTGCATGCTTGCTTGCCGATTGGTTTGGAGCAAAATTCATCGTCTAAACCCAATTTAAGAATAATTATTGCATAACATATCAAACTTCGACATGAATAATGGCTCACCCAAAAAAAAAATCGTAATTGAGATTCCATACAGCAATGAGACGCGCGTTCTACAAGGAAGAAAAATCATTTCTCTAGTTACTTAGTTACCAAGCTTTCGACAACATTACTTCCTTGGAACCTTTCCATTCCAATCTTTAATGCCCCAAAAACCTTCATTATTCCATTAATCATTATTAGAATACCAGATCATAACCCATTGATTAGTATGGGCATTTCTCATAGAGCTGCATCCTATGTCAACTCCTTTATTATTAGTGCAGCCTTGTGTTGGAATTCCTTACCCATTTCTATTCGCAATTCTTCCTCTCTCGCTATCTTTATACATAACTTATTATTTTCTTCCTTGCTTTATTTTTTTACAAAACTTGGAAAACAATAAATTTCCAGTTGACGCGAAAAACCAAAAATTTTCCTTTTATGGAGAAGAAGATGATCAGGGATGCAGCCAAAGAGGAATACCACGCCTAAGAAGAAATTCTTTAATACGTGCCAACGTTTCGACATGCCTTGCAGGCCTTCTTCAGGGCCATCGAACCACACTGGTGAGGAGACGAACGATGACTCAAAATCACTTACCTTTTAGTTTTTCATGAAAGTCGGCATTTCGACGAAATAAGCAATGATCTGAAGTTCGGACAGTACCTGCAGGAGTGCTGTGATCCAACTGAAATCATATGGTTTTGGATTTTCCTACAGGCATTGATAATTTTTCCCTTTTCATTTAGTCCTTCCACATACAATACATAGTAACAGGTCTTCCACTTCTTTCTGTGACTCCTGTGTGCCGTTAAGCCTGGACTTATAGAATCAAGGGATCAGGGGAGGAAGCAACTTCTGTAAGCTTATAAGCTAACCTGTAGATGATCCTTCTTCAGTACCTAAAGAATAGCTTAGAGACCCATCTCGTCATGAGAAAGCTGCGCAATGAAAAAATGTATTAGTTTCAGTTGACCGAAGCGGGGTACTTTCACGCAACACTTCTGTCTAGTTATCAGGAAAGAGCTTAAAATTCAAAACGACTACGATGTCCCACCATATACCATCAAACCCAAAGCATCACGTTTTTTCGAAAATAGATACAAGCGAACCAAAATTCAACTGTATTTCGATGAATAAACGACACTCCTTCTATAGCACAAATTACTTCAGTAGCAACCTTTGGGGTAGACAGTAATGTTACAAAAGGTCACAAATGTTTGTTCTGATATTGCACATGCATTTTGCAAATGTAAATACTCCATAAACCCTAGTAAAGATTGATATAAATAGAATGAACAAAAACATTCTTAAAGGATTACTTATGAGAGTTGAAATAGAGATGAGTAAATTTTCTAGGGCTTTAGTTGCAACCTGGTAGTTTACTGTAGAATTGAAAGAAATGTGGAGAGAAGAATGAAGGTTTTATTTTTTTTTAAAATATAATTATTTATTAAATGCTAACATTTGTTTTCTTCTATCTTGTTCTTCTCCTAGTAATACTAGGAACCAAGTTATGTTAAAGCGTTTTTGAAGAACAGAGTAAAAACAAATTAGGAAATCATGTGGATCGAAACTCCACTGAAGAACAAACTAAGAAATATAGAAAAAAGTACGAAGCAGTGTACAAGCGCTATAAGAGGTAACAGAAGAGAAGATGTGTTTACGACAAGGCTGAGGATCGAACATTATAGCCTGACCCACGCATATTTAATCATAAAAGAGGCCCAACCACATTGTGAAAGATGTTAATCACCAGTTACTGTTACACACATAATAGAAGATTGCACATTATTGCAACAAGAGTCAAATAAAATAGCCCGATCCACAGAACTTGCTCTAGGGGACTCAAGAAATTCAATAGTCAAAATTATAAATCTTTTTAAAGAACTTTCACTTTACCATAAAATATAAAACGCACATAATGTTTATAAAGGACGAAGAAAAATAAATTTCCAGGGTCGTAATAACCTGGAAGTTGATCGCCCAAATAAAAACCTCAATCTAAAATCTATCCTAGTAATACAACTTCTTATCATCAAAAATACTCTCTAAGCACACTATTATTAAAACTGCTCTATAGTAATTATTAATTATATTAATTACCTCTATCATTATAACTAAGCCATCTATAGATACTTTCAATATCTTGTCAATATCAATCAATATCTCCATTTGTGATTTTTTTTTTTTTTTTTTTTTTTTTTTTTTTTTTTTTTTTTTTTTTTTTTTTTTTTTTTTTTGTATTTATCCTTTAAATTCTAGTTTTAGCTTTGAAGAGTAAAGTTTGAAACGTCGGCTGTATACCAGACCAAGTTTTTTATAATTAATAATAATAATAAGTTTTAAAGTATATGTTTACGTTTCTTTATTAAAATTTAATGAAGTAATATGTTTTAAATTATCTCATCTAAGATATTGGTTTAAATAGGTTTCACTATTATTTTATTTTTTTTTTTTTAGATTCTATTCTACATTTTTATTATTTATTTTATTAATATGTCAGATTTTTACTACGATTCTTTTTAATTAACTTTTTTTAATTATTTTCAGTTTTTATTTTATATAGTATTCATAAAATGGCTTCAGTTAATTTAGGACTGTAATTAAAAACTGAGAATAATGAAATATTTTCCGAGAAAATTGAAACTTTGTGAATTTTTAAAGACAATGGTTCAATTCCAACTTGAAATGAACTCTAACAAGAGTATCATGAACTAAATTAAATGAAGAAAGAATCGTAAAATTGAATGAAGAATCCAGTGATGAGTCCTCTCCTTCATGGCTTTTGTTCCAGAGGGCTCCAATAGAAAGTTTCTAATTCATCAACGAACTGAAAACTGATAAGTGCTTAGCTATGTAACATTAACTCTCTATCAGGGAACGAAGCTCTTAAACTAGTGGGGAAAAAAAAAGCAACATTAAAATTTACTATAAATAAATAATAGATATTTTTACATGTTTATATCGGTATATATATATATATATATATATATATATATATATATATATATATATATATATATATATATATATAGAGAGAGAGAGAGAGAGAGAGAGAGAGAGAGGGAGAGAGAATTCTCATTAACTAGTAATGATTGATATGATAATAGAGACGTGGAATTCCAATTTTCAGATTTTTTTTCTTTTTTATTAAATAGTTTTTCTACTAGACTATCTTTAGGTGAAAGGTTTTCTCATAAAAATAGTTAAATCACGTTGAAAACGGCATTACAAAAAATAATTCCCCTTCCTAATCCAGTCCAACTTTATGGACCAGCTGTAAAACATTTTGAAAAATGGAGCTGGTTTGGGAATTCTACACTTCAATAGAAATTTAGAAATTATTTAGACTTTCAATAATTAATATGAAGATTTTATCCGCTCATTTTGTTTTGGGCTCCTCTAAAATTTAAAGTAATTTAATTTTGAAAGTAAAAAAAATTTATTTTGTTTTTAAATAATAGTTGCTCGTTTTAAAGAAAACAATATATTTTTTTTTTTTTTAAATGAACATTTAACCATATCACTTTAATTTTCACGGTTTCACTATATATACACGTGTTTGTGTGTGTGTGTGTGTGTGTGTGTGTGTGTGTGTGTGTGTGTGTGTGTGTGTGTGTGTGTGTGTGTGTGTGTGTGTGTGTGTGTGTGTGTGTGTGTGTGTGTGTGTGTGTGTGTGTGTGTGTGTGTGTGTGTGTGTGTGTGTGTGTCTGTGTGTGTGTGTGTAAAATCAAAAAGCAAAGGATTGACATTTTTATTTGTTAATAATTTTTATTTGGCAGGAATAACTTTATTGATTTCATCTGGTTGGATTTTAATTTCTAACCGTAAAAGTATATGACAGTGTGGCAAACCTCGTTCCTGCCTCTCAACATTGTACATTTGAATTTTTATTATTCTCAAACCTTCCTAGAAATATGAAAATGATGTAGTTAAAATTTAATACTTCCGAGTTTTACCATTGTAAACTCTATTGCTGACTGGTGCTAACCACGTATCGGTCAATTTTTAAACTCCACTGGGATCCAAATGTCGCACAAACTTTAAAATATTTTTTAATAATTTAATTGAATATAAATAAATTGTATTATGAATTTCAAGCTCTATGTTTGTAAACTTCCATGAAAAATGGAGTTCGCCACCTATCGGTCAATTTGCAAACTCCAATGTAATCCACATTTTATCGCTATTTTAATAACAAATTAATTGAAAATTAACAGATTTTATTATTTTATTGCTATAAAAATTTGGTACAGATTGGTTCAGTAGTTTTCCTGGTCAGTGATCAAAGAAGAAAAATGGCTTGTCCTTTTATATAATAGTGTATATACATGTACTGTAGTTGGGAGGATGCACTGATATACCACCTCTTTCTCTGAATTTTGATATTAATAGCATATTACAGTTCGAAAACCTTATAAGCATTTAATGAAATGAAAACTAATCATTATTCTTTGATTATAAAAACCCTCGAAAAATAGCTAAAAAGTGAATTGAAAAGGTGCTATTTTCAAACCGCACTAATTTGTTTAATGATTCAGCTTTGGCAGAAAGAACTAGAAATCCAATTTCTTGATTTTTGCAATAGTAATGATTGATTCTGATACCAAAGAATGTTTTTAATTGTGTTGATTTAATATATGAAAAATTGCTCTGCTATTATCAGATATAAAATAAAAACGCCTACCTTGGAATCCACATACAAACTAAAACGATAAGAAACTGCCCGCCGTTACAGACTTCTTCAACATTTACTAGACAAACGTTCAAAGCTCCCAATTAATTACAAAAACTAATTTACATGACAGTTATGAGACCTATATGGACAAACGGAGTTGAGCTTTGGGGCTGCACTAAACTATCCAATTCTTCTCGAATCCAATCCTTACAATCCAAAATCCTTCGAAAAATCCTTAATGCTCCTTATTTTGTCACGAATTAACTTATCCATAAAGACTTCAATGTTCCATATGTTGCTGATTTAGTCCAAACCAGATACCTATCCTTTCATAGTAAACTGCAATCCCACACGAATCCATTAGTCTCCCAACTTCACATTCTATACCTGATAACCCACCGAGGTGTCTGAAAAGAAGATGGCCAAGAGGCCTTCTTGTTTAGAACTTTTATTGAAGTGCTACTAGTGAGTAGTTCTTTACAAATGATTTACATGTCATTATAATTATTTCCTCAAATTTACTTGATGTGTATTGATGTACGGTTGTAAATATCAATAAATAGTTTGTTATTTTTTAAATTAATTAACTAAACATTTTATATCGTTAAGCAGAAGAATCGATGTATGTAAAGTAATTATGATATTTTATTATTACAAAACTATTTCCAACAGTACCGATCGATTCCTAGGAAAATGATGTTTAGAACAAATAAGCATATATGTTTGAGTACATATATACATACGTAACGAGGATCTATTTAGTTGAATGGATTGCTGTTTAATCTACTAAATACAATAACACAGCTGGTAGTAGGCTAATCCTAATCCATAATGCATTACATCCCTGTTATCGTTATTTAATGAGGTTAACGCCCTTATGCACTGCCCGACTTAACTAGAGCAGGTGTTTTAACATTAACTTTAATGGAAACGGAAAGTTGAGTTTACTCAGGAGAAAAGAAAAAAATGATTTTTTTATTTTTATACCTGCATGTTTGATGAGAGGAAAAAAATTACAGAAGAATTAAATTCTCTTTAATGATTTTCACAGCTAAAAGTTTCATACTTGTTTAGGTTTTTACGTCTCCATATTCTTTAGCGATGGCATTTGAAATATATTAGGAAAATGAAGAATATAAATTAAATAAAATATAGCAGAATTTAAGAAATATTATCAAGAAATTTACGAAATTTTATATTAATAAGCTTAATATCCACCCGTTGCATTCAGGAAGGATTGCATTAGATGGGACATAGATCTAATGTCATTTTGTATAAATTCTTGAGGGATATACCCCATCTAATGCAGAACTGTAATCAACCATATTGATTTTAAATCTCTAAGTTAAATATTATATTTCGTCGTAAACCTACGACTTCCTGTCCTACAGTATCCTTCAATGATATTCCACTAATTCCTGTTAAACAGATCCGCTACCTGGGACTCCACTTGGACAAACGTCTTACTTGGAATCCCCATACAAGACTAAAGCGACAAGAAACTTCTCGTCGTTACAGACTACTTCAACATTTACCAGACAAACGATCAAAGCTCCCAATACATTACAAAAGACTTATTTACATGACTGTGATTAGACCTATTTGGACGTTCGGAGTTGAGCTTTGGGGCTCTACTAAACCATCCAATTTATCTCGTATCCTTACAATCCAAAATCCTTTGAAAAATCCTAAAAGCCCTTACTTTGTCACCAATAAACTTATCCGTGTAGATGGCCTAGAGATCTTCTAGTGTAGAATTTTATTGAAGTGCTACTGATGCGTAGTTCTTTTCAAATTATTACATCTCATTGTAATCGTTATCAGCTCATTTACTTGATGTACATATTTGTATAGTTGTAAATTTCAAAAAATTGATTTATAAATTAAAAAAATATATATATTTTATTAAATGCTGCTTGTTTTTATATAACTAATAACTTTAACAATTCTAACGTGTTTCCTATGAACTGGTTAAATTTATAGATCCGTAGACTCCTAAAAAGAAATAAACATTTTTAGCCAGGGAAATAAAAAACATTTTCACTGTCAGTAAATAATTAATTATATTTCTTTTTGTACAATGAGTATGATTTTTCATAATGTATTTATTTTTATTGAACATACATTAAAATATATTTTGCTCTTACGTAAGTCAAAATATTATATTAATTCACAATAACAAAAAAAAAAAAAAAGTTATTTTGTAAGGGAGGTGCCACTGGGCTCTATCTATCTAATTATGTTTTTAAAGGAGTGGATTTAAAAATAAAAATTAAAAATAATTGTAAGGGTTGAAACGAGTTACTTTTAAACTATTTAAAATTAAAATGAAACAAATTTAATTTTAAATTAAGAGTATTCAACAGCCATCATAATATTTGTACTTTAAGTATATTTTAAATATTAATTTTTTATACTACTAAGAAAAAAAACATAAACTTGTTTTTGAAAATAAATGTAATATTTTAAATATACCCATGTACTATAGTGCTCTCACTTAGCCTCCACACGGTTTTTAAAAGACCAGTGACGTAGCACAGAGAGATCTAGGATCTTTTTGGGCCTGGCTTATCCATGTCTGGTTGGAGGATCCCTAGGATGAGTGTATATTGTAAATAAAGTAAGATTGCATTTTTAACTTTTAATTTTTTTTTAAATATTCCACTGATTCCTGTTGAACAGATCCGCTACCTAGGACTCCATTTCGACAAACGTCTTACTTGGAATCCGCTTACAAGACTAAAACGACAAGAATCTGCCCTACGTTACAGACTACTACAACATTTACTAGACAAACGTTCAAAGATCACAATTAATTACGAAAGACACATTGACATGACGGTGATGAATAGGTCTAGTTATTTGAACGTAAGGAGTTGAGCTTTACGGCTACACTAAACCATCTAATTTATCTCTTATCCAACCTTTGCAATCCAAAATCCTTCGAAAAGTCTTCAATGTTCCTTACTTTGTCAACTATAAACTTATCCATAAAGATCTTAATGTTTCACATTTTACTGATTAAGCCCAAACCTAATACCTATTTTTTCATAGCAAAATCCGTAGCCACACTAATCCACTAGTCTCTCAGCCTGCTTCCCACTCCATTACCGATAATCCTCCGAGGCGCCTGAAAAGAAGACTGCCTCGAGACCTTCTAGTGTAGAATTTTTATTCAAGTGCTACTGATGAGTAGTTCTTTTCAAGTTTTGACATTTCAATGTAATCATTATCAACACATTTACTTGATGTATATATTTTCTACAGTTGTATATTTTAATAAACGAATTTAAAAATATATATATTTTAGCTGTTACTATTAAGTATTTTTTAGTAATATTTTATTATTTTTTAAATTTATATATTTTATTTATAGAAGAAGATGATGAGGGGTGCAGTCAAAGAGGAGCACCACGTCTAAGTAGAAATACTTTAATACGTGCCCACGTTTTGACCTGTCTTACAGGTCTTCTTCAGGGCCACTGAACCACACAGGTGAGGAGACGAACGATGACCCAACAGAGTTTTTGTTTGACTGCATCCCTGCCTGATCATCTTCTTCTCCCTTTATCATAACAGTCAACTATACGTTAATCATTATTTCATTTATATACTGTATAGTTTATATTATTTATGTTTACCATAGTTTTTTCTGTTCCCTTTTTTCTTTCCTCTTTTTCATTTATTTCTTATTGAGCATAATGTCTGATTGTAATATAAAGTCATCCATAATATTTAATGCACATATATATATATATAAAACGAACAAAATAATAATAAATTATAAAATATTGCTTGCTTATAGAATAAACATTTTATTGCAATAATGCCCAAAGCTCATGGGAGAACAGGTCACATATTTCCAAGAGTTAATAATTTCATTCATATTTAGTCATACTTTCATAATTATTAAATCCATTTATTCACGATTGATGAATTTGTTTAATCATTACATATGTTTATAGGAATATTATATTACATTTTTAGAACTAAAACAACACATTGTATGCTCTAATGAATTTTCCTCTGAGAGATTCAATATTTGTTAAGACAATGCCAGAACCGATCTTCCAAACAATGTAACAGAGAATAAAACACAAAAGAGAGACGGAACTCTTCTCTAGAGGGAATATAAACTACAATTCTATTGGTCACGGTCGGATGACCTTGTGGAACATGACCAATGGGCGGCGGCCTTATCTCTTTCCATAATGCTTCCCAGTGGCAACATGCAGCAAACCACAGCACAAAGGCACCCTCCCCAGTCAGCTCGATATCCGCCCACCATTAATTCTTCAAACCATAGGGAAACAGAAAAAAAAAACTCGCTTGTCCACATACATATCCCTGTTGTTTTTTGTTATTTTTACATTTTCATTATTTAATATCAAACGTGTTTAAAAAAAAAAAGAAACAACCTATGTAAATTAACAACTAATTTTTACATTTCTTTATTAACTAACAACAAATTTACAATAAATTGAATCATTCAAAACGGATTATCTGCATGTTTCTTATAATCGAGACTTTTCCCTCTTACTTAATGAGATATGGTAAGATATGCTGGAACTCTCCACTCGTGAGATTTAGATTCATAACTTTAGATAACTAAAAACATTTTTATTTTGATTAATGTATTTTACTATTAAATAGGTACATAGTTGTACAATCTGTTTACATAGTCATGTTAACCGTGCAAATTAAATGGAATTACAATAATTAACTTTTATAGTTTTAAAATTTGGGTATCAATATAGAGGAGGACGCGCAATCAAATCGGCGCTACCCGCAATTCCCTACAAGATCGATTCTGACTCACACTTCGAGTTTCACATTTTATTTATCGACAGCTGTTTCCTATATCCTCACATGCTAACATTCATATCTACAGTTTTAACTTGGATTGTGTTGTTTAATGTTTTATAATGATATTTAGTCTTCTTGTAAAAATGTGAACAGAAGTTAAAAACCTGAGATTCAAGATGGATTTAATGTTTTATATATAGATGTTTTCTTATTCCCTCTACCCTAATAAGTAAATGTGTTACGCAAGTTGTGATCATTTCATTAGTGTCTACAAGTATTTAGTGTTTTATATATTTATATTTTTTTTATTTCCACTTCCCTTATGTGTGAAATTTTCATTGTACATATTGTGTGAATGGATACTTCGTCATCCAGATTACTTATTACCATAATGTGAGACAGATTATAATGTAAATTTTATAAAACACCTTGATATAAAAATAAATGTGAGAAAGTTTATCGGAAGTTTTATATTTTCTTATTTCCACTTAATGTACAGAAAATACAGTAGAAATCAACAACATAGCATTTAACATGTATTTTGTGTTTTATGTAATTTCTTATTTCCGCTTCCCTAACGTGAGAAAGTTTATCAGAGTTTAACATTACTTGTGATTTAGTACAATATTATTTCTAATAAAAAATAATATTACTTAAACATGTATTGTTTTATATTTTGATATTTACATATTTTCACATAATTGTTTTTTATTTCTCATTTTAATATGAGAAGGTATAACAGAAGTTAATATTTGTCAGAAAAGGGATTTCCAGTTTGGGTGTTAATAAAAGAGAATAAGTTTCCCCCTCGAAAAGTAGCGAGTAAAACTAGTAATGGGTCGTTCTGGGTGGAACGGAACTTGGAACTGGTTCCAGCTTTGAATCGGTTTCGAACGAAACGAATCAAACAAGTTTTTTGTTCCACATGAAACGAAAACCAACGCCAAAACATCTCTCGTTTCGTTCCCTCGGTGTAGTAAAGTTCTGATTGCATCTCTGGTTTCGTACCACCGAAGGTCGTTTCGACTGCTTTATCGCGTTGACTCTGCCGCTCTTGATTCGCCCCACCACATCGTGCATGGGCATCTTCAAAATAAACCGCTTTCTTTGAAATTTTCTATTCTTCCGATAGAGCTTGGTTTTTTCTTTCAGATGCAGAGAAATGAACCACACAAGGTTTTACCGCATATGTAATTAAATGATTTTTTCACTATTTGTTCAAAAGCTAATGGAGCTTTCACAAGAATTGATTACTCCTTTTTTCTCGGAACCAATGTAATAGGAAAATTCTCGCTCAATCGTGTATTTAAGATAACTTTTTTTCCAAAAAATAAAAAATTCTTGATTGGAATAAATCTATTTTAAAAGTATACATTTTTTGGTAACGGTCGGGTTAAGAGCAGACACCAAACTGGCCTCACCCGCGCTAAACCGACCAGTTCGATCCTTACGCTTCACTTCGAGTTTACATTTATCGATAGCTCTTTCCTATAACCTCACATGTAAACAATCACTTCTACAGTTTCAACTTGGATTGTGTTGTTTAGTTTGTTATATTGATATTTAGTCTTCTTAAATGAAAATAAGTGAAACAGAAGTTAACAAAATGAATTTCATAAAGGATTAAGTGTTTTATCAATTCATGTTTTCTTATTCCCTCTTATCTAATGGGTAAAAGTGTTACAAAACTTAAGAACATTAATTTGTACATGGATTTGTTGTTTTATATATTTTTATTTGTTGTATCAATTTAAGTGATAAAATTTCAGTAGGCATATTTTGTGAATGCATTCTTTGTCATCCATAATACTTATTGCCCTAAAGTGAGACAGATAGTATAATTATTTCAATAAAACATATCAATCTAAAAATAAATGTGAGAAAGTATAGGTTTCATAAGTATAGGTTTCATATTTTCTTATTTCCACTTCCCTTGAGAAAACATAGCAGAAATTAACATCATAACCTTCAATAAGGATTCTGTCTTATATCATATCCCCTATTACATGGAGAATGGACAATGTGAAAATAATCACAGATTAAGAGGTAAATGACATTATATAATTGTAAAACTATTGGTGTAATGTTATAGATTAATGTATTTTAAGAAGCCTGATGATAGAGCATTTTCTCTGAAACATGTAGCTACAAATGTTAAATAAATGGGAGTTATGTGAAATAAATACTTAAGGATTCTGTCTTTTAAATATTTATAATTTGTTATTTACACTTCCCTCACATCACAAAGTTTATCAGGAATTAACATTACTGGCGGTTTAGCTTTATATAAATTCTGATTTAATATAAAATTAATTCAAAATTGATTTAGTGTCTTATATTTTGACATTTCTTATTTCCACTTCATTATTTTCTTATTTCTCATTTTAATATCATAAGGTAAACAGAAGTTATTATTACTTTGAACAGGGATTTAAAGTTTCTCTCTAAATAAATGAGAATAACCTTCCCCCTCTAAAAGTAGCGACTAAAACAGCGAAATAAATCGGAAGAAGGTAAGAATCGATAAAAGGTATTCTCGGCGGGCGTAGGAGCTGCCTCCTCTTAACCCGACCGTTACCCATTTTTTTTAATAAGTATACTTAGCTAGTGAAACCTTCTTAATATTACAGTACTAATACAATTTTTAGTTATAAAATAGAAGGAGGAGGTTAACAGCTCGAATTCACAAGGAATGGAACAAAAATGCATGGTATATAGGTAGTAGGTTAGTCAAACTGATGAGAAACGAAAAGTGGAACGGAACGAAAACTGGAACTGGTTCCAATAGTGAAACGGAACGTAAAATCTCATTCCACTTCTAAGTCGGAGCGGCCAAATTCTCTAACTAAAACATCGAAGTGAACCGGAACAAAGTTAGAATCGATAATGAAAGGGTGGAGCGCCTCGTCGATACAGGTACCAAAATTTGTAATTTCATATTAGTGGAATGCCATTTAAACACACTCATTAAGTGTTGTTGGTTTTTTTTAATTGGTATTAGATTGTGAGGTTACTGTGTATAGTAGAACAGTTGCATAAAGCAAACTTCAAAGACTTCAGTAGCTCGATTAAACTATTAATAAAAAGTAATTTGTAATCTTCTTAACGAATTAGTCCACAGTGAAATATAATTAGGATATAAATTCCAAGTATTGAACGGTGTCAACGACAAGTGCAAAGAAAGAGATCAAATACAAAGCCGACATCAAAAGAAATCCTAGAGGTGTTGATTATTACAATGGCATTGCTTATCTCCATCAGAGAATGGCTTCACAAAAGACCCCCTTCCTTTGCCGCCTTTGGGTTTCCAATCAACTCCGGCCCCAAAGAACTCTTCGGAGTATAAAACTCATTAGGGGTAAGCTTCGTGACAAGATCTAACATAATCTTAATCTTTCCTTAAAAAGTTAAGTCTGTTTTTGCTGAAAAGTTTAGTAGAAAAAAGTTTAAACTCGCATATATTACTTAGATAACGTTTTGTTAGGGAAGGAGAGGGATGTTTTCATTGATAACCATTCAAGACAAAAAACACGAAAAATGAATAGAGAGGAATAGATTATTTGAATTGTTTATCGTTTGTAATTTTAATATTAAGTCTCTGTATTTTAATATTAACTTTAAAGTTTTTAAATGTTTTATCGGTATCTGTAAATAGATTGAAGCGGACAGCCCAAGAGAAAAAAAAATTAGAAAATGTTCGCTAAAAATCTTTTAGAAACGTTCATCAGTCGATTTTAATTTTTTTTTATATTGTCTTCCTTCCTCAAACAAATTGTTTAAACACATATATCATAGCTGAATTATCAATTACAGTTTGAATCCCACCCTATTGATTTGTAGACAACAGCTGATCGAGCACAGTATTCGATGGACCATTCCTTATCCAATCCTCGTTCTTCACGTATTCCATTCCTTCCCCCACCTGTCGTTGCCATACTTTTTCTATCTTTAAATCCTGCTTAATCAATCACCAATCCTTCAAGATGTCTAATTATTACAATTTGATTTTAACATATTACTCAGTAATACTTTGTAAATGTGTGTAGAAGGTTTATTCTTTTAAGTATCAGTCTTCAGATTTTATAAAAGTTAAAAAATCAATAATAATAATAGGCTTTATTGGCATAAATATTTTGACAAAAGCCTCTCACATAAGGAGGAATTTAGAAGTTGGCTACAGCATAGAAACAAAAAAGATATGTATACATCAGTTGCAAATATCACATACTTTAAAATAATAACACTTTTTAATTAAAATAACAATTTATGGCTCAAAATAAAATAAAAAAATAATCAAACAACAAAATTCTTAGAAAATACATTAACATCATATATCAAATTATTTATTACATTTTACATTCCGTTCTATCCTAATCTAAGGATAAAGAATTACACATTTTATTAAACAGGAGAAAAAAAAAAAACCTATACTCATGGGATTTTAGATTCCGTACTTAGGGAAGGATGTTCTGTTACAAAGAGTATATTTTTGCCTAAATCACGCTCAACCGTAAGATTTTTTCACCACTTAAGGGTGTTTCCCGACCTCGAAGTCGATCCATGACTGAAATAACAATGTAAGTTTTTAGCCTTATTATCGCGCCTTCCGTGATGAGAAAAAAAAAAATTTATTCTGCAGCAATTAGCACCCGATTGTAATTTATAATAATAAAATTATAAAATTTAAAAAATTACAAATAAAATAAACCTTCACTACTACTAACCATATAGGATTCAGTATACGGAAAGGAAGTGTTGTTTCGATACTAACATTTATTCCAGTTAGTGATGTGGTCAACATCTACGTTTGTTTGTTTGTTTATTTCGTTTAACGTCACTTTATGCTGCTATGGCTAATCGGACGATGCTACGGTGGGAGTCCTAAATTTTGCCTATCCAGATATAATTAGGATAGGGATCTTTAACGAGTATCTGACATCGCACAGGCTCGGGACCCCCATTTTACGTCCCTTCCGAAGGTCGGCATAGCTAAGGATTGTTTACTCCCTTTAAAAAATCCTAAGGTCATCTGCCGGACTGCGAACCCGCGATCTTGGGTTTAGTAGGTTGCTTTGCTAACCACTACACCACAGGTGACCCCGTCAATATCTACGTATGACTGAAATAAAATAAAATATACTATCTGCATCACATACAAGAATTAAAAGGCAAGAAACTGATCAACGTTTCCGACATTTACTAGACAAGCGTTCAAAGCTCCCAAAAAATTACAAAAGACTTATTTAGATGACAGTAATTAGACTCATTTGGACATACGGAGTTGAGCATTGGGACTCAACTAAACCTTTCAATTATCTTTGTATCCAATCCATACAATCCAATAGTGTTCGTAAAATTCTCAATGCTCCTTATTATCTTAGAAAAAACTTATACATACAGATCTTAAGGTTCCAAATTTACCTGAACCTTTCCTTTCATATTAAACTCCATACCCACTCGAATCCACTAAGCTTCCAACTTATTTTACAATTAATTTCTAATAATTCTCCTAGGCGTCTGTAAAATGTAAATCTATTGAAGTGCTACAGTAAATAAATATAGAAATCTGAGATTGGTAACGGGATTTTTCAATCACAGATCACCAAAAAAGTCAAATATGGATCCCACTGGGTCTTTTCTCGTATTCCATGAGACATAAATCCTGAGGCGAGTACGTATAAAAGACCGTTTGCCTAAGGGTTCCTGCATTATATAGAAGGACCCTATTTATTTTTCGTCCGGGAATATACCCGTGGGATGAGTGGGCTAGAACAACAGGCTCCAGGGAAATTTTTGTTAAAAAAAAAAAAAGGGGGAGGTACAAATGAAATTTTCTTCCTCCCTCTCTTCGAATCAAGTGCCCTTGTATTATTTCTCTACCTGAGCGTAATCATCCTCTAGGGCTGAGAGAATTCTTTGTAAACAGTCTCACTCTCCCTCCCCCCATTCCAACATTCACGGTTTACAAAAATACATATAACTTTTTGGACTCAAGGAATGAGAGCAAGAGGATTTCACAACTTTTATCCCGAAGGGGAAAATTAAAAGAAATATCTTTTGAAATAATTGAACAGATGTCTCAAAGAAAAAGAAGAAGTAGAATGCGGTTAGTTAATTCAGACTATTGTTTGCCTTTCCGAGATTTATATTTCTAAAGCCTCTAATGATTTATAAGGAGTGTTCGAGAATAAAACAATGTCTAAGTCCTAATTTAGTATGTTGCTTGCTCAGCTTTTTTGTGCTGCCTTTAGCAGTATTTCTTGTCGTAGTGAGGGAGCCGTTTGATTCTCATTAGTCAGAGAATTTAAATAACAACAAATATTTGCACCTTAGTTTAGAACTTTTATTTGCAATCAAGTAACAGCATTTTTTAAAATCCAAATTAATTTTATTATGGTATAATTAATCTCAATTATTTAAGGACGAAGCTAATTAGGGTAATCGGCCATTAAACAAAATCAATTTTATTTTAATTTATACTTGCCCTCTTGTGTACAATACAAACAAAAAACCGCCAAACCTTAAATCAAAAAATTATACAACTGTAGTCACCACTTAGAAGGCAATCTGAATTAAAAGAGAAATTTGCTATTTACACATAATTACTAAATCCCGTTAGGACTTAAGCTAATCAGATTTTTTGGAGATAAAAAAATACACATATTCAAAGACTGCAGTCTTTTCACTCAAAAGCTCTTAGGCTCATCACAAAATCTCTTTGATATGTTGTCAACACAAATTTACATACTGGAGTATACCAAAAGTAAACGAATACATAAAGACTCACTACAAATTATTCCACCAAAATGTACAAGGACACAGAAACTAACAGAAGCTATGGCCACCATCACCTATACACCTGAAAACCAAAAAGAATACTGAAAAAAAAGGTGGATGAGAGATCAATTTTCCTAAGCTTTCTTGACGAATGGAATGCAATAATTATCTCAGGGAATCGGTCTCCCTCATGCTTGGCATCTTTTATACATTTTTTATCTAGCCAGACATTCCGCCGATTGTATATACATATTTTGATAGGTGTGGATAAATAAATAAAGTTAAAGAAAAAAAAAAGTTTTAACTTTCTAAATTGATTTTAGATGACAACACACCACAAAATTGCATTCATCTTCATATTTACTTTATATTATTATTAATAAGATATTTGTTTTTTTTTAAAAATTCAGTTACCATAATTTATTAAAGGGTCAGGTTATAAATTTAATATTTAAAAAAAAAAATACATTATATAATTATTTTTTCTAATATTAAAATAGTCGAATCAAATTATTAGTTGAATTAATTGATTTTATTTTATTTTTTATTTATTTATTTATTTTTTTAAACACTAATATGGTTTAAACTGAAATATAGGTAAAGCACTAAACTGAAAACTAGTTCGTTAAATAGTGTTATTAAGGCTGATTTCCGATAAAATTTGTTAAGCATTTTCCACTACTCTATGTATGTATAAGATACTCTCTATCAAAAACTATTTTTTGAGTCGTAACATATAAAGTGTTTGTATCGTTTTCTTAATTTCTTTAGTTGGTATTGTTTGTAAAAAAAATTCTGTTTTGATTATTTGAAACCTGAAGGCAAAACAACGAAAAATAGGTAAAAGAAAAATTAATTTTAGTTAAACTATCAGACCCTGCCAAAGTATCACAGATAATAAATATGGCATTCAGTGGAGATAAACTGGGCAAAAGAACAATATACGGTTGGTTCTAAACATTTTGCAAGAGAGATTATTTTCTTACCAACAAGGGAACCACTTAGTTAACCTTTTTTAGGTCAAGTTTGCACCATAATTCGATAGATTGTTTGGATGGCCCCCATAATTCAAAAACATTAAATAAGGTTAAAAAACAAATAAATTGTAATAAATAAATATATATATATTTTTTTTACAGATTTAATTAATATTAGACTAATAAAAAATAAATAACAGTGAAATTTAAATATGTATCCTTGCCCTTAAAAGGGTTAAATAAATAAACACCTTAACAAACCCAATTCATACCAGGTTGTGATGTCCGAGTGAGTTCGGGATAATCTCAGAGAATTCGGAGACACAAAGTCGTGGGTTCGATTCCAACTAGAGACGGTTATTGTTGTTGAGACGGATGACGTAGTGGTCTCGCAAAATGGAAATTAGCCTTTCCATTCTCCAAGAATTCAGCCTATAATAGGCTGGTAACCTGTTCTTTCTGCCAAGTTCGTAGTATAATAACGGTAAGCCCCAAAAAATAGATTACATAGTTTTGAAGGGGTTGAAACCGAAAAATATTATGGATCCATCACTAATGGATGGAATCTGACAAGTTTTTTCCAAAAAAGACAAAGCAGAACTCCAAAAGATCCACTAAACCGCGTTACCAGTATTAAAAGGGAGTCGAGGCAGACTGGGACTATGTAACCGCAAACGCTTTGGGCTTGAGTTGAAAACTAGTCATTTCCAGAACTTTAATTTAAAAAATTACGATACTGCGCCGGGCTATTGCACTTTAAACATTCAAGGATCAGTGGATACAGGGTAAACTAAGCAAAAGACTGTTGTACATGAAACATAAAGAAAGTTAAAAAAATAAATAATATATTGAAATATATGCAGAATGTTAATGCCCCCACCTATTATGGATATATGTATTTAGATAAACGCATCAGACTAAATAATATCGAAACGACACAGTTGAGTCATTTCATTTCGAAAACAAACCACAGTGTGATTGTAGGACAAAGCATCTACCGCAAAGTGGTTCACCATATTGTCAACAAACAAAACAAGCTCTGCGGTTTGGGATTTTAGTTCAAACACACTCCAGCAGGCTACTGTTGATATTCCAGAAAATTGAATAGTTTTTTTTAAATAGTGCGATAGCCATTTGAATATGAGAAAATCGCGCATATTTTATTTTGATATAAGTTCATTACAAAATTTGGTGACGACGTAGAAAAACTGTTCCAATCATTTTCCTGTCCAAAATACATTTTTCTCGGTTGTGACCTTCTTTCGATTTATTTCGAAGTTTAAGTCACTACTTTTCGAGGGGGGAGGTTATCCTGTTTTATTTACACAAACACTAAATCCATGTTCAAAACTAATGTTATTTTCATTTACACCAATCAGCCAATGTTGAAAGTAACATTGTTATCTCCTAATACAGTTTCTCACATAAGTGAAGAGGGAATAAAAATATATCAACATAGAAAAGACTAAACCCATGCTGCAATTGAGGTTATTAAGTTACACCTTAAATTTCAGAAGAGGAACAAATAAAATACATATTTAAACTATTAGACCAATCGATTTTTAAAAAAAAATAAACAAATAAACAGGTAAATTTCACAAAACGGTATGTATCTACCATTTTTTCACATGTAGTTAGGACTCATAAGGGTAGTAAATCTATGAGTGCAACCCTGAAAATCTAGTACGATTTTTGCAGTACTCGTAAAAAAGCAAAATTAAACTTATTTCGCTTATATGTAAATATTTTTCTCGTAAAATATGTAAATTTGCTTGACTTAGCTTATTTACAATACTAGTGAGCACTAAATTTGTGACAATTTAATCTTAAACGCAGCAATGTAGATGAATTAGTTTCTGAGAAACAGCTCACCCAAAAATGGTGATTTATTAGAAAATTTAAACATTTTAGATAGAATCAAGTTCACGGCAGCATACTGACGAAAATACTGGTTTCACAAAAATACCTTCTGGAAAGAAATAATTAAATTTAATAAGATTTAATTTATATCTAGACTGTAGTAGACCATAGTTTTCAGAAATCGGAAGAAGTTGTAAAATGCCACAACGTGAAACGTCCGAAAATAATTTAAAATACATACATGCTATGTCAAAAAAATTAAAACATTTTATGAGATACGTTATATGCGAAAAAATGAAAACATTGCTAAAATTTCGAGGTATTTCGAGTACTACAAAAATCGCACCAGCTTTTCAGGGTTGCAAATTTAGTTTATGGGTCCCAATAGCATATTAAAAATGATAGATACTATTTAGCGAACTTCGGTGTATAAATCGACTGGGCTGTATTTTTAAGTAAGTTTATAGACCAGGTTATAGGAAAGAGCTATCGATTAATGAGAAACTCGAAATGAAACACTAGAATCGATCTGTGTTGTGCTATGCCGGCTTGAAGAGTTTGGTAGAGCAGTCATTCGATATAATCTAAAATTTTTAATTTTTTTTTTTTTTTAAGGCAGATGTCTTTTATTCACTGAAAACATAAAGAAAACCCTTTATTTTCATTCATTTTGATGAGATTTTGTTTCCCAAAATTTGTCCTAATAAATGGGAGGGAGAGTTCTTAATTTATCACTTGGCCGAGCGGAGGCGACCCCATCCATAACAGTCACCGAAGCCATTAAACACTATCTGCCAGTCACTGTTTGTTTGTAGCTTAATAAACGACATTTTGTTTTCCAACGGAGGTTCCTAATGGCGAAACCTTGTTCCATCTCAGCGCAACCTGCTAATTTAGTTGAGTCAAGTTCATCTAACCACGCGAGAAAACATTAACTTATTTATAAGTAAAGAATCACATAAGTATCCAAAACTCGAATAAATATAAAATATTGGAACAAAACATAGATAATTCCAAATTATTTGTCCGCATGAATCTATGAGGAGGAGACTTTTCAATATATCCCTACATTATCCTTTAGTTGCTTGACCGTTAACTATTATGCATTTAGCTCTTTCATACAAGAAAATAAGATCCAAATTACAATAATATATATAATATTGTTATTAATTTTATATGAAAATCCAAAATATTGAATATATTGGTAAAAAAAAAAGAAAGAAAGAAAGTTGAATAATTTTTATTCTATAAATTACATTTTAAAATATATTACTCATACCATTCTTAAACCTGGGTGGGTTTCATTCAGAAACCTAAATTTTAGCCCATCTGTGTGTATTAAGATTTATTTTGTGAGGAACCCACGAAATGAATCTTGACCTTCTTACTATGGCTTGAATAGGTTGGTAACCTGTAGGATAACCCCTCCTTCCTGCTCTAGTTGGAGTTCATAATGACGTTAAGCCCCAATAAACGACAAACATTCTGACACTTATGTACATGGACCTTTCAACTTGACTACGGGGGCTGCAAAACAATCGAATATACAACGTATTCAATCCTTCCTATTCATAGTCCTCCGAACAATTGTAACTGTTCCATATAATGTCTGTAACAAAGCTCTACACAATGATTTCTCAGCTCTACACAATATACCTTTTGTTCTCGATCTCAAAACCATGAAATTTTAGAAATTCCACCAAAACCTCTCCAACCCTTTAGCTCATTGATTTTCCAGTTCCGCAGATCCTGATAAACCACCTCTCAGATTAAAATAGCAGTGGCCCCGAGACGTATTTTAATTATTTATTATATTGGAGTTCTGACAATAGTCATTTTATCCGCTCAATTTCTGATCGAATGTGCCATAGCGCTCTCTCTTCCTTAGCCTCCAATAGTGATGCAGCTGAAAAAGTAGCGGTGGGATCTTGTGTGATTGTATTTAAATTTGTTTTCTTGCATTTCAGTTTATTATTAATTTATTTTAATTACTATTTATTACAGTTTATTAATTAAATCTTTTTTTTCACGGAACGGCCCCTGGGACCACGCGAATATCATGAGAGCAACACTTGTTCTTTGCTCTTCGCTTGCTTCTTCTTCTTCCACATGTTTTTCATGAACTCTAAATGCTTGAGCTTTCTCTACTCAGTCCATGCGGAAACATCCTCGCGGGATGTTTCCTCTCCAAAAGAACCCTCGCCCCTGCCAGTGTCTTCCTATACTCGTCGCCCCTTTCGAGGCAGTCCTGGTCTCCCAGACCTATCTAGTTCAGATCACTTCTCAGTTGTCTAAGGTTCCCATTCGAGACTTTTTATATCTTCGAAAAGATCCGATGGTTCAACCTGTTGGGGCTCATACTTACCATGTGCCCATAAAACCTTAACCTCCTTATTCTGATGTCCGACTCCAGATCCGTTGTATCCTTGTAAATTTCTTTGTTCGATTTCAACCTGCAACCCTCTTGTGTTCTTCTGGGCCCATGTATTCTTCTCAGGATCCTCCTCTCAATTTTCAGGAGCTTTTCTAGACTGAGGAGGCACGAGGTCTCCGTCCCGTAGAGAATCACCGGTTTGACGACTGTGCTGTAGTGTCTTACTTACAGTTTATTTTATATTGTGTATAGTTTTGTTTTTTTTTAATTTAATTTGTTTTCATTGCACAAATTTCGTGAATGGACTCTTTATCGTCCATATTACGAATTTCTCTAAGTAGGACATATTGTAATATTTATTTAATATAACACTTATATATCTCTCAATACTTGCACCATCCAACTATGACTGTTTAGACATAGCAGATAAGAGAATTTAGACGATTTCTTAAGAAAAAACAAACTTGAAAGACTACCACTGATATGGAGATATTGTTTTCTCAATTATTTTAAAATTAATACAATTTGGAGGAAGACGAAGAAGAGTTGCATTAAGTGGGATCAGAGAATAAACGTTTCGGTAGGGTATCTAAATAGATAAATCCTTACTCAGTAATTTTTCAACTAGCGTTCCCTACCTTCGTGTTCCATGGATATATCTAAACCACAACCTAAATTTTTTTTAGGTTTATAAACCTTTTTTGAACAAATAGGAAAAATTTATTCTCAATTCTATGTTTTAGACATGCGCATTATTGCGATTTCTTTGGTATTCCCAGATCAAAAAGTTCTATTTCTTTCAATAACTATTCTTTAAACTTTAAAGTCCTTACAATCCAAAATCCTTCGAGAAATCCTCACTGCTCCTTACTTTGTCACTAATCAACTTATCCATTAAGATCTTAATGTTCCATATGTTGCTAATTTATCCCAAAACAGATACCTATCCTTTCACAGTAAGCTCCATAACACTCAAATCCGTTAGTTTCTCAACTTGCTTCCCACTCCATTCCTGATAATCCTCCGAGGCGTCTGAAACGAAGATGGTCTAGAGACCTTCTAGTGTAGAATTTTTTAATGAAGTGCTACTAGTATGTAGTTCATTTGAAGTGAAGAAAATTTAAATGAATTCACTGAATTATAAAAAAATAAGCATCCCGGTCGTAGCTTCGCCCGCTCTCATAAGTGAAGAGTTTGAACAATTGTTACTAATAATTGAAGTTTTACTTATCCATAAAATTTTTGTATTGGAGAAAACATACAAAAAGGAAAAAAATAATTCATAAGATATCTGAATATACTATACTTTGAGTTTCGCATCCCAAAATTATGAGAATGATCTAATTGTTACGGGTTTCATTTCTGTAAAACCTTATATGTTGTTGTCCGTGGGAGAAACAATCAGCCCAAAGATCCACCACAACGTTTTTCCAATTCTAGCCTTGATGAATAGTGATTTGTTAATAGTAATAACAAAAGAAAGTTTGATTGGAAATTTTAATAGTTTTAATTGAAACGGTAAATTAATATGAATTGTAGGTATTCTACGAATAAATGCAATTTCTCCGGATACTGCTCCAATGAGAATTTTGCCTCTTTGATATTTCCACGCATAGATGTAATTTTTAACAAGGTACCATTGCCGTTATTAGGTGGTTGAAAGTCACATAAAAAACATAATTGGAAATCCACGTATGAGTTGGTATTCATTATATTATTAGCGATACATCGGTCGTTTTATATTTAACTTCACGTGTTATATTTATAGCTTGGAATAATAAATTTAAAATAAAATAATTATTAGTTTCAAGCTCAAGATGATACAGTACCATTGAAACCTCTCTTACAAAATGGCGCTCTCCACCTATCGGTTGATTTTCAAACTTTACTGGAATCCACTTAATTAATGGAATTTCAATAAACTTAAGTTGAAAATAACCTTCCTTGAACTATGAAGAAGATGTGGTTAAAAAGTACAGATAGGTTCAGCAGTTTTTGTGGTTAGTGATCACAAACTGAAAATGGCTTGACCTTTTATATAATAACCAGCATCCCCGTTGCGGTTTCGCCCACTCTCATAAGTAAAGAACTTATATAATTTATACTAATAATTAAAGTTTCCTTTTATTTATCGACACAAATCTTGTATTGAAGCATGCAATTGAGCATTATGTCTTCAATGATATTCACGCGTATCTGTAATTTTTAACTTGGTTAAAATTGAACAGATTAAGTGGTTGATGATCATATAACAGCATAATTAGACATACAATTTTAATTTTAATGTTTGAGTTAGTAATCCAGATGGACAGAGACTATTAATAATGGACTTCATTATCAATGCTTACAACTAAAGACAATGATTCATATTTTTACAAACCATATGAAAAATAAAAGAGTAGACATTTTGATTTAGCAGATATAAATTTATTGATTTCATCTAGTTTGGTTTCTAATTCCTAGCTTAGAAACCTAGCTTAGGTTGATTATCAAACTCACGGCGCTCCTCATATTTGTCGCTTTTTTTAATGGCAATTCAATTAAATTTTATTATTGCTAAACCTCGAACTATGAATATGATATAGTTAACATTTGGTACAGATTGGTTTAGTAGTTTTTGCTCTTAGTGATCACAAACGGAAAATTGCTTGTCCTTTCATATAATAATATATAAATATAGATATATATTTTTATCTCTTTTTACATTTAAAAAAAAATACAATCTGTTTGATATTTTTCGTTTATAATAGTCATAAATTATGAAATATTTTATTAATTTAAGATTTTGGGGAAGGATTTAGCTCCTCTCTACTCCCCTATGACTACAAAAGAGGAGCATAAGCTGATTATGATTTATTAGCTCTACCCTATTCATGTTTTATACACAAGACATCTAGTAAAAGAGCATTAAAAAACAATTAAATTAATTGTTTAAACAGCAATAGAATAGAATAGAATAGAATAGAAATAAAACTTTATTCTGGGACAAAGTCCCTTCAGAATAACATTAAATAAAAGAAGGAACGTTGGAATGCACTACTTCTGTGGGATGGAGTATAGAGATCGGAAAGACGAGATCTTGTATGCAGTGATTTGATAGCGGACTTGAATTTCAGGTTACTGTAAATAAAGGGAGTGTTGATAACTTGGAATAGGTAGACGCCTAGGAAGTATTTTCTGCGGAAGGAGGGGAAAAGCCAATTTAACTCAGTGTAGAGATGCGAAACATGGGAACGTCTCGAGGTTCCGAAGACAAACCTAATGAAGCAATTTATGATGCGTTTTAATCTGTCCTCAAGAACCGTCGAGAGCCCACCATATATCACGCAACCATAGTCGAATTGGGGGAAGATAAGGGAGGATACTAGGAGTCGGCGTGTGGGTAGGGGAAGGAGGTGACGGGAGCGGTGAAAAAAATAAGTATACAAAATAACTTCGGGTGATTTGTGCAATATGAGATTTCCGGGAGAGGGTTTGATCAATGGTTAAGCCTAAATTTTTAACAGAGGAATGGGAAGTTATTGGATGACCATTAAGGAATAATGTGGGAAAGTTGGCATTTGAATGGAAAAGGGAATGTGATCCTATGGCAATTGCTTGAGTTTTAGCTGCGTTTAACGTTAATTTGTTCAGATTTTCCCAGGCACAGATTTCGTCTAGGTGTTCCTGAATTTTGGAAAACGCAGCTAACATTTCGGATGGAGGAAAGGAGAAGTAAATTTGGAAGTCATTGGCGTAAAGATGGTTGGAACAATGGTAAATTGAATGGGGAAGATCATTGAATTAAACAGGGAAGATGTAGGAATTAAACAGTAGAGGGGAAATGCTCGAACCTTGAGCTACTCCTGATTGTAGAGTGAGGAAAGAAGATAGGCCTTGGTTAGGGGTGGCGACTGCTTGGGTGCGGTAGGAAAGGAATGATTGAAACCAAAGGAGAGCGCTGTAGGAAAAGTTAAATGATTTTAATTTGGAAAAAAGAATATTATGGTCTAAGGAATCGAATGCTTTAGAGAAATCAAGGAGGATTAGGATGGTCAGTTCTTTTTTATCCATCGCTGTTTGGATGTCAGTAATAATTCTGATGAGGGCGGATTGCGTTGAGAAGCCGGTACGCAAACCAGAATAGAAGGGATCGAGTAACTTGGAATCTTCTAGAAAATTGGAAATTTGGGATGTGCAATATGTTAATTGTTTGAGTTTAAGCATTATATATCATAACTACCAATAGAACAATCAAAGTAATATTCATAAGATCCTTTCACAAAGTTAAAGGTAAGATAAAAAGAAATATGTATAGCTTAATTATTTTCTTTACATTTAAATTGCAAATCCATTTAAATATAGATTAAAATGTGACCTTTTTTTTTTTTTTAATTTAGTTATTATTTACTCTACTGCAAAATGAAGATAACTAATGATGTTTTTGATTAATTGATGAAGTGATATTAGAGAGATTCAATTACTAAATAGCATACATCACAACCGTTATGAACAACACAAATATTAACCCTAATAAACGAGATTTAGAAATCATGAATCTTTTTTAGGAAATATGTTATATGGTATTAAGTCTAGGATTGATGTTTAAATTAATCGCATAAATAAATATAAATAAACACATAATTTACTAAGCACTTATGTAACAAGTTTATGGTTAATATATAACTACAACTATATTTTAATATTTTGATGAATAATATCGAATCCTGTTGAAAATTAGAATTTTCAATTACCTATCAAAGTAATTTCAATTATCTAGGAAAAAATAAATAATAATGAACTATTACCTTATGTCAAACTTTTTCAACAATTTTAACTATACTTCAAAAAAATATATAAAATTTCAGACATTTTTTTTTTTTTTTAATTTTTCAAGCATAAAAACCTATTTATTTAAAGAAAATCATTTGGAATGCTTTTAGGAGTAAAAAACACACATCCTTTTACACATTTAACAAAGTTTTGATGTTTCGGCCTGCTTTGCAAGCCTTCTTAATGGCAATAAATAGAAAGAAAAAAACAATAATAAAACAAAACAAAAAAGGGTAATAAACAAAATAAATAAAATAGAATGGAAAAAAAATATTAGAAAAGTTATAGAAAATTTAGTAAGCATTGATGAATATTTTGCTACCTATTTGAATTTTTTTTTTCACTAGTTACTAAACTATTGTCGAATGTTAAAAATTCAGCATCAGTTATGATTCAAGACTAGTCCTCAAATAAAAATTCCAATATAAGTAGCTAATAATTCATCGACCTAATTCAATATTTTTCATTACTTTCATATTATTTGTTATTTATTTTGTTTATGTTTCTCCCAAAACATATACTTGGTAAAAATGTAATATGAATTTATCTACAAATAAACAATAAATAATTATTAATTATGCATTTAAAATTTAACTAACAGCTCATTAAAAAACTTACATATCGATTGATAAAACTACAACCTTTTTATGTTCAAAGCATCTGTTCTTTAGATTTGAATTTAATGAAGGTTGAAAGCAGTAAAATTAAGTAAATCTAATTATTTTAATCACAAAGTTATTAAAGGATTAATAGTGAATTTATTTCTTTTAAGTAATTATTTGTAACAATTAGTTAAATGAAAGTAAATTAAATAAATAGAATAAAATGCTTTTGACTAGATAATAGTATACATTAGCAAACAATTGTTCACCACTAAGGCGGAACTTTATTATGAAAAAATTAAAATTTATAGAAAAATGGAAATAAAATAGTTTATCCATCGATAAGGTTGTTAGAAAAATAATTGTTCAAAAAAGGCTTTTCTACATTATTTATACAATGATTACAACAGCAAGAAACAAATAAAACATAAATATATTATACAACTCTCTAGAGAGGAAATATAAATTAAAGTGAATTAAGTTCCTAAAGCAAACTTCTTCATCAATATTGTATGTTAGGTAAGTCCTTGGATTAATCGACCAAAATGAGTAATAAGTTAGTCTTGGAATAGTTTATATAATAACCGGATTGTCGTTGACAGGAAAGGAGATTTTATTTTTTTAGGTAAATTACATAACTTTACCTAATATATGTTTGTTTTAGCACTTATAATAACTTTTCATTATATTTATTTTTATTGGTATCCTTATAAATCAACTTCATGCTGAAAATAATTAATTACGTTCGTTTTTTGTGTAAAAATGCCAATCAAATGAACTTCTGATTTCTTGAAAAATATTAGTAGAACTTGATTAAGTAATAAGTAAATGAAGAGTAGAGGAAATAAACTAGCCATTTTTAAAGAAATAGCATTAATCTCAGATTTTACAATAAAAATATATAAGAAATAAATATCAAAAATATTCACTTAATTAGAAGGAATCTTAATGAATTATATTATTCATGAAGAAGATATATGCTAGAACGTGCATACTTAAATGAACTTTTTAATTGTAAACATGTAAATAAAGATATATTGGATGAAAAAAATATATTATATCTTTGTTTTTTTTATGAAGTTTGTAATATTTAATAAATTGACACATTTTTCACTGCTATTTATTTTCCTTAAATTATAATTCCACAATAAAAGCGGTCTCTAAAAAAAATAAATAAATGAAGAAAAAAGTAATAAATAGGAAGTATTTCTGTGTAACTAGAATGAAATATCTGTATATAAAACTTTCGTCTTTCTTTTACTGATTACATACTGTCTAAATAAGAATACCTGTAAACTATATGATACTCTCTTAATACAAATCCTCCTATTTTTTAAAAATATTTCAGTTAGAAAATATGGTTGGGGATGAATCCATAATTTATTGTGATTTTTCATTTAAAACAAAAAAGAAAAGAAAAATCAATAAGCCATTTAAGAAACTTTCAAGAGTAAGTTATGTTTTTCTGTTCTTTCTTTTTATTTTTATTTTTTTTTTTAATAATTTTATTTCACTAGCATTTGATTATCTGAAAAAAAAATAAATAAATAAATAAAACAATATTTATTTTAATTAATTAATTTTTATCATTTAATTAAAATGTACAGAAGAATAATAGCTAATGCTAAAAATATATTGGAATAGTTCATTCACTACGAATAATTATTTTACAACCAATGTACTAATGAAAAATTAAATACTAAATCGAATCATTAAAAGTATCAAAATAAATAAAACATATTATTACTCAGCATGAATCTGACATCTGTAATTTGAATTTTTTTAAATATTAATAAAATAGTAATACAAGTATGGAAAGCAACTTTCTTAATACAATTAATGTAACAATTTTACATCCTGAACAAATGGTACATTTATTCAATAAGTAAGACTATTAATTAGTATTGTAATATTTAATGAACTACATTTTTCATTACAAGTTGCATATGAATACTATCAGTAACAATAGTATTCTAGTAATTAAAATAGTTTACTATACACAAACTAATGTTCAATATAATGAAAACCTGTTACAGATTAAATTTTAATGAGGCTTAAAAAAGCATTTCATGAATGCTAAATAAAATGATAATGTTATCATTTATAAAAATAAATATTATTAAATTTATAGTGTTCATTTCTGGCAAGTTATAATTAACATAAAACAAATAATAAATCTTTATTTTCTCAAAATAAATATTTTAACACAATTAAACAAATATTCTACTTACATTTTTACAAACTTAAAATAGCCTCTGAATAAATATATGTTTACACTTTTGCTATTTATATTACAAAAATATCCAATATAAATACATTTTACACAGCCATTATACAAACAAAGTACGAAAATTTATCAACTATCATATTTCCTCATGATTAAGCGAGACATTGAGAAAATAACTAAATAAATATTAGAGGGGAAAAAATAGGACTGCAGAATTGTTAATTATTTACTTTAGCTTGAGTTTTTTGATACTGTTCCTCAGTTAAAGGTTTCTTTATGACAAATACTTGTGTAATATCGTCAAACTCATAGGTACTTTTTGAATATACTTCATTCATTCTAATACCTGAAATGCTTTGAAGTCCAAGGCAAAGAGGAACAATATTCAAAGAAAAAGATTTGGAAGCATTCGATCCAAGGACTCCTAAAGAAATACCAGAAGCACCAATCCATGCAAATTTCGGATACTGCACTAAACACAGATTGATTTCCATAGTATGATCTGAAGTATTTGTAATTCTAAAACCAATTTCAGCTTCTTCACCAATATAGATTATACTAGGAATTTTCTCAATTGATAAATAAAGATCACCAAATTTTTGGGCCAACCTGTTCAATTGTGAAGTTTGAAGACGTCCTCTCTCACCGAAATTAGACCTCCAAACAATATCAAGTTTTCCTATATAAGTAGTATTGTTAAGTTCTTTAATATCACATTTTACATCAGGTCTAGGTTTCGTACAGTAGAGATACTGTTTACTTTCGTTAGGGGCCATGATGTTTAAACTAAGACCATTGTTATTTTCATTTATATTCATTTTTTCAGCATGAAAAATGGGTGAAGTCTCAAGTGAAACATTTTCTAAAACAAGTGATCCTGATGTAATGTTCTGTACTTGGGCTTCTAAACAAACTTCATTTGATTCAATATTATAAATTTTAGTTTTTACATCTAATGGTTTTAGAACCTCAAACTTGAAAAATTTTCTAAATGACATTAAATCACTAGAAAGTGTCGAAGAACAGTAACTTACTTCACATGTTAGAATATGAGGACCGAATTCTTTGACATCGTGATGTATCACTTCATCTACAGTTGCTCCAGGAACCAAATCAGTAGAATTAGGAGGATCACTTGACAATAATATATTACTTGTTCCTGTCTGCAGCGTAGCCTTAAAGGTTACATCTTTTACAGTTTGGTTACTATGATTATGAATGCATATGTAACATGAGAATGTTTCACCAAGGTAAATGCTTCCGAAGCACTGAGGAAGAAGAAGAAATCCACTAGCAGCTATTGTTTCTGAACCAGGGACAGAAGTAACATCATTTTTGAGAAAATCATTAAGCAACGTGCCAGGAAGGTCTTTTTGGTCAGTTGTAACTATTAAAGGGCTAAGAAGGGATGGTCGAGTCAACCGCATAACTTTCAAAGCTAATAAATGTTCAATTTTATCCTTTGAAGTATCCATGATATATATTTATAACAAAATGAAACAAAAATGCCTTAATTCATTTCCTGGACTCACATAGGGTAATCAGAAAATAAAAACGTATAACTATCAAAAATAAGGTTTATAAAACTCTTCCTAAAAATATTCCTTTTAATATAACAGTGTATTTTGTTAGCAACCTACTACTTAAAGTTTAATAAAGAATTGGAATCTAACATCATTATAACACAAGCACAGCCAATAATATTTATAGTTCGAACTTAGCAAAAGTGCTTAAACTGTAAGTTCTTCAATAAAAACACGAAAACACATAAAAATGTTCACTTAAAACTTAACCGATATTTACATCAGTCCTAAGAGAACACTTCACTGCCCTTCGTAACCTACCGCAGTAAGGTTAGTTTACTGAACAGCTGACTATCCTAGAACCAGAATTTCTTTTCTAATCAAGAAACCTGTTTGATACAAACTTTGTAATTTGACTTTATCAACCTATTGTATTGATCAAACAAATTTAAACTTTTAATATATATCATTTCTTTAAAATAACATAATAATGCTAATACGTTGAATTAAATTCTAAAGATGCAGAAAATAATTCCAAATGGCTAGGAAACATCACTTTAACAAGTCGAATAAATAATAACCAAATGATTAATTTAAGAAAAAGATTTTATTTGATTAATTTCAAACAACTCTCTTGAATAGAATATTTTAGAAAATAACAAGACTTAAGCTCTTGACAAATTAAGTTGATGTGAGAATACGTTAACAGAAGAGAAAAAGTCTCTGAAAATTTTATTCAACGATTTATTTCTTAATTCAATTTTTTCTACAGTACTTTTGCGATTAGTAAATATCATAATTTATTTTTTACTAGTATCCACCGTCGCGGCTTAGCCCGCTCCCATAACTAAAGAACTGCGAATAATTTACATAATTGAAGTTTTATTTGTTCATTGATAAAAATCTTGTATTGAAGTATGTAATCGAGTATTAATTCTTCAATGATATTTTTACGCATAGTGGTAATTGTTAACCTGGTTCAAATTGTATTGGTAAGATGTTTGAAGATTACATAAAAGCATTATTAGACGTCCAATTTTTATTTTAATTTATCAGTTGGTAATCAAGATGGAAAGAAGCTATTAAGAAACTGGAAAATCAGTAGATTTTATAATTGATAAACCATCCTGGAACTATGAAGATGATGTGGTCCAAATTTTATACTGATTGGTTTATTAGTTTTCGCGGTTAGTGATTACAAACGAAAAATGGCTTGTCCTTTGATATAATAGTATAGATTATTGTAAGATGTATGATATAAATACTGTTTCCTGCTAGACAGCAATAAAAGGATTAGGCGAAGAAATGCGATTTTATTAATGTTTCTGGAAAAATGATTACTACATCCCTCCTTTTCTCCTCCCAAATCTCCAAGACCTTATTGAGGAGTAAAAACAGTTAATTCATTTGCTTTTCACTTCGAAAATATTATATTACCATTTACACAAATACGAGAAACTGTGTGCAAGCACAGAATAATCCCAAACTCTACCCAATGTACTCGCTTATACAGTTATTTTCCAACTGAAGTTATTTTTAAAGGATTTTAGTTAATAATTTTCCACTCTGAAACATAGCTTTTCATGGATAATTTTACTCCTCTGAAACTGAATTAGATTTTTAGGGAAGTATGGCAAATCCATTAGTACAATAAATTGTTAACAGAAAACATCTCTTAAAGGGTCCAAATTCCATTTGTTATCCATGAACACTGACTACGAAAATTTCAAATCTAACAACTTTGAACATACTACCGACTACAAGGATTGGCTACACCCTGCAGAATTTCCTTGTATTGCTGAATGCTTAACTGACTATGAGATATATACTGACGGAAGCAAGACTGGCGAATATGTAGGCTGTGCTAGTCTCATTTTTAAAAACAAAATTTTAGAAGATGTAATAAAGTATAAATTAGGCGCAGAATGTAGCAATAATCAAGCAGAACAATTCGCAATCCTTAAATCTCTAGAATACTTTCAAAATTTGAGGACAAAGGATAAAACTATTACAATACTAACGGACAGTCAATGTACTCTATCCATGATAAAAAACAGACATTGTCACAATCCCATCACTGAAAAAATAAGATCATTTCTAAGACATCTACAAACTGACGATAACAATCAAATTTCATTCAAATGGGTAAAAGGGCATTCCGACATAGCTGAGAACGAATTGGCTGACAAGGCTGCAAAAGAGGCTTCAAAGGATACTTCCCTTCCTATATCATATAGTATGATATCTAAAGAACACTTAAAACACATGCTAAAAACACAAGCAGTAGACCAGTGGCAGACACGTTGGAACACAATACACAAGGGAAGACATCTACATAACTTCATTTCAGACTTACGGACCTACATAAAATCAAACTCATGGACTAACTTTTACATTACACAAGCAATCACAGGACATGCGGCAGTAAATAGTTATTTCTATCGATTTAAAATAAGAGATTCTTTCCTATGTCATTGTTATTTCACTCAAGAACAAAATATACACCACCTCATATATGAGTGCAGACTACTCACTGACTACAGAACTATTCTACAGACAAAAAGAGTACAAAAACTAGGACATTGGCAGGTGGATGGTCAATGTTTGATGAACAATTTATTTGAATATTTCCAAATATTTCTTAAAAATTCAATCATTAAAATACAGGATATAAATATGAAATATCTCTAAACCTCTAAATATTCATAAACTTTTCTTTACATAACTTTGTTGCTGTTTTTATTGAATTTTGAATTATTTATGTTATAACTAAACTAACTTCTTGTTCTTTGTTTTATTTTATTTTATTTTTCTTGTTTATTTTTATATTATTTATACCTTTCAACACATGTAAAATTATAATCAAATCAAAAATAATAATTGCATGTACATTGTATACTTTATACAAGTATGGTGTGTACAGAAAAAATAAATAAAATCCCTTCCCACAGGGTTACTGCTGGAAGGAAAACACTAAAAAAAAAAAAGGGTCCAAATATAATCGGTCAATTTTTTATTCCGAATTATTAGTAAAATACAATTTATTGTTTTAAAAATATACATATGAAATATGATAAATTCTAAATTAAGTTTAAAAAATAAATATATTTACTTGGGACTCTTTAAACGGACATGGTTGAGACCAAAAGTGGCTCAGATAACCAAATCCTCGATTCAACGAAACCACAAAAAAGTAAAAGCAAAATAATACTTATTATAAAAGCAATAATAATGTACAAAATTAACATTATTTCATGTGTAGATTAACAATTCTTTTGCTTTAAAAAAATCACTAACTTTCGTTTGTTTAAATATCGACATTCTATCTGCCGCTGAACGATCTCTCCAATGTCGTCTAAAAATATCAAATCGAATAGTAGTGCATCAGTTCTGCCTTCCAAATAGAGAAATTCTCGTAAAAGGAATGCCAGCAGTATTGGTCAGCATTCAAATGATATGTGAAAAATAATAATACTAGATAATAAAATGAAATAAAAAATAAAAGACTCGGTCGATCGATACCTCGGTGAACCAAGATTCGGTTTATAAACTGACGAGTGTACATATATATATGTGTGTTTGTGTGAGTGTATATTTATAGTGATATATTAATTATAATATTTAATTTATTATTTTAATATCACTCTTTGAATTCTTCGTGAGTTCATTTTGTAGAAGCAAATTCAATTAATTTTTATATTGAAAACCACAGGAGAATGAAAAAACTGAACTAATTGGAATAAAATGAAAGAATAACAGTTTGAAAAAGTAAAAGTTTGACTACGTAACGATCGCTGAGTTGATTATAAATTGGACCAATTACGTCAATTAAAAATTCATATATTGTATCATCTCAATTTATGCAAAACAAAAATCTTTGATGGACGCTAGGAGATCTTTTATCCAGCTTCTATTCAGCCTTAGCCATGTCAAATGAAAGAGTACTGTAGTTTCCATGTTAAGTACTAGTTTTTATTTATTTTATTTGTCATAAATTCCTGAGTGGTTCTTCTCAATGTGGTTCGTGACATTCCGGGTAGGTAAGCCTGTCATTTTGTAAGAAACTTTGAGAGGGAATTATGTTGCTGTTCTTATAGATTTAGATTGAAAAATATATTTTATTTCCGAATATGTGGCTTTTTGGCGGATCCGTAGATTTGGCATGCGTAAATCCATATAGTAAGGAAATAGCGTCATGCGGGGTACAGTGTTACAAGAGGCACAGTGTAACATCATGGTTACCTCTGTACTCTGTAATTCGACTATGGTCTCTTTATTTGTTAGTCAAGCTGCCCCCATTTTAAAAAAACTGCCATTGGAAGTCAAATTGCAGAATAAAGGGAAGAATAATCGAATATATGTTATTAGTTAAACATTTGTGAACAATTTGGCTAGTGAAGTTTTGTTCTTGTGTGAACTAAAGTATATGTTTCCTTTAATCTCCAATTAGATGGTGCTTGAATAGTAAACAAAGTTACTTTTTATTTCTAACCAATATAATTTTACGACTTTTTTTTTTTTTTTTTTTTTTTTTTTTTTCGAACTGTTCGGTATACTGTTATTACTGGAATAGGAAAATGAAGATGGACAGTGAAAATGTTCACACAATGCTAATGACATAAAAGAGGAAGAGATAATATTCTCAAATTATTAATTTATTTGTGCTTAATTTTGATTACAAAAAAAAAAAAAAAAAAAAAAAAAATATTGGTATATAATTGAGGTTGAATCTTTTCTAGTCTTCATGTTTTATTTGGTTAATGTATGTTAAGTGTAACCGTGTTGTTATACACTATCCCTATGGCTATTACACTGTACCCAACCACTGGGACACACTTCAAAAAATTTGTGATTTCAGATAACTAAAAAAATGAATAGCTTCTATTAAAATTGTGATATTACAGCAAAACTCCGATTTTCCGGATTTATTGGGGCCGAATAATCAGATCTACTATTGAATTAGGGTATTGAAATAAAAAATACAGACATATGTAATGTTTTAACTATTTATTTGATTGAATAATTAAAAATGTGGCTGTTTATAAAATTATATTTATGCAAGAAAAACGTTTAGTTAAAATGTCACAAATCGTGGATGTTCCAACACAGAACTTTCCGCCATGTTTTTTTATATTCGCTTTTCCTAAGACGATCTAGAATGGACAGTGTTTTGGATAGAGTTAATACAACTCGTTTTCTTTTAGGTGCCATAACTCATTAAGTTTATGGAGACCACTTGCGACGGCAATACGACTCAGACTAAGCTAAACCCATGTAGGATAGATGTGCTTTTAAATAAGTACGTTTACTCAGAACTTAACTGTTATGAGGTGAGTGGGCTTCGCCCCTAATTCTGAGACGCAGTTCTGGTGCTCCCGCTTGGTCTATTTAGTTTTACGTATTTTATTTACTAATAAGATTAAGTTAATTTCACGTGAAATCCGAGAAACAGCCTACAATGTCTGTTAATAAACTATTTAAAAAAAATAAAAAAAATTGTATGCAATAAAAAAAATATATATACATATTTTTTTAAATTAATCCGGATAACCGGATATCCGGATTATTGGAGTTTCACTGTATTTTAAGGCTGATATAGATGACATAGACTGTTGATTTTATAGTTAATTAGAAGACGATGTGATGAACATATTTCCTTCTAAAAATAAAAATGACTTTTTTGTTAGAATGTTCCCCATTTACCCTGTGTAAATTTGGTACGTTGGCGTAATTTAGAACGACTGTGCAGTATAGGATACAGTAATTTTATATGAAGTCTTAGCGGTTTATTTTATTACTTTACATGTAGCCTAATGTCAGCGTTCTATCAAAAAAATAAAAATCCCAGGTTTGTTTGAGCTATAGGGTGTTTACTCAAAACAGCGGACAGCCATCACGTTATGTAAACGGACCATGTTCGGCTTTGTCACGGTTAATTTTCATTTTCTGTAACTTCCACCATTTATGAATGTTGTTCAGGTTATGTTGTAATGTAGGAGTGGCTCATATACAGTATTCTGTTTTTAAAACACTCTCACGGTTATCACTAATGATTATAACTAAAATCAAAACAAAAATATACGATCTAATATACTTTGAAAACTTTATTAAAAGTTATTATTATATGTAGACGTTAGGAATAAAGTTTAAAAACACAATACAACAAAGACAGAATCCATAAAATCGAAGGGGTGATTGCAATGGCTGGCACCATATTTCAGCCATCCCTCGCCCATGTTGTCAGCATCAGATGCCAAGACACTAATTGTCTCTAACCCTCTGGAAATATTTCCTCTCCACTAGACAACATCTGGTGAGATTATTTTCAACCAATGGTTCAATAGCAATTTCCTTTCTTGTTAATTTTTCTAATGATGGATATATTTTTTCTTACTTTAGAAATATCCATAGCTTACATAATAAATTGGATGGGTTGTTCCATAAATACATATCAAAACTGAAATGGGATGTTAAGCTTTATTAAGAAAAAAAAAACTATCATAAGTTTATTATTTAAAAATCCAGGGTCAAACAAACTGATCATTACACCGCAATTACAAATAAATATTATAATAATTTGTGAATAAATTACTACAGTAAAACGGCGTGACTTTGCACCACTTTTGTTGAACTTCATTCTTTAGCTAACTATCAATAATGTTTAAAATGCATGTATTAAAAAATTTGCTTTGAATAATTACCTTAAAAATGCTGTTGATTCATCGCATGATCTTGGAATTGAAAAATTAACAAAACTTATAATTAATTGTTTTGTTTTTAAACTTTGGTGCAAAGTCAACCGGATACCCGTGACTTTGCACCACCACATTTTTTCAATTAAAAATGCATTAAAAACGTATTATGGAGCAAAGTCAAAGCTTGATAGTAGTTATGAGATGCAAAGTGATTTCTTAATAGTGTTTGGAGTTTAACCTAGTGATTTTTTTCTCTGTTTCTAAGGACTTTGTCAAAGGAAACGATTGTAAATTACAATGTTTTCATTGAAATGAGAAACAAAATTGCACAATTTTTAAAGGTTTATTGAGGAACGATAGAAAATACAAGAACATACAAACAAAATATTATATAGAAACAAAATAACGACTTATAACATGCCTAAATAACGTAAACAACTAAAATTTTTACAATTTGGTAAACAAGGAGCAAAACGATACCTATAATATAAATTGCACACAGATTCTTAGAGAAACACTTTTGGGAAAGTGCAGTCTGCAATAGTTAGAAAAAAATTGTTAAAATATAAAAACGAACACTATGGCTTGAAAAAATTTAAAGCTATAACTAGGAAAAATTTTTACAGTCAATATACTTGCACATAGATCACAAACACCTTATTAACAAGAAGCAAAACGCTATCCGAAATAATTTGGATTTTAGCCAGCCTATTAACTCCCTAACTTCAAAATATCCTCGTTTATTGATTTGTTTAGATGGAGCAATGCTGCCTAAGACTTCTTCCAACGGGGAGGTCACCTTGTGCCCAAATTTGCTTGGTGCAAAGTCATTCCTAATTCATATCAAAATGGGGGTTCTATTTTATTTTCAAATACCATAATTTTTGGAAAATATTTTGAGCAAAATGAATATCATATATTTAAATTACAATAATTATGGAATAAAATTAATGCAAAACTTAATCGATTTGAGAAATATTTAGTTGTTGAAAGCACGACTTTATCCCACAAAAGAATCACACCTCTTGAAACACTACAATCAACTAACTGTTATAAAACATGAGATGTAACTAGGATCAGCGTGAAAATTCCTTAGACCCAATCAGTGTTGTTTTAAGTAAGAAATATCAAATATCCCTCATTTAGACAACAGCAAAAAACTTTTTCCTCAACTGAAAGTTTTTAGTGAGCTAGGTGCAAAGTTAACTCACTAGTGCAAAATCACGCCGTTTTACGGTATAGAATATATATATATATATATATATATATATATATATATATATATATATATATATATATATATATATATATATATATATGTAATTTTTCTTGATCTAAATCAATATTATTAAATATATTATTTTATTTTTGAAGAGAAAAGATTTGACCCGGTCGGGATTCGAACCCGAGTTTCCACCTCTCTAGCGTGGCGCCTTATCCAACTAGGCCACCGGGGTCGTATCCGGACCAGGCAAATCTTCTCTCTTCATTGAAGAAAATATATATATATTTTAAAGCATAAAACAAGAAACTGCTCCTTGTTTTCGACAATTATAATATTTACAAGGAAAATGTTCCAAACATCCTATTAATTACAGAAGATTCATTGTATATAGTCTATACAGTTGTAAATAAAAATAAACAAAAAATTATTTCAGCTTAGATCAAGGATCAAAGCACGGAAACATGGTACATATTTTTCGGATAGGTATAAATATAACAATAATAGAAACAAGTCTATACTAGAACTGTACTGGAATTTTTGTTATTAATGAGTTACACTAGAATAATATTAGGAAAATTGAAAAATTAAGGAGAAATTGAAAATATGGAAAAGAAGGAGAGAAAAATATTGGGACCAAGAAAGACTGAAGAAGGTTTTAAACTAAAAAGTAATATGGAAATATTGAAAAATATTAAAAAATTAAGTGATGCAATGAGAAAACGTAGATTGACATTTTTCAGACAACAGTCAACAAGATCAAATGTTCAGAAATTGTTAGGACACAAATTGCTTGACGGTGGTCAGATGAAAGGAATAAACATCAGGCAAAGGTAATGAAGAGATATTGGAATGAGCGGAAGAGCAAGGAATGATTTGTTAAACGTAGTCCACCGTAGGCCGAACTCGAAAGAAGAAGAACGATCTTAGTATTAATTAATATTAGTATTATTATATTTAATAATAATAATATTAATTGTATCTTACTCTATATAGAGCCCAACAGTCCATGACGTACCTGGGCCTCTGCACAATAATATTAATGATTAATTGAATAAATTAATATAAATACTCCTTTAGTGATGAAATTAAATTGATTAATAATATAATTTTTATTTTATTAATGAGTAACAATAATAATTGTTACAAGATATAATAGATGGCCATACTCTTCAAATACAGGTTGTCCATCTAAAAACATATACCATAATGAAAAATCTCAATTTTAGTATAAAATATGATTATAGTATTGATCGTTTTTTCTTGCATAAATCAAATCACAGATTTTCAAATGCAAATTTAGATATGTCAATATGATGAAGGACTTATTATTATTTAATCAAATCAGTCTATTTTCTAAATGATTTTGTATGAATAATAATTATCAATGGGTTTCATCAGTTCTTTATTATTTTTAATAAATAAAGAATATTATGTTATTGAAAGCCAGTCGTACTACCATACATTAATTTTGCAGTTATTAATCAATAATTTAGTTAAGTTAGTAAGATTGTAAATGTCAAAAGTTAATTACTAGTAATGAGCTCTAAGGAGTTACTTTTATCCCGAGACGTGCAAGGTCGATTTAGGTTTTTAAAAAATGATTCTTAAATTAGTTTTAAACAGTTCTAGGATGGGTCCAAAGTTCCACGGTATTGCTAAGTTGTTGAATTTTTACTGTTGACTAACGGTGAGGAAAACAATAAAATTAAGTTCGTCGATTCAATAAAATATCCATTCTCAAAATATAAATGTGTAGAATTAAAATGGTAAAGAATTCGGTGATACAGATATAACTGTGAATACATAGAAAAAGCATCTGGTGTAAACAATAGTGGTGGTCCCAGGAGTAAAAAAAGAAGAGGGGAGGGGTAAATCCCTTTCCCCGAATGACTGAAATATTGAAATAATAAATTGAAACTGCCTTTCTCTGGGTATAATGTATCTTTAAAACGACTTGATTGATTTTATGTTATTCTTTAGGAACAGTTACCTATAAATAAAGATTCTATTTCATTTTATTTTATATTTATACCGGTTTCGGAAAACTAAAACTCGAATATAATGCTATGTATCAAATCTACAGGGTAATTTAACAAGCATAATATTCGCGTATTGCCAAAAGGGTAGCCCCTCACGGACGGTCCGAGAATTCACACCCTTTGTTGGGTCATTCAACAAAGGACAGTTTCTCTACCTGTTTGTCCCTTGCCTTTTAATATTAGGGGTAAATTGGATATTTAAGTTTTTTTAAAATTCAAGAAACTGGGAAGTCGGTGGGCGTGTCCAAGGGGGTGGAGCCTAATGACCAAAAAGAGCCGGAAAAATATATTCGAGAGTCTGTCTTTTTGGTTCTGTCTGGTTCCTCCTGAGCTGTTCCTGGAGGTCTGTTGACTGGCCTTTCGGCCAGCCTGGGGATTCTCGTCCTTACCACGATGTGCTCACTTCCACCCACATCATGGCATCACCCTCGTATTAAGATAAGTCTAGGTTTATTTGTTACCATATAAGTTTTAAACTTAAGTTATGATTCTTATTTCCTGTTTATAATTTTATGTGTCAACCCCTTGTTGGAATATATATCTTTTTTTTATTCAACAATAGTAAAATTCATTTAACATTTGCATGCCACTCATTTAATTAATAAATTTTGATTTTTTTAATTTATAACTAACACATATTAGTTATTGACCCCCAGATCACCTTGAGGAGAATATTTAATTAAACTAATTAATTACTTAAAAATACTTATTTATATTTTGTCAGGAAATTAAGTCCTAACTGGCATTTATTTAGATTAATGCCGATCCGGACACCACAGAGACCCCGGACATAGCAATAAAATCATAAAATAATGATGAATATCAATGAACCCTTCCATCTACATTGGTTACTAAAAGGTTTTAGTACCATGTGCGATTCTTTTTTTTTTTTTTTTTTTTTTTTTTTTTTTCAATTTATTGAAATTTACAACTGTATACCTAAATATATTCTTCTTCTTCTTTCGGTGCCTATCCGCTTCGGATGTTGGCGATCATGATAGCTATTCTCTTATCGGTAGCAATGCGGAAAAGTTCCGTTGAAGACATACTGAACCAGCATCTGAGGTTGTCAAACCAAGATATTCGTCTTCTTCCAGGACCTCTTTTGCTGTCGATTTTCCCTTGAAGTATTTTTTGTAGCAAATCATATCTATTTGTATTACGCATGATATGTCCTAGATATTGCAGTTTTCGGGATTTCACTATCTTGATTAAGTTAGGTTGTGTTCATTCTTCTCAATACTTCTACATTCGTCACCCTCTGGATCCAAGGTATTCTCAGGATCCGCGTATAAAGCCACAATTCAAAGGCCTCCAGCTTCTTCTCTATGTTTTTTGTTAAGGTCCATGTCTCTAAACCATATAGGAGGACAGAATATACATAGCAGTGCAAAAGTCTGATTTTTGTTCTTAGAGATAGATTATGGCTTTTGAAGACGGCACTCATTTTCTGAAAAACACTTCTTGCTTTCCCGATACGAATCCTGATTTCCTGAGAGTTATCCCAATTTTCATTTATTATGGTTCCAAGGTATGTATATTGTTTTACCCTTCCTATAGATCTTTGGTTTATGACTAAGTTTACTCCTGTAATATTTTCCTTACTTACGACGATGAGTTTTGTCTTTGTGGCGTTTATTTCAAGCCCGTACTTACTGCTGACTCTTGCAATGCTATTCATTAATAATTGTAACGCTTGAATAGTGTCAGCAAATACAATAGTATCATCCACATATCGAATGTTGTTTAATTTTATTCTATTTATCAAAATTCCTTCTTCAACTTCTTCTAGGGCTTCTCTAAATATGAATTCTGAATATATATTAAATAGTATGGGTGACAATATACATCCCTGTCTTACTCCCCTGAGAATTTTGACTGCTTCGGTGTGTTCACGATCTATGCGCAACATCGCTGTTTGATTCCAATATAGGTTCTTGATGATTTGCAGATCTCTTTCCTCCATTCCAATATTTTTCAAAATCTCCATCAATTTGTCGTGTTTTACTCTATCAATAGCCTTCTGGTAGTCTATTAGGCAAGCAAATACATTTTTATTTACATTTCTATGTATAAATATATACATTAAGTAAATGAGTAAATAACGATTATAATAACATGTCAAATCTCAAAAAGAACTACTCATTAGTTGTACTTTATTAAAAATTCTACACTAGGTCTCAAGGCCATCTTCGTTTCAGAAGCCTCGGAGGATTATCGGGAATGGAGTGGGGAGCGAGTTAAGAACTCGTGGATTTGAGTGGTTCTGGAGCTTACTATGAAAGGATATGTATTTACATTGGGGTAAATCAGCAACATATGGAACATTAAGATCTTTATATATAAGTTTATTGGTGACAAAGTAAGGAGTATTGAGGATTTTTCGAAGGATTTTGGATTGGAAGGAGGAGCCTCAAAACTCAGGTGATTCTTAAGTTATAAATGAAACTAAGAAACTTTGGAATATTTAAGTGGAATTTATAAAAGGAATCATTTTTGTGTGCACCATCTAATAGTAATTAACAGTAATGTACCAATTTAATGTTGTATTCTGATAGTATAATAGTAATGTTAAATATTATAGATAATAAATGCTATCTTCTATATAATTATTTATTTTTTTATTAATTATTGTTCTTAAACATTTGGTTTGTTCTTTTTATGATCTTATATAGATCATTTTTTGTAACAGGAATTTATTTTTAAAACGAGGAATACGTATTGAGAATCGATTTTTTGTACCTGTTCCGGTACTGAAAATCGAAAAATTTTTGTACTGGCAAATCACTATTTTATAACTATGTCGCCTTGATAATGGAAAAAAAATAACATGCTAGGCACCATCATTCAGGAACTGAATTTGCAAATTTAATTTTAGATTTTCAGAAGCAGTTTTCCATTGTCTGAATAGATAAAGATCTACCAAGCCCCACCACAAACATTCATTTTCGCTAGTGTTCGACTAAAGAGCCATCATCTTTCCTTGCTTTATTGCTCGTTGGAGTTCTTCCTTAGTGATTTCCGGCCAGTTGATTGCACGATGCACTTGGTGTTCAAGGAGCCGTGGGTCATTAAAAACTACTTCAACATACCGCTTCCAACGGCGAACCTTTTCAATCTCTGATATTGCGATATCTTCCTCATCTAGCAACCAGCTAGGGTCGGAGGAAAATTAAATTTTCTTTTTTTATAGCAGAGGAAGAGTTCATAGGAATAGTTTTATATCAACGAAGACATTTCGTTAAACAATTTATTTATTATTTAACTTTTTTTTGCTACAAAATCGAAATAGATAGCAAGGTAATAGGTTTTTTTTTTTTAATTTTTTTTTTTTTTAGTCCTTTATCAAGTCCCATTGAATATTCCACAATGAGCACAAAGCCCCTGACCATCATTTTGTGGAATGCGAATGGACTAACTAACCACCGAGACGAACTTGACATATTGCTTCCTTATAATAACATTGATATTGCCTTACTGACGGTGACCCACTTCACAAACCGATCACATTTCTACATACGTGACTATATCACTTATAGAACAGACCATCCAGACAACACAGCACATGCTGGTTCTTGTATCCTTATCCATAAATCCTTACCCCATTCCCTTATTCCTTCCACTCCAACTATAGAAATACAAGCAACCTCGGTGAGCATATCCACAAGCCTTTACAAATTAACTTTCTCAGCTGTATATTGCCCTCCAAATATTCCCCTTTCCTATAATCACCTAGAATCCTTATTCCGATCCCTAGGACCTCGCTTCATAGCAGGAGGAGACTACAACACTAAACACCAACGGTGGGGTTGTCGATCATCTAACTCCCGTGGCAGCATCCTATCCCGAGTCTCCACATCCAATACCTATTCCATCATTCCACCTATGAACCCTACATATTGGCCAACATCCCTCAAAAAAACGACCCGATATCTTCGATATATTCATCACTTCCCAGGTATCATCATCCCAGCTCACAATAAAATCCCTAAATGACCTTTCCTCCGATCATAGTCCGGTATTGCTTTCCCTGCATTCAACTTCTGTTCCTAAACCCACCCATCCTTCGTTGATTACTGGCCGAGTAAACTGGGACAGTTTTCGATATGATTTGGAAATGAAAATAGACTTAAAAATTCCACTTAAAACAAAACAAGACATTGATACGGCCATAGAAATACTAACGACATCAATACGCAATAGCATAATAGATAACACCACAAAAAAAAAATATATACAATTCTCTCCAGAGTAATTTGCCACAACATCTTCGCATCCTTTTGAGAGAAAAGCGAAAAGCAAGAGCTAGGTGGCACAGAACCAGATATCCATCAGACAAAAATAACTACAACAAATTGACTAACAAACTAAAAACAGAAATAAAAAAAATTCAAAATTCAAAGTTTATATAAATATACTGAAAACCTTAACACGACTGACAAATCCTTATGGATGGCCACCAAAAAGCTCCTGAACTATAAAAATTGTAATCACCTTCTTCTAACTGAATCCAAAACGTGGTCACGATCTGACAATGAAAAATCCCAAATTTTCGGTCAGCACCTTTTTAATACCTTTAAACCCCATCGTGATATCCTTAACCCATATCACCTTGAATGTATTGAAACAGAATTAAATATCCCACTTCAAATGTCCCTTCCTCCTAAAGCATTCCATCCTTCAGAAATATCAAGTATCATCCAAAGATTGCCCACAAAGAAAGCCCCTGGACATGACCTTATTACATCCCATATCCTCAACCTCCTTCCTCGGAAAGCCATCCTGTTCCTAACATTCATATATAACGCTGTACTTCGAACAACATATTTTCCTGATGCTTGGAAATTATCCATAGTAAAAATGATACCTAAGCCCAAAAAGCCACCGGAACACCCTTCCTCATATCGTCCTATTTCTCTTTTGCCAATTATGGGTAAAATCCTAGAAAAACTTATCCTAAAACGCTTGTATCCTATCTTAGATTCCAACCACATAATCCCAGATCACCAGTTTGGATTCCGAACATCACATTCCACAATCCAGCAATGTCATCGTGTGGTGGACGTTGTCTCCTCCGCATTGGAGCGCGGAATGTACTGCACGGGAGCCTTTCTCGATGTAGAACAAGCATTTGACCGAGTCTGGCACCCAGGACTGCTTTAAAAACTCCGTAAATTCCTACCTTCTACATATTTCCTAATTCTCCGCTCATACCTCAGTGATAGAACTTTTAAAGTTAATCATAACTTTTCCTATTCCTCTCTCTTTACCCAATCCGCAGGTGTTCCTCAAGGAAGTATCCTAGGTCCAATCCTCTACACGGTGTATACAGCTGACATCCCGACAAATCCTAGCACCATCCTCACCACGTATGCTGATGATACTTGTATGTTATCAGTAAACAATGATCCCTTTATTGCCTCCCAGACACTCCAATCCCATATCACAAACCTTCAAGAATGGTGTCGAAAATGGAGAATCAAAATTAATCCAAATAAATCCCATCAAATAACCTTTACCCTTCGTCGTAAGCCTACGACTTCCTGTCCTACGGTATCCTTTAATGATGTCCCACTAATCCCCGTTGAACAGATCCGCTACCTAGGACTGCACTTGGACAAACGTCTTACTTGGAATCCACATACAAGACTGAAACGACAAGAAACTGCCCGTCGTTTTCGACTACTTCAACATTTACTTGACAAACGTTCAAACCTTCCAATCAACTGCAAAAGACTCATATACATAACAGTAATTAGACCAATTTGAACATACGGAGTTGAGATTTGGGGCTCCACTAAACCATCCAATTCATCTCGTATCCAATCCTTACAATCCAAAATCCTTAGAAAAATCCTAAATGCTCCTTACTTCGTCACAAACAAACTTATCCACAAAGATCTTAATATACCTTTCGTTTCTGACTTAGCTCAAACCAGATATCTATCCTTTCATAGCAAACTCCACAACCATTCAAATCCATTAGTGTCACAACTTGCTTCTCAATCTATTCCAGATAACCCTCCGAGGCGCCTGAAAAGAAGATGGCCTCGAGACCTTCTAATATAGTATCTCATTACATAGAGCCTATAGAAGTGCTCCCAATGGGTAGTTGCTTTAAAAACAAGTGACGAGTCATTTTTAACATTATCATCAAATTTACTTGATGTATTGTATGCTCATATTGTAAATACAGTTGTAAATTTCAATAAATAAATTAAAATATAAATATGTGTAAATAAGATAACATGACAGAAACTACCGATTAGTAGCACTTCGATAAGTAGTAGCTATAATTATTCTAAACAATTGCAACATTAAAATTCCTAGTAGAATTAAATACGTAAGATTATGGTAACAATTATAAAAAACGGAAATATCTCATCGAATATTGTTATTATGTACTGCCTCATTTGTATTACTACATTCTAATAACGAGTTGACCCTCAGTAAAAGTAATTTATCTTCCAGAAAATCCAATAATAGTTTGACTTCTCCTTCTGTAAAATTGATGTTAAAAGCCTCTCTTAATATCGCCGGAATTAGGAGTCAGTTTTCCATACCAAGCAGTAGTGAGCCTTGGGGTGTATAAGCAAAGATTACCTTTTGTAATGTATCGATTCATTTTGTTTATAACGATTTCCCGGATATAACACTTTTTTACCTGCGCCCCAGTCACGATAGGAAATTGTTTAATGGAAGTTTGCTCGTTGTAACACTCCGATTCCCCGTCTATAACGCTCCGATGAAAGGTACAGACACATTTTTGGGAACAAAATTTCCATCTTTAGATAATATTATGCCACAATTAAATTGCATTTCTGTGTACAATTTATTTAAAACGAGAAAAGAAACAACACGTGCCATGATCTAATCAGTTATAAGAACAGAATCTTATTTAATTTTGTCGACCAACTACAAAATGTTTCCGAACATTTTTGTATGAACATCCATTTATACACTTTTACAATAAGAATTTCGTTTAATAGTGAAAGTTTTGGATGCATTAAAGACAGTTCGTACATTTTTTTTGTGCAGTACGGAAGTACAAGACCAAACTTTAAAAAATATTAATAAATTAGAAAGTTTATGTTAAGATATTATATATATATAATATATATATATATATATATATATATATATATATATATTAAATTGAAAAAAATAAATATTTTAGGCCAACGGGCTAATTAAGTAATTTTAATCTTTCCTAAATATTATACAAATATAATGATTATTTTTTGATTGAATAGATCCGCCGAAAACCGTTCTAAAGCCTAGTCCAGACTGTAAACAAATGTTTCGGAACATTTTTGAACATGTTCCCAAATTGTTTATAAACAGTTCAGAAACTTTGTTCCGAAACAATTAGTCCAGTCAATAGGGAAAATTCTCTCCTAAAAATAAGGGCTGGTAGCAACCCGCACAGAGTTGTTGAGGGCGATTAAAGAAGTATTTCTGTCAAAAATGCCCCGAAGATTTGGTGAGTTTTTTAGAGTTAGGGGCACGAGAACATGGCCAAAAGCAGTTTTTTTTTTTTTTTTTTTTCAATTTATAAGCAAATATAACGCGGCTTTTCATAAAATGTATATAAAAGTTGTAGATAATAAAAATATCTACAATTTAAGCCATTGATCGTTCGATTCTGATGATTGGTTGTCGTAAAAAGTGCAAAAAACCCTCTAAAATGTCCCTTTTTTGCATAAGAATTATTATAAACAAAAAGGGCCTTTTCAATACTTTTTATTGATGAAAAAGGAAGCTCTTTAAACCCAAAGAAAAATAGGATCTACCCCGTCCTCCTATCTTTATTATTTACTGAGATATACCTTTTGTTTATCTCGATATCGATATTTTCAATGCAAAACGGGCCGTTCGTGATTCACATTTTGAACTTCGGATGACCGGGATATTATTCTTAAAGGCTTATATTTTCATTATGAATTGCTAAAAAATCGATTTCTTTGAAAAAACATGCAATAAAATTGACTTGAAAAGCGCCCGTTTTACAGCTATAAACAATTGAAGCTAGAGCGTCCGGTATTGAACCGATTTTGTTATAAATATAATAAATTAAAAGCTTACCTCTCAACGATTGATTTGAGCTATTCAAAGTGTAGCTACCATAAATAACAGCCGAGTTACGATTTTTTTTTTTTAAAAAAAATCACTACGTCATTGTTATGGCTAATTAAAAAAAAATCAATCTCCAAATAGTACAAAAGGGTGGATGGGCTTTCGGGAAACTTACTCGACAAGTTTTCAGTATCATGTGTCCACAATTATTCCTTTAAAATTTGCGAATAATCATCCTAGCCAGTACGATACAATTTTCACAGTGTTGATTGAAGCGTCAGCACGAGCCCGAGCTCTTAAACAATCTACTGCTTTCGTGACCTTTGATCAGCCTTTTTACTGGAAAGCACGTGAATTGATAGCGTCGATTGATCCATTGAATGATCCACACGGGCTTCAATCTGTAATTGTACGGTTAGGAGGATTTCACACTTTGATGTCATTTCCTTCTAGTATTTCATATTTGATGGGTGGCAGTGGCTTAACAGAAGCTTTCACAACTATATTTGCAGCAAACTCAGTCGAAAAAATTCTTTCTGGCCATGCATTTTCACGTGCGATTCGAGGACATATTTTAAATTTTGTTGCTATATGCAAAGGAATATTAGAAAAATGTTCTTTTACCGACGAGGAACAAAGTTATCTGGATAATTTGATGAACTCCGATGAATTCAATGAAGAAGATATCAGTAACGATGTTAATTTCTTACAAATTTCTTCTAAATTTCAAAGTCAGTTTACAACATTCAAATCGAATGGACCTACTGCTCAGTTATTTCTCCAGTATCTACATTGCATTTTCATTGTCTTAAATTTCTATCACGCGGAGAGATCTGGAGATTGCAAAAATAAATGACGTAGTGATTAAAAAAAAAAAAAAAAAATCGTAACTCGGCTGTTATTTATGGTAGCTACACTTTGAATAGCTCAAATCAATCGTTGAGAGGTAAGCTTTTAATTTATTATATTTATAACAAAATCGGTTCAATACCGGACGCTCTAGCTTCAATTGTTTATAGCTGTAAAACGGGCGCATTTTCATGTCGATTTTATTGCATGTTTTTTCAAAGAAATCGATTTTTTAGCAATTCATAATGAAAATATAAGCCCTTAAGAATAATATCCCGGTCATCCGAAGTTCAAAATGTGAATCACGAACGGCCCGTTTTGCATTGAAAATATCGATATCGAGATAAACAAAAGGTATATCTCAGTAAATAATAAAGATAGGAGGACGGGGTAAATCCTATTTTTCTTTGGGTTTAAAGAGCTTCCTTTTTCATCAATAAAAAGTATTGAAAAGGCCCTTTTTGTTTATAATAATTCTTATGCAAAAAAGGGACATTTTAGAGGGTTTTTTGCACTTTTTACGACAACCAATCATCAGAATCGAACGATCAATGGCTTAAATTGTAGATATTTTTATTATCTACAACTTTTATATACATTTTATGAAAAGCCGCGTTATATTTGCTTATAAATTGAAAAAAACTGCTTTTGGCCATGTTCTCGTGCCCCTAACTCTAAAAAACTCACCAAATCTTCGGGGCATTTTTGACAGAAATACTTCTTTAATCGCCCTCAACAACTCTGTGCGGGTTGCTACCAGCCATTATTTTTAGTAAATTTAACATGGGAGTGATTCCCTATTGACTGGACTAAATGTTTCGCGTCCAGACCTGAGTCAGTGTTTTTGAACATGTCGATTGAGGCTATTGCAGGAATTTGTGCTGCAAATTTATTTCTTTTACTAAACAGGCAAAGGAATAGAATAAGGAAAAGAAGGTGGTGGATAAGAAAAGCATTAATGGAAGGCACCAGTTATGGCAATGACCTTATGAGGGACCTAAAATTTGAAGATGGGGCAGGTTTCAGAAATTTTACAAGGATGTCCCCTACAAATTTTGAAGAATTGATAGTTATGATTGGAGGGAAAATATCCCGAAAAAATACTACATTTAGACTATAAATTCCAGTCTCGATTAGGCTAGCTGTCACACACTAGGTTTTCCACCATATTTTGTTCCTTCGACGTCACTAGGTATTTCGTCTTTTCTTCATTTATCTAGAGGCCCACTTCTTTTGCTTTTCTGCTACATTCTTCAAATGCTCCTAGTAGGGAGTTTTCTGTTCTGCCAGTGATTACGACGTCGTCCGCAAATGCTAGATGCTGAGTCATACGGGTATAAATGCTTGTTGCCCTTATGACTGTTTCTAGTACTAAATTAAACAGTACCGGTGACTGTGGGTCTCCCTGCCTCACTCCCTTATGTATATCAAACGGTTCAGTTACCCCTCCTTGCACTTGGACAGCTCCTTTGCTATGGTTTAGAGTCATTTGGACTAGTCTTATTAACTATGAGGGAAAACCTATCATTTGTTTTATATATTATTTTTATTAATTTATTTTTATTTATTTATTTCATTTTTATTTTTATTTTTTTAATTCATTTATTAAATTTTTTTGCTTCATTTTTCCCCTTTTAATTAAAAAAAAATGTATTTATTAATTAACTTCCAATTCCATTAACGAATTATTGTTTATATTTCATATTCACTCTACAATAATTTCTATACTATTTTAAGATATTTTTGCATTATATATTAATAAACATGTTTGTACAAATATTAATGATAATATGGGTTATGTCGAGAGATGGTACGCGTGGAAATACATGCACCCATTGCAGGGTTACTGCAATGTGGAAAACTAGAAAAAAAAAAACTAGGAATCAATATTATTATCACAACACTAGAGAGTTGTAAGGAAATGAAGTAAGTTTACAAATGATCTGTCCTCAGGAACACGTCCAGACTTGTCGCAACTTGTTCAATGTTCCCGTGTTTTCCATCTCGAATGGGAAACAAGGAACAGGGTTGATTTTGTTTCGCAACATTTCTGAACAGTTCCGAAACAAGTCATAAACAAATTTGAGCTGTTCAGAAACATCGGGAACAATGTTTCTGAACATTGTTCCGAAACATTTTTTTTCAGTCCGGAGTGGCTGTAGAAATACATGCACCCATTGCAGGGTTACTGCAATGTGGAAAACTAGAAAAAACATTAAGAATCAATATTATTATCACAACACTACAGAGTTGTAAAGAAATAAAGTAAGTAAACAAATGAACTGTGCTCAGGAACACGTCCAGACTTGTCGCAAGTTGTCCAATGTTCCCGTGTTTTTCATCTCCAACAGGAAACAAGGAACAGCGCTGATTTTGTTTTGCAATATTTTTGAACATTAACCGAAACAAGCCATAAACAAATTTGAGCTGTTCAGAAACATCGGGAACTATGTTTCTGAACATTGTTCCGAAACATTTGTTTACAGTCTGGACTAGGCTTAAGAGACAAAGATAAAAATTTGAGTAATCAGTGAAAGAAAATCATTATCTAAAGTTTTATTACTTTCGTTACATATTAATTTTTTATATTAACACGTATAATGACATAATGGATTGTACTTTATCATAATACTATGACGTACTATTATACATTTTAAAACCTTTCTAATCGCCACTTGGAAATTTTATCGGATATGGATTGTTTAAAAATTTTGAATGTGTACATTGAACTGGTGAATGAGTCCCGCTTGCAAGGAATCGTAGAGTTGTGGCTAATCTATTAAAAAAAAATTCTGAAGCCCGTCCCTTATATCATTTTTAATGTGTTCAAAAGTCCTTGGGCGTAATGATTCCCCCCATTAAATAATTTTCGAACCCAACATCGTTAAGTCCGTTTTTTGGGAAGCAAGTTGAAAGACTAGTGGATTAGAATGGTTATGGAGTTTACTATGAAAGGATATGTATCAGGTTTGGGCTAAATCAGCAACATGTGGAACATTAAGGTCTTTATGGATAACTTTATTTGTGACAAAGTAAGGAGCATTAAGGATTTTGGACAGCAAGGATTGAATACGTGATGAATTAGATAGTTTAGTGGAGCCCCAACTTTTAGTTATAAAATGTAAATTTGGAAAAGCAGTGTGTAATAGATAGACATATCTATGATCTATTGTTTTTCCCAGTCAGAGAGAGAGTTTTTGTTTCCAATATTTAAACGGTTTTTTGATTTAATTGTTTTTATTTTTTTTAAATATTTGCGGTTAAACTTTATGTTAGTCTGATTAAATCAATTGTAAAAAAAAGTGAAATATTTTTTATATTAAATTACGGATTAGTGATTAAAGAAATTATATACTATAATTTTCTACAGTCTTTAATCGCAAAATTCAAATGTGTGGGGAAGTTGATTTGTAAATGTAAGTGTTGAAATAATACTTCACTTTTTTTTAGTCTTTTTATTTAAGTTTGAACTTGCATTGGTCATTATTGTAATTATTTGATAATTCAATTCAAATAATTTTTAAATAATTCTAATAATGAGCTATTTAATTATATAATTTTCACAGTCAATTGCTAATTGATTAGTAGTTCCGATCGGTAGGAGGCTCAGGGGGCAGAACAAGACGCCTTTGTCGGGAAGAGACCCTTCAGATCCCCAGCTAATCAAGTTATCTGCCTAAGCAGATCTGCGGCACGCCCATTTGCTTGCTCAGATCTCGGCTCTGGTTTATGCAACATACCATAGCCTATAATTGTCCTCTGTCTAGGACTTAATTAGTGTGCCTTAATTATCGTACGAGTATGCATGTATGTGTGTATATATATTTATATTTATTTATATAAATATATATACATTTTTTTCTTCACATAGCCCCTTTTCCTTCCTATAATAATCTTATATAGAGTCTTGCGCATTCTCCTCTTATTTATGTCTAGCATTTTAAGGAGTCATAGTTTGTCTAGCATTATTTTGTTTTCTATTAATGTAGTTGAATTAATAATTAGGTTTTCACAGTTTTTGAATGTATATACACGCCTTAAACACTAAAATAACCTAAATCTATAATTTCACATTCAATACAATTTCTACCGTAATTTTGACTCTCCTGCGGGTGTTATTTTCAAACTCTGCTAGGGTTCGAAATATTTTTAAGGTATCGAAAACTGTGTCTAAAAATAATGGTGCCAAATACTAAAGTTAGTCCAAGGTTGGACTGATCACACATCTATATACATTTGAATAAATATTTTATAGCTTTATAAATACAATCTTAGAGCAAAGAGTTGTGAGCTGTTATACAATTAAAATTATTTAAACTGAAATAAGAAAATTATTTACAAACTAAACGAGAGATATTTACCTAAAATTTGATCTGACTATATAAATGATAATTTAATACAAACATAAAAAATAAATGGCAAAATATTAATACAAAAACAAAAAATAAATGGCAATCTAGTAATACTTGAGGTACGCATGATGATATAGAAGGATCAATACAATTAGGATTGATGAATTAAATGCCACTTCTATTGAAATTATTTTATTTGAAAACTAGTTTCGAATGCTAAACATTCATCTTCAGTTCTAAAACATACAATAAAATTTTCAACACATCAGTACTATGTTACATAGATTATATATACTAAAGTTTTTTTAATAAAGATAAGACAAGAAATCAAGCATAGGCACTCACCTTCGAGGTAACTAAAACACTGAATTTGTGAGAAGTAAAAGGGGGGGCAGGTAGGTTAAGTTTTAGATTTACAACGGGGTTTCCCTTATGACTCATTGGGTTTTTTCGTTCCTATGGGAAATAAATTTAAAATGGGGCTATTGGATATGTTAATCTGATCATTTAAACAAAAATCTGGATCGGTTTTAAACGATTTTATTATTTCTAGTGATTCAAAAGTATTTAATTTTAGGCTATTTTCTACTTGATGTAATATTTTTACTCCCGAGTCTTTATTAAATTTGTGGTTATTTTCATTTAGATGGATAGCGAAATTGGAATTTTGGGTCTTATTAGTGTATGCTCTTATATGTTCATTTACTCTTTGATTTACTGATCGTCCGGTTTTTCCCGTGTATTTTGCTTCACAGTCATTACATTTTAATTCGTATACGCCGCTTTTTTGGAAAGGGTCTATTTTGTCCTTCGGTGAAGGGAAGTATGAAGACAATGGCTTATCTATTTTAAATGCAGGGTTTATAGTCGAAGCGCCGCACAGTGATTCAGAACTGCAATCTAGAAAATCAAAATCATGTTTTTAGGGAAAGATCTAATTCTATTGACAAATTTATCTTTTCTATTATATTTTTTATTAGAGAGAATTATTGGGTCAAAGAGAAACACTTTAAGCTTCAGTAAATACAATAATATTCCAACAAATCTAAAGACGAATCACATCCTGATTGTTTATAGAGCCTGGAAATCAGCATTTAATCTTTAGTTTACTTTTCGTTTGGGACTTATTTTATTCTGATATATGTTTTCAACCAGTCACTTCGCCAAAAGTCGGTCTTTATGTGTGAATAATATATTTTTCTGATTTTATATTCTTCAACATTTATTTTCGCGTTGGCGAAGTTGGTCAATATTTCTTCTAGTAAGTTATGAGGAATAATTTTATTAACGCAATCTCAAAAATTTCTTCTATATCCAAAAAATATAAATTCACTTAGAAAAATATATAATAACAATAATAATAATTTAAAAAATTCTTTTTTATAAGCCGACATAAAGTGAAAGGAACTAATTTCAACTAGAAAGTTCCTTCATATATTCAAAGAGTGATAATTCGAGAATATATTTTAAAAATATTGCTTGCCTCTTTTTGTCTTTAACAAGTTAATATATTTATGCATAGGAAGTCAACTACGTGGTATGGTTACTTTTAACAAACAAAAAGAAGCAAACAATATTTTGTACATATATTTTTGAATAATTACTCTTTTAATCTATGGAGGATTTTTTTTTAGTTCCTTTCACTTTATACGATTAAAAAATAATATATTAATTATGGTGCCGTGACTTTCTACACGCACAAAAAAAAAATCATAAACCGTAAAAGAAAAAAAAAGGAAAACAATATTTTGTTTATATATTCCCAAATAATCACTCTCTCAATCTAGGAGGAAACTTTCCAGTTGCAAAGAGTTCCATTCACTTTATAGGATTTTACAAAAAGGAATAAGGCGATGATGACTTTCAGCAGTTTTTGCCCCTAAAATTAAATATATATAATATATATTTTACTTTCTATGAATATAACGTTTGAGATTTTTTTTTTAACTTATTTTATTTTCTCTCATTTGTAGAATGTTACTTTATTTTCTTTATATTTAACTATCATCTCTGTAAATAGTGTCATTATTGTATGATTGTATGATCTCATTATGTCTCTGACCAGATTAAATTTTATTTATATCTGTACTTATCTGTTATTCTTAAGGGACTTTGTTCCAGAATAAAATTAAATAATTAAAATAATTATTTATTTTGTATTATAATATTATTATTTAATTGAAAATCGTATAAATGAAATTATAAAAACGTACCAATAGAAATATATAACAACAACGCCAACGTGAGAGTAAATTTTAATGAATATAAAATCGGAAATGAATACTAATCGCACATAAAAAGAGAATTTTGAAGACCAATATAGGAATAAAATAAGTTCTAAATGAAAAGTAAATAAAGGATTAAAGTTTGTTTTCGTCTTCAGATTTGTTTGAATATTATGGAATTTGCAGAATTTCTTTGACCCAATGATTTTTTCTAATGTAAAAGATAAATTTGCCAATAAAATTTGTGCTTTTTCCCCCAAAAAATTATTGTTGTCGCGCTAGATTGCGATTCTGATTGCCGGTCACGGAAATATATTTTGTAAACCCGAGAAAAATCTTTATTTTACATAATTAAATTATTTTAATTAGATTGTTTTTATAAAGCTTTTTTTAAACAAAAATATATAAATCAAGGTAATGAATATGTTTGCAGATTTTCGATTTGTCCCTAAAATTATTATTGATTCAACTGATAACATGTCATTTAATTTATAGATAATGTTAAAAAAGCATAAATTATTCTGAATCTATACTATTATAGAAAAGGACAAGCCATTTTTCATTTGTGATTACCAACCGCCAAAACTACAGAACCAATCAGCACCAAATTTTAACCATATTATCTTCATAGATCTAAAAAGGTTTAGCAACAATAAAATTTACTTATTTATAGTTAAATTGTTGTTAAAAAGTGATAAATATGCGGTGCGCAGTGAAGTTTGAAAATTGGCCGATAGGTCGCGAGCGCCATTCACGAGATGCTACGAAGAAACGGTGTTATGGAAAGATGCTTCTTGAACCATATGTGGGTTTTCAGCTGCCCAGTAGTGCCGGTTGTGGACGTTAAAAATTCCTTCCCTTGTAAAAAGAGACTCATCTGTCCATAAAATTTTCCTCAGAAACTGGTGTTCTTGAATGTCTCTATTTAAAAGCCAGCGGCAAAATTGTATTCTATGTACATGATCATTAGGTTCTAGCCCTTGTACTTGTGTGAAATGATATGGGTGAAAATGTTCTCGGTGCAAAATGTTGATAACTGACCTTTGGGAGATACCAATTTCACGGGCCAAGTCTCTTGATGAAACACTGGGATTTTCATTTACTATATCAATAATTTCCTCTTCGAGTTCAACATCATGAGGAACTTGTCCCAATTCTTGACGTAACTTATGAACGGAACCTGTTTCAGATAAACGTTGATGAGTTCGTGAAAACACTATCGTAGAGGGGAGGCGCCTATCTGGAAACCTAAGTTGGTACTCCCGCCGCGCTGCACTCGCGTTTCCATTACAAAAACCATACAAAAAATGTATGTCAGCGTACTCACCATTTGTGAACGTTGCCATCTTCGCAGGTGTATTGCCAAACAGAAAAAAATAATCCCAATAAATAAAATGGGCCCTCAAGCTAAGGATAAGCAATATTAGCAAGGGTCTTTCTAATGATAGTGACACTTTTATCTCTGTAGCTTCTTAATTTCCAAATCAAACTTTCAATCATTATATCAAAATAAAAATAAAATAATAAACAATAATCCCCTCCCATTTCAAAATAAACAGGAAAATAACTATGAAATAGCGATAATGTGCTTAGTACTGAGAGAGGTCAAAGTCGCTGTTGTTATTATGAATACCTGAACTGGCCTAAAATTTATGTCAATAAATATTATATTTTTTCTTCTTTGCTTTTTATTCTAATGAAGTGTTTCTTTTATTTAAAATACAGATTTTCATCAAGCGATTATCATAATGTCTTATTTACCAAAGTACCTGATTTGTATTTTTTTTTTTTATAGAGCTATAAATTCATAATAAAAGTTGCTTAATTCAATTAAATTTTTATAAAAAAGCTTAAAGTAAGTGGTCTTATGTATAGATTCCAGTGAAGTTTCATGGCTATAACCATTCTGCAACAGAGTTTTAGTAAAATTATTAAACCCGTCTGAACCAAATTTTAATTGCACCACCTTTACAGTTTCAGGCAGATTTACAATAGTAAAGTTAACTTTAATGATAATTTAAATGTACATTGTCAAGTGACAGAAACGAGGTCACACTTTACTCAGATTAAAGGTTAGGAAATATAAGATTATTTATGTCAATTAAAAATTATTACCAAAGGTCGATAATTTGCTCTTTGATATAGTAAAAATATGAACCATGGGTATTTAGTTGCAAGCATCGATAATGGAGTCCATTATCCACAAGAGATGATTAAGATAGTGGGATAATAAAGATTACCAACTCATATATTAAAATTAAAATTGCTACAACAGCAAGTACATATTTATTGGAGTGTTTAGATTTCTTCATCAGCGATTTCCATTGCCAAATGATGAAGCCATACGAGGCGTAAAAGACAAACCGCTTAGTGCTGAAAATCAGGGAATGTATTCTAAACAACTGGGGAAGCTCATGAGTTAGGATGATCATTATGCCAAGTCAGGATTCCCGGGGACCCGGGGGATTACAGTCCATCTGACGCTAAAGGGAGGTCATTTGTCAGCCGGCCAAGAGCTGACCAGACCTCCTCTCCTTATCTTTAATTATAACACTTCATACTGCTCGCTCGGCAGTCCCACTCTGTTAGCGATATTTAACCCCCCCACCCCCACCCCCCAAAATGCCACAGTATAATCATAAATGGTCTCGAAATGATAAATAGTAAAGCTTTAAGTTATGCTTAATTTTTTGAAAAATAAAGAAATCATTAATGAGTCGAGAAAAAGAATTAGCCCAGTTTGCAAAAACGCATTTATCTTTTCAGGCGCCTCGGAAGGTTATTTGGAATAGAATAAGAAGCAAGTTGTGATGACTGGCTGTGGAGTTTGCTATGAAAGGATTGATATCTGATTTGAGCTAAATGTTGTTGATGTTGATGTCAGAAACGTAAGATATATTCAGATCTTTGTGGATAAGTTTGTTAGTGTCGGAGTAGGGAACATTGAGGATTTTTCTAAGGATTTTAAATTGTAAGGATTAGATACGAGATGAATCGGATGGTTTTGTGGAGCCCCAAAGCTCAACTACATCTGTTCAAATTGGTCAAATTACTGTTATGTATATGAGTCTTTTGTAATTAATTGGAAGGTTTGAACGTTTGTCAAGTAAATGTTGAAGTAGTCGAAAACGACGGGCAGTTTCTTGCCGTTTTAGTCTCGTATGTGGATTTCAAGTAAGACGTTTGTCCAAGTGGAGTCCTAGGTAGCGGATCTGTTGAACAGTGATTAGTGGAACATCATTAAAGGATACTGTAGGACAGGAAGTCGTAGGTAGGTTTATGACGAAGGGTAGAGGTTATTTGATGGTATTTATTTTAATTCTCCATTTTTTAAACTATTCTTGAAGTATTATTATATGGGAATAGAGTGTTTGGGAAGCTAACAGCGAAATTTAAGCTCTATTTTCATTTTTTACTTATATGTTGTAAACATAGAATAGTTAGAATATTAAAAATAACTAAATTTGTGACAATTTGATCCTAACCGCACCTTAGTAGATTTATTGGTTGCGGAGATACAGCTCTCAAAAAAATGGTGATTTTTCGCCAAATTTGAAATTTTCCTGTAAAGATCCTGGGTGCTTACTGCCGAAAGTACTAGTTTCACAAAAATATCTTGAAAAAAAGAATTTAAAGAAAATTTAAAGAAAACCAAATGCTTTTCCCAGAAATTAGAAAATAAGAAAATCGGATTTAGAGGAAAAACCATTTAAAGTAACCTGCCATTTTAATCAATGAACGTGTATGTTCTGAAATAACCTATGATTAAGAAAAATAAAAAAGGAAATGAGAGAATAGTTAGTCTGATTAGTAGTTAGTACGAAAATAGGTCTTAGGTTATTGCCGTTTTAATCTGCGATTTGGCTATAATAGATTATATATATTATATATATTGGCTATAGATAAGGACGCATGGAAAGAGCTAGAGATTTAGGATGGTTAGAAATGTTTTTATGGAATTCGGGTGTAAATATGTGAGAGAATACTGACTCCTTGAAGGAACTATCTCTAACTAGCAATAATAGAAGCGGTTTATGACGATTCTTCATTGGTCACTTATAAGTGCAAATCATATAAATAACTATCGGATAAAATCAAGATTACGAGTTCTAATCGAGTCCGTGGTAGGGAGGTACTACACTCTCAACAGCTGATCTACCTTTCATACATATCATTTTGGATTGCATGTTAAATTCTAAATTTTTTCAGTATGCAATGTGTAACATTTAGGCAGGGAATAATATGATGAATAGACAGTACACATAATTAAAATCCTAACGTTTCAGTTAAGAGATAGCCTTTGAAAAAAATCCTGTCAAGAGAAGAGATTCGGTTAGATTTTTGTAACACAATCTTCATGTTCCTCACAATGTCATATCTTTTAGAACAATTTAGTTAATCTAAATTAATTCTTGCCTTCCACCAAGTGAGAAGGAAGCAGTAAAAAAAGCCACACAAAAAACCTCCAGTTTTGATCTTCTAATTAGCTGAGATCGAGCTTTGACTTCAAATTAGTCTTCGTAAAAAAGGTATCCCTTATAAAGGAATCTTGTCTTCATGATCAGAAGCGAAATTGAATAAAAAGGAAAATTTAATCTTTGTAAAAAGAGGGCAAAGAGAGAAAAAAAAAAAACCTTTCACAGTTAATTAAGGTTCAATCTGTTCCCTAACCTTAGTTCTAGACATTCAGGTTTTTCCAACGGGCACGAGTATCATATATTTTGAATTTTATATTTTAAAAATGTTTACATTTATTTAATTATGAAAATTATGTGTTCTAAGAACTGAAATCGTCCCACACAAAAGTAGAATGGAAATGGAGCATACTTTCATGATATTTTCCCAGAGGGTAATAGAAAATAAAAAATATAATCGAAATGAAACATTAATAAAAAAAATATATAACGATACATGTTACTTGGAGTGTATCATTACTTGATTCTAACGGTTCTTAAGAAAAGAAACGATATCGAGATTCGATGATCTAAACTCGATCTAAAAATTTTTTTATCTTTAAAACCAAGCTATTTTTTATGTATTGGTACAGAATTTTAGGAATCTTTTTTCTTTTTTTTTTAAATTAAGCATAGCAGTTACAAGCCTTACGTCATATTGTTGAATATATGTATCGTCAATTGGAAAATGAAGAAATAAGAATTAAAGTTTCAAACTACTGAAGGTGAAGAACTAACGAAAAAAATTAGGGCAAACAATGGTACTATTTTAGTAATCTTTTGTTATTAGTGTATAGTTTTTGTTTCGTCTTACTGGTATAGAGCTCTAAATAACAGTGATAGTTATAAGGTTCTAAACGATAATTATTTTCAGGCTCTAATGATTATTAAATAAATGTTGTGTTGAGCATTATGTAGGATTTTTTTCTTCTATGATTTTGTTTAAAATTTACATCTTAAAAAATCCATAGTTTGTACATTTGTATATATATATAAAAAAAAAAAAAAAATTAAAACATCCGAGAACCAATTTTAGTTATAATACGAAATCAGCAGATTCGTGAGATTTTCTTTCATAAGCGATAGTTTTGAACAATGACTGGACTGGTATGAAATAAATATATTTTTTTATATGAACATCACTATTAATTTAGAGCATAAAGCTCGAGACGATGCTGTTAATATGTAACAAATAAAAAACAAACAAAAACAATCCGTAACCTAATATCGGAGAAAGCTGGTCGGACCGAATATATATATTCTAATTCACCCAGATTTAAATTTGGTCAAGCATATCAAGAATTCAGTACCACTTAAAATACTAAAGTTTTGGAACAGTACGAAATGTTTTTTTTAAAAAATAGAATCAGAAGCTAATAAAAAAAAAAAAAAATATATCTTGATAAATTGGGCTATAAAGTACATTTATAACTAGAACACGAGTAAGTCAACTACAGGAGAATATTTCTCCTTTCAGTTTTGTAAAAGATATTTTAAAATACTCTGCAGAAACCAAATTAAAAAGGTCCTGAACCCTGGAACAATTAAATACATATCAAGGCAGATTTAGAAAATACAGATCCTCTGAAAAAATATTCTATTTGCAAGCTATAATGCGTCACAGACATCTGGACAGGCCCTATAAGAAGCACAAAGGCCTTAAAATTATGAGGAAATGCTGAAATATAGTAAAATAAAACAAATAACAGAAGTAATAAGGAAAAGGGGAGTGTTTTTTTGTTTTTGTTTTTTGGAACATATAAACAGAATTGATGACTATAGGACGTCAAAACAAATTTGCAAGCATCTCTGGGAAAAGAAATTAACAAGCTGGAATTAAAAATAAAAAAAAATCGGAAAATCTCCCTGACTCGGAAAAACAATAGACCGTGGATATGTCCATCTATAATTTACTGTGTTTATATCTACTGCTTCTGATAAGGAAACTGTTGGCAAATTTTCGATCCTAAAACAACAGAAGAGCTAAAGAGTGTGATAAGAGCCCCATTAATGTTGGCAAAACGTTACTTTTTTTGTTTAAACCAAACCTACCAAAAACGTAGGTCCCGGCGAAAATTTGTCTCCATTTAAAAAAAAAAATATTCTCCATTAAATTTCTGATCAGGAAGCTGTCATCAAATTTTCGATCCGGGCAACACCTCCAGAGCCAGAGCGGTTCAAAATGTAATATTTTTGAGAATTAAAAAAAAAAAACACACTTTTTTAGTGAAATTTCTTGAAAATTTATTTCTTGATATATATAATTCTTTGTTTAGTAACATTTTGATTGCTTAGCTCTTATATCGATTACTGTAAGTAATAGAATTTTATTATATAATTTATATTATATTAGAATTTTATTGCCGATAATAAACAATTGATTTTTTAGTACTGGTCAAAAAAATTTGGTACCGACACATCACTGCTTGAAATAAAACTACAATATTTAAACAAATTGAAATTGATTATAGTATCGTAATAGAGAATTCAAGGCTGGAGAAGTGCCTGACCGTCCAATCTGCAACACTCCCCCTGGACTGACCCGAATAGTTAAGAAGATCCCTTTGAGCTGTACTCAGCGGACCACTCAAGGCAAGAAGTTCGCCAAGGCAGCCTTCTAATGTCTTCCCTTCACATAATTGCGTAATTAGACAGAGAACGGTCAAGCAGAATCCTTATCTAACAAACCGTGTAGAATTTCCTAATTATGGAAAGTAAAATGGTTAAAATATTCGAAGGCTTTCCTTTACTAGAAAAAACTCACTGAGCGTACAATCAAATTATAATTGATAAAAAAAAATAAATAGAAAAATAGTCTGTTTGAGTAGGATACATTTTAAGAGGAAGATAGTCTGGTATGCAGTTATTAATATTAAAAAACACGTCCAAGTTTAAACAACATTATATGGAATGCCGACATTTCGACCTGTCTTGAATGTCTAGTTCAGAACTAAAAAAAAAAAAATTGTATCTTTCCAAATGATAACAAAAGTTGAGGAATAAACTAAAATTACATTAATCAAATTGAAAAACAAAATAATGCGTAAAAACAATTTAATTGGACATAATGAAAAACGATATCGAAGGCTGGTTTTTGCTCTTACCTTTCTATTGGGTCGTCACCAGCGAGGAGATATACAATAGAGCAGTCACGATTGGAGTGGGGATGGGATTCGTTCCCCCTCCACTATACTACCCTAACCTCATAAGTTGCAATTAAAGTTACAAGTGTTTGGTTTTAATTTTTTATTTTTTTCGTAAACCTATTCTCGTTGAGTTTTTATTTTGTTTATAAATCCATTCCACATTAAGTATGTCTTTTGGTGCTGCATTTGGATGTAAGAAAAACAAGACTGGGGCTAAAAATGATAAGCAGCTTAGGTAAGTACCTAATACAAAATTCTTTCAATCTTTCTTGTACCTGGTCAAATTTAGTTTGTGGTGGTGTTAAATGCAATTACTTTTTTATAATAAACTCCACGTCAAAACTATCTAAATACTTTGAAATATTTAAATTTTTATTAGTAATTATAACTTTTATATTCAATAAAAATCCTTCATATTAACAAAGTTTAAGTAAAAAACGATACACTGTGTTTGAAGTAATTTTATCACCTATACCTGCATCAGCAGCAGTCTAAAAAAATGTTGGTGAGTTGGGAACTAGGCTAGCCCTGGGTAGCGTAGTGGTGGTGGAATACTAGTCCCACCTGCCTGTAGCTCGCAATAGCAGCTCTATTTGTATATCTCCTTGCTGGTTGTCACACATGAAATGTCCGATTTTTCTTTATATAGGATTAAAGCGTTGCCTGTTGATTTCAAGCAACATATTTACAATCTATAATAAGCACTTGTTAATCTTCTATTTGCTGACTGAGTTTGTTTTTTTCCCTAGTAGGCATACAGATTTTAGTATAATTTTAACCGTGGCCATGGAAACACGCAATTTTCGAACGATTTTTTTTTTTTTTTTTTTTAATGAGTACGAACTTGGTCATTCCGCTGCCCAGGCAGCAAGAAATATTAATCATGCGTTTGGTGAAGGAAGTGCTAATGAAAGAACCATCCATCGTTAGTTTACAAAATTTTCCTCAAGAGATACGACATTAGAAAATCAGCCCCGTGGACGGGAAAAACAATCGATTCAACATCATACTGCCAAGAAATTTACCAAATGCATCAAAATTTGATCAAGCAACAGCCGATACTGGTAAACAGGAAAGGACCTATCCTTTTTCATGATGACGCCCGACCTCATGTTTCAATGCAGACAGTGAATAAATTAAAGGGGTTGGGCTATGAAGTCTTACCACACCCCCCCCCATATTCCCCTGATCTATCTCCTACAGACTACCACTTTTTTCGGAGTTTGAACAACTTTTTGCGTGGAAAATTGCTTACCAATGATTCAGACATTAAAAATGCATTTTCTGAATTCCTTTCATCCCGTGACTCAACGTTTATCAAAGGTGGGGCAGAAAACTTGGTAAGCCGTTGGCATAAGTTTATCGGAAATGATGGTAAAGACTTTGAATAAAAAATACGCTAGATTTGATCTCAATTTTTTATAATTTATTTTTTTTTTTGGTTCTAAAAACGGTCATTTCATGTGTGACAACCATACAATTCCCCTAATCTTTTATTTTTATTATACGTATTTAGAAAAGCTTTTTCCCCCTCTATTATCTTTCCTAACTTGTCCTTGTCCTTACCGTAATATATTTTTTTTTTTTTTAAATCTAATGTAACCATTTATACAAATTATTTTAATAGGTAATATTTTATTAGGCTCACTATATAATTGCATATTTTGATATCCATTGATATTTAAATTTAGCGTATTGGTCAATTTTTGTTATAGTTTGCTAAAAATTCATTTTTTTTTTGCAAGACTGTTCGAAACATTGGCACTCCATATATACTTGTTTAAACGTGTATTTTTTTATTACTCCTGGTTGTATCTCAAATGTTCTTTTTCTTAAAATTATATTAATTTTTTTATATGAAACCTGTAGTGAGCTAGATAGTATGATTAAATTAGATGGTATGATTAAAAATGTGCAACTCGAACTCATTAAAAAATATATTAAAATTCTGAGCAACGTTTCATTACACAAGCCATGTTTCCGAGCCCCGTTGCATCATTATCAAGTCTAATATATTCATATATGAAAATAAAAAATCCTCGTTATTTTAAAAATATCTGATTGAAAAAAGTAGATAGTTAAGAAGAAAAAAAAATTACTTTTACTTGAGGTAAGTATGACAATATAGAAATATATCAATTAGGATTTGTGCATTACTTGTCACTTCTAATAAATTTTTTTATCGAAGACTAGCTTCAAATATTAATAATGAGTTCTAAAAATATACAAAAAATCAGTACTTTTCTACCTATATTACATATATTGTTACCTATATCCCATATCGCACAAATCTCCCGAAGTTCAATCGGTATCCTAAAACTATTTCACCGCTCCCGTAATCTCCTTCCCCTGGCCACTCGTAAACTTCTAGTATCCTCCCTTATCTTCCCCCAATTTGACTACAGTTGCATGATATATGGTGGGCTCTCGATATTTCTTGAATACAGATTAAAATGCATCATGACTTGCTTCATTAAGTCACCTCGAGACGTTCCCATGTTTCGCATCTCTACACCGAGTTAAATTTGCTCTTCCCCTTCTTCCGCAGAAAATACTTCCTTAGCACCAATCTATCCCAAGTTATCAACAACCGTCACCCTTCCTTTATGTACAGTATCCTGAAATTCAAGTCTGCAATCAAATCACTGCATACAAGTTCTCGTCTTTCCGATCTCTATACTCCACCCAACAAAGTACATTATTCCATCGTTCCTTCTTTGTCCGATCCTCTATTCTTTGGAGTTCCCTCCCACTGTATTCGCAATGCTTCTTCCCTCGTAACATTTAAAACACTGTTGTTTCACCATCTTCTTCCACTCCAACCTGACGGCTCTCTAATTATGTACTATGTATGTAATCATATAATAAATTCACAAAGTCTAAACATAAACATTAACGTAAATTATAGTTTGATTATGATAATGTTTTAATTTTTTGTATATATTTTTAAATATTTTTTTTTCACTATCATTTTTCTGTATTTTTTTTTTCTGCAATTCTGTTCATAATATTTACTCCAATATTGTCTATTTATTTTTTCTTTATAGTTTTTATCTGTATTTGTTATCATACCTATTTTTATTCACTTTTATCTATGTTGTTTAATTTTTAAAAGCTCTCGGCGTTATCATTAGGACGGCATTTAACAGAAGGGAGCCAATTCTCATTGAAAATCTAATAATAATTTGGTTCTTTTTCTTAAAATAGAACCGTCGTATTCTATTTCAAATAGTATTTCCGACTTAGATTTTTCCATTAAAATAGTAAGCACTGATCCTATCCAAAACCACCTCTAACTCATTTTTGCATATTTTCTGGATTGGTTCCCTCCTACTAAATGCCGTCCATTTTACTTTGTGTTATGTAATGTTACTGTGTCATTAAGAGACATTGTCCCAGAATAAAGTTTTTTTTTTTTTTTTTCTATTCTATTCTATATTACATTTTTAAATTTTGAACTTAATTTTTAAAATGTTGATACTCACCTAAGGATACAATTTGCAAGGGCTTGTAAAATCTACCAGGACCTAGTGCTGACGTGCAAAGAGAAGTTACACTACATTTATTAGTCAGGTAGATGGGCTGTTCTTTAAATTTTCCCCTTGACAGATCCTTTTTCTTTTCCTACTGGGAAAAGTGTAAAATATTACTTTTGGTAATATTGGAAATATACCATTTTAATTTGCCTATTAATTTAATTTAATGTATATAGTATTAATAATATCTTCCCTATGACTGGTCGTTTTTTCTATTTCTAGTGATAAAATGGAAAATTTTAATATTGGTAATATTGGAAATATTTGATCTTAATTTGTTTATTAATTTAATATAATATATTTATAATAATATTAATATTTTCCCTACTGGGGTATAATAATCTGTGTAGTGCTGATGTTTTTAATTTTTTTGTATTTTTTTTTAGAACTGGTGATAGATGTTCAACATTCAAAACTAGTCTTCGAATAAAAATATTCGAATAAGTGGAAAATAATTCTTCATTCCTAAATATTACTATTCTACATTGTTATAACTCAATTGTTTTATTATAGATATTATATTATTATATATTACTTCATAACAAGTTATCATAGAACTTTAAAATTAAAATTTACAATTTAATAATTAAAATAAAGCTAAATGACAACAACTTTTCGAGGCCGTACCACAAAAATTGAGAGCATGAATTGAAACTATTTTAAACTTAAATTTAAAAGATTTAAAATTCGTATACCTATTGCTCGAACTTTTCTAAAGTTGAACGGAAATAACTTTTTTAGTTAATCATACCATGGCTGATTCCCCGTCCATACTGCAAATGCGAATTACAGTCGACACTATGTTATCACTTCTATAACATTTACGAGCTGCAGGTCACGCAATTCCGCAGTGTCTAAATTCTCCCGGTCTTCTCAGCTTGCTCCAGGCACGATTTTCAACGCATCACGCCCAAAATCTTTATTCAACCAAAATTCCAAATTGTCTTTGTTCCCTTAATAATAGTAATTACTTAAAAGTGTTGAAAACTGTTTTTTTATTTTATTGTTAAACCGCTCAAAAATTTTATGTTTGCCAGGTGAGGTAGAAGAGGCACCTCTTCTTTTTCGATGCTTTACTTAATTATGCAAGCAGATTTTTCATCTAGAACCTTTTCAATTGTACAGTGGTTATTCTTCAGTGAGAGACGTTACCTACGGATATATTAGGGTGGCCTTTTAATTTAGTTTGAAAAGTAGGTCCTTAATTGTTTATTGGCAACTGATTTGGTCTAATCTGCGAAGTTTGTGTCGTTTCTTTTGAAATGTCCTTTTTTACAGAAAAGGTTATTTAGTAAACCATCTTAATGATTTTTTTTTTTTTATTCAGAATATTTATTGTTATTTTACATAGATTTTCCCAACGTGTTATCAACTTTTAAATCACTGAAGTGAAAAATTCGAATGAAATTAATCCTTAATGTGGTTTTGACCTGAAATTCGTTTTAAAAAAATTATCTTTAAAGTAGTTACCCTAATTTTTGAACACCTGGAAATCTGCCATTCCAATTCCCGAAGCTTCGGGTCAAACTCTTCAACACCTGGTCACGTAAATCAATTTAATACATTCGGAAATTTCGGACACAAAAAAAATCATGTCTCGCGCCCCAAAATTTCATATAAAAAAAAATATGATATTTTGATTTAATTGATTAAAAATTTGAAATTGAAGTTCTAAGGCTACACATCAATTTAAACAAATAAACTAGACAAGATAAAATCAATAATATTGAAATAGTGGATGTATTTTTTTTTTCAGCCATTCAAAGTGCTGGGACAGCAAATTGGCATTTTTATTTAAAAATTACTCATAGCTCTCTTAAGAAGTTTTTAACGCATCACATCAATATCAATGCATTACGATGTGGATACTACGGTTTTCCCTTTGGGTTAAAAGGAAAAATGAATTATTCCCGCCATTGACAACCACCCTGAAACCAACATGTTTTTGGATAAAAATGTAGTTTAGACATGTGCCCAGTCTTTCAACTTGGGTCGCCGACTGTCAAAGTTTAAACTCATAAAAAAAATCAATCGAAAATCGCGTATTGCCATGGTAATATTTGATTTCATACTAAACAATGTGCTATCAATTGGAGTGATAGTAGATATTATCAAAACTCTCACGATCAACAAACACAGAAATCCAATAATCCCAATTTAAGTTTCTGTAATTGTTAAAAAGAACATTTCATAAGAATGGATTTAATATTAGTCTCAATAAACAAAGTTAGGTTGGGTAACTGTTTAGCGGTAACGTATATTTTTTATACTCTACTGAGTTCAGAGAAGGTTACTAGACAAACGTTCAAACCTACTGATTAATTAGAAAAGACCCATTTACATGACAGTTATCAGACCTATTTGAACATATGGAGTTGAGCTTTGGGGCTCCACCCAATCATTTAAATCATCTCGTATCCGATACTTGAAATCCAAAATGCTCCTTATTTTGTTACAAATAACCTTAACCATAAAGATTAAGGTGTTCCATATTTTACCGATTTAGCCCAAACCAGATACCTAGCCATTCGAATCCATTAGTATCTTAGATTCCAATTCTATTCTCGAAAATTCACCGAGGCGTCTGAAAAGAAGATGGTCGTGAGATCTTCTTAAATAGGATTTTTTTTTGAAGTGCTACTAGTGAGTGGTTCTTCACATGCTCTTGACAAGTTGTTGAATAATTTCCTGAAATTTACCTCTTGTATATGTGTATACTGTTGTAAATATTAATAAATAGTTTAAAAAACAAAATATCTTTAAAATTTAAATATCTTATATAGACTTTAATACATCTAATAGGGCGTATCGAAACAAATGACCGTTTTATCAAATTTCAGAGTTCAAAAGTCTGTAAATATCTTAATGCTATTTATTATTTACCAATACTTATTTACCTTATTATTATTATAATTTACTTATTATTTACCAATAATCCCTTTAGAGCATTTTCTAAGCTTGTTTACTAATACTGTACTTCTTCGAAAAAATCCTCAGTTCAGTTATTTATTTCAAAGAAGAAACATGACAGTGTCCTACGAAATTCTCTTAATTTTAAGACATTTCTGGAAAAAACATTTCACAGCCGCTGAAGCAACTCGTGAAATTACTAAATATGAAAGGGGAGGTGTCCTTAAAGAGCGCACTGCGCGGCGTTGTTTTGAAAAATTTAGAATTGGAGATACGACGTTGGAAAGGAAGAAGGGCTTCGGGCAGCTATTAATGGATATTGATGAGGTTCCGAAGAAATCTGTTGAGACAAATCCCTCCTCAAGTACTCGCGAACTTGCAAGGGAGTGTGGTGTGTCGAAAGATACTGTTAGTCGCCATTTTCTCTCCATGGGAAAGGTTAAAAAGACCTAGAGACTGGTCCCTCACGAACTTACTCCTCAACAATCAGCAGCCGAAACAAAGAAAAGTTTACAAAACTTCATGGGTTTAAACTCCTGCCTCATCCAACATATAGTCCAGACCTCGCACTTTCGGATTACTACTTGTTTCGATCCATGGCCCATTTTCTTCAAGGGAAAAAATTGATAATTTTGCAGAATTTGAAAATGCTGTCCAATCCCAAGGAATGCAATTGGCTAGCAGATGGGTAATGACGGTATATAACAATGGACCATACTTTGAGTATTAATTGTATTTTATATCAAAGAAATAATAATACAAATATTTGTTTAAAAAACGGTCATTTTTTTTAATTTTTCTTTTATACACCCTATTAGTATCGAACTTTGAGGTCCAAACGTAAGAAACGGGAAGTTTTTATTTAATTTTTTTTTTCCATTTTTAAGCTGTATTTTTCTCATAAATATTACATATGAATGAAACTTTCACAACTCAAAAAAATGTCTTCAAACAAACACCTTTTGAATTGTATAAATTGTATTTATGAAAGGAAAAAAGTGGAAATAACAATAAAAAGTGAAAGGGAGAGAGCTATATTTTTGTAATTCAATAAATGCACTCCTTATTTTCAAAATAACAAAAACCCTTTTTTAAATAATATTATTATTTTTCAGATTGTATTCTAAATATAGGCCAATTAATACAAGAGACAAAAGGCAGGCATTACGTCTCTAGACGCGACCAGTGTAGCAGGTGTTTCGGTCAGAGCTCATTTATAATACTAGCCTTAATGCGGCAGATACTAAAATATATAGCAGCAGTCCTCTCACCCTTCTCTTCATTTGCCCTCCCTCTCTAGGCTTCTCATTCATTTCTCTCAGCGGCACTAGCATGAAATCGTAAGGCTCTCAGGGGAGAGGGAAGGGGAGGGGGGCGTAGCACCTCGTAGGGATTGAATATTCTACCATATTCTTGTTAAGAGCCAGAAAATTAACAAGTCTTTCTTAAGGCTTAATTCATCCCATATATCATAGTTTTTGATATCGATACAAAAATAATGTAATAAAAAAAAAATGTCCTCTCTCCCATATATTTTCTAATTTAACTTTTGAAATTCCCATTCTCTACATAGTGTATACAGCTGACATCCTGACTCATCCTACCACTGTCCTCACCACTTACGCCGATGAAACATGTGTGTTATCAGTAAATAATAATCCTTTAATTACATCCCAATCACTACAATCTCATATTGCTAACATTCAAGAATGGTGTCGAAATTGGAGAATTAAAATAAATCCAAACAAATCCCATCAAAAACCTTTACCCTTTGTCGTAAACCTACGACATCCTGTCCTACTGTATCCTTTTATGATATTCCACTAATCCCTGTTAAACAGATCTGCTACTCCTTTTGGACATACGTCTTACTTGGAATCCACATACAAGACTAAAACGACAAGAAACTGCTCGTCGTTACAGACTACTTACATGACTGTGATAAGACCTATTTAGACGTACGGAGTTAAGCTTTGGGGCTCCACTAAACCATCCAATTCATCTCGTATTCAATCCTTACAATCCAAAATCCTTCGAAAATCCCCTAAGCTTCTTATTTTGTGACCAATAAACTTATCTATAAAGATCTGAATGTTCCATATGTAGTTGCTTTAGGCCAAACCAGATATGTATCCTTCCATAGTAAGCTCCATAACCACTCTAATCCACCAGTCTCCCAACTAGTTTCCCACTCCATTCCCGATAACCCTGCGAGGCGTCTGAAAAGAAGATGGCCTAGAGACATCTTAGTGTATATTTTATTGAACTGTTACTAGAGAGTAGTTCTTCACAAGTTATTTACATGCCATTGTATTCATTGTTTTGTACAGTTGTAAATATCAATAAATGCAAAAATAAATAAATAAATAAAAACTTTTGAATTGAAGGAATCCATCTAGACAAAGGGCTTACATGGAAGCCACATACAAGAGTAAAACGACAAGTAACGACTCGTCATTTTCGACTTCTTCAACATTTACCCGACAAACGTTAAAAAATTCCGATTAATTACTAGACTAATTTTCATGATGATAAATAGAACTATATAGACTCCTGGAACTATTTTGAATCCTTCGAAATACCCTGAATGCTCTTTATTATGTCACAAACAAACTTAGCCAAACATATGAAGTTGAAGAAAGGGTTGTAAAAATTACGTATAATTCAGTTTGCAGTTTGTAAAGCACTATTTTTACAAAATATTTTTTTGCTCGCCTGGAAAGATGCACAAGTGAACTTCGTATTGGTAAAATAATGACAAGTTAGAGACCAAAAAAATGTATGTGTTAAGCTGTGAAGTTATATTTAATGAAAGTCTTCCATCATATTTACTAGTAATATGGTAGATGACATACCAGACTTAAAAGATAAGAAACTGCTCGTCGTTTCCAGCTGCTCCAAAATTTACCAGGCAAGCGTTCAAAGCTCCCAAAAAACTACAACATACTTATTAACATGGCAGTAATTAAACCCATTTGGACAAACGGAGTTGAGCTTTGGGGCTACACTACATTCCTATTCTTCTTGTATCAAATCCTTACAAACCAAAATCCTTCATAAAACCCTCAATGCTCTTTATTATGTCACGAATAAGCTTATCCATAAAGATATTAGTTTTCTATCTGTTGGTTATTAGGCCCAAACCAGATACCTGTCTTTTCACAGTAAATTCCCTACCCACTCGAATCTAATAGTCCCAAACTTGTCTAATACTCTATTCTCAATCATATTCAGAGGTGTTTTAAAAGAAGATGACCAAGAGGCACAAGTGATACTAGTGAATAATTCTTTACATGTTATTGACATGTCATTTTATTAAGTTTCCTCAAATTTACTTGTTGAATATAATATATACAGTTGTGAATACCTATTAATTGATAAATAAAAAAAAAATTATAATAACTTTTAAATTTATGCGGCGCGAATATCATTTGTCAGAAAATTTTGTATAGACAATTCTACGAACCCAAAAGTCCTGATTTCTCGACATTTCCGGGAAAATAAAGGATTTCTTAGAAAGAACTAAGTTCAGCCTACGCAGGTGTTGTTCACGAAGAATGCTAACCTGCTAGATATCATCGGATGAGTTTAACGAATTGGTCCACATAACATTGGAGTGCTTTTAGAAGAAACTACTTAACCATTCTGACAATCCGTTCAACGATATCCCAGTAGAGGACAATTCTGCCCTAGTCGCTATACTGAAGGACGTTCTTGGCCGTGAAGACTTCAGTGATCCAAATGAAGAAGATTGGATGGAACAGGAAGACAGGAATACATTCTTTCATGAAAAAAGGAAAATGTGAAGAAAATGACTTTGAAAGAATCTGATAACGATGAGAAAGAACCTAAAATGAGACTGGTACTGATTGGTACTGCCTTACGCCGCTCATAACGAGGTAAACAGGCTTAATGGATTTGCCTAAGCCGCTTTTCCTTACCACCTTAAAAGGGTGCCGCTAAATCTCTAACTTTTATTACATAATAATAATTAAGTGCTCTTTTGTAACCTACCTATAAGCCAAATATTTTACAATGATATAAAAACAAAAAAAACTTAACAGTTACAAAAAAAAAAATTTTAATATATTGTTGAGCTAGGAGACTTTAGATAAAAAAGGGTCAAGTTTATCTCCTTAAAAATTGTTTTTTTTGAAAATCTGGGCAATGTTTAAATGCGCACGTCATATTCGCATGCCCTAAAACTTTTTGAGGCTGAGTGTGCCTCAGGAGAGTCTCCTGACCGCAAATTCAATTCACGGCTGAAGTGAAAGAATATAAAGTTTGTGTCTGGATTCACATCCATAACATCTATTTCCAATTAAGTCGTCTAAAAGTCTACAAGTTCATTTATCTCTAATCATTTCGTCGTATTTAAAAAAAAAAAAAAAAATCAGAAAACAATGAAACATGCTTTTGAATTAAATAGGCATTCAAAAACTACAATTAAAACATTTATTTACTATAAATCAAGAAGGAATCACCAGCCTTTGTACCTATACATATTCCTTAATGTGTTCCTGAGTCAGTTAATTCAAACATTTGTATACAGTTTTTTTAAAATATATTTACTTTTTATTAAAATATATAATATATACTAGCATCCCCGTCGCGGCTTCGCCCGCCCTCATAAGTAAAGATAATTTCAACTAAAAATTAACGTTTTATTTGTTTATTGATAAGATTCTTGTATTTTAGCATGTGGTTGAGCATTATTTCTTCAATGATTTTTTCACGCATAGCAGTAATTATTAATCTAGTTATAATTGCACTGATTAGGTGGTTGAAGATTACGTAAAAGCACCATTAGACATAAAATTTTAATTTTAATGTATGAATTGGTAATCAAGATGGATAAAGACTATTAATAAACTCTTGCGGAAAATAAACTGCATTATCAGTGCTAACGACAAAATGCCCGTGGATCATATTTTTACACACGATATAAAAAAGCAAAAGATCGACATTTTGATTTAGTAATAACTTGTATTCGGCAGAAATAACTTTATTAATTTCATCTGTTTGGATGTTGATTTCGAACTATAAAAGTATATGACAGTGTGGCAAACCTCGGTCCTGCCTCTCAACTTTATACATTTCAATGTTAGTTATTGTAAATTTTACCATTGCGAAACCTTCCTAGAATTATAAAAATTAATTATTTAGATGTCGGTACAGATAGGTTCAGTCTACCATTATTAACTCTATTGTGGAATGGCGCTATACACAATCGGTCAATTTTCAAGCTTCACTGGGATCCACATATCGCACACCATATTTAAATATTTTTTATTTAATAATTTTCTTGATAGTTTAATAAGTAAATTTTATCATCAATTTTAAGCTGTTTTGTAACCTCTCGTGTAGAATGTCACTCGCCACCTATCGGTCAATTGTCAAACTTCACTGTTGTCCACATATTAACTTTTTTTAAAAAAATATAAATTAAAAATCAGTAGATTTTAATATTGCTAAACCGTCTTAAAACTATGAATATGATGTAGTTAATATTTAGTACAGATTGGTTCAGTAATATTCGCGGTTAGTGATCACAAACGAAAAATGGCTTGTCCTTTTATATAATAGTATAAGTTATTATTATAGTAAATTTTCTAATTGAAAATCTTTCAAGAACTATGAAGATGATGTAATTAAAATTTGGTTCAGATAGGTTCATTAGTTTTACTAAAATGCTATTGTCGCTTGCCACATATTCGATTTTTAAATTTCACTGGAATCCACACGTCACACCACATATTTATAGCTTTTTGGATAACAAATTAATTTTATTCAGTAATTTTATTATCAATTTCTAGCTATAATTAACACTGGATTATTGTAACCTCTCTTGAATGGCGCTCGCTTTACTACCCACCACATATTTATCGCTTTATAAACAGTAATTTAAGAGGAAATATGTAAATTTTATTATTGCTAAACCTTCCTTGAACTATGAAGATGATGTAGTTATATTTGGTACAGAGTAGTTCTATAGTTTTCGCGGTTAGTGATCACGAACGGAAATGGCTTGTCCTTCTATACATAACTTCATCATCCCCCGTCGAGGAATTTTAACTAATAATTGATTTTTTGTTTATCGATAAAAATCTTGTATTAAAGTGAACAATTGAAAATTATATTTTTGATAATATTTTCACGCATAGCAGCCATTATTAACTTGGTTAAATTTAGATTGATTAGGTATTTGAAGATAACATAAAGCATAATTAGACATCCAATTTTCAATTTTAATATATGAGTTGGTAATCCAGATGGACAGAGACCATTAAGAAACTGCATTATCAGTGCTTACAACTAAAGGTTCAAAATTCATATTTTTACACACAATATTAAACAGCTGAGGATCGGCATTTTGATTTTTAATAATTTTCATTCGACAGAAATAATTTTATTTGATTTGATCTGGTTGGATTTTAATTTCTAACCATAAAAGTATGTGGTAGTATGGCAAAACCCGTTTCTAACACTCAACATTGTACATTTAAATTTTCATTGTTGCTAAACCTAGAACTATGAACATGATGTAGTTAATATTTGGTATATTTCACTCCATATAGCTGTTTTTAAAACAATTTAATTGAAAATAAGTAAATTTTATAATCAATGTTCACCTCTATGTAACACTGTATGTACCTTTTAACCTTTCATGTAGATGACAATTGCCGCCATTTTTGAACTTGTTTGAACTGTTATCCACTTATTATTCATTTTTCAATAAAGAATTAGTTGAAAATCATTAGATTTTACTATTTCTAAACCATCCTATAAAGATGATGTAGTCAAAATTTGGTAGAGATTGGTTCAGTAGTTTTTGGGGGTTAGTGAACACAAACGAAACATTGCTTGTCCTTTTATATAATAATATAACCTTATACCGCCATATGTTAGAATCGTATAGAGCTAACAGATAATTGTGACTTACAGATAATATACAAATAATATTGCGACTATAAATTAAGATATAAGGTATCCTATCTTTTGTTGGATCAAACTGCACACGGCATGCAAATTTGATTAAAATCGGTTCAGTAGTTTAGGTGTTAGCCGGCCCCTAGGCGGCGACACGTAATTTATATATATTAAGATTTAAATAAAAAATAAAAATATTATATATATTATATAGCTATGTCCATCAATTGAATAAGGCAATTCATAGAAATATTCTTTTAATAATACAAAACAAATAAATGTATAAATTTTTCAAACATCTTTTACTGTTATCATATTTTTTATTTTTATGGCAACAGTGAGTTATCTAACAAAATTTAGTTTTGAGATAATCCATAACTCACATTGAAACCCAGGTTAAGACTTTCATACGGATTTTATATTTTATAAATTATGTGAAGAATGAAGAATGAAGCAATCAAACCCTGAGAAAACCCGATGTTGTGCTTGATTCTTTTTTTTTTATTATTGACAAAGAGCAATGAAAACTTGAACAAATACTAAAAAGTCAATAATTATTGTTTTCATCCGTTCGTAATAATAGTTTGTAATCTATGGGATATATATATATATATATATATATATATATATATATATATCTTATATAGATTACTTATATCGACTAGCTGTGAAATCCAAAATGGCTGGTTTGGAATTATACGTCTTAATTATAAATCATATTAAAATTAAAATTGAACTTTTTATACCAAAATTTCATCATGATAGCAGTTTCACTTGTTAAAAAAAATATTATCAATCATAGTTCTTATTTTGCTGGTTAATAAAGAGGTTTGTACGGGAAGATGGCCGAGTGAGTTTAGGCGAGGGTCTAGCGCGCTTATTACTGAAGGTCTTGGGTTAGAAAAAAAAAAGAAAAAAAGTTTGTTAAAAATGAAGAACTAGTATTTAATTATTGTCTATTAAAATACTGGCCCCACATAAAGTATATATATAGATGGGATCATATTGATAATACTTTTATACTGTAAAAGTATTAGCAGATTATTGTAAAAAAAAGTAAAAATATATATATAAGAATAATAAAATTAAGAATTGAACAAATATTGAAGGCAATACAAATAGAAATTATTTTATTTTATTTTCTAAAAGCGCTAGAATCCTATTGGTAAGTAAATAAAAGAGAGATCAAATCGAAAGCCATATTCCCGTTTATTACTACTGGAAGTTTTCTCACAGCTATCTAAATAGGCCCTCAAAAGTAAATAATCCGATTACGGTTCCCGTTTATATAGCTGCTCCAGCTTAAAACTTCCTTGATTTTACATTTTTTATTTATTTATTTTTTTTAATTCATGAAAAATTATCATATTTTTAATTACAAACTTCTACTACTTGTCGATTTTGGTCCAAGCAACTGAGTAAAACTTCTTGAAAATTAATTTGTATTACAGTTTTAAATGTATTTTTAGAACTAGCATCCCCCGTCGCGGCTTCGCCCACTCACATAAGTAAAAACTTCAAGTAATTTAAGCTAATAATCTAAGTTTTATTTGGTTATCTATAAAAATCGTTATTGAAATATGAAATTAAGCATTATTTATTCAAAATATTTTCACGCATATCGATAAGTTTTAAACTGGTTAAAATTGCACTGATAAGGCGTGATTACTTAAAAGCATAATACGACACCCAATTTTTAATTTTAATGTACATATTAGTTTGTAATCCAAATGGACTGCATTATAAGTGCTTACAACTAAAGGCCCATGAATCCTATTTTCAAACATAATATCAAAAAGCAAAGGATCGAAATTTTGATTTGGTTATAATTGTATTACCACTTTTGTTACAAATTTTATTTATTTTTGAATGGTATAAATGTTCATCTGTTTGAATTTTAATTTCTAACCATACAATAAAATGACATTATGGCAATCCTTGTTTCTACTACTCAACATTTTACGTTTTAATTTTTATCATTGTAAATTGTATTACTGCTGCACCTTTATAAGTTATGTAAACGCATTGTGTAATCTAAACGGGGAACACTGACCTAACCGGGAAAAAGGTGACTCAACATTCTTTTCAGTATAAATAGACTAGTGAACTTTTCTAAGCGTTCATTCAGTTGTAAAGATGTAATCCTGTAATTTTGTACATTTCATAAACGCTTTTTGTTAAAAAGCATTTATTTATCCAACTAAGGTAACTGGCGCCCAAAACAGGGACCATCAAAAGCTCTTCAGGAGTAAGTCCATATCACTTTTTCGTGCGATCTATCTCTCACATCTGAAGAACTATTTAGATGATGTAGGTAAAATTTGGAACAGTTGGGTTCAGTAGTTTTACGATGGTAAACTCTATTGCGGAATGATGCTAAACATAAAGCGGTCATTTTCAAACTTCACTGTTATCCACATAATATTGTTTTTTTAACAAAAAATTAATTTAAAACCACAAAATTAAATTATTGCTACACCTTACTGAAACTATAAAGATGCTGTGGTTAAAATTAGGTACACATCGTGATAGAAGTTTTCGTGGTTAGTGATCACAAACAAAAAATAGTTGGTCTTTTTCTATTGTAGTATAGATAACCTATTAATCATTAATACATAAATAAATAATCTATTATTTAATCACTTATTTTAAGGGGAACATGAATAATTGAAACGATATAACCGTTATATTATAGAATTATCATATATCATTCATTATATTTTATCATATTATTTTATAAATGGATACAATATATAGAGACACAGCTCTATCAAACACCTCTAAACAATGCTTTTCAAGATAAACCGCTTCTATAAACATGCATATTACTATGCATAGAAATAACATCAAGAGAGAATTTCTCGGAGTTTCAAAGTTATAAATGATATGAAGATATACTCAAAAAATATATTCAAAGATATATTTTACTGAATGTATTAAAACGACTCTAACACTGCTATTTACCGACTTTTCATGTGATGGCTTAGTGAATGTTGACCGTTTCATAAGCTTCAGTCCCAGTTCCACAACAGTAATTTTTATCTGAAAATATTTTGGTGCACTTTTACTTTTTATAAAACTTTTACTTTTTATAATAATATTATTTTTGAAATGGATGACTTTTGCCTGGGGTCTTCAGTTTTCTTGTGTAATTTTTTTTTTTTTTTTTTTTTTTTTTTGTAAATAAAAAATGTAACATTTTGACAGTCTGTAGCTCTGTTGGTGTTGCACAATTCGTAAATTTGACAGGTTTCCTGATTAGAAATTTAATGGAGAATATTTTTCGTTTTAAATGGAGACAAGGTTTCTAACATTTGTTGTGTTGGGACTTTTTTAAACGCTCTAGTTCTGTGGGTTTTGCTCCAATTTAAAATTTTTCGACTGTTTCCTTATCAGAAGCAGCAGATTATAGACAGACATATCCATGGTATTTAGTTTTTCCCAGTCGGGAGAAATTATATATATATATATATATATATATATATATATATATATATATATATATATATTTTTTAATTTATAATTTCCTTCATTTCTTTTTTAACTTTTATTCTGAAAATATATTAAAATCGGCTACGATTGAGGGCAATAAATTGTAGTGCTCAAAGTTAAATTCATACCTGATTTTACAACAAAATCAAAGTAATGATCAGACATAATAAAATTATTTTACAAAAAAACTAAATAAATAAATAAATGACTACAATACACAATAAAGAACTAAATTAAATATACAAAAGAGTAAATAATTAAAAATAAGGGTAAAAATCAAATTTATTTATAAATCAAGTTCCCCTTCTCCCTGCCAGCTTCACCCCCCTTGATGGAAGGGATTATGCAGGGATCTAGGAGATTCTACCGTTTTTATCGCTAACTCTCCTTTAAGTTGAACTGTTTATTTTATTTTATTTTTCAATCTAAAATAAAAATATGTAAATGGCAAATAGGTAATGCATGAATTCCTAATTTTATTGATATGCTTATACCACGAGTACCAAAATTGGAATGAAAATAATCTAAATGTGAGAAATTTGTTTTCATCAATTTAATTAAAATAACTTTAACCAAGCGATAAACAAATGATTAATGTCCGAAATATTCAACAATTACATTAATATCATTGAATTTAACTAGTACTAGTTTATTGATATTTATTCAACTTTATATCGGCCATAGTTTTTATAAAATTCTTTTATTTTTTTCTCTAATTACTTATTGAAATTTACTACGGCAGAAAAAAAAATTAAATATAAAGTAAATGTAAAGATAATATTCATAACACCATGCCAATTCTTGTGAAGATACTACCCACTGGGAGTAGTCGAGTTACATTATGACTTACTTTGAATACTCTGTGATTGATATAGGAAATTTTAAATTCGCAACGTAAACTCAATTTCGCTCTTTTTTGACTTTCTTACTCCAACAAGTACAGGAAGGACAAATAAAATGGAACTAACGAAATATATGGAATCACGCAGAGGCCTGATTCTAGCGCCGCTCATGTTTTTCACTCCTTTACATCTTCATTTGTTTTAAATAAATCACATTATGAAATTTAATTCAAAAATAAATATAGTACTTTCAATTATAAAAACATTACGAGGCAAATGACCCTTATTTCCAGTTGCTTAAAGATTAAATTAAACTATTCCGAAAAAAAACAAAGCTTTGAGCGAGGCAAAATAGATAAATTATACTATTTAATTTGTTTACTTGCAGTTTATTTACTTGTTTTCGTATCTTCTGTTATTGCCTTCCGCTGAACCAAAAGGAATAGTACTCACCTGAAATAGAAAAAAAAAATCATTAAAAGCTTTGTTATGTAATGAATTGACAAGTTGGAATACCATTAGATCAGTAAAAATAATAATAAATAGTTATGAATAATTATCTACTTTTTTCCAGACTCAAAACTAAAAATAATAAAAAATATGTTCTAAGTCTAATAAGTGATAATTCAGAATAGAGACAATACAATTTAAAGGTAATAATAAATGCAAATACATCAAAAGTTTCGAAATCTGTGAAGTTGATCGATGCAGAAACATACGCCTGATTTAATAATAAACTAAAAATTAAGCTGTTATTTGTCCATGGAACCGGTTCTTGGATTAACCAGGTACGGAGTCTACTAGTTCAACTTCCACTCCTTATCGAACTTAGAGTCAGACAAATCAGCAGTAAAAGACATCTTGAGAAATGTTAATAACCGTGCGGCACACAGATAGTAATTGATGTGCATATAGAAAGCAGGGCTTATATAGTACACTGTGAAATTATGACTATTTTTAAAACAACTCTAGTGCAACTGCACTTTCGCAGACATTAATCGGTATTACGTAGAATTAAAAGCACCTTTTTTTCTTCTTTCTTTTTAATTGTATACGGGTGATTCTCTTGGCAATTTTCAGTGCCAATATTATAAAATGTTGAACCTTTAAAAAACATAAAGAAAACATTTTCTAGAAGTACTAATTATAACCTCTCTACCGCTTGGTACAACTCAAATACTATTTTTCTAATACATACTTAAAATTAAAATTTATTATCTCTGTGGAGGTTGCTATTATTACTACCCCAGTAGTTTCCAATTTTTTTATTTTCAAATAGATTTGTTGAGTAATCAAGGAAATAGAATATTAATTCAATAAATAATTTCATTGCTTTTAACATTTTAATATAGTTATAAAACATAAAAGTTAAAAAAAAAACAACTATTTAGGCTTATTGAAAACAAAATATATGTAACTATTACTCATTTGTATTTTACACTTAATAAAAAGTACCTAGAAAAAAACCCTGGGAATTACACGATTTGTGACGCGGAAGTTAAAAATTCAGAAACGGTTAAAGAAAAAACATTGATTTTACACATGCTACACGCGGTTTTATTTTGCTTAAAAATGGTTATAATAATAAGGAGGAAATCTAATGATATACATAAACGGAATTTACTTATACGGAAATTACCTATTCCAAATCACGAAGTTTATGACGACCACCCGGCTTTAGAGCGCTATAGGAGTGGTAAACTGAAATGGGACCGATGATTTAGGAATAAATAATTTTGCCACTTGATTACAGTATTTTTTTTCCTCTGTCATGAAAATTAATAAATCAAAATTCAAGGCAAATAACGATATTAGTTGTTTTTAACATTTAAATTTATTTAATGTACTTTGCTTATAAGAAGTATAGATATAAGAATGGATGTCGAAAAATTACGGCCCTAATATCTAATATTTTAGGGAAAATAAAATAAAAATATTACCAATAAAGTCAGAAGTTTAGAAAAAATAGATGGATGAAGAGAAAAAAACTGCAGAAATTTATTCCACTATGTTGAACAAGATTCAAGCCTATTGACTTGAGGAACGTTGAAATGGAAAGATTAGGCTTTTAAAATGTCTATGAAATGTAAACATAAACAAATTATATTATTTTTTTGAGCAATGATAAATAAGTCCTGGATTTATGTGAAACAATATACAATGAAATAAGGCATGAATGATATTGCAATATGCCATGAAAAGTATGGTAATATGCAGAATTAAATTCAACTATAACAATACAAAAAATGTAGGTCATAGTTTCATAAAAAGTACATTATTGAACGGTTGAATAAATGGGAAAAAAAATTGTTATTGACTATAAATGAAATAATATAAATATATAAAATCCCTAGTTATTTGCGAAAAGTTAATATGTCAAATTAAACTATTTTGTAATTAACTGATCATATGTGTTTAGTATTTGAATTATGATATTTGTTTGAATTCTGATATTTTTTCTATGCCACAAGTTGATACATATATCTGAAGGAAATTTTGTTCCACTAAACTTTTTCTATAGACATTGTAGAATATTTTCTATAGAATAATGCAACACAAATCATAATCAGTAAAGTATAAAATGGTGAAATTTTGCATATCAACTTTTGCAAAAAGGGTCTTAATTATATTATATATTCATAATTGTACATTAAGTATTTAAAAAAATCCATTTTTTTTTTATATTCTTTATATCTATGTACGCACAACAAAATGAGCCATAATAATGGCTTGGTTCTCATTTATTTAGGGTTTCTCATGAAATATGCCATTTTAGAACGCATTATCTATCTTCGAACAACCGTTTTTTTGGTCCCGGACAGACCGGCTAACAAGGGTTCAACTTTATAATTTATTAGTTGACATTTAAGCTCTTAAATTATTATATAAATAATTGTTATAATATTTAATAATAGTAAAGGATACAGAATATTTATTTTTTTTATTTATTGTTATTTACAACTGTACAAAATAATATAAAACAAGTAAATGTATTGACAATGAATACTATGGCATCTAAATAACTTGTGAAGAATTACTCACTGGTAGCACTTCAATAAAATCTAGACTAAAAGGTCTCTAGGCCATCTTCTTTTCATACGCCTCGGAGGATTATCAGGGATGGAGGAGGAAGCAAGTTGGGAGACTAGTGGAGTGGAGTGGTTATGGAGCTTACTATGGAAGGGTAGGTATCTGGTTTGGGCTAAATCAGAAACATATGGAACATTAAGATCTTTATGGATAAGTTTATTGGTCACAAAGTAAGGAGCATTGAGGATTTTTCGAAGGATTTTGGATTGTAAGGATTGGATACGAGATGAATTGGATGGTTTAGTAGAGCCCCAAAGTTCAACTCCGTACGTCCAAATAGGTCTAATCACAGTCATGTAAATGAGTCTTTTGTAATTAATTGGGAGCTTTGAACGTTTGTCTAGTAAATGTTGAAGTAGTCTGTAACGACGGGCAGTTTCTTGTCGTTTTAGTCTTTGATACAAAATATAAAATTAAATAAATGGAAAATTCAAGTAATATAAAAAATTTAAGAACCATTATGGAGAATATTGAGAAACTGACTTGAATTTTAAAACCTCCCTTGGAGTTTTGATCAGGATCAATTCCATAATCGGGGATAAGAAGTTAAAGCAGTATGAGGTAGTTGCAGGTGTAGGGATTAGAAGTTTTGCCCGGTCAAAACTCTCTCTTTAATCTTGGTTATCTAACTTTTCCTTTTATAAACTCATTTTCATAGGCTTTTCCATAAAACTTTCATGGACGTAAAGTTTTTGTGTTTCTAAAATATAATACTGGTACTCCAGCTAAAATACTAACAACTTGTCGTTTTTACAAAATACAGTCAGTGGTACCAATAAAAAAAAATTGTACTTATTATTATTTTTTTTTTAACTTTGAAATCAAATGAAATGAAAAAAATAATTTTTATTCTGCTAATTTGAAACATTTCAAGCATTTGTCATTTGAAGTACGCTACCATGCATTGAAGGATCAATAGAAATAGGATTGATGAATTTTTGAATAAACAATAAATATCACATTTAACTTTTCAGTTCAAGTTTCTACATGTTGGTTTGGTCTTAAAGTCGTTTTTTTTTTTTTTTTTCTAAAACTTAACTTTCATTTTTTTTTTAATTTTTGGTAGTAAAAAATTATTTTTGAAGTCGATTACAACTATGAAAGTAGTATAGTAAAAACAATAAATAAATATTGAATCTTCATTTTAAAATACATTATTATTCTTAGATCATTTTCTTATTTTCATCTTATCTATTCATATACCTATATAAAATTAGGAATCTCTTGAAATTTTAATCTTAATTGATTATCAAATGATCACTAATTACTTATAATATATTTCCTTACTTAATCTAATTAAGTCAAATTTTGTAACCTGATTTACGCAATTATTATTCAATTAAATAATAAATCCTTCCCCGATGAATTGATTCTCATACGCGGGATTGTGTTCGGGAAATGAATCCCAGCACCTGGAATTTCTGGAACGCGGTTATAGCGGTGAGATGTCAGTGGGTGGTAAACGACCCTAAATGTGAATTACCTCTCCCAGCTAGAGGTAGGTACTCGTGTTTCACAGAACAATCACCCCACCTAAAATATTATAAAATATAAGTTTTGAAAAAAAAGTATTTTAAATTTAATCATTACCGAGTTAGACTTGATTTGCGTTAAAAATTAAATGCTGAAAGCACACAAATTATCTTTCATTAATTATCTAAATATAGTTCAAAAATAAACTTACAAATTTGTAAATGAAGAGGATGGTGGGGTAGCCACTTTTTTGAACAAACAGCTTTTTTTTTTTTTAAATCATAAAATGTTCGGATATTAGGTCCAGTTATTTATAGAAAGAAGTCACGTTTGAAATTTCGATTTAAGCGTAAGCGCTTTTTTGGCGCGCTCAAGCTCAGTTGGCGCTTTTCCAATCGAAAATTTGAGGAAATCCCACTCGTCAAAAATTTATTGGAAAATTTTTGTTGTTCTATAATATTTGTCGCTAGGACCCACCGTTTAGGAGATGAATTGGTTGATTTAAAAATTCGCGTTTTTAAACCGCTGTTTTTCTTAACTTTGTTTATTTCGAATAATCTTCAATTTTTAATTAAATTTAAGTAATTAAAGAAGGTAGACAGAAAAAAAAAATAACCTGAGGACATAGACGGTACGCAGAATTAAAACTAACGTGATCCTAAGGTATTTACTTTTCCTCCATATTAATTAATTTACATTATGTGATGCTCATAAGACAAATCCATTTATTAGATATTTTATAAGTTAACAAAAATAAAAATGTTAATTTTTTTTTTTTAAATAATGTTTCCTAAGATCATTTGTTTTAATAATTTTCAGAATTAATAACATAAACTGTTATTTACATAAGAGAGTTTATGACTTTTTTTTTTTTTTTTTTTTTTTTATTTTAGTGTAGATTTTATTTGCTACTAGTGATTAGTTTTAACGAGTTATTGAGTTTTTAGTAACGTGACTTGTTTCTAAAAAGTTGATTACTCATTATTTTTGAGTTTTTGCGTGTTTCTAAAAATTGATTACTCAATTATTGCGTTGAAGATGAGTGATGACCCTTACTATTTTAACGTTCTACCTATAGCCTGGTTTATTTGAATGAATGAATGAATGAAGATTTTATTGCTTTATAAATACAATTTTAAAGCAAAGAGTTGTGAGCTGTTATACAATTTAAAATTATTTCAACAAAAATAAAATAAAATAAGAAAATTATTTACAAACTAAAAAAGAGATATTTACCTAAAATTTGATCTAACTATATACATGATAAATTAATACATAAATATACATAAAAATAAAAAATAAATGGCAAACTAGTAATAAGTTAAAGTAAAATATTTCTTAATTTTAGCCAATATTTCATATAAAAAAATTAATTATTTAAATGTTTTTCATTATCTATTATCAGCCATGAACATAACTGAAAGTCAATATTTTCTGTGAAATGAATTCTTCAAAGAAACCTTTTCTGTATATTTCATAAACGGAACAGTACATTATTAAATGGTGAAGAGAATCTTAGTCACACATCGGGCAGGGATTTTCTGTATTAAAGTTGTAGCTTTTTCTATTGAAATATATTCTGGAGACCTTGGAGCAAGCTAAACGAATTGTGCGATCATTCTTAGTTTCTGGATGTTTGAATCCACGACCAAATACTTTTCACCACTTCCAAGAGAGCTAAGGTGTCTGTAATGAGTGTTGTAGTGGGAGTTGACTGTATCTCCAATGTCCACAGACAAATAATGACTCTCAAATGCTATGTTTAGGCTTGTGATATTTGCTTTAACAACATTCACATCCTGCCTATTACATAAATCCATTGGGCCGATTCTTTCCAATTGTAGCATTAGCTGTTCTGCCCAATTGAAGGGCACAGAAGGATTACCAATCAATTCGACAAGCCTGCTGTAACAAATCTCAGGAAATTCATCTAGGAAATTTTTACTTGGGTGTGTTTTGTACCTGTTTCCAGCCTGGCATAGAAATTTGGGGTGTTTTTTTGAAGATGTAAAATACCCTTCAGGAATGATAATTGGGATCTTTCAATTATGTCTGGGTAAGCTACGCCCCACACCTCTGACATGTACAGTAGAACACTCTGTGCTAAGGATTTGTATAGAGTGATTTTTGTATTCCAAGAATCTGATGAACTGGCTTGAAGAATTTTTACCACTGTAGCCTGGTTTATTTACAAATGCGTATTTTATAAAAAAATTTTTTTTTTCAAAAATAAATATTTATATGAAAAAATTAGTTTAAGATCGTTTGCCATATTTTAATGTTATATATTAAGACTAAAGCGACAAGAACGAAAGACTTCTTCAAAATTTACAAGACTAACGATCAAACCTCCCAATTCATTACCAAAGACTTATTTACATGACTGAAACTAGACCTATTTGGACGTACGGAGTTGAGCTTTGGGGCTCCACTAAACCATCCAATTCATCTTGTGTCCAATCCTTAAAATCCAGAATCCTTCAAAAAATCCTAAATGTCCCTTACTTTGTCACCAATAAACTCATCCATTAAGACATTAATTTTCCATATGTTGCTGAGTTAGCCCAAAATAGATACCTATCCTTTCATAGTAAGCTCCATTACCAATCAAATCCATTAGTTTCTCAACCTGCTTCCCACTCCATTCCCGATAATCCTCAGAGGCGTCTGAAAAGAAGATGGCCTAGGGATCTTCTAGTGTAGAATTTTTATTGAGGAGCTACTGATGAGTAGTTCTTTTCAAGCTTTGACATGTCATTGTAATCGTTACCAGCTCATTTATTTGATGTACATATCTGTACAGTTGTAAATTTCAATAAATTGATATATATATATATATATATATATATATATATATATATATATATATATATATATATATAAAAAAAAATGTTATATATTTGCCCAAAATTTTACTATTGTGTGCACAAAGGCTTCAAACGTATATGTTAAACACATTATAAGGTATTATGTTTATTTCTAGCATAAAATTCCTTTTCAATTGAATCATGTGTTAATTTTTATGGACATCGATATTTGATTTATTGTTAATACATTCTGGGAATTAATGGTAATTTGGTCTATGTTTAATGTAGGCTTCAAAATACCAAGAACTAATTTTGAGGTCTGGATTAACAGAGGATTGGATATCCAAGCCTATCTCGGCCCCAACTATGTCGGATAATCGAGTCCCAACTTTACATATTAAAAAAGAACGTTAAAATAGCATCAGTTGAAAGTTGACCCCGACTTGACAACAGCAACAAACTCAAAACAATTAGACCTTCACCAAAACCATAGGATTAAGAACCAAAACCGAGAAAAGAAGTGACGATTAGTCACTAAAAATTAACCCAAAATGCAACACATGGCAGATATATCTGACAATAAAACAGATTCTTGTGAAAAGTAAAAAATACTAGAAGCAGAGACAAAATAATGGCCTGAAAAATCATGACTTTTCAGAATTGTTAAAAAATCGCACACATTCCAGAAATCAAATTATTAGGTATTTAAAAGAGGTTTAAAACAATTTAACAATTTACAAAAACCTTTTTTTTTCAACTTGTGAGTGGTGCCTCCAACCAAATGTATTGGTACACGGCAACAGAAATGTATTATATATGTAAATATATAAATTAATCTTTATACCTCAAAGCTAGTATAAACTATATTAATTCAATTAGAAAAAGAGCAACAAAGGAAAATATAAAATAAATCTTATTGTTTAAGCAAAGTAGCAAAATTGATTCTTTACTGAAGTTAAGAATCTGTAGGACGAACTAACAATAAGTGGGAAAGAACCTGTACGTATTACATCGAACAAAACCATATATATCCACATCCGATTTATTAAGACACAATAAATTGACTTATTTTATAATTAGCTACTAGGATTCCAATTGTAATTTACAAATTACTTATATCACCAGAATTTAATTATGAACAAAACTATAATATACATACTTCGTTAATTAATAAGTGACTTATTTACTATATCGGGCTAATTTATTTATTTTTTTATTTGGGCAATGAGGAAAAAAATAACACAGGAGGGAAAAAATAACAGAAAAACTAATATAAATAATTGTTTAGATGTTTGGCAACCATTGTTGATTTCTGAATACTTCATTATTCGAAAATATTAAAAAAAAAAAATTTCGGACTTTTAAATTTGACAAAAACATATTCTGTTATAAAAAGGAGACAATTAACTTTCTGGATAAGTCCCTATAGAATTCCGTTTGCGAGTTAATGCTTTCAAATAAACAATGCTGGTTTAAAAAAAAAGAAATGAAAGAATTTTCCCGAAGCTTGGGTTGTTATTCCAGACCCTTATAAACTTAGACCCTTTTACTTTAGAAAAAAAAAAATTCTCTTTCAGGAGCTCTACTTTATTAAAATTTTGAAATCTGAACAATGCTAAAGTTTAAAACTTAAACAGTTTTTTCACATACAATATGGAAAAGAGATACAAATACGACTTCGCTGACTGTAATTTAAAACAAAAGAAAATACATTAGTTGTAATGTATAATTATTACGGTAGAAGCGGAATGAGTTTAAGGATATCACAGGACACATTATCTAGTCTTGAATATAATATTACTGGTGTGTATTACAACTGTATCCAGTGAAGGTATTCTGGCAACGGTAACAACTTAGTAACTCTAGCTTCCCTTAGGATTGTTAACATAAAACAATTAAATGTGTTTTAATTATTGTTTATGAATTCTAGGTCGGGACCAGCTCACTCGCAACCGGTTAAAATTAACATAAAACGGAATATCATAGTAGACTGGCAAATTAGGAAGATTCTAAAAATTAATTTAAAAATTTAATAAGAAATTAACATAGTGAGGAATCTAAAATAATCAATTCAACAAGTTTTACGCTACAAGTCAATAACTGTTAATGAATGGTTATTGGATTTCAACTGATGTTAAGTGAAGTACGACATACGTTGAAACAATGATTAGCTTATAAAATTCCAGTTAGAAATAAGAATCTTTACTAAAACACAACTCATGAGAAGACATGAGAGATGCTGTGCTGTGGTGGAAGTTCAAGATCAAGGTTGGAAGAGATGTCATCAGAAGATGACAAGGTAGTGCCAGGTGATATTTAAGGAAGAGCCAATTAAATAAAATAGACATCGAATAGTCTTTTCGACCGATAACATTTCATCGTGAAAAATGTGCCAAAAAAACGTTGTTTTCTAAGCATTAAGCATTCTTTAGGGTACATGTGTATTTTACGGGACTTGTTCAAAATTTAATACACAGATTCTTATAGTAAATTTAACCAGCTTTCAGGTGAAAAAAGTAAATTCTGGATCGAACTTTTAATTTCGCAGTTATAGGCCAAAAGAGTGCCGACAATCGTGTTTTCGCGGAGAAATGCGACCCTAGTCAGAGTGCTAAAATAAGACGTGTAGAGCGCATATATGCGACTATTTTTGACTTCACAGCTTCGTTAGGAGTAGTTAGAAGGTAAAAATAATAAAAGTCCCCGGCGTTGGAGGAACGAGATTTTTCAGTTTACGGTAGGGGAGGGGGAGAAGATCCCATGTTTAGGTTTTTCGATTATATCTCGAAAACGGTGGACTCTAGAAAAATATGCTACGTATCATAATTAAAGCTTATTAAACTTCCTATAAAATTGTTTCAATACATATTTGCCTAACGCTCAACGGTTTTCGGGGTATACGTAATCAAAAATCGATGATTATCGAAAAAAAAAAAAGGTTACCTCACTTTTGGCAAATATTTGTTTTAAGTGTCAAAAACTTTAAATTTAATTCTCTAAAACTTTTATTTCGACAGTTTTTCTGAGAACCGATCGTGGAAGGCACTAGAAGCAAATGGTTGCCCGAACTGGTGCCCGTTTCTCTTTCTCCGCGCTATATCTCGAAAACGATTAATCCTATAATAAAAAAAAAAGAAAAAAAAAATATAGAGAATTTTATTATCTATAAGTTTTGTAACCTTCTCGATTGACGCCCGAGGCATAGAAATCGAAAAATATGAAAAAAAAAAAAAACCTGATTTTTGTGACTTTTGACCTTCAATATCTAATTATGCTCAGTGACTTTTCACCCCTTACTTAGAAAGTGAAAACAAAGGTGTATGCAAAAATTCAGCTTCATTGCTTTCATTCCGAGGTGAAAACCTTATTTGCCTGGGCTATAAACGACTAATTTTGCATAACAAAAAATATTTTCCAAATAAAAAAAAATATCTTTAGCTGAGAGGAAATAAACGTTCTTTTCCCCTGACTTCAGAATATCCCTGAATATAACCTTAACACAACCAAAGGATAGGAATTGTTTTGATAGAATCCGGATTTAGCTGAAGAATGGGATAAAATAATATAGATAAAGTAAGGGTTTATCCCTTCAGAGTGCTAGAGAACTTTGAATAAAGTCTGTTCCAAACACTTTATTCAAAGGCTTTCCACGTTAAGCACTTCTATTGGCTTTTGTTTTATCCGTATGTAGGCTTTGACTGCGGTTCCCTGGGGGAAAGCTGTTCTTTTCCGTCCATCTCGATTCAGTCGGTGCGCATTTTCTGGATGTGTTCCCTTCTTTTTTATTTATTTTAAATATATCTCAAATGAAATAATACAACTAAGCTTTTTTAATTTTTACGTTACATTTTTAATAATGATTATCATGGAGTAAACGTATTTGAATCTTTTTTAAGTTACCTAAAACATTTTTGATAATTTCTTGCTTCTTAGTTCAGTCAAATTAAGATTAATTCAGCATTGTCCCTCTTCCCTCCGCGGTACCTGAAGGCATTGGAACTTAATTAAACGATGTCCATAGTAAATTCTCTAAACTTTCTTGGAAAAATTAGAACTTAGGACTACATGAATTAATGCAGCTAAGTCTGTTTTTATGATCTAGTTTATTGGTCTATAGGACTATCTGTATAAAATTAAGTAAGAAAATATCCTGTAATAAAAAAAAATAATTAAAAAATAAAACAAAGAAGAAGAACAAGTTTAACTTTTGAAAGCCGGAAACTTTTGAAACAGGCCATCATGTTAAGTGCTTCTAACTTATGAATTAGAATCAGCTGCTAAAAGAAGAAATGCCATTTTAAAAATTGAATAATTTTAACTAGTTACGAAGCAGTTAATAAATAATCGCTGTTCGGAGTTGGATAGCCAAGGGCGTTGGTTTTGAATCCCCTTAGGTTTTTTTTTGTCGTGGCAGACCCACAGACCAATTTTAACCTTCCCACCCTGGCTAGAATAGATTGGCAATCTCAGGTTACTAACCTGTAGGACAACCCGTCCTTCCTGCTTTAGTTGCAATATATTATAATGCAATATAATCACATTGTCAGAAGAATTAGTTACTATCAATAGTTTATTTTTTTTATTATTATACTTATCGAAGTAATAAATTTTCACATAACTCTGTGCTAAGGATTTGTATAGAGTGATTTTTGTATTCCAAGAATCAGATGAACTGGCTTGAAGAATTTTTACCACTGTAGCCTGGTTTATTTACAAATGCGTATTTTATAAAAATTTGATATCTTTTTTTTTTAAAAATAAATATTTTTATGAAAAAATTAGTTTAAGATCGTTTGCCATATTTTAATGCTATATATTAAGACTAAAGCGACAAGAACGAAAGACTTCTTCAAAATTTACAAGACTAACGATCAAACCTCCCAATTCATTACCAAAGACTTATTTACATGACTGAAACTAGACCTATTTGGACGTACGGAGTTGAGCTTTGGGGCTCCACTAAACCATCCAATTCATCTTGTGTCCAATCCTTAAAATCCAGAATCCTTCAAAAAATCCTAAATGTCCCTTACTTTGTCACCAATAAACTCATCCATTAAGACATTAATGTTCTATATGTTGCTGAGTTAGCCCAAAATAGATACCTATCCTTTCATAGTAAGCTCCATTACCAATCAAATCCATTAGCTTCTCAACTTGCTTCCCACTCCATTCCCGATAATCCTTCGAGGCGTCTGAAAAGAAAATGGCTTAGAGATATAATATAGTGTGAAATTTTTATTGAAGTTCTACTGATGAGTAGTTCTTTTCAAGTTTTGACATGTCATTGTAATCGTCATCAGCTCATTATTTTGATGTACATATTTGTACAGTTGTGAATTTCAATAAATTGATATATATATATATATATATATATATATATATATATATATATATATATATATATATATATAAATGTTATATATTTGCCCAAAATTTTACTATTGTGTGCACATAGGCTTCAAACGTATATGTTAAACACATTATAAGGTATTATGTTTATTTCTAGCATAAAATTCCTTTTCAATTGAATCATGTGCTAATTTTTATGGACATCGATATTTGATTTATTATTAATTCATTCTGGGAATAATTGTTAATTTGGTCTATGTTTAATGTAGGCTTCAAAATACCAAGAACTAATTTTGAGGTCTGGATTAACGGAGGATTGGATATCCAAGCCTATCTCGGCCCCAACTATGTCGGATAATCGAGTCCCAACTTTACATATTTAAAAAGAACGTTAAAATAGCATCAGTTGAAAGTTGACCCCGACTTGACAACAGCAACAAACTCAAAACTATTAGACCTTCACCAAAACCATAGGATTAAGAACCAAAACCGAGAAAAGAAGTGACGATTAGTCACTAAAAATTAACCCAAAATGCAACACATGGCAGATATATCTGACAATAAAACAGATTCTTGTGAAAAGTAAAAAATACTAGAAGCAGAGACAAAATAATGGCCTGAAAAATCATGACTTTTCAGAATTGTTAAAAAATCACACACATTCCAGCAATCAAATTATTAAGTATTTAAAAAAAAATTTAAAACAATTTAACAATTTACAAAAACTTTTTTTTTCAACTTGTGAGTGGTGCCTCCAACCAAATGTATTGGTACACGGCAACAGAAATGTATTATATATGTTAATATATAAATTAATCTTTATACCTCAAAGCTAGTATAAAACTATATTAATTCAATTAGAAAAAAGAGCAACAAAGGAAAATATAAAATAAATCTTATTGTTTAAGCAAAGTAGCAAAATTGATTCTTTACTGAAGTTAAGAATCTGTAGGACGAACTAACAATAAGTGGGAAAGAACCTGTACGTATTACATCGAACAAAACCATATATATCCACATCCGATTTATTAAGACACAATAAATTGACTTATTTTATAATTAGCTACTAGGATTCCCAATTGTAATTTACAAATTACTTATATCACCAGAATTTAATTATGAACAAAACTATAATATACATACTTCGTTAATTAATAAGTGACTTATTTACTATATCGGGCTAATTTATTTATTTTTTTATTTGGGCAATGAGGAAAAAAATAACACAGGAGGGAAAAAATAACAGAAACTAATATAAATAATTGTTTAGATGTTTGGCAACCATTGTTGATTTCTGAATACTTCATTATTCGAAAATATTAAAAAAAAAAAATTTCGGACTTTTAAATTTGACAAAAACATTTTCTCTTATAAAAAGGAGACAATTAACTTTCAGAATAAATCCCTATAGAATTCCGTCTACGAGTTAATGCTTCAAAATAAACAATACAGGTTAAAAAAAAAAGAAATGAAAGAATTTTCCCGAAGCTTGGGTTGTTATTCCAGACCCTTATAAACTTAGACCCTTTTACTTTAGAAAAAAAAAATTCTCTTTCAGGAGCTCTACTTTATTAAAATTTTGAAATCTGAACAATGCTAAAGTTTAAAACTTAAACAGTTTTTTCACATACAATATGGAAAAGAGATACAAATACGACTTCGCTGACTGTAATTTAAAACAAAAGAAAATACATTAGTTGTAATGTATAATTATTACGGTAAAAGTGGAATGAGTTTAAGGATATCACAGGACACATTATCTAGTCTTGAATATAATATTACTGGTGTGTATTACAACTGTATCCAGTGAAGGTATTCTGGCAACGGTAACAACTTAGTAACTCTAGCTTCCCTTAGGATTGTTAACATAAAACAATTAAATGTGTTTTAATTATTGTTTATGAATTCTAGGTCGGGACCAGCTCACTCGCAACCGGTTAAAATTAACATAAAACGGAATATCATAGTAGACTGGCAAATTAGGAAGATTCTAAAAATTAATTTAAAAATTTAATAAGAAATTAACATAGTAAGGAATCTAAAATAATCAATTCAACAAGTTTTACGCTACAAGTCAATAACTGTTAATGAATGGTTATTGGATTTCAACTGATGTTAAGTGAAGTACGACATACGTTGAAACAATGATTAGCTTATAAAATTCCAGTTAGAAATAAGAATCTTTACTAAAACACAACTCATGAGAAGACATGAGAGATGCTGCGCTGTGGTGGAAGTTCAAGATCAAGGTTCGAAGAGATGTCATCAGAGGATGACAAGGTAGTGCCAGGTGATATTTAAGGAAGAGCCAATTAAATAAAATAGACATCGAATAGTCTTTTCGACCGATAACATTTCATCGTGAAAAATGTGCCAAAAAAAACGTTGATTTCAAAGCATTAAGCATTCTGTAGGGTACATGTGTATTTTACGGGACTTGTTCAAAATTTGTTACACAGATTCTTATAGTAAATTTAACCAGCTTTCAGGTGAAAAAAGTAAATTCTGGATCGAACTTTTAATTTCGCAGTTATAGACCAAAAGAGTGCCGACAATCGTGTTTTCGCGGAGAAATGCGACCCTAGTCAGAGTGCTAAAATAAGACGTGTAGAGTGCATATATGCGACTATTTTTGACTTCACAGCTTCGTTAGGAGTAGTTAGAAGGTAAAAATAATAAAAGACCCCGGCGTTGGAGGAACGAGATTTTTCAGTTTACGGTAGGGGAGGGGGAGAAGATCCCATGTTTAGGTTTTTTCGATTATATCTCGAAAACGGTGGACTCTAGAAAAATATGCTACGTATCATAATTAAAGCTTATTAAACTTCCTATAAAATTGTTTCAATACATATTTGCCTAACGCTCAACGGTTTTCGGGGTATACGTAATCAAAAATCGATGATTATCGAAAAAAAAAGGTTACCTCACTTTTGGCAAATATTTGTTTTAAGTGTCAAAAACTTTAAATTTAATTCTCTAAAACTTTTATTTCGACAGTTTTTCTGAGAACCGATCGTGGAAGGCACTAGAAGCAAATGGTTGCCCGAACTGGTGCCCGTTTCTCTTTATCCGCGCTATATCTCGAAAACGATTAATCCTATAAAAAAGAAAAAAAAATTATAGAGAATTTTATTATCTATAAGTTTTGTAACCTTCTCGATTGACGCCCGAGGCATAGTAATCGAGATATATGAAAAAAAAAAACCCCTGATTTTTGTGACTTTTGACCTTGAATATCTAATTATGCTCAGTGACTTTTCACCCCTTACTTAGAAAGTGAAAACAAAGGTGTATGCAAAAATTCAGCTTCATTGCTTTCATTCCGAGGTGAAAACCTTATTTGCCTGGGCTATAAACGGTAAGTCGCAGCGACAAATTTTGCATAACAAAAAATATTTTCCAAATAAAAAAAAAATATCTTTAGCTGAGAGGAAATAAACGTTCTTTTCCCCTGACTTCAGAATATCCCTGAATATAACCTTAACACAACCAAAGGATAGGAATTGTTTTGATAGAATCCGGATTTAGCTGAAGAATGGGATAAAATAATATAGATAAAGTAAGGGTTTATCCCTTCAGAGTGCTAGAGAACTTTGAATAAAGTCTGTTCCAAACACTTTATTCAAAGGCTTTCCACGTTAAGCACTTCTATTGGCTTTTGTTTTATCCGTATGTAGGCTTTGACTGCGGTTCCCTGGGGGAAAGCTGTTCTTTTACCGTCCATCTCGATTCAATCGGTGCGCATTTTCTGGATGTGTTCCCTTCTTTTTATTTGGTTTAAATATATCTCGAATGAAATAATACAACTAAGCTTTTTTAATTTTTATGTTACATTTTTAATAATGATTATCATGGAGTAAACGTATTTGAATCTTTTTTAAGTTACCTAAAACATTTTTGATAATTTCTTGCTTCTTAGTTCAGGCAAATTAAGATTAATTCAGCATTGTCCCTCTTCCCTCCGCGGTACCTGAAGGCATTGGAACTTAATTAAACGATGTCCATAGTAAATTCTCTAAACTTTCTTGGAAAAATTAGAACTTAGGACTACATGAATTAATGCAGCTAAGTCTGTTTTTATGATCTAGTTTATTGGTCTATAGGACTATCTGTATAAAATTAAGTAAGAAAATATCCTGTAATAAAAAAAAATAATTAAAAAACAAAACAAAAAAGAAGAACAAGTTTAACTTTTGAAAGCCGGAAACTTTTGAAACAGGCCATCATGTTAAGTGCTTCTAACTTATGAATTAGAATCAGCTGCTAAAAGAAGAAATGCCATTTTAAAAATTGAATAATTTTAACTAGTTACGGAAGCAGTTAATAAATAATCGCTTTTCGGAGTTGGATAGCCAAGGGCGTTGGTTTTGAATCCCCTTAATTTTTTTTTGTCGTGGCAGACCCACGGACCAATTTTAACCTTCCCACCCTGGCTAGAATAGATTGGCAACCTCAGGTTAGTAACCTGTAGGACAACCCGTCCTTCCTGCTTTAGTTGCAATATATTATAATGCAATATAATCACATTGTCAGAAGAATTAGTTACTATCAATAGTTTATTTTTTTTATTATTATACTTATCGAAGTAATAAATTTTCACATAAATATTAAACTCAAAGTAGAAATGCTTGATAAAATATAGTTTACATTATTGAAAATATACAATATTTATGATGCTAGCACCAATAAATGTCTATCAAGCAGCATGATGCCGTTTCAGCCGAAAATATTAAAGTAAGACTACCGTTTTTGTGTCGTATCAAACCTGGGTTGATTGACTTTTATTCCGTGGTAGACACGCGGGATGAATTTCAACTCTCTCACTCTGGAGATTAATTTAGATGATATTCTGCTGTTCCTGCCCTAGTGCGATACTACTCTAAACCCCAATAAAAACGGTAATAAAGAAAAATACACAACAGAAATTACAGTCGAATTCGGTTGTACTCTACAAAAACTAGCACTCTGAATATCCTATAAAACAACAACGATAAAAAATATTGGTTTTCAAGTCTTGAGATATAGGGGAAACAACTTGAAATATTTCATATTTTTTAAAATGGTCGAGCAACACTGACCTAATACGGATAAAAATTCATTTTAGGAAAAAGAAGTATATGCCATTCCTAGAATGGTGGAATTTTTGAAAGTCCTTGTTTTTGTAAAATTTGCAATTCTCTAAGTAATAAAAGAAACCAGAGACCTTTCGAATATTTACCTTTAATAAGAATTTTTAATTTTTATTCAGTTTTTTTTTTTCTTTTTTTAATTGGTCGATACGTAGAATCTATGGAACGTGAATCTTTTGCTGGAGTTTCCAGGAAAATAATGATTTAGACTCAAAGATTCACTTCCTAAAAATTAAATTTTAGGCTCGAACCTTTTGTGCTGAAAACTCGAGGTTCAAAGACTATAAGGTTTAAGCCTTTAAGGCTAAAGATTTCAAAGCTCGAACAGCGGCTTGAGTCTCAAAGCTTCAACACTAATTTGAATGAAGGTATAAATGTGAACTTCAGTTCAATTTATTAACACAATGGACATTGGGGTGTGCTTGTAAACATATGATAGTTTATAATTTATACACTTAGTTTATACAGATAAGAAAGGTACTTTTGATATCGTCACCAATATGTAAAACTAACGAATATAAAAATTCGCTTTTTTTATTTCGTTCGATCACCGATTTATTCTAGAAGGTCTAATGGCAAAATTTCGAATCTAAATTACTATTTGAAGACAGAAATCAGTAATGTCATTTTTACGAATTTCAAGCATTTTACCACAAGTTAGGCCTTGTAGAATACAGCGGTAAACGAACGAAAAAAAATGGGTTTTTGACATTCGTTAATTTTACATAGTGGCGACGATATATGCTGTTTTTATTTTAGGTGAGATGGTATTTGTTCATATGTAATTCCAATTTATATTTAAACCTATGTATTGGTATCGAATATAAAAAAAAACAATAAAATTGTTAAACTCATAAGCAAAAAGTGTGAAATTAGATTGATGAATCAATTGTCACTTCTATTGGAGTTAAATTAAAGTTAAACATTCATCATTAGTTCTAAAATATATAAAATTTTCAAAACATCAGCACTTAGTTACATAAACTATATATACCTACTGGAGTTTTTAAAAAATATGAGAGAATAAATAAAATATTGATCCTCAATTAAGGAGGCAAAACGGACTTCTGAAAGATATCCAAAGAGATGGAAGAGGAAGTAAAAAGGGTTAAATTTTAGGTTTTTCCTATAACTGGTTGGGTTTTTTTTTTACGTTTCTGTTGGAAACAAATCTAAAATGGGACTATTGTAAATATTCATCTGGTCATTCTTACAACAGTCTCATTTTATATTTTTTTCAAAAGGAAACAAACTTTCATAGAAAAAAAACAAAATCTTAGCCTGCCTGTATGTAATTTGCCCTCCCCTTCAACTCTTGATATATTTCAGAAGTCCGTTTTCTATCCTTAGGTTAGTACCAAAATATTTAATCTCTTGTCTTACATTTTTAAAAATCTTTAATATAATATAATTTATGCAATTATAATCCATTATCTATGTAACAATGTGCTGATGTTTTGAAAAAATTATATAAACTTGTTTTCAAATTAAATAATTCCAATAGAAGTGGCAATTAATTCATCAATCGTAATTGCATCGAATTTTCTATACCATCAAGCGTACCTCAAGAGAAAAAGTGTGGAAAATATAAAAAAAAAAACCTTTGCAATTAATAAATATTTTCCTACATCTTTTTAGACTTTATTAATATAAAAAAACAACTAAAAAATAAACCGGAAAAGGCAACTATAACACAAAACGTGATTAGAATCCATGTTTTCCCTTTTAGTGACTAGTTGCCCAGGACTGTCTAGGAGAGGGAAAACAATATCTTATTTGTCTTTCTGTTTGTGGCACACACCCACTGAACCCCTGCCTGGTTTTCATTATGGAGAGAGCTCTCTAGCTACATCGTGTAACCAATATTCCGACTAAACCACAAGGATTTTTTTTTTCAAGTATTTAGCTGAGAGTCGAACCAACAAAGAAACAACATCGCATAAAACTCTCAGGAAAAATTATAGCTTGAGATCTGCTAAAAGATACTAATCACTAAATTTTAGTTTTATTTAAAATAATTTCAAAAGTCTATCGCAACTACAACCACTATACGAAGACTAAAGAAAAACACTTTCAGATGGAACCAAAATGGATCTCCCTGAGATTATAGTCACCACATCCCCTTCAGTAAAACCTGAAAATCTCCAGGCTCCCGGATCAGTCAATCGCATGAGATACAGGGTCGAACTACCACGAAAAAGACCATCAGAAGGAATTCGCCAATGTTTTCGGTGCCAATCCTTCGGGCACATTTCCACCTACTGCTTTCGCCCCTATTAAATGTGTGAAATGTAGTGGCAATCACGAATTAAAAGACTGCCCTCAAGACTCCCCACTTCGTTGTGCCAGGATGTAATCAAGAGCACACGGCTTCATTTAGACAATGCACACGACGTTTGGAATACATAAATGTTGCAAAAAATAAACCTGTCAAGCCTACAATATCATCTCTACTGCCACCATTATCCTCAGAAGAATTTCCAAATCTTCCACGAACTTCAGCTCCTAATATCGTGGCACCGCAGCCATCTCGCACACATGTTCGCTCAGCGCATTCTCCTCAGCCAGCAGTTTCATTCCTTCAGCAGATAACTCCGATAATACAACAAACCATCACTTCTACGCTTCAGCCCATTGTCACTCAACTCCAGGCTCTCTTAGTAAGCATCCAGCAGCTCTCTGCTTCTCTTCAGCCACTTCTTATCACTCTTCAGGCCTCATCAAATATGGACATTAATGGTTGAGATTAAGGTAGTTAACTTTAATATTAATCATTCTCCTTTCATTCCAGGTATTCACGCCCTTCTCACTTCTGCACGCCCTGATATTCTTATTCTTACTGATACTGGTTCACTTCCCGTAAACACTCGTTTTCTCTCTTATTCTTCCTATCATACTACTGATGTTTCCATATTTGTTCACAATTCCATTAAACATCGCTTTCTTCAAACCACATCCCCTCATCCTTCAATTCAACTTCTGGGTATAATTTTATATGTCAATGGAGTCCCTCATCAGCTGTATGGAATTTACGCTCGTCCTTCTTCTCCAGTGAAACCTTTCACCCAGTTCCTTCAATCTGTTCCAAGATCATCGTTTGTGATAGGAGATTTTAATAGCAGACATCAAATGTGGAATAATATTTCCTCCACTCCGAGGGGAAAAGCCATCGCACAACTTCCAGGAACTATTATTTACCCTTCTTCTCCTACATTTCAGTCTTCTCGAGGCCATGTTAGTACAATAGATTTACTTTATACCCATGCACCTCATCTTATTACTTATTGTTATACTCTTAACAACATTTCCTTTTCAGATCATTTCCCAGTAGTCTATCACATATCCTCTATTAGCACCCCACCCAACTCTTCATTTCATTACAATTATTCTAAAGCTGACTGGATAAGATTTCAATCCTTTCTTTTCAAAAACTCTCCTTCTTCCTTGCCCCCCTTTACCTGATATACCAACCACGGCTGATATAGACAACGCAGTTGATCGTTTCACCACTTTGCTCCAAGAAGCAGCCTCTCATTCTATCCCTACTTTCCAACCAAAACCTTTAGTATTACAAACACCTCCGAAACATATTCTTTGGTTAATATCTGTCCGTCATCGTTTGCTAAATAGGTGGCGGAGATGCCATCAACCAGAAGACCGCATTGCTCTCCGTTCTGTTACAAAACAAATCTCCCAGCTTTACAGAAAATGAAGGAAAAAAAAAAAACTCAATCTGGGAAAATAAAATAACAGCTGCCTCCCAAAATTTACAAAAATTTTGGAAATTATCGCGATCATCTTATCATAAACGCCTTCCTATTAACCTTCCCACTTTACACTCTCCGCTTCCTACAGCACAAGAGCAAGCACAAGCTCTTTGTGATCATTATGCTCAACATTTTTCTGCACCTCTTCCTTATGTTCCTCCTTTTCTGCCATTTAAATCTTCCGATGTACCCCATTTTGATGCTAAATTAGTTAAAGCAACGATATTTCGAATGGCACCCAAGAAAGCACCTGGGCCAGATAATATACAGGCTATTCTTCTCCGCCATCTTCCTCGCATAACCTTAAATTATCTTACCTCCATCTACAACAATTGCTCAGTTCTTGGATATTTCCCCAGCTCATGGCAAAAAGCCATTATTATACCACTTTTGAAACCTAATAAAACTGGCTTAAATCCGGATCATTACCGTCCCATTAGCCTCCTCTCCCATTTAGGAAAGCTTTTTTAAAATTATTGCTCCCGCATATTCAAACTCATTGCGATGAACTCTCAATTATCCCTTACGAACAGACAGGCTTCCAACCTCGTCTAAATGTTGTACATTCACTTTCACGTGTACAACATTATGTTACCACTGCTCTTCTTAAAAATCACGCTACTGCTATGATCTCCCTTGATTGTACAAAAGCTTTTGATTGCGTTCAACATGAGAATCTTTTTCTTCAACTTCTTCATCACGAATTTCCTCCTTTCCTCTTTAATCTACTTCGGTCTTATTTCTCAAATCGTTCCTTTTGTTATAGAGTTGGAAACTCCTTGTCATCATATAAGCCCTCTCGGATTGGTGTTCCACAAGGCTCTGTACTTTCTCCTATCCTCTACTCCATTTACACAGCAAATGTCATCGGCACTCGTTACCCACGCGTCGAAATATCAGCTTATGCCGACGATATTGCGATCTACAGCTTCTCCATCAGCACTACAAAAGCCCTTCAAAATATACAAGCGGTGGCTCAACAAATTTCAGATTCCCTTTCCAATTTAGGTATTTGTATAAACCCTTCTAAAACTGACGCCATAGTTTTCTAATTTCCCCTCAATCCCAAAGGAAAAAGATCCAGCCAATCAAGCTTAATAATACCGAAATTCCGATTGTATCATCTATTAACTACCTTGGTGTTCGACTCGATCGACACCTAACCTTTTCCAGTCATTTCCGTCATCGTCTAAACTTCACTCGACAAACATTCACTTCTCTTTCTTTCGCTCTCCAACTTTATCTGTCCGATTGAAACTTCTTCTTTATAAAGCTATTCTTCGTCCTAGACTTCTTCATGCAGCTCCTCTTTTCGGCACTTAGTTCAAGATACCATCAATAAATTAAACAGACTCCAAATAGAACCCTAATGACTATACGAAGACAGTCCCCTTGGCGTACAGACCGACTGACTGATTTTGCATCTCGATTTAATCTAGAAAACCCTGTTCAGTACATAAAACGTTGTCACATCAAATTTTACGACATGCTACCTACCCTGTCCAATCCTCTTTTTTTCTTCTTTAAATCCTCCTTCAAAGCCAACCAACTGGAATGGAAGGACAAATTCCCGTCTTAAAACTCTCTTTTAATTTCTGTTTATTTATTTATTTTATTTTTTTTTTATTTATTTTTTTTCCTATCTGTTTTAATTATTTATCCTTTTTTTTTTTTCCTTTGTTACTACCTTAATATCAGTGTAACATCGTCACTGAATGTCGCTATTTATCTGTAACACTATGTTTTTTTTTCTAACATTCAATCACATTAAAACATCCAAAAGGATGATATTTTGTAAAACTCTGTCTAGATACATTTTATTTTAATGATATATGTATCAATGTACTATTTATCTTTTGAATAAAGATGTTTTGAAAAAAAAAAAAAAAAAAAAAAAATAACCACCCCATCCGTTATTTTTGAGAGTTATTCTGTTATTATTGTTTTCAATTTACTTATTTCATTATGTATATTGTATAGGTTGAGGTTATTTTCCTTTTTTCTCTTTTTCATTTATTTTTTACTGTCATATTGTATGGATGGATTCATAACCATCCGTATTACTTACTATCCCTAATTGACTTCTTTTGTAATATTTACTCAATAAAACCTTACTTTTGAAAAAAAATAATTTCTAGTAATTAAATTTTATCTATATCTATACTACTGTATAAAAGAAGAATACATTCTTCGTTTGTGATCACTAACCACCAAAACTACTGAACCAATCTGTACTTAATTTTAACCACATGAACTTGATAGTTGAAGAAAGGTTTAGCAATAATAAAATTTTAAGATTTTCAATCATATTGCCATAAAAAAGCGATAAATATGTGGTGAGCAGTAAAGTTAGATAATCGAAACCGATAAGTAGCGAGCACCATTCGAGAGAGGTTGCAAAGTTACGGTGTATATATAAAACTAGATATTTGTGATAATATTTACTTAGTTTCAATTCAATTGATATCAAAAAAAGCTATAAATAGAGCGACATGTGGATCCTAATGAAGTTTAAAATCAATCGATATGTGGCCATTCTGCAACAGAGTGTGCAATGGTAAAACTATTAAACCCAACAATACCAAATTTTAACTACATCTTCATAGTTCTAGGAAGGTTTATAATAATAAATTTAAGTATAATAGTAATTAAACTGTATAGTATTGATTGCCAGAAACGAGGTTTGCAAGACTGTCAGATACTTTTACGGTTAAGAATAAAAATCCAAACAGATGGTTCTTATGCTTTTACCTTCTCTTCAGACACCTAATCAATGATATTTTAACCAGGTTAAAAATTAATGCCATGTGTGAAAATATCATTGAAGAAATAATGCTAAAGTCTATACTTCAAGATTTTTATCGATAAACAAATTATAAGTTAAAATAATCGAAGTTCATTATTTATGAGAGCGGGCGAAGTCGCGACGGGGTATTATTATATAAAAGGACAAGCCATTTTTCCATTGTGATCACTAACCATGAAACATACTGAACCAACCTGTTCCAAATTTTAACTACATCATCTTCATAGTTCAAGGAAGGCTTAGTAATAATAAAATTAAATAATTTAATTGCTTTTAAAAAAGCTATAAATAATGTGGTGCGCAATAATGTTTGAAAATCGCCCTATAATTGGCGAGCGCCATTCTGTAGGAGAGGTTACAAAAGTACGGTGTTAAAGAGAGCTAGAAATTGATATTAAAATTTACTTATTTTCAATTGAATTTTAACATTTGGTGCGACATCTGGATCCCAGAAACGTTTTTATAAAAAGCGAATGGTATATATCTAATATTATAGTAAATATTCCCTGTCCACCTAAATACATTAAAATTAATAATGAGATAACTAATTATGCTTTTAAGTGATCTTTAAACCACCTAATCTGTGCAATGATATTAGGTTAAAATTACATAAAAGTGTGTTCATAATAAAAAAAATAAGTATTCATAAAAGTGTAAATTTTTAAACTTATGTTACAAAAATTGGAGCGCATTATGCCCTATTAATTAACAACTAAATATATAATAAATGGAAAGCAATAGAGAAAAGAGAGAGGGAAACAGCAAAAAAAATAAAGATAAACAAATACCTATTATTATTATTATTTATTTATTATTATCATTATTTATGAATATTTTACGCTATGTGTGAAAATATTATTGAGGTCATGATTCTCACTGGATAGCGACTAGAGAAATAGCGTTTATTCCTAGAGTCCTAAAAAATCCCAACTGATCTAACATTTCAATTCAAAACGATCAAAGTTTCCAATCAACGTATCTTTTGCAAATACTGTTAATAAATCGCAAGGCCAGACGTACAAAAACGTTGTATTTGATCTTCGGACTAGCTGTTTCTTTCACGGTCAATAATCTGCAGGACTTTCAAGAACTTGAAACCGTTACAGTCAAATAATTCTCATAACATCGGGTAGCAAAACTCGATATGTTTTTTTATTCGGATGTCTTAGGAATCCATTCTTTCATTTTTGCTTGCTTTCAACAATACAATGTTTTTTTTCAAAAAATAAATTGAAGTTCTATTATTACTTAAAATCGTCTAAGTTCTTAACGTGCGATAGTGTGCGAAGCTAAGATGGGAAACTCTTGCTTATAATCATTCAAATATTGTTAATAGATTTTAACAGTACATAAATTGTTTTTATTTAGATATGAATTTCACTTATGAATGGAATATTCCTACATTGAAACAATTTATTTATAATTTATTTCTTTGAAGGAAAAACATGATTCTTTATAAGGGCTTTTAATAATTTTTAGAATCCCTTTTTTTCCGATTTCCGATTTTTAAACCTTTTTTATTTATCTATAGAGAACTGCGATTTTAAAAGCATTAAAACTTCACTTCAATAATCATGCTAAATTTATTTTTCTGAAAAAATATCTATTTGTATCACTCCTCAATCTTTAAAACCTTGATGCTCCAACATTTATTAGGCAAGCGTTCAAAGCTCCCAAAAAATTACAAAAGACATTTACGTTTTAGTAATTAGACTCTTTTGGAAGGATTTGAGATTTGGGATTCCACTAAATCTTCGAACTCTTCTCGTATCCATTCCTTACAAACCAAAACCCTTCATAAAATCCTCAATGCTATTATATCACAAAAAAACTTATTCATAAATATCTTATTTTTTTATGTTGCTGATTAGGCCCAAACCATATACCTGCCTTTTCATAGTGAATTCCACACCCACTAGTTTCCCAACTTGCTTCACACATGTTCCCGATAATCCTCCGAAGCTTCTCAAAAGATCACCGAGGGACCTTCTAATAACGTTTATTAAAGTGCTTCTAGTGAGCGTTTTCTGGACAAGTCATTGAAATAATTTCCTCAAATTTACTTATAGTATAAATATATACAGTGGTAAGTATTAATAATTAGGTTTTAAAAAAGATTAAATCCATATGCTCGGATATTTTTCTTTTTTCCAGTTAACGTTTACTCACAAAATAGAAGAGAATCTGATTTTAGAAGTTTCCATTAGTAATTTTTGTTGGGATCTATCGATTGTTTTAAAAGAACAAAAGTCTTTATATTAGGCCAGCAAAAGATCCGTTAATGTAGAATAGAATAGAATAGAAAAAAAAGTTTTATTTTGGGACAAAGTCCCTTAAGAATAATAGTTACATGACAGACCATAAGTGATATCTGGCCTAGAGATTATAAATTGGATAATAAAATATGATAATTAAAAGTAAATACAATTTTACAATAAAATAAGTAATACAATGAAAAAAAAATCAGTACGTTTATATAAACACATACATACATAAACTATATTTACAATCAGTAAAAGAAAAAAATATTATATAAGAAATTGACTAAACAATAGATTTCTGATGTTACACCTGGTATAGGATGAAGAAAAAAAATATGATGAAGAAAAATAAAAATAAAAATTATTTCAATGATAGAGAAAACATTATCATATGAAGATTGTTTAAACAGGCTAAAATTTGATATCTGATATTCTTGAGTGAAATTCATTAAACATCTATAAAATTAGATAGCATCCGACTGGAGGAAGGAAAGGTGGTGGAAGAGGAGTGTTTTATAAGTTCCGAGGGAGGATGCATTACGAATAGGTGGAAGAGAATTCCAAAGAATACAGGAGCGGGCAAGAGAGGAACGTTGGAAAGCAGTGGTTCTGTAGGATGGGGTGTAGAGATTGGAGAGACGAGACCTTGTATGCAATGATTGGATTGAGGACTTGAAATGTAGGATATTGTGAATAAACGGTGGGTGATGTGTGTTAATAACTATATATATTATAGACAATTTTTATAAAATAAACGAGTAACATAAAAGTAAACGTAAGGGTATATTGGAAAGGATTCGTTATTCGTACTCGGCTTCAATAGACTCAACTTCTATTTCAGCGCTGTGTGCTTTGTGGGGGTCGTTCTTTGTGGCTGTATGTACAAACTACTCTGACAGTGAGCCGTTTATATCGCCAACTTTATTAGGATCCATGTAACCCGGGTTTTTATGTTTGGTTTTCGTAGGGTTGGTTTAGTTCCCTATAAAGGCCACGCTGTCGGAAAGTGAGCTTTTCAAAATATGGCTTCATTTTTTTTTTCATTTTGTAGGGCTGGTGAGCTATCCCCGAGTTCGGCCTGCCGCTGTCAGCGGCTATTTTGTCCTGAAGTAATGTGCTTTTAAAGTAGCCTTTATTTAGGATCCCATCACTCCGCTACAGCGCCCCTGCACAAATCAACATTTTTTTTTCCCCCTCCTCGAGAAAACAACTTATTTTTTTTACCACGTCCCTAGGTATCTATTGAATTCTTAAGATATTCATTTTTTTTTTTTTCTGAACTATAGGAATAAATGAAAAAAAAAGAAGCTTACAATGACTATTAAGTTGGGCTGATAACGTACAGTAAATCTCACATAAACATCTTAACATTTTTAATTTTAATAAATCATGACTTAAAAGATTGAAGGGCATTCATGAGAAGTTTAAAACGATAAAACTAGTTATTGCTATAGGACTCTCACTTAGCCTCCATTAGGTTTTTAAGTATACTAGGTTTAAATACTTGTATTTAAGTTTTTTTGAAAATATAATTATTGCTGAAACACAAGAAATCTTAGTGGATGACTGACTATTGTCATCCATGTGATCTTTCTTGTAACCGGGCTATAAGCGTTTTATGTTTATAGTCGGAAATTTCCGTTCTTAAAAAAAAAGAAAAAAAAAACAGTTTACCCCAGTTACAAAATATGTCACATGGATTACAATAGTCATTCACTAAGAATTCTAGTGTTTCAGCAAGTTATATTTTCAAAAATACTTAAATGCAAGACTAAAACGACAAGAAACTGCTCGTCATTACAGACTACTTCAACATTTACTAGAGAAACGTTCAAAGCTCTTAATTAATTAAAAAATACGTATGTACATGACTGTGAATAGACCTATATGGACGTACGGAGTTGAGCTTTGGGGCTCCACGAAACCATCTAATTTATCTCGTATCCTGTCTTTAGAATCCAAAATCCTTCGAAAAATCCTAAATGCTCCTCACTTTGTCACTAATAAACTTATCCATAAACATTTTAATGTTCCATATGTTGCTGATTTAGCCCAAACCAGATACCTATCCTTTCATAGTAAGCTCCATAACCACTCAAATCCATTAGTTTCTCAACTTACTTCCCACCCCATTCCCGATAATCCTCCGAGGCGTCTAAAAAGAAGATGGCCTTATTTACTTGACATATATATTTGTTCAATTGCAAATTTCAATAAATTGATATAAAATAAAAACTAAATGAAATTTTAAAAATTCTTAATTTTTTTAAAAAACGCTTTGAAAAGGAAAAGTGAAATTTTTCGTTTGTGATCACTAACCACGAAAAATACTGAACCAATCTGTACCAAATTTTAACTATACCATCTTCATAGTTCAATAAACGCTTAGCAATAATAAAATTGACATTTTTAAAAAATTAAATTGTTGTTAAAAAAGCGATAGATATGTGGAGCGCAGTGAAGTTTGAAAATTGACCGATAGGTGGCGAACGCCATTCGAGAGAGGATACGAAGATAATGTGTTGCATTGAGCTAGAAATCGATAATAAAATTTACTTATATTTAATCAAATTATTGAAAAGATATGTTGGATACCAGTGAATTTTAAAAATAGATATGTGGTTAGCACCATTCCGCAACTTAGTTCACAATGGTAAAACTGCTTAAACCATCTGTTAAAGCTATATCATATTCATAGTTCTAGGAAGGTTTAGAAGTACTAAAATTTACTATAATCATAATTTAAATTTACAATGTTGAATGTCAGAGGACTTCATCACTGTCATATAATTTTATAGTTAAATATTAAAATAAAACCATATGAAACTAATAAAATTATTTCTGCCAAATAAAATTTATTATCAAATCAAAATGTCGATAATTTGCTTTTTGTTATTGTGTGTAAATAATATGATTCATGGGCCTTTAGTTGTAAGTACTGGTCATGAGTGTTACGCAAGCTTTTTTTAACAGCCTATGTCTTTCTGGATTACCAAATCATACATTAAAATTAAAAATTGGATTTCTAATTATTAGAATATAACGTAAAAGCATAATTATGCGTTAAAATATCATTGAAGAAATAATTGTCAATGGAAACTTCAATACAAGATTTTTATCGACAAACAAATAATACATTCATTATTAATTAAAATTGTATACGTTAGTTACTAATGAGAGCTAGCGAAGCCGTGGAAGCGGATGCAAGTGAAATATTAAGATAGTATATAGATCATTATATACATACACCAAGTCGGAAATAACAATTACGAGGATAGTCGAGTGAATGACAAATGAAATAATTCGTTCAAGCAGCACAGTACTTCAAAAATATCAGTAGGGGAAATTCGAAGCAATTATAAAAAAACTCTACTTGTATACATTTTGTAAATGTAGTCAAAATAAAACATGCTAAAAATTCTTAATTGAAAGGTTCGGTGGAGGAATTGCCATCAGATCAAAAAAACGGGAATTACAGGTCGTGAATATCAGATAGCTAGCAACTGACAGACGTGATTATACTAACCCTGTAGCCCACCCTTGCAGAATCTATGTGCGTCATAATCATCTAGGCCAAAACATACAGCAACGATTTTATGAACAGTCGATGACTGTTGTCATCTGTACGACCATTCAAGGGTTAATTAGCATCAGTTGATTGCACAAATGACCACTATAAGTGACGCAGAGGCTCTAACTAAAGTGAAAAACTGCAAATTTGCACTCAAATTAAACATACTTTTGCTGATATATAAACAAAAAAATATTTTAAAATAAATCATTGAACGGATAAAACTATATATGATGAAATGAAACAATTAAAAAATATTTAAAATTCATTGGTGTCATTTTGGTTTGAACTCAGTAATATTAAGAACGATATATATTTCAATGTGTTTTAAATGTGTGTGCGAAAAAATTTATACAAAAAAAGGGAGACGATGAGCATATATTGATACTGTTTACGAAGCAAATAGCCCAAACGATTTATACGTCTAAGTTCACAAAATCTTATCTACTATTTTTTAATATGTTAGTAGGGCCCATCAGGCTATGTTGTTAATTTTCAAGTTTTCAACCTTCAAAGTGTGGTGCAATTTTTGTTGTATTCGAAAAATCGCAAAAGTTTAGAAATATTTTCAGTTTTTCACTTATATTTCGTAAAATATGTGGTTTTAGACATTAGGGCATATTTACACTATTAAACAACACTGAGTATGTGGCAATCTAAGACCAATACAGCGCCGTAGACTAAAATCGGAGACGGAGAAAAAGGTCTCTAAAAATATTTCAATTCTGGCGAATTTTCACAATTGAAATATTTCTTTTTCATTCACATTATCGGCCGTATACTAACTTCTATAAATCTTCACGAATTTAAAGAAAATTTAAAAATCTTTAATTTGAGACCCAAACGGTACCTGTTGACCAAAATAGTTTTCTTGAAATATTTTATCAGAAAAGAGTGGGAAATGGGAAAATCGGGCTCGGAGGAAAAGTCAGATTTTTTATATAAACGTGTCCGGTCTAGAAGTAATCTTCAGTACAGAAGATTTTAAATAACGATGGAAATGGGAAAATAACACATATAGTTAGATAAAATATGTACAAATAGTTAGTAAAATGATAGTTAAAAATAGGTAAAAAACAACTAAAAGTTTTATAGGTACTAACCTAAAATATGACAATATGAAAGAAATTATGTTAGCTTTAATTTGAGACCTAAACTATCCCCGTAGACTAAATAGTTTTCTCAGAAATGGTAAAAAATTGGAAAATGGGAAAATCAGATATGGAAAGAAAATTGAATGATTGGTTTGTTAAGTTTGTAAATAAGTTGTTAGGGATGTACCTACTACTTTCCTAATTTAGAAATATACGTATGTTTCGATTTCTGTCTTTAAGAAGATGTATTTTTTACGGGTATCTGCTATATATATATATATATATATAAAGGAAGATATAAGTTGAACGCCTGCGCCTTACACTAACTCTTTCATTTATATCATCACTGTACCACAAGAAAAGCTGTTGTGCAATGAGACCTTATTGTAACTCATTCTGATAACGTTGTTTTGTTCTGAGTTCTAGAGGCTGGACATCCAGGCAGTCTAAATTCTGGTCGATAAGAAAACTTCCTCTTGATGTACAGAAGAAAAAACATGTTTCTCTTTATCTAAGTTGCCTAGCCACCACCAAGTGATTAGTCAAAGGATAAACATCAAACATATAAACTTTGATTTATTCATATTAAATAAATCCACGAATACAGGAGAGCCTGGACAGTATTGAGTAATCCCGGTTTTCCGTGAGGGATTAGTGCCAATTAATTAGAAGCTCCGAACCGAGTTCTGTCGGGGGCATTTTTTGTCTCGTTTGGAAGACCCTCCTATAGTTTAATGAGAAATCGATGGAAGAACCAAAAGTATCTCTACGGGCTGGAAATATCTTTTTTTTTTTTTTTTAATAAAGTAGAAATAATTTTGGATTGATATTTAATGAAATTTAGGATCACTGCAATCCCGAAACTGAAATAAAGCTAATATATAGAAACGAGAAGATATAAATGTTATTACATGGTATAAAATCTTGATTTTCAAGCTATATATACAGGGTGTCCCGAATTTAAATGCCAAAACTTCAGGAACTTATTGTCTTGAAAAACTAAGATAAAAAGTCTTTTAGAGATTTGCTCGTTTTTGCTTAGCTTTTGAGAAAATCGCAAAAAAAGAAACAAAACAAGTTTTAATTTTTATACATACTTATTTACATTTATATTTATATTATGTTCTTTTTAATGTAAATATTGCTCAAAATGTTGTCCTATTGCACCACTGTAGGCATTTCATCTACCTCTTACTTGATAAATTGCAGCTAAACATTGTTCTGATGATATTTAGTGCACTGCATCTATGATTCGGTTTCTTATTTGCTCTCTTGAGTTGATTGACACCGAATAAACATTCTGCTTCAAGGTTCCACATACGAAGAAATCCATGGCTGTCATATCAGGTGATCTGGGTGGCCAAGGTTCACTCCTCCACGTCCAATCCATTGTTGTGGATAATTTATATCCAGACAAGCTCGAGCAACTCTGCTACAATGAGCTGGATATCCATAGAGTTGGAATTTCAATTCCAATGAAATCAGTGGACATTTCAATCCGCTGCTGTAAGGGAATGTCACTAAATAATTAGAAAGGTCGTTCTCCAAAAAATTTGTAAATGTGATACCATTCAATCTCCAGGTAAAAAATATGGTCCCACCAGTAATCCGTTCCAAATTCCAAGCCAAACGTTAATAAATTCTGAACTTTTTGAAGATGGTATGGGAAGCGATTATCACCTTTCAAAGTTCGCCATATTGCTTGCCGCGATATTGCTAATGCAGCAGATGCTCTTCGGATGCTAGTCTCAGGATTGTAATCGAAGTGGCGTTGGACACAATTTTTTCTCCGACAATCTGCTCGTATTGCTGCCTGGAATTGGTCGCCTTCATTACGTATTAAGAATGACCCAGTCTCTCGTAGTCTATTAAAAGTTAACGAAAAGACTCGTCGATTAGGCACTCGCATACTACAGGCAAATCGGCGCGCATACTCCCACACCGCTTCTAAAGCATTACCGTTACAGAAACCATACACAAAAATCATATCAGCGTATTCAACATTAGAATATGTATGCGGCATTGTGGCCTATGCTATTCCCACAAAAATATCTGAGTAACTGACTGAAGACTGATTTAGGAATTATAATCCTAGAAGGAAGCCAAAATGTAAACAAATAAAAGAATATAAAGGATAACATTAAGTGTTTACATGTCTCACTGCCTAGCCTGACGAACTTTGAAAGGTGATAATCGCTACCTGTAACATTTTTGTTTTGTTTCTTTTTTTGCGATTTTCTCTAAAACCAAGCAAAAACGAGCAAATCTCTAAAAGACTTTTAGTCTTAGAATTTTGGTTCCCTATAAGTGCCTGAAGTTTTTCCATTTAAATTCGGGACACCCTATATAATTAGTTATTATTAGAGATGGTCAAATATGATTTATAGTTCTATAAATAGACTAGCTTTACAGCCATCAGAACATGTAGCAACAGGTTTTTTTCTTATATTTCTTCTTCAGTTTATATTTTTTACAAACAGACCGGTGTGTAACAGGGTGTTTTTAAAAAAAAATTAAAATAATACAAAAATCAGCAATTTACTTAGCTTAGATAGATATTTGCTAGTTTATTCATTTAAGGATTCAGACCGACTAAGTCTGGACTGAATAATCAAGTTTGAATTATTTATATAATGATTATTCAATCAATATCTAGAGAATTACCTGAAGTATTACAAAGTATAAGGTAGGATCTTATAATTGTATGAAAAACCTGATTTATGAGCATTATTTCGGCCAAATAATCTAATTTTGTAACCGTTGCCATGGAAAGAGAACAGTCATTTCAAAATGATGGACTAAAGATCTTTTATGGGTTGTAGTAATACAGGTTTTGTATCATTTTTATTCATGATACCTTTAAAAATATGCTCATATAAAACGAAATTCGATTTTCATTATTATAAAAACAAATCTGTAAAATATATAGATTATTATGTCTTATTATTATAGTGTATTCCAGTTGGTATATGCATTGTGAGTTTTTTTATGAGTCTCATAAGGGTAGATAGAAAATAATGATTTTTCAATGCTTCAATATGTACTAATGATAAATTTACAAAAATGACAACAAAATAATGAAAATTGAAAAACCTATGGTAAAACTTAATTATTCCAAGCACCTCCTTGACCAGAAAATTATTTATGTTTTCTTGAAAAATGTTTACAGAAATAAATTATGTGTCTATATTTTTCTCAAAGAGTTTTTTAAGTATCTTATAAACCTCTTAAAACTTTATAGCAATGGAATAAAAGTTAGAACGAACCAATAGCCTTTAATAATCTTTAAATTTATTACATGAAAGTTTCCCTCCAGTTATCTGAATCATTGAGGGGGTGTAAATAATCTGATAATGGCGCCTGTGTAAATAACGGCGAGGTTTAAATAAAAATCACCTTTTTAAGACAATCTTTATCTCTTAAAAAGGTTTTAGAATTTCGTACTCTTTACTTCTGCTCCTGGTATATTTTTAAAGTTTACTAATGCCAGCACAATTTGATTTTAAATATTACAGAGATAATTTAACTAGAAAAATGGACAATAGTTTTTCAAATTATATTTTTAAACATTCATAAGTTCAGGTTAGCCAATGAATCAGAAACAATGATAGTAAATAAAGCATTTATCAAAGCTATGTTGGAAATTCAATGGCATGATAAAAAATAAAAAATAAATATGAGGAAGATGTTTATAATAACACGTTATTGACTTATAAGCTACTTAGCGTTCTATATTTGTACTATTGTACTACGTCTTGAATGTAGATCTCCGAAATTCAAATATAGAAGTTGATTGTACAATCAACAATCCGAACAAGAACATTTAAATATATTTATAGGAAAAGGAATCAACTTTTTTAAATTCAAATAATTGTTGACTGTGAGTTTTTTACTAAGGAGATGAATTTGTCAGGGGTTGCAGCCAAGTTTGAATAAAACAGCCAGTTTTTTAAATGAAAAACTTATATTTGGCGCGGTTGCCAACGTTTATCCTAAAGGAGACCAAACATGGAATTCAGAAAGCATTCCTCTCAAACTGAAAGCCCCCTCCTGTCTCGAACATTAGGTCCCAATTCTTTTTAATCCACCGTACAAAATGTCACCCTATCTGCTTCCCACAATTATTCACCAAGATTTAGAATACATCTACAGAGATTGACCTTGCTTTAAATATTGTACCGATAAGAGATAGAGAATGGGTCGCGCATCCACCGTCAGCAATATTATTTCTAATCACCAGCAACACCCGCCCTCTCAACCTTCCACCTGTTGTCTCCTCATTTCTTCGAATATGCTATCGTTTCCCGATCTTTTTTAAAAGCTAACGATCCTATTATTGTCCACAGAAAGCAGGATAAAGGTAACAAACTGTGATCATGAACCGAACTGATTAAAAACTGAAAAAATTGTTAGAACATCCTCTCTACCCCACTACCTATCTCCCGCACCAAACGTTATCCTACTCCTTCCCTAATCAACTTAATTCAAGCAACACAGTCAACCCTTTATAGACTCTAAAACAGATAAAACTATCCTACTTTACAGAAACCCTTAATCTCCTATTAAGTTCCGTAGCTTCACTCAGTTTTGATGACGTCTTCCAAAACTAACCATCCACAAAAAACAATACCCCCCGTCGTCCGATTAACTTCCAAATAGGCAATGCAACCCTCCCTAGGTTAGCAAAATTCCTCCTTCCATACCTCTTCAAATCCTTAGCCAGTGATTAACCCATACGATTCCACAGTTCCTTCCCACTACTACGAGAAACTACTACTATCCTTGAAACATTCCGCTGATTTTCATTCTAGGATCCTTTGACATTGAACCGTTTATTTACCAATATTCACATTGACAATCCTCTCCTTAACTATAAACACAATAATTGGACATCCAATACAAACTCACACCACCGTAACCGTTTCCCTCCTACCATAAAATCCCGACCTAGAAGCTGTTGCAAATCCATGTCACCTTTCCTTTCAATAATAAGTTTTAGTCTCCCCCAACATCTACCGGCTGTGCCTATGGGCAGTCCCACTGCACCAACCTATCCAACATCGTCCTTGAATGCCCGTACTAACTCCATTCCCCGAAAAAAAAAAAAAAAACTACATACCAATCCATTTTTTTTTTCTACAGGACATTGGCTTTGTATTAAAAAGTAGTCGATGACCTTTTTCTTGTCCTTGTATCCCAGGAATATATCTCTCTATCCCTGTCACCGCTTAACTCTTACCACCCCTCGACTCCCTTTTTAACGTCGAACGTGAAGTTATAATTCCAGTCCTTTCCTTGATCCCAAGTCACTAGAAATCCTGACACACACTGATCCACTGATTTGGTAACAACAAAACCTACCTACTCTTGCAGAGCTGTTTGAAATTTTTTCATTCTCAACACCCATATCAATCAAAAAACATCAATCGTCGCCAAGAACCTCATCCAGGGCGCTGCCCTCGCCCTATCTGATCCCCAATACCACAACGACTAACATATTACTAATTAAACAACATTCTCCAATCTAACAACTTAACACTCAGCGATAAACTACTCTCACATGTACCTCAATCATTCCTACCCCCAACCTTCCCTTCCTTCTAAGTCCCTCGTCACCTCCACCCTCTGTATTCTATACAGATCCTACCTTAAGCCCCTCCTCTCTGAGAAACATTCAAAAGTCTCTTCGCTTCACCTTCCCTAACCTACCTCTAGGCCTTGAATCACAGAATAAATTCGAAACATCATGTTTGTTCAATTAAAGGTTTCTATTTAGCCATTTTGGAGTACAATATGCAGATTTCATTTTCTTATATTAAAAGGTGATTACTCCTTTTTGAAACGAGTTCTAACGCTTGAGATACTTAAATAAAAACAAATTATTCATTCGTAGCATTTCAACATAACAGTAATAAATAAAGCAAAACCTAGTTCATTAAGTTCAAATCAATCAAATTCCAGGTTCTTACAGTTAAATAAAATAAAAATGGTTTAATTTCTTTTTTAGCTATTTTAAATCCGACGTAATGTATGTATGGTATTATACTCTGAAACTTGCTAAAACAAAAATAATTGTTCTGTACAGTTACTAGCTTATGAGTAACATTCTATGTAACTATAAAACAATATAAATTGTTTATATATTTCAAATTAATAAAAACTGATTAATTAATTTAACTATATTCTGAAATCTTTACATCAGAAATAGCCTTTTTTTCTGTAGGAGTTATGACTTTACGGTATGTTTATTTCTATTTCCTGATTTGATTAATTCACAATATCTCTATCTTATAAAATGAAGGATAGAAATCTCTGCAACATGCATAAAAACAAATTTAACGGAAACCAAAATCTTTCAATTTGAGTAAGTGCAAAATGTGTTTTATAATACAAAATATTTAAAATATGAAGAGGAATCTGAGTCGGCCCTGATCGAAGCTCTCTTAAAACCACTCACAGATACTATTGAACGATATTTTTTATTTCCCTTTTTTAAAGAAGGTATTTAAATCATCTTAAGGGACACCACAATAGTTTCATGTCACGCATTACCTAATATGTATATGTGTATTACCAATAAGAAGTTAAAGACAGAACAACCTATAGAAATAAAATCTTAGAGTGGCAAAGCTTCCAAGACAAAACAGCTCCAAAAAGAAAGCAGAGAAAATGGACGGCAGAAGAGTGGAAAGAGAAAAGTGAACAGATGAAGGAGTATCGGAGAAACCGTAAAGCTAACTTGGTGACTCAAACGTGGTGCTTAGCTGGCCAGTAACGGAAAAAAAAAAGAATAAAACTGCTCTAAAATATTTCTTTGGGTAAAAAATCTAAACTTCCAACTAATTCTAGCCTTGGCCCTAAATGGGTTAATTCTGGAATGGAGAAAAGAGCAGGCATACTTCTGTGCATTATATGACGCTAACTCGATTAAAACTTGGGCAGTTTGGTTTGTTTTACTGTGCAGACAAAATGAAGAATTTTCTTTTTTCCAAGAAATTTCTTTTTCTAATTTGTGCGTTTTTCTCATTTTTTTTTCTCTTACAAATATTGGCTAAGCACACCGACTTAGATATTCTTCTTAGAAAGTAACGTTTTAACTGAGGTTGAGTATTTTTTGAATTTTAAAATTTTTAGTTGGCTGAAAATCCGAGTAAGCTCTCTATGCACTCTGCACAGTATTCCTGATTAGGCATCTGAGAAGGGAAACCTCTAACATATGAATGCTATCAAAATGGTAATAATGGATTCTTCCTTAAAACAATAGAAAAAAAAAACATATTGTAGGCCATTTATTTTTTACAATATAAATGATGTGCGAGTTTATAAAAAAAATCATAATTTTTAGAATTTTGGGTATTTTCTTTCAGGGATGTATTATTTTTTCTTGTTTCACACATCGTTTACAAAGGAGAAGAGAGTTGGAAAACAGTCGAAATAATCACACATATGATGTAATTATTTCTAGCTAACGCAATTTCATTTTGTAAGTTATTTTATATTTTGTTTTTTTACAACAACCATATGTTTGAACAAGAATAAATAGTATCTCTATTCTGGAATGTAATCAACTTAATCCAAATAATTTATTAATTTCATATAATATATTTTCAAAACATAAAAGGATTCTCTTAGTTTTATTTATAATTTTTCATTGCTATATTTTGGTTTTTAGTTTTTATTATGATTTTTACCCTTATCTGATACTTCTATATAATAATATTATTCCCTTTTATTATTGGAATAAAAATGCTTTTTTTTGCATTTTGCTTTTATTATTAAAGCAAAATGCTGCAGCAAAACCAAGAGGAAAACCTGTTCTTTATTTAGAATGATGTTTTTAACAGCCGAATGAAGCGAAAACATATACACAAAAGTTGAAAAGCCTTTCCTGAACTCAACATTAAAATATTGAATTGTGAGGTTTTTCAATTGCAAAGTTCTGTAATTACATAAAATCAGCTTATGTTAACAAACAAATCTAAATTTTGAAATTTTATTTTTGTTAGCTGAGGTTGAAGAACAAATCAATAACCATAATATTATTTTCCTTTATATTATATAATTATAAATTAATAGTAATGTATTTACATTCGAATACTTAGCGGCCCCGTGTTAACCGTTCCTCGGATTAGTCGAATCGTTATCATTTTACCTTCACCTTATATCAATTACTTACCTTCAATCTAAGAACAAATTGATCTAAAAAGTCCTTTTAAATAACGACCAATGGCTGCCTCAGAATGACTTATTGGATGATTAGTTTAAGTAGTTGGCTGCATCTGTGGATCAGTTCCTACTGTAATTCTACCTCCTTTTTCAATTAAATAACTTTGAATAAGAATTGAATATCATAAGTGTTGTTGATAATTGATTATTATGATTGTTAGTTATTGATTATTATCCTTATATGAATATTTTTATGTTTTTTCAGAAATCTTGACCTTCCACCGGTCGCGCCAATTTCCGTAACACGAGCGGTCGCGCGTTGCCCAACGCAAAAACCCACCCTGCTTTTTATTCGTTTTTGTCCACATTTTGTCCTAAATCTATTAAATAAAATATTTGGACCATTCTACATTTCAACCTGAGAGAATAATATTTTAAAAATAAATGAAAATATGTTTATACTTGAAAATAATCAAAAACAAATTTTTAACTAGATAATTTTTTATTTAGGTACAACATTACAGTCAAACATAATTATTTGCAGGTCTAAAATGGTTATGATCAATTATTGTAACAATATTGTTTGAGAAATTATTTTTACAAATCAAATGTAGATTCGTATCACGACCTATAAAATTTTCTATCTCTTCTTCACTCAATTTCAAATTTTTTCTTAAATGTCCAGTTCTTTTTTCTTACTCGTCAAGTTTTGCAAAATTCGGGTAATATATTCCAATTTTAAAGGTTTCCACCTAATCGAAACATTTCGAATAATTAATAATTCGTTGAATAAGATAAACAAAAATAAAAATAAAAAAGTCCGACTTAAATTATATTTAATCCAGCTGATTGGTGAGATAGGGGCGAGAAAAAAAACAAAACGAGAACTGTCGCTTGTACTTTGTGCAACACTGAGGACTGAATATTTTTTAATTAGGAAACTATCCATCCTAACACATTGAAAAATTACTGGCAGTAAATAGAGGAGTATTTCGAGGAATAGATAAAGCCCATTTTCCGGGAAGCTCACCAGAAGCGAGAGAGAGAGAAAGAAAACAAGCCGAGTGCAGTACAAAATACAACGGCGCGACCAATGGAAGTTAAAAAATTATGAATTTTTTTTTTTTATCATCCCTTTTTTCGTAAAAGTAAGAACTGTTGTTCTACAGTATCCTTCCCCAATATGCCAATAATCCCTGTTGAACAGATTCGCTACTTAGTACTCCATTTGGATAAACGTTTAACTTGGAATCCACATACAAGACTAAAAAGACAAGAAACTGCTCGTCTTTTTCGACTTCTTAAACATTCAATCAACAGCAACAGCAATTAGACATATTTGGACATACAGAGTTGAGCTTTGGAGCTCCCAGTGGAGCTGGATGGTTCAATAACCATCTAATTAATCTCATATCCAAAACTTTCAAACCAAAATCCTTAATGCCCTTTACTATGTTACAAAGAAGCGTTTACATAAAAATATCACTGTTCCGTATGTTGCTGATTTATCCCAAATCAGGTATCTCTTCATAGTAAACTCCATATTATTCAAATCCACTTGTTTCTCAACTTCCTTCCCATCCTATTTCTGACAACTCTCCGAAACATCTGAAAAGAAGATATTTACGAGACCTTTTCATATTATAATTCAGGTACACTTTCCATATTTCATATAAGACTGTGAAAATTTTACATTATTTTAATGCAGGTTTTTGAGTTGTGTCACTTTAGAAATACATGTGCGATATGTATCTTGTATGTCAAGAAATAAAAAGTGCAGAAATATATAGGGTTACTGGAGTGTGAAAAACCGATATTACAATTTTTTTTCTACCTCTCATTGAATTTATATAAGTGACTAAAACACATATTATTTGCCGAATCTTTCCAGGGAATTTATGTTATAGAAAATATGAAGAGATGGAAGTATTTGAGGCAAAGTATATAAATAGTAAAAGAAGAAGAGTATTCGCGAGTTTTATATTTCTCTCAACAGTTAGATATTACTTTGAGGGAAAACTAGCCTCAGCTAGAATAAGTGAAAAAGATTATATAAAAGATGTTATATTTCATGTTACTCTGTGATTTGTTTGAAATCTACCTTTATCCAACTAGTAAAATCAATGTAAAGTTGATATAGAAAATCAGAGATGATATGGAGTTGAGAATCATTCTCATATCAAACGATATCACCAGAAAAATGAAAATGGAAGATTTTATGAAGTAATAACAAAAAATAAAAAACTACAGTAATTTAACTTTTACTTGATGAACATTCGAAACTGAAAAGGTCTAAATTGAAAAAAAATCAATAAAACTTTAAAAATATACTATCTAAATATTTTTTTAAATAGTTGGATGGTCAACGCTCCGAGAAACTTGGGCCCAACTCAATATTAATTTATATTCAATACTAATTTTAAAAAACCCTTATTCAATTTATAAAAGCTTGCATTCAAAAGGATTTTTCAAAGATAGAAGAATTAATAAAATTAGGAGTAATTTAAAATCCATCTATATCAATTATAAAGGGAGCTTCTGGCAGATGATTTATCTAAAGGAATTTAAAAAAATAAATAAATAAAATAAAAAAATTAAAAATAAAAATAAAAATAAAAATTAATACATTAAGTTCATGAATAAATTTATTGTTGTGATTGACATAGATATTTTGTCTTTTGGCTAGGGTTTATGCTTGTTTTTTTACATTCAAAAATGTAAGATTTTTTGGCGTTGCTTGAATTGAAAATTCAACGAAAGACTTGTAGCACTTGTAACACTTGTATCTAGGACCAACCGTTTAGAAACTATATTGCTTTGAATGAAAAAAAGTCGCATTTGAAACCTCTGTTGTCTTTGGACATTGTTGATTTCGGATAATGATTGATAGTTAATTTACTTTAATTTATTTTCTTTTTTATATACATCAAGTAAATGTATTGACAACGATAATAATAACATGTTAGAACTTAAGAAGAACTACTCATCAGTAGCACTTTATTAAAAATTCAACACTAGAAGGTCTCTAGGCCATCTTTGTTTCAGACGCCTCGGAGGATTATCAGGAATGGAGTGGGAAGCAAGTTGAGAAACTAACGGATTTGAGTGATTATGGAGCTTACTATGAGCGGATAGGTATCTGGTGTGGGATAAATCAGCTACATATGGAACATTAAGATCTTTATGGATATGTTCATTGATGACAAAGTAAGGAGCATTGAGGTTTTTCCGAAGGATATTGGATTGAAGGAGATTTGGAATACGAGATGAATTAGATGGTTTACTTGAGCCCCAAAGCTCGACTCCGTACGTCCAAATAGGTCTAATCACATCCATGTATATTAGTCTTTTGTAATTAATTGGGAGCTTTGAACGTTTGTCTAGTAAATGTTGAAGTAATCTGTAACGACGGGCAGTTTCTTTTGGTTTTAGTCTTCTTTTAATTATAAAATGTTTATTGGGAAAAGCATTAGATTGTAGATAGACATATCCATAAACTATTATTTTCCTCAGTCAGGGAGAGATTGAATTTTTTTATGAAAGGTTGTTTATCTGTTCTCGACCACAACAACAACTTAAGGGGGTATTAATGTCATATGAATCGGATAAGTTCATTTATAATAAAGTAACTAAAAGGTTCCTTAAGATGAATTTCTAAGTAGTTGATTTTCAGATCAGTAATCAGAAGAGTATTGTTTAATATTTATTTTGGCACGGTCCTCCACTGTTGACGATTGTTTTCTGATTAGAAATTTAGTGGGGAATATTTTTTATTACATAACTTTAGTCACTAGGGGCCCACTCAAGAAGCTGGAGATCAAGGAGATGAAAATCATAAGAAGGATAGGTTTTCCTAGTCCCTGACTAGGATTAGTCAGAGATGGAAATTAGGGAACTTCAGGATACGGCACAATGATGAGCAGTGTAAACACCAGGAGGATATCGTGACATGTATAAGGAAAAGGTGACTGGCCTTTTATGGACACTTGACCTCTAAGAAAAAAGTGGATCATATCAGTGAGTTAGATCTGGAACAACTAGGGATCCCACAGGGTAAAACACAATACCGATTGCAGTTCCGGCAAGCTGTCCGACAGGGAGTTTTCCCAATGTCCCTTCCCAGTAAGAAGACCACAGGGAAAAATGGACAGAGGAGAGAAAACAGACTCATTGTCAGAAAATGAAGGAATACTGGAAGAAGAAGAAGATCCTAACCGAAAAGTAGATACGAACCCCTTGGCCCTCAGTAGGCCCAAATGAAAAAAATAAAAAATAAATAAAATATTAGTCGCTTGGACCGTGATAGTGTTATTTTCGCACTAAAAAAGTGTAACATTTTGACACGCTTTAATTATGTTGGTATTGTTTGGATCAAATTTTTGACCATAGTATTCTTATCAGAAATTTAATAGAAAATAGTTTTTGTTTTGTAACATTTGTCGCTAGGACCTACCGTTTAGGAGCTGTATTGGTTTGAATGAAAAAAGTCACGTTTAAAACCGCTATTTTCTCTCGACTTAGATTATTTCAAATAATCATTGATTTTTAATTAAAATTACTTACTAATTTAAGTAAACTGATCTTTTTACTTGTAAAACGTAAATCGGTAAAATCAGTAGATTATAGATACATATATCTTATGTATTATATATCTGATGTATTATTTTTCCCAGTCAAGGAGAAATTTATTTTTTTTATTTTTTAATTTACATGACTCAAAAAAAAAACAACATGATTTTATTTTTTTTTTCTTGTATTGCTTTAACCATAGTGGGTATTATATTTTGTTCTTGAGTTAGAGTATAGTGTGCGTACTGTTACAATATGCTTAATATCAGTTTTGTCTTGCACGTTTTGCAAAATGGTTCCAGGCCCATTGAACTAATTAAGAATAATATTGTTTTATTCAATGTTTCTGTAAAAAAAAAAAAAAAAAAAAAAAAAAAAAAAAAAAAAAAAAAAAAAAAAAATTAAATAAAATAATGTTGCCACATAATATTGTTTAACAACTAACAGAAGATTGTTTATTTATTTATATAAAAGTAATTTAAATGCTAAGCATAACTATTTCAAACTTTAAGTAAATTAGGTATATATTTTAATTATTTTCACGATCCTCCCTGCTCCCGCAGTTTTGAAAAGACTATTGTTGCTAGGGAAATAAAGGAGGATCGGCGAAGGCTCACTGTTTTCAAATGGATTATGCAAACAAAAGAGGTAGAAGTTTTAATAATTTATGAGAGCTTGAAGGGAGAACTGAAGAGAACCAAAAGGTACTAAGCTGGTACAAATCCCGCTTCCCAATTAGAACCTGGAATTAACATTTATGCCCATCCCATTCACGTTACCTCTTCCTCCCTATATCCATATAAATTGCCTTTCATGATTCCCATAAATAATGTCATAAACATATAAATTACTTTCTTTTTTTTTTTTTTTTTTTTAATATCTCCAGATAATATGTACACTGAACAGAAAGCTCTGTTAGCAAATTCACTTTGGAATCTTAAAGTTAACATTGTTGTTGTATTTGAAAATTATAATACGAATCGTATACTTGACTGTTAAGAAATAGAAAAAGAGGAAAATCTGGGATGCAATCAGGAGGAAGAAAAGCACGACCAACTGAAAAACATATTCTTAAACTTGAGTTTGTATATATGTGTAAGTATATATTGCAATTTTTCTTCATAATGTAGATAGCTGTAATTATGTAATTAATTGCATATTTTGACCTATATATTTGCATATATTTTCAGTTTTTATTGCATCTAATTCATAGCCCTAGTGATCACTAACCACAAAATCTGTAAAACCAATCTCCACCAAATTTTAACTGCATCATTTTCATAGTTCAAGGAAGGTTTCGCAATAATAAAACTTACTGATTTTTAACGATATATTTATTTACTCATTGACTGCGGATGATGTGAATGCTTACGTCACTAATTTATAATCCAGGGCAGATAACATGAACGCTCACGTCAAGGGTCTTTTCTGTTCCAAGCTGGTGGAGATGACGATAGCAAGAGAGTAGGTATTCCATTTCAGAACTACGTTTCGGTTTCAAAACTACGTGCAACAGATCGTTTTTACTTTTGCCATTTTTTTTTACTGTTTTTCAACCGAGTTTCAAAAAAACTGATTTTTTTCTCGTAAGTACAATTTTAGAGATTGTATTGTTTGAATTTATCTCATGTCATTTTATATATGTTTTCAGACGGAGCATTAAAAGCTTAAGACTTTTTGTACCTTAAAATTCAACTAATATGTTTTAAAATATTTTTTTTTGTGGTATATGGAGGTAAAATGAAGTCGGTTTTTTTTTTTTTTTTTTTTTTTTTTTTAATTCAGTCCCTTGGGAGGGGTTTGCAATTTTGCTCCCGCACTCAACGTCTTAAAAAAGAGATAAATAATGTGATTCCTGTGAAGTAGTGAAAATCGACCGACAGGTGGTGAGCGCCATTTTGCAAGAGAGTTTTAAATGGTTCGGTATTATCAATCAGGACTTGAAATTCATAATAAAATTTACTTATTTTCAATTAATGGGGTGTATAAAAAAATGATCGTTTTTGAAACAAATATTTGTATTATTATTTCTTTGATATAAAATACAATTAATACGCAAAGTATCGTCCATTGCTATCTACCGTCATTACCCATCTGCTAGCCAATTTCTCGATGCCACGCTGATACCATTCCTTGGAATGGCTGTCAAACTCTTGGACAGCATTTTCAACTTCCGCAAAATTATTATGTTTTTTCCCTTGAAGTAAATAGGCCATGAATCAAAACATGAGGCAGGAGTTCAAACCCATGAATATCTGTAAACTTTTCTCAACTTTTGTAAAATTGTTGAGCAGTAAGTTCGTATGGGAACAGTCTACTGGTCTTTTTCACCTTCCCCATGGAGAGAAGGTGGCGACTAACAGTATCTATAGACACACCACACTCCCTAGCAAGTTCGCGAGTACTTGTGGACGGATTTGACTAAACAGCTTCCTTCAGAACCTCCTCAATATCTATCAATGGCCGCCCGGAAACCTTCCTTTCCAACGTCGTATCTCCACTTCTAAATTTTTCAAACCAACGCCTCGCAGTGCGCTCACTCTTCAAGGACACCTTCCCCTTCATATTTAATAAGTTAACGAGTTCTTTCAGTGGCTGTGAATTTTTTTTTTCCCATTAATGTCTTAAAATTACGAGAATTTGGTAGGACACTGTCATGTTTCTTCGTTGAAATAAATAACTGAACTGAGGTTTTTTTTTTTTTTAAAGAAGTCCAATGTTAGAAAAAAGCTTAGAGAGTGCTCTAAAGAGATTATTAAGTATTGGTAAATAATAAATAGCATTAAGATATTTACAGACTTTTGAACTCTGGAATTTGATAAAACGGTCATTTTTTTTTTATACGCCCTACGGGATAAATTTGTGGTTCGACATGTGGAGTTTGAAAATCGACAGATAGCTTATTAAATATTAAATATCCTCTGTTCATCTGGACTACCAACTCATACATTAAAATTTAAAATGTCCAATTATGTTTTCATGAGACATTCAACCATCTTGTGCAATGGTACCATGTTTAAAATTACAAATATAACTGAAAATATCATTGAGGCTATAATTTTCGCTGGACCAGGAACTGGAAAAATCGTATTTATTCCTGGAATCCCAATCATTCCTACTAATCTATCGTTTCCCTTTAAACGAATACAATTGCCAATTAATATTTCTTTTGGTATTACAATAAAAAAATAGCAAAGGCAGACTAACAACGTTGTAGTGGATCTTCGGACTGACTGTTTCTCTCACTGTATACAATATTTACATAGTATATATGTATATATAGTATATATGTAGGACTGACCAGAACTGTAAAACCTAAAAATCAAATCATTCTAATAATATCGGTAGATAAAACTCGAAATGTAGTATATTCGGATGTGTTGTGACTTTATTTTTTGTATTCATTCTGCAATACAAGAATATTATTGATAAACAAATGTAACATGAGTTATTAGTTAAAATTATTTCAGTTCTTTACTTATGAGTGCGAGCGAAGCGGTCAGGGATAAACCCACAAGCTATGTAGTAACAATACATTAGTCAATAAAATAAAAATTAAATGTTTTTATTAGTTAAAACTCCTATATTGCATAAGCGTTTACATAATTCTCTCTTATAAAAAATAGTTCATAGTCGGATCCTATACGAATAGAAATGAACCAACTTTAGTAATCGGATATTAGGTTTTTGTGATTTAACTAGGCACTAAATTAATAGATGGACTTGCTATAGCTCAACTGTTATTCAAATTAGTTGCTTACCCTGAATGTTAAAAGGATAGACCTTTTAGACTACCATACTAATGAACAGTTCCCATTTTTAACATCAATTTAAAATAAAATTCTCTACGTTTTTCTTAAGATCAAATCTTATAGATAAGTTTGGATAATATTAAAACGGAAATTGGTAACGGAAAAATAGCTTGGCCAATGGTACTGTTGTTATACAAAAACAGTAAATAACACTGAAAACATTGAAGTTAATGAAAAATAAAGAATAGATCGTTCATAAAAGGACGAATTAGTACAATCTTAATTAATCAATATTTATTTTTTCTCCACATCCAAGATGAATAAAATTTATAAAAATTAAGTATAGGGGTTACTAGGGGAACAGACGTGGAAGAAATGAAACTATGAAACAACTGCAAAAAAATTAATTTAATGACGTGATATAAAAAAAAAATCACAAACACAAAGAAAAAAAGAAAACTGAGTAGACCTTTGTTTGCTATCCGTAGAGAAAACGCTTGTGAAAAACGAACAAAAAAAAATGATTCTTTTTAAGTAATAACTTGCCGGAAAATACTTTAGAAACTTTGAGAATAAATTTAAAATTTAACACATCAATTGTTACTGAAGAAACTGCTTCGGTGGCTTTTGCAGAAAAACTTACGACCAAAAATATATTCTGAGTAGGGAATTAATAATCATTTTAATTTCAAATGGAGCGAGAATTGCCCCTGGAATACTTCCAAGTCCGTTAGAGGGCGTGTCATGGCCTCCACAACTTTGGTTTACCAAATAAAGGGAAATGTTTGACGTTTCATTGTTGAGGGGCAGTTTTATTATATGAAGAATATCTTATTTACATTAATTTTTAGTAAATAAGTTGAATTCACAAATCCTCAGAAAAAAATATCTTTAAAATAATTAAATATTTCTTTCATTAATTAATGTTATTTTTTTAATTAATTCTTCAATGAAGGAGTTACATATATTGAAATTATTCCATTATTCATGGCATTTACTCCTCTTTATTATTAATAAATCTTGTTACATGTTTCGGGAACAACAATGTCCCATCCTCAGACTTTAAAAATTCTTTTCTTGGTGTTAACACACCATGTCAGTTTCATTTACATATCTAAATCTATTTAGATATGTAAACGGAACTGACATGGTGTGTTAATACCAAGAAAAGAATTTTTAAATTCTGAGGATGGGACATTGTTGTTCCCGAAACATGTAACAAGATTTATTAATAATAAAGAGGAGTAAATGTCATGAATAATGAAATTGTTATTTTTTTATTTTTCTGGAGAGGAATAATTCGGTGTTGTATTTTGCAATTATTTGAACTTCAAAGAGGTTGAAGTTTTTGGAACGAAATTGATGCTTAGAAAAAAAAGATATACCTAACTCATTTCATAAGGTTTTATTGTTTGTATTATTAATAGATTTTATATATATTTTTTTTTTCGGAAAGATGACTTACAATGTTAAAATTTTACTGGCTTTATAGAAATACTTTTGTTCTTCTAAAACAACAGATAGATCCCCGACAAAAATTATTAATGGAAACTCCAACAATACGATTATTTTCTATTTTATAAGTAAAAATTAACTTGTAAAAAGAAAAATATTTGAGCCAATGGATTAAATGTTTTTTTTTCTTTTTAAACTATTTATTTATATTTACAACTGTGTACATAAGTACAATTAGTAAATTTAAGGAAATTATTACAATGACTTGTCAGTACAAATTTTACCTTAACCACCGACTAGTAGCACTTATATAAAAGCTGTAAATTAGAATGTCTCTCGGCCATTTTCTTTTCAGTCGCCTCGGAGGATTATCGGGAATGAGCGTGAAACAAATTTAAAAACTAATGGATTCGAGTTTAATAGGAAAGGACAAGAACTGGTTTAGGCTACATCAGCAACATATGGAAAATTAAGATCTTTGTGGTAAGTATGTTTGTAATCTAATAAGGAGCATTAAAGATTTTGGATTATAAGGATTGAATACAAGGAGAGTTGAAAGGTTTAGTGGAGTCCCAAAACTCAACTCAGAGTAAATCTTTGGAATTAATTGGAAGCTTTGAACACTTTTCTAGTAAATGTTGGTGTAATCGAAAACTATGAGCTTCTTGTATTTTTATTCTCGTAAGAGGATTCCAACTAAGTTGTTTTTCCAGATAAAGTCCTAGGTAGCGGATCTTTGTTAACGGGGTTCAGTGAAATGGATTAAATATAAAATTTATTAGTGTACAAACTGAACTTTCACCGGTCGCACCGTTGTATCGAAGTTTTCTCTCTCTATCGCTTCCGGTGAGCTTCCCAGAAAATTTGCTATTCCTCGAGATACTCCTCTATCTGCCACCAGTAATTTTCCACTGGGATTAGATGGATAGTTTCCTGATTGGAAAATATTTAGTACTCAGTGTTGCGCAAAGTACAACAAGCGACCGCTCTCGTTTTGTTTTTTCTTTTCCCATTCTCAGCAATCAGCTGAATTCGATACAATGTAAGTAGAATTCTTTTGCATTTTTACTTTTGTTTTTCTTACTAAACGAAGGAAATAGGAATATATTCCTCAAATTATGCAGGATCTAGACGAGGAAGACAAAAAGAACCAGACAATCAAATAAAACTTCGGATTTGAGTAAAATGGAAATAGAAAATATTCTAGATAATGATACAGAAACCTATGTTAAGGGTAGTGATGGAGATAAAGATGGGGGGAAGGCAGCCAAGGGATATCTACATTTTATTTGTAAAAATAATTCCTCAGAAATAATTTAAATAAATATATCAAATAAATAATATTTGACTGTAATTGTATAGTAAAAGAATGTTAATGTCCGATGCGACAAATTCGCCTCGGCCTCTAGAAAATGGACTGTATGGGAAAATATGAAATCGAGGTTTTGCACTCTTGGGGAGATATTATTGAGAAGGTAGCATAAACAAATAATACAGAAGAAATCTCTTACCTTATTACTGCCGCCGACGGTCTGTCCAGGGGCCCCTAGAATCTTTACGGCCTGGCAGATGCTTCTCCTAAGCTGCAATATTCGTCCAAGCTCGCCTCCTCTTAGATCACCACTCATTCGGGGGATAACTAGGTTAAAAAACCAATGGAAGACCATGAGGTCTTGGGCAATTTTGTAGGAGGTGCGTACTCGAGCACAGATGATAGAAGAAAGAGGGATATTCTGGTAGGGATTAACGCAGATAAGGGCTAGTTGCACCGGAAATTCATAGAGTGCGTCAATACACGGTAAATTAAAGTTTTTCTCTTTTCCCCCCCCTCACATAAGCGCCGATTGGCGCGAACAGTAATGTTGTAAATAAAAAATTATATAGTTATGAATTTGTTTTTTATTATTTTAGTCATTACCATATTTTCCATTATCGTTCAAAATATTATTTTCTCAAGTAATATACTGTACATATATTCTACTTTAGATAGTGGTCAAAATGTTTTATTAAATGTATTTAATACAAAATTTGGACAATAAAGGATCAAAACCAGGGTGCTGTATTTTGTACTACGCGCGACCACTCGTATTACGGAAATTGGCGCAACCGGTGAAAGGTAAAATCCAGAAAGTGAAAAATTACCAATGGTCATAAAGATAAAGAAGAAAGGTTAATTATCACTTTCATTTTCAGTAAAAACAGAAAAAAAATAGTCTTAAATACTAACTTTATAATATGGAGACTTAATTACTCTGAAATATGAAAGATGCTGTATTAAAAACAAAAACCCAAAAAGACTGAAAATTGCTTCATAATTTAGTTATTGGAAAACATATAAAAATAACAACAGGTAAAAGTACGGAGCTTTTAAGAAATCAACAAAATTTCATCGTGAACTTTACTTCTCTTCGCAAGAGAATAAGGTAAAAGTCAACCCGAAGAAAGAGCTTTTTGGTGGTGGAACGAAGTTAAGTTGCCGCTTACAACTCATGATTCTCATTTACGATACATGAACGCTCTTCCGCCTCCTTATGACAAGTGTTTGGACTCTAAAACAACTTTCTATCAAATGTTCCAGGCTAGGACCTTTGGGAATTCCGATGCTCCGCAGTTTCGAACTTTAAATAGAGCGAGACTCTGCAGTAAACTTAGAAAGCTGCCCCAACTTCTAGTATTAAACGGTCGCCGGAATAAGTAAATGTATCCGCAAACTCGTTATCTTGTTGCTATATAACAAATTTACTCACCATTCAAAAGGCGAATGCATATTTTATTTCATCGATTTAACGGATTTCTAGGGTTTAGTAGTTGACTTTATTATTTTGTAAGTAAACTGTATTGTCATTTTAAAAATAAACTTGTACCACCACAATCCATGGATGAACTTAATTTTATTAAAGATACAGAACCATCATTTTGTGAACAGAAGTTAATGCAGTCTGTACATACATGTTTAATTCTTTCCCAATCGCATCCGTAATAAAAAAATCTATTAACGAAAAACTGAGCACGCAACAGAAGATTCCCTAGGTGTTAGTGTTTATTCTGGCCTTATATAAAAGATAATAATTTATATTTTAATTTAAGCTCGAATTAGGGACTGGCAACAAAAACGTCTATGGACGATCAGGTACTTTCACTGTCATTGAGATTTGAATAATCGTGTTTACGAAATGTAATAATGTAATGAAGAAATACTTTTGGAAGTAATGACATTAATATTGTTTGTGTTAGGCAGATCGTATGCCTCAACCACTGCATTACTCCACTCCTCTTGTGTGGAGAATGGCTATTTTCGTTTCAGTAATCTTCAGTCCAACTCATATCTTAAGACCAACATTAAGAAAGAGCTAAGCAAATGTTTGTACAGATTCTTGAGAGAAGGATCGGTATCGAGAATCGATGATCCAAAGTCGATTCCTAGGAACCGATCGATCGATGTTGGCGATCATTTTTTTATACACACTATTCCTAATGATAAAAAAAAGTAATATAATTCATTTCAAATTTATTTTCTGTCTAATAAATAAAAACAAGTTTTCATGTACCAGATAAAACTGCTTGGTTATAATTTATAACATTTTCTTGAAAAATCAGGCATTGCTGCTGAATGCCAAACGTCGACTTGTTAAAGATAAACAGGATTACCATTGCCTGCTGCTAAAAATTGAACTATTAAAAATAACCAAAAAGCAATTTCGTTATACTTTTTGGTTATTCTTGGAGAAATTTAAATTCACTACGATGTTTTTTGAAACCTAATACACTATTAAAATCGTCATCCAGAGAACTATCAGTGTATCCTCTCATCTACAGTGTTTAGTGAAAAGATTTTGTAGTAAATGAAATCCAGAACCGTTGGAATATTTATCGTCTTAAACTATAGTTTGTAAAATGAATTATTTTTTGTTCATTGTTTGATCTGCAATTAACTTATAAATTATATGTTACCCACACTAGCATGCTAAATGTGTATATTTTTGCAAAATATGACAATTATGACATGTCCAGTAGGCGTGGGTGTTACATAGTGTTTATTATAAATTAATATATATGATCTAATAGTAAATTTAACCAGCTTTGGGATGAAAATATGAAATTTTGGATCGGATAAATAGCTTTGGAGTTATAGCAAAAAATATGCCAAACAAATGTTGATTTCATAATAGTAGGGGACCTTTAGCGTTCTGACATGTGTATTTCAAGAGACCCGATTAAAACTTCATGTATAGAGTTTAATAGTAAATTTGACCAGCTTTTAGATAAAAAAACGAAATTTTGAGTCTGACGAATATTTTTGTAGTTATAGTGAAAATTGTGGAAAAAAAACGTGGATTTCACAACAATACGGGTTTTTTAAGCTTCATTTTAAGGGAAATCATTAAAACTTCATAAATAATACTCTAATAGTACATTTAATGAGCTTTTAGATGCAAAAATGTAATTTTGAATCGGACAAATAGTTTCGGTTTTAAAATAGTTTTATAGACAAAAAAGTACCACAAACATGATTTCGCGGAGAAGTGGGACTAACCGGCAGTTGGCCAATTTCTACCATTTTTTCAAAGACCATATCTTCGCGGTAAATGGTCTGATTTCACAGACATTTTTTTTTCATTTCTTAGGTAAGAATTCGAGCTACAATTTGTATTTAAAGACTTTCAACGAAAAAAGCTTCGTTTTCGTGTTATGAGTAAAAAACAGAAAATATCCAGATTTTGGGTATGAAGCAGACGTTTACCGTGGTAGCGAACTTCAGATTCTGATTCAGCACCCCCAAAAAACATAAGGATCCGTTGAGCATAAAAGCTCGGCAGTTTTTTCTTTGGCAAACTGGTCCAGTTTTTACTGGACTAGTTATAGAGCCTCTATAAACTATTGGCACCCTACGAATAGTTGTCTACTTCTTTCTACTTGACTGCACCCCTGACCATTTTCTTTTTTTTATCAACATGGGAATTAGACATATGAAACTAAAATTTTCACGCAATGCTTTCATAATATTATCTAATGTAGCAGGCCTATAATCATATACGTCGGTGGTATTATCAAAGACATATCAGATAAGAGCGTAGGATCATTAGGTTCATTGCTGGTTAAAGCCCCAATATGTCATTGAACAGGGACGGACCATGTGGCTAATGTGTCTGGTTACCTCGCTATCAATCTTCGTCGAAGCGTAAGGTATTAGGGCAGATAGGAATCACAATTAGGTCCCTCCTCAGATCACTAGATAAGAGGTGTGAAACACCTGTGACACCCTGCCGGATAATGGCAGCTAGTAACAAGTAAGTTTTTAATTAGCAAACTGCGACATTATACAACTTTAAGAATAGAAATAATATTATTTTTCAATGAATATTAATAATGGTACTTTATTTAACCCTATTATTTTTAATCAATGGTTATATCTGTAATTTCAGCTGACTCTAAAAAGATGATAATTTCATTAATTACACATTTAAGACAAAATGAAAAGCTGATCTTGTTTCATAAAAAAGCTAGTTTAGAGTGCTTCGGATGACAGCGCTCATACGCTGCCTCCACTGGCTAATAAACTGGAAACGCAGTGCGAGAGATTCGCTTATATCTTCAGCAGCCCTCCTTTTTTTCTTCTATCAATCTATTTTATTATTATTTTTTTCATTTGTATAGATTTGATTTAAATATTTAAGAAATAATGTCATCCTTATGAGAGTTTCCAAGATATTTGAAAGAAAATTTTTCATTTAATATTAATATATTTGATTAATAATTAATTAATATTAGTACAATTCGGATACTTGTATATGTTAACATCATTTATAAACTATTTATCAACATTAAATCGTTGAATTTAAAAATTGGAAAAAGATAAAATATAGAAATTACAATCCATTGATATGATCATATAAATTAATTTTATAATATTTACAATTTTTTTTTCTTTTATTGAAATTTACAACTGTACAATTTATATACATCCAGTAAATGTATTCACAATTACAATAACGTGTAAAAACTTGAAATAAACTACCTATCAGTAGCTCTTCAACTAAAATTCTACATTATCGGGAATGGAGTGAGAATCAAGATGAGCGACTAGAGGATTAGTGTGGTTATGGAGTTAAGTATGAAAAGATAGGTAAATCAGCAACACATGGGGCATTAAGATCTTTATGGACTAGTTCATTGGTAACAAAGTAAGGGGCATTAAGGATTTTTCGAAGGATTTCGGATTGTAAGGATTGGATACGGGAAGAATTAGAAGATTTAGTTGAGCCCCAAAGCTCAACTCCGTACGTCCAAATAGGTCTAATCACCGTGATGTCAATTAGTCTTTCGTAATTAATTGTGAGCTTTGAGCGTTTGTCTAGACAAAATTTGAGACATAAGAAAACATTGGGCATTTCCTTGAAATAGTTGAATAGATCATTTTTTTTTTTTAGATGAACAATGTTACCTAGAAATGGGTAATGTCTAGCTAATAATATTGACTTATTTTTATGATATTGTAATGTTTAACTACTTGGTGCATTGTTTATTTGATGTCCACGATAAATTAAATAGTTTTCTAATTTATTAAATTTATTAAATAGTTCCAACTAGCTTATACCTTCTTATAAACATATATCATTATTTATTTTTCTGTTACAGCTAATTATTATTTTATGACCTGTTTTTATAAATGTCGAAATAGTACTTTTTCCTCCTATTGTAGAGGCTTTTGTCTTAAAATATGCCAATAAAGCTTATTTATTTTCGTATTATTTTAACAGCCCTTTTATAATCGTTATAATTAATTCATTTTTTTATTTTCAAGATTGATAAGGTGCTGTTAATTTAAATTAAACAAAGTGCAATCCTTTTTTTTTTTTTTTTTTTTTTTTTTTTTTTTGACGTGGATATGTCTTTTGGCTGGAGGTCTAAACATTTTTGGTGTAACGTTTTTTTGACCGTCAAAAATTTAATATGTATTTTGACAAGCTCTAGCTCTGTTTGTTTTTCTTGGACCGAATGTTTGCCGACAATATCCTTGGCAAAAATTTAGTGGAGAATAATTTCTGTTATATAAGATTTGTCACTAGGACCTACCACTTAGGAGCTATATCGGTTTAAATGATAAAAGTCACGTTTTGCCTCGTTTTTTAAATGTTGGGGCTATTGTTACTTGCTCTAGCGCTCTTGGTGATGCTCGGATCGAAAATTTGATGTTTCCTCATCATAAATTTAACGGACAATATTTTTGTATTCGTCGCTATGCCAAACTGTTTGCTTACTTATTTACTCTCTTACTCGCAGGCTCTACAGGTCCTTGTGACCCTTGGCTTTCCGAATTATCTCCTTCCATTTCTCCCGGTCATTCGCAGCCTCCAGTTCCGAACTCCCAACCTCGCCGCATCTGTCGCCACTTCATCCTTACAACGGCTTCTCTGCCTACCCTTTCTTCTTTTCCTCTCCAATATTACCATATCTAGCATTTTCCTTTGAGTTCTTTCATCCTCCATTCTCTCAACATGGCCGGCCCATCGCAATTTATATGCTTTTATACAGGGTGAGTACCTCTCAGTGTAAAAAAAAATTGAGTAAACTAGGTCAAAAATGTAGAAAAATGCCGCAGACCTTACCTTTATATTCCAACCGTTGCAGATATACACGTAACCTTGAATTTTACAGAACGTAAAACTTATGATCTAAAGAACAGCTTGATCTTCACCTTATTTAGGGAAGTTACAATGTCTTATATTACTTCAACGCTCACCGTTTTTCGAAAAATCATCCACAAAACTGCACATCTCCCAATAACTTAAAAATTTAATCAGCTTTCGAATGATATGTTAAAAGTAATGATTCTGTGACGATTTTATGGAAAAATTTGCTTTTAAAATAGAAAAAACATGGTGTTCTAATTTAGCATACAAATCAGATACTTGTGTAAATAAAACATTATGACAATCCCTTAATGGAAATGTGCATTTTAAACATAATTAACTCTCCATTGGAATAAAAATCAAGAAAAAAATTATTTTTTAATAGAAATTAAAGGAAAACTGTCAATAAAGCGACATCAGATCAAAGGATATTATGTTATTTAATTATTTATTTATTATTATTATTTAGGATTTATTTTATTAGATTTTCAGTGTGAGGTTTAAAACCCAGTGATAATGAACATAGACCTCAATTTTGGCGTTAGCTTCAGAATGCAGATTGTATTAAAGAATACCACTTTTTGAGGTCAATTTTATGGGTAGATGGGTCGGTTTTTACAGGGGGAGGCATTTCTACCTTTCCATGAGAGGTATTGTTGGTTACGGTTAGCGTTGTAGTAATATAAGACATTGCAACTTCTCTAAATAAGGTGAAGCTCAAGCTGTTCTTTAGGTCACAAGTTTGTAAAATTCAACGAAACGTGTACTCTGCTCTTATAGAAAATTTAATGGTAAATCTGAAAATGTGGTCAAAGTTAGAAAAATATTTCAACAAAATTAAGATATTACAGTTTATATGGTAAAAAAAAACGTGGTTTCCTCAAAAAAGTCTTTGATTCATCGTATATCTGCAACGGATTGGACTAGAAAGGTGAGGTGTGCAGCATTTTTCTGCATTTTTGATCTAGTTTCACCCCCTTTTTTTTTTACACTAACAGGTACTCACCCTGTATTGATGACTATATCCTTATTTTTTAGTATATCTGCAATTTCAGCATTACTTTTTACTCTCCACCTTCCATTACCCCTTATTGTACCATATATTCTTCTTATTATTTTTCTTCCAAAAGCCTTAATCGCTGGCAATCCGTCGCAGATCGACACTAGGTTTCTGATCCATAGGTGACCACAGATCTGATAAGTGAGTGATAGAGTCTTATTTTTGTTCTTCTCGAGCGAACAGTATGCTAAACTGTTTAGGAGCTATATTTGTTTGAATGAAAAAAGTCACGTTTGGAACCATATTTTATCTCAACTTTGTTTATTTCGAATAATCGTTATTTGTTAATTTGATTTGATCCTTTTAATTTTACAGTGTAAATCATCAAAAGAAGAGAAAGGTTGAGAATGATTTTGAAATGTAATAAACAGTTGATTTGGATGCGATACAAAGACTGATGGGTTTATAAGACGAACCTATCGGCAATCATGGGAGTGGATTATATAGAGACATATCATGGAGTTATAGTACTATGGAGAGGCCCTTCCCGTATATTGCTCCGTGAGGAGCGAGACCAAAACACTAACCGGCCACGCCCACAATGCCCAACCGGCGACTTACATTCCATATGGGCTAGAGCAATTGAAAGGGATCGCAATAAATAAAATAAGTAAACCACTAAAGTAAATAAATCACTAAAATAAAATAACAGCAGTATAAAGCCTAGGAAACCAAAATTTGAACTGATAAGAGGTTAATATACTGATAATACGGTTCACTCTAAAACGGCTGCCTGCCGTGGCTATTGAGAGGTAAGCCCCCTCCACTTGTCTATAACTCCATGAGACATATCAATGATCTATTGTTTAACCCATTTAGGAAGAAATTGAGTTTATTTTTTTGTACGATATAACTAGATCTACTGAATAATTATAGAGTAAAGTATTGCCTAAGTTTATTTTGAGAATTTTTCAAAACTTTCATAACAAGTGATATTACATCGTTAATATGGAATAAATGATGGAAACTTACTGTCTTTGCTGAAAGGGTCTGCAACCCCGCAAGTCCTACGCTAGCCTTTTATTATTTAATGAGATGTTTACCCAAGTGGTTGGGGTGGGGGGTGGGAGTGGGGGAGGGGGTAGGAGGGGGTAGGAGGGGGTGATTTACTGAGTAAACTGTTCTTGCTACTGGCCAGGGACTTGGTCGTCGCTAACTATGATTAATCTTAATGAATGAGAAAGGTCCATTGCATAAGTTAAATTTATTTGCATTTAGATTAGATGTCAACATTTGATTCGAGTACATTTACTTGGGCGTACAAATAAAGGTTTTTCTAGAATATATTTCTGGCAAACAGCGATGTGATGAATATAATAAATCAAATTTAATAGAAAAGTATGAATTATGAATATGGTATCAATAATAGAAAATAAATAGTGTATACACTAATTTACGTATCAAATTGAGGAATTCTATACTGTAGAATAGTTATCGTATTAATTAAAGAGAAAAAACCCTATAATGAAAATAAAATAAAGAAATAACGCATAAAAGGAAAATAAAAATTAACAGCCTCTTATTATACAAGTAATAAAATAAAATTTAACAAATGATAATATGATAAAAAAAGAAAGAATAATCTCTACTATAATGTAAAAGGACAAGCCATTTTTCGTTTGAGATCACTAATCGCGAAATTTATTGAACCAATTTGTACCAAACTTTGACTAGATCATTCTCATAGTTCATTGAAGGTTTAGAAATAATAAAATATAGATTTTCAATTATGAATATGTGGTGCACAGAGAAGTTTGATACTTGCCCGTTTGGTGGCGAGCACCATTCGAGAAAGTTGACAATGGTGCAATGTTATATATATATATATATATATATATAGCTAGAAAATTATGATATAATTTACTCATGTTCAATATATACGCGACATGTGGATCCCAGTGCAGTTTAAAAATCGTCCCATATGTGACCATTCTGCTACTGAGTTTGCAATGGTAAGCTATGAAACCTAACTAAATTTTAACTACATCTTCCTAGAAATTAAAATCCAGCCAGATGTATAGATAAAATTATTTCTGCCAAATCGTATGTCTTAAATTAAAATTATGTATGTCTTAAATTAAAGCATAATCTTAAATTATGCTTTTAAGTACTCTTCAAACAGCTAATCAATGCAATTTTAACCAGGTTAAAAATTACTGCCATGCGTAAAAATATCATTGAAGAAATAATGTTGAATTCCATACTTCAATACAAGATTTTTATCTATAAACAAAAGAAATTCTATTGTTAGTTAAAATATTCGAAGTTATTTGTGTATAAGAGCGGGCGAAGCCGCGACAGGGTATGCTACTAATAAATAAAATAAAACAGAAAAAAAAACTAGATATGATCATACCACATATTCAATATTTATTAGCATCCCAAGGAAATCCCGAGCCAGGCTTCTCCCCTCACTATGGGTCAGGCTAATAAAAATACCTCAGCACTGCTCTCTCAGATACGTTACTAACAGAATCCAGTGGGGGCTGAGCAAGAGCACTTTGGGACAGTCGTTCAGGACTCAAGTAGAGAAGCTTGCCATAAGATACCATAAGAACTCTAATAAGATAATTACTGTATGTCCCGTGGCTACCGCCGTTTGATTCTGCTAAGTGGTTTATTAGGATGTGTGGAATTGGATAGTGAATAAACCAGAGGGCTGTGATGGTTGGAAAGATTTTGACAGAATTTTATTTCAAGGGGAGGAGGTTAAGGGCAAAAGGTATATTGAGATCATTGTATAGGGTTTTCTCGACATATGTATATATTGTACTAGTACCCCCCTCCGCGGCTTCGCCCGCACTCATAAATTAAGAAAGAAGATAATTTTAGCTAATAATTGAAGTTTTAGTTTTTTATCAATAAAAATCTTGTTTTTAAGTATGCAATTGAGTATCACTTCTTGCATTTTCATGCACATCAGTAATTTTTAAGCCGGTTAAAATTGCTATAATTAGATGATAAAATAGCACGTAAATGTATAATTGAATCTATGAGTTGGTATTACAAATGGACAGAGACTATTAAGAAACTTTTGCGGAAAATAGACTATATCGTCAGTGCTTACAACTAAAGGCCCATGAATAATTTTTGTTACAAACATTATCAAAAAAAAAAGGATCGACATTTTGATTTGGTTATAATTTTTATTTGGCAGAACAATTTTATCGATTACACCTGCTTGTATTTTCATTCCTAACCATAAAAGTTTATGACAGTATGGCAAACCGCGTTTATACAACTCAACACTGTACATTTAAATTATTATTATAATAAACTTGACTGTTGTAAAACTTCCTAAAACTATGAAGATGATATAGTCAAAATTTGGCTCAGATGGGTTCAATAGTTTTATCAAATCCACAAATTATTGGCCGATTTTTACACTTCACTGGGATCCACATACCGCACAAAATATTTATAGTTTGAACAATAACAATTTAATTGAAAAAAAGTAAGTTTTCTTATACATTTATTTATTTGATATTCAAGCACTTTGTTAAAAAAAAAAAAATCTTTTCTTCACTAAATTCTTTTTAACTTTTTCTTTTTTTGGTACGAGAGAAACCTGTTAGTTATAAACCCGAAGTCACTACATGATATCCAAAATACACATATCTTCGTGACTGACGGTAAAACCCAGAGTAAAAGTAAACACCGACGATAAAATTCAGGAAACTATACACACCTAGAAGCATGAAGGCAGCAAACAAAATTTCTCTTTCTCCTACATTCCTTCTTATTTTTTTATTTTAATTAATTAATAATAATTAATAAGTTTATTTTAATTTTATTTTAAGCTTCTTCGATAGTTCTGAATATCATAATCTGAATTTTCCATTTTAATAAGTCATTTCCAATTAGTAAAAGTACATTATACGTTGCCTAATTCAAGAGAAACATCTTTTCATTATGCAGAAGCCTCGCATTTCAGAAGGTAATCCTAACAATACCATTTTTTCAGAACCTTTAACAAATATAGTTTCCACGTATGGGATTAGTATTGAATAGATTAATGACTCGTGGTTCGTATATAAGTTTTTATAAAATTTAATATATGATTCAATTGAAAAGGAAGTAGGAAATTTTAATAGAACTCAAACTAAAAATTATTTGATAGATCTGCACATAGTTATTTGGCCAGGAGTGCAACTATCTGAAGAAGGAATTTGAGTATATCATAAAAAATTACAAGAAGGTAGGTCTTAAAAAGAATCGTGATAAAATAAAATATATGTTAGTGTCACCAGAAGCAAATAGAACGTGTTCAATATCTCTTTAGCTTTATACACATGCGCTTGTTGAAAGTGGCCCCCGTTTACAGTATATTATTTTTATTTTATTTTTGCATATCTAGATATTTACTTTTGTTTTATATATTGTATGCATAAATTTATAATCATACCTACTGCTTAATGCAATAATTTGTTCCTAACAACAAATGTTATCTAACTAAAAATATTTTAAATATCTGATGAGGAAAGTGTCGTCAAATTTTCGGACGGAGCCAACAGAGATGGAACGTGTAAAAAAGTTATATTTTTGAGTGTGGGAAAAAAAAAAAAAGTTACATAAGACAACTATAGATCCCAGCCAAAAGACAACCGTGTCGTAAAAAAAAATTGTAATACAAAAAACATTTTGATATAAAAGGCATTCTAAATTAAATTTTTATTTGTTAAAGTTACAGCTATACTATGGAATGAAATTTTTAGCCCTTTACCACCGAAATAATCTTGCAAGGAAATTTAAACAGGTTATTTCAAAAATTAAAAAAAATTAAAAATAAAAAAAATAAACCAGTCACGTAACATGCTAATAACATGCTACAGGTCATAGCTTAAACAAACATTAAAAAAAAAAAAAGTATGAAAAAAGATTAAAGAATCACTTTAAGCTTAGTTCTTCATAGTGAAAGTACTGAGACAGTAAAAGTGATTTTATTGGTAATAATAACAGCAAATTTGTCGATGTATCATTGTATTTACCGGCTCACACGATTCCGTGATGTGTATCCTAAAGGCCCTAACATTCTCTCTTCAGACCGAATATTTCATGAAATTCATTCTTATTTAAAAAGAAAGAAAGAAATAACCTTTGGTAATTGTTCTTTTTTAAATGCAAAAGACCTCGTTGCAAATCCATAAAGAACAGTTGGAAGTATAATAGTCTTGTAAATTCTTTGAGGCCCCTGGACAGTAGGCGCGAACCGAGTAATTTTATGACCTAAAAGTATCTAGCCCTTCCGGCTTTTAAATGTGCTTTCATTTCCTCTTGAATTTCTTTCTTTTTAGATACTGTATACTCCATATACTTCAACGACTCTACAAATAAAAAAAAATATTTTTTCCCTAAAGGCTATGATAGATGATATATAAACCTCGTAAGAGGTTCTTCCAATGAACAAATATCTTATTTTTTTACATCCATACATTTTAATTTTTTTTTTGATTTTTTGTTAGTAAGTTTCTTCAGCTAAATACTTATTACAACTTTTGATCTCCCTTTTATAAAAAATGCATTTTATGATAAATTCTTTATCATTAATGTTTCCTCGTTCGTCAATTCCTCAGGAGTTATTTTATGTTTGACATTGGAAATCTTCATTTTAATATTATTATATTGTTAAATTTAAGCTATATGCATCTAAAAAACTGTCCATTACCAACCATGGCCCAATTGAACTGCTAGAGATCAGAGAAAGGAAAATATTAAGAAAAATTCTAGGCCCCGAATTTCATAAAAAACAAATTAATCCACACCAGAAATGAAACCCTTTACCGAAAAATTGTGAAACTTTCAGACAGAATGAGACGAGTTGATTTCAATGGACACATCCTCAGAATGAACCAAAATCGGCTAACTAAAAATTTTACTTCTTCCGCAACAAAAAGACAATACCAAATTGGTTTAAGAAAGCAGAAAAGTACTTAAACGAACTCCGTATCACAGAAAGTATGATCATTTATAAAAGTACAAAAAAAATATCTAGAACAAAAAAGAGAGGTTCCAATTAAAAATCAAACCAAAACGAACAATCCAAATCTCTGAAGAGGAGAGGAAAACAAGATCAGAAAGAATGAAGCAATACTGGGTAGAAAGAAAGGCACAGAGCATTCAGAAGTGATTGGTCCAACGTACCCCAAAGTCAGGTGAAACGAAAAAGAGAGAAGAAAAACAAATTGATAAAAATAAATAAACAATAAAAATTTACTTAACTAGGAAGTAAAATAAATAACTTTATGTACTATAAAGTTTATTACTTTCGCGGAATAATTAACTTATATATTATTTTGGTTTCAATAAATTAAATTTCATACTGAATTTATAATTTTTTGAAGGTCTTACTTATTAGCTAATTATTATTCTAGTAGAATGTGGTTAATATGTTTGTGTATGTTAATATGTGTGTATTCTTATGCATCATTACATTCATTAAGTGAAGTGATATGTAACTAGGACCTTTTCTATTTGAGTCTATTTAATTTAAATTAATAGAGAAGTGTATGAGCTGGTTTAAGCCGGAATTGATCTGAAACATTGCAGGGAACTAATTTTAACTTGAATAATTATTATAATATTTTAAATGATTCTACACTCCAAAGAGCACATTGCAGCAGAAAGCTTCAGTTTTCGCTTTGTTAGGTAATCTGTTTTCTAGTTATATAGCATTAATTTGATTCATATCCACTACAAAACCGAATCCGAACAATTAATCACGCTGGGTATTATTGCCAGCGTAGTGTGTCCGAGCCCTGCTGAACGGGCCCTTTATATGATTGGTGGAAATTAATATCTGTATTTTATTGTATTATGGAATTAATTATAATTTAAATTTAATACAAATCAAATAGGGTTTATTATAAATTAATTAATTTATTATTTTTGATAAATCAATTTATTTATAAATTTCAAAAGTTTCCAACCGTTTGATCAATGATATGGCATTTGATCATGGTAATTTATTTATTTTTTATTTTTTAGGTTGACCTTAAATTCAATAAAATTAATTTTTTTTTTTTTTTAATATAGAAACCAAATTTTTTTAATTATAATAATTTCTTTGAAAAAAATTGATTTACCATATAATCCATATCATATTAAATAAATATTTAAGTGTTGGGGCTTTTTTGACATGCTCTAACGCTGTTGGTTTGGCTCTTGTTGGAAACTTTGCCGACAGTTTCCTTATCAGAAGCAATAGATTAAACTTAAATAAGTGAGTAGAATTATGCTTCGGTATTAGCTAATATAGGTTTATGTTAACGAAAGTAGGTATCGTAGTTCTTACTGGTGAGGTTTATATTACGTGCAAACGCCAAATGAATATAAAAACAGCTATTGGATTATTTGTTATTAATGAGTCACACTAGAATAATATTAATAATATTTGATAGACTCAGGTTTAATTTTAGTGGAACGTAAGGAGGTAGGTCAGTTTTGAGTTTAATTTGATAGACTTTAGTATTTAATATTTAAATATCCCAAAGGAAATACTAAACCTGAAGTATACAGAAAACACTTCAACAATATAATCACATAAGTGCAAAAGTTACACAAACTTTGCGATATTACGGCTGAAATTAATGCAATCGCCATAGCTTTACGATATGCCTTGAGCTCGCCCATTGAACATGTCCAGGTTTCAGACTCACTCAAGGTCCATGAAGAACATGCTTTAAGATCACATAGGAATTCATTGCATTTTGGACCTGGTTAAGAAACTATATGAAGGAGGAAAATCGGTTTACTTCATCTGGTCACCAAGTCATATCTGTATAAGAGGTAATGATATGGCTGATAAAGCAGCAAAAGAAGCTCTAGCTCTCCCAGGACCTCAAATAACCTTTTTAACGGCATCGGAACTTATATGCTAACTTAGAGAGAATGTATCCCAAGAGTGGCAAGCATTGTGGGATAACAGCCCAACAAATAAACTCAAGGTTATTTGGAATGACATAAAACCATGGAGCAGTTCCTGCCGTACTAATCGCAGAGAAGTGATTCTAACGCGATTAAGAATTGGCCATTCAAGAAGAACACACCTTCACCTTATAACCAGAGAGGCTCCTCCCAAATGACAAATGTGTGATTATGTTTTTTCAATATATCATATGTTTACCGAATACCAATATATCATATGTACTATACGAAAAGGGTAACCGATTCAGGAATTCCTCGAGACATATCAAAGGCGCTGGGGAACAATGAAAACATAATTGAAAAAGTGATAGCTCTCCTTTATAGAGAAAAGCTATATCACAAAATATAGATAATAACGATCAATCATGAACACATGAGCGTAGATGACCTTCTAGGTTTTACGCTCAAAAATCTTTCAAATAAATAAAATATTAATAATAATGATTAATGATAGTTTTTTGTTTTGTTTTTAGTTTCAGTCTTCAAAGGACCACGCTGTTTCAACTGTTTTCGGAATCTTATATTCGCCCAGTATTCCTGCATTCTCTTTCGGTGAACTTCCCTTCGTTCTTCAGTCCATATCCTGCCTTTTTTCATTTTGGGTTTTGGTTTAAAATTTTGTGTTTTTTTCAGTTTCCTCTTCAAAGGATCACGTTCTACGATGTCCACGTGTGAAATAATAACAATGTTATTAATATTACTATAATTAATAATAATAATATCATGTAACTATTAGTAATAATATTAATATTAATTCACGTTAAACTCTAGTGTGATTATTAGAAATATTAATAGTAATTAATATTATTAATTTTTTTATTAATGAGTAACAATGAAATAATTGTTACGGGAGTAAACGGACGGACGACTAAATCTTCATACCGAGGTAGTACCCGTTAAAACATGTAACATTTTAAAAAATGTAATGCTTTTTTATTTAATCTGTCCTAAATTAATTTAATTTAATCTTCAAGAATTACTTATAAATTACTTATTTTTTGGACCAGAGTAAAATAAATAGGAACAGATAAATATACAAACAGATAAAGCTACATGACAAAGCAGACGTGAATATTTCAATCCGATGTGAAAAGATATCCCTGGCATTTTAGGGACCGGAGACTTGGGGCCTAGAATGATCGATCCATTTTTGACATCTATGTGCCGGTCCTTCACTCAGCTCGACAGGGGTTTTGGAGATCACAACAATCTCAAAATAAATATAAATAGTACCATTCGGAGTTTTTGAGATCTTTATTTCTAAAAATAAGATTTTTGAATGAGAATTAACAGCTTTTAAATTATTTTCTAATAAAATAACGCTTGATGAATAATTACAATTTAATACTTTGGCATATATTTTTGTCTCATTTATCTCTACGGTTGCTAAGAGTACCCTTACATAGGTTAAGGATAAAAAAAAATTATACTGAATTTCAAAACCAGAATACTAACTACTTCAAAACCAACTGGGTGGAAAATTGCGAACCTTTCCTTGATTGACAGAATTCGTAATAGAAGGCATTTGCCTGAATGTGAAATGTTTATTCTGGAAGTAGTTGTTAGTTTTAAAAGTAGTTCTTCTATGAAGAAAAGTAATTTTATTATTATAATGAATATGTTGAAGTAATTTTATTTTTTTTGTTTATCTAAAGAATGGCTTCATCATTTATCTATTTTGAGATAATTATTTACTTGTTAGAGATATTACGAATTATACTTGCTTAAAAAAATCTTTACAAACAACAAAAAAAAACGTGTTGCATTGCAAAAAAAAAATTTCTTTATTAAGATTAATTTTTTATTCAATTTTCAAAATATATAGAATATTATTTTTGGATGTCTCAATTACCTACGAGTATTGTAGGCATACCAGTTTCAGTTTTAGTTTTTGCTTGTAGATAAAATATCATATTTTTTAAATATAATATTTATGTGATAGTAAATTCATAGCTACATAAGGCAATAAATTATATAATGAACATAGAGATGAATGAGATGATTGCTGTACTGATGATAGCTGTGATCAATGACTCGTGGGAAGGAATGGGATTGCTTTGAGGAACAAACCACTGGCAAGAGTTGGGTCTCCTTTTCGGATCACTGCCCCCAAGATCTATATCCTCTATAGACCCTTTTTTCACAATTAGCTTTTCTTCCCCTCTTGAGAAAAACCAATACAATCATTGAATCTAACGTATACAAAGTATTACTTTGTGTGAATTTCATTTATAAGTTAAACAGGGTCCAAAGCATACGGCTTATAATTTACGTATTGCAACATATATACACATATACATATAAGTTTCGGAGTTATAGCGAAAAATGTGCCAAAAAAGCTTGGATTTCACAACAGTATGCGTTTTTTAGCGTGCTAATATGTGGGTATTTTGTAGGGTTTGATCAAAATTTCATATGTACAGCCTGATAGTAAATTTAACCAGCTTTAAGTTGGAGAAGAAAGTTCTGGATCGAACTAATAATTTCGGAATTATACTTGTTTTTGCAGAAAAAAATGTATACTATAATTTTAAATACTATGGAACTATATTATATATTTTGTTTAGTAATTCATTGCCAAATAGGAATAATTTTGAATAAAAATTTAAATGTTTTAAGTTAAAGAGTTCTTCATTTATATACTCGTGACTATTTCTTTTTAAGTGATGTTACTTATTATTTTTCTGGTTATGCCGCTTTGGAATAATTCTAACCTTTTAGCCACTTTTTGCTGGGTGCTCCATATAGTAACACCGGCCTTAAAATACATCCGTAAATCAGAACCTTGAGACGTATGGATATGCTTACTTATAATAACAGGTAAGAGAGTTTCTATATTTTGTTGGTGTACTTTTTACCTCATTTCTTTATATATATATATATATATATATATATATATATATATATATATATATATATATATATATATATATATATACATTTACAACTGTACAGAATATATACATCAAGTAAATGTATTTAAAACGATTATAATAACATATTAAAACTTGAAAAGAACTACTCATCAGTAGCACTTTATCAAAACTTCTACACTAGAAGGTCTCTAGGCCATCTTCGTTTCAGACGCCTCGGAAGATTATCAGGAATGGAGTGGGAAAAAAGTTGAGAAACTAACGGATTTGAGTGATTATGGAGCTTACTGTAAAAGGATAGGTATCTGGTGTGGGCTAAATCAGCAACATATGGAACATTAAGATCTTTATGGATAAGTTTATTGGTGACAAAGTAAGGGGCATTGATGATTTTACGAAGGATTTTGGATTGTAGGGATTGGATACGAGATGAATTGGATGGTTTAGTGGAGACTTCATTTCTAAAATGGGTCGAAGAATTCTTGTGTCTTTCGAAACAAATTGCAAGATATAATAATTTATTTTAATTTTGGTTTCTATATCCATTTAATTGATACTGGACGGAATTGATGAATTATTATTCTCTCATTAAAAAAGTATCAATCATACTTTTCCTCAAGAACCAATTGCATAAAGAATCTACGAATCAAACACGGATGTTTTTACGACGATATATTATTATCAAAATGTGTATTTTGATTGTCCAAAATTTAAAAAAAAAATGAATAAAATAATGCAATGCAACAAGTATTTTTTTGTTCTTTGTAAAGAATTTTTAAGCAAGTATTATTCGTGATATCCCTAATAAGTAAATGAATAACTCAAATCAAGTAAATGATGAACCCATTCCTTAGATAAACAGACAAATAAAATTACATTAACATATTCATTATAATAATAAAATTACTTTTATTCATAGAACTACTTGTAAAACTAACAACTAATTCTAGAATAATTATTTCTCATTCAGGCAAATCCTTTCGCCTTCCATCAGGAATTCTGTCAATCATGGAAAGCTTCACAATTTTCCACCCAGTTGGATAATCAGTTTCTCATAGTATGAGCAAACGAATCGATAATGGAATTCGTATGTTAGAGCACATATTGATGTATTCGGTATTAAACTGAACGTGATGCACATTAGTACTGGAACTGAATCAGTAAACTGAATTTACTTGAAGACCTCTGAGCTTCAAAAAAATTATTCTAAAACTACATAATAAAAATAATTTTTAGAAAAAAAACAAAACCGACTTCAAGATAAAACCTATATATACACACTTGAACTAAAAAATAAAAATAATATTTTAATTGCTTTGAAACAAAAAGCATTAAATGACAACCAACGAAATTATCGATACTTATATTTACAATTTATGACCAGTAATTTTTGGAATCGGTGCCAGCCAAGAACGGCAGTTCAATCCTGTTTTTGTAACAAAATTGTGAATGGCAGGAGACAGCGGTAAGGTGGTAATGAAAAGTGGGAGTTTTCTTTCGAATTCTGTTTGTTTTGGCTGGCACCGACTCCAAAAATAACTGACCATAAATAGTGAATAGGTATAAAAGTATCGATAATTTCGTTGGTTATCATTTAATGCTTTTTGTTTCGAAGCAATTAAAATATTATTTTTTTATTTTTTAGTTCAAGTGTGTATATGTAGGTTTCATTTCGAAGTCGGTTTTTTTTTTTTTCTAAAAATTATTTTTATTTTTTAATTTTTAGTGGAGAGTGTATTTTGAGTAGACACACAGCCTTCCACAAGTGGCGATCTTGTCTTCATTCTTTATGAAGGTTGAAAAAGAACTTCGCGGAATTCGGAATTCACTAGCAACAAATGCTCAGCTTCTTACTCTTTTCTTCCACTTTGTAAATCAGTTTTAACTTTTCGTTAATTGAAAGAATTTTCAGTAGCCATTGTAAAATCCCTCGATTAAATAACCAATAAGTGACTGCTGTAACTATGAACGGAAAAGGTTAACAATGGCGGGAAACAGGAAAACAAAAAACCCATAAAATTCTTTTAATTTGAGTTCGAGTTAAAAAGGCGATGACTTCTAATAGTTCGGTTGATAGAGGTGGTCCTAGAAGTCCTCTTATTTGACCCCTATTGCCAGTTCGACTTATTTACACAATTTTTCACGTTTTCTTTCATGAAATCGACTAATTGAGGTAAAATTTACGTGTAATGTACTTCCGACAGTAGATTTCGTTCGACTTATTTAAGAATTCAGTTTATCGAAGTAAAACACAACGAGAGTTGATTGTATATGTAAATTATTTTTGTTAATAATTTAGATTAAGTTACCACGGATATTTTAGATTACCATAACTAAAAATATCTCTATAGTGGAAACATAATATTAAAAAATATAAAATTAATATAATAAAATGGAAATATAATAAAAAAATATATAAAAGTGATTTTTTTAAAACTGTTTTTTCTTAAAAGGTACTGAGTTGATTTCAAAATATTTGCTATGGGACCACATCTGAAGTATACCCTACCGATCTAAAAAATAATCATCAAATTGATTCAGAATTGATGGAGTAATCGCGCAACATACATACAAAAAAAAATACAGACGAGTTGAGAACCTCCTCTTTGAAGTCGGTTGAAAATATAATCATTAATTAGAAATGTATAGGTTAATTTAATTATAATAATTAATCTAATAATTATTATCCATTTGAAGATTGAATCTAAAAAACACGCAAAGGTTAAAAGTTGAAGTTATTCAGTAGCTTCATTCCAAGAACCTGAGACCATTCCATAAATGGCCGAGTGTTTAAAACTGAAGAGACAAAATTCTTTCCAGGGATTGATTGCCTTTCAGGGCTCGAGCTTTTATGAAGAGGGTATTGAAAAACAAGTTCATTGAAAGAATAACAAATAAGCCACGAGGCATTTTTTGAATAATAATGAATTTAGATTTCATTCAGTTCGACTTCATTTATTCCATTTAACTTCAAAACGAAACATTGACGCTTTATTTTATACAACCGTTTTCAACTTAATAATAACTGAAAACATATTGTAATGATTAATAAAACTAATCAATTATTATTTATTAATTGTTTAATGACCCTCTTATCCCAAAATCTTTTTTGTTTCAGATCTTTTTTGTTTTCCTCTTTACACCTATAAACAACGGTAGGTACGATATTGTTCTTATGAATTCAAATTTGGAAATCTCTATTTTGCAACCAAGAAGTAACAAGTGTTTCTGACGTTTAATATTCTCTCTAATTTCATTTTTCATTGGTACTGTAAATGATATACTTAGCAAACGCAATATTTACAACAAATTTTAATCTTTAACCCTTTTAAGACCAATGATCCTCATTTTTTGTAATTTTTCTTTCTTTTTTTTTTTCTAATTTCTAGACGTTTTCTGTCCTACGAATTTCCAAGAAACTATATAATTAAAAATTGAGACCTAGGTTGCCGAACTTAAAATTGGTGTCAAATATCAAACCATGGTATTAAATTGGATGTTAAAAAAAAGATGAAATAATGTATTAAATTTATAAAGAAAAAACATATGGATAAAAAAATAAACAACCACCAACAAATCAGTATCCACACCATAAAATTCTGAAAAACAATTTTTATTTTTTCAAATTCATAGCCTCATTTTACGTTTAGAGAAATAAAAAAAAAACGAGGAAAGGATCCTTGATTTTATTTTTTAACAGTCATTGTTAGTCAAGTCTTTAACCAGACCACAATCAGTAGGTCCATTTATTTTAATTTTTCATAATTTTTAACTTCTTCCTTCGTTTATTGTTATGCCAACTTTATTCTCTTACCTTTCTATCTTACCCTTCTCCTTTTCATATATTTTCTTATTTATACCTTTTTATTTATAAAAAAAAACACCTGTTAATAAAATTGTAGCATTATATTTGTTTAGACAATTCAAATTGTGTGCAATTGCAGTACCTCCGTGTGCAGTGTTGTCAGGATGGTTTGTTCTGTATCAAGTATATCCAGAGATGCTAAGTTTATTTCGAGGTGTCAGATGTGTTTCCGTCAGTAAGGCTATGTCTGTGCGTTTGTGATGAAGGTGTATTTCTAATTCAGTCTTTCGCTGTATAAGTTCGTTTACATTCCATAGTAGGATTGATAAGGAGCCTACAGTCAGAGAATTAGGAGCCATATTGGGAGCATACTGTCTGTGTTATTTGGTTTAATTTAGTAATGAGGCTGATAAGAGGTTGGACAAGGTTGTTAGGATTATTTAGGGCAGAAATAAGTTCTAATGGATCAAAATTAGTAGGTGGTGCTTGAACTCTACTTACATGATTCATGCCTGACCAAGTCTGTTGTGGCTGTACCATAATATTTGAGTGGACATGATCTTGATAGTTCGGTTCTGAAACACTGGGCTGCTGTTGTAGAGGACGATTTTGCAAAGGTGGAAACTGCCTTGGCTCAGGAGACTCTACAACCACCGGCTGAGGACGATTTCTGTTGCTGCGTTGAGCTCCTAATTCTCTGAAAGTCTGACATCCTCTGTAGTTAGCAGGATGAGCTCCTTCGCAATTTGCACATTTCGCGGGTTTTTCTCTGGTTTTTTGGCATACTGATGTCTCATGGGCTTGGCCACATCGCACGCACCGAGCCTGATGGTTACAAAAGCTTTTCGTGACCAAAGCCCTGACATCTTGTTCATTGTGGAAAAGCTCGTTTTTTTCTTGGTTCTTCTATCTCTACATGAGTATAATATAGAAATTCAATTTTATAAATTTTTTCATTGTATGAATTTTTTGATATATCAACAAAAAACATTTGTAGTGGGGTTTTTGTTCTTTTTGAAATAGCATTTGTAATATTTATTGCTTCTTATCCATTTCTCAACAACTCATCTTTTATAATGGAAGGAGGAGTAGAGTGGTGTAAACCTTTTATAACTATTCGGGCATTTTTTTCTTCAGCCAGCTGAAATGTGTGAAAGTCTGCTTTCACTTGTCTTAGGCTTCTGACTGCACTCCTGTAGCTTTCAGCTGTTTTCGGAAGTAATGTTACTATGGCCTTCTTTGTTGTTTTTAAAGTTAAATTATTAATGCCTACCTTTTTTTTCTAGAAATGAGACAAAGGCTGGATAGTTTTCAATACCACGTACATATATATTGGAGGTGGCTTCTTACTTATAAGAGTTATATTAGTTTGCTGTACTTGAGTATTTTGTTTTTCTAATGATGACAAAACTTCGAACTGATTTGATAATTTTATATCATTGACCTTTTTAGCCTGTTTTCTGGGGTCTGCTGTAGCTGCTGGTCTTTTTTTCCCGATGACAACTTCACATGAATCATGGTCAAGGGCACCAGTAGGCGTATCATCAATTGGCATCTCCATACCTCGGGATGCTTCAGCCATACCCGAAATTTTAATTAACTTCTTCGCTACGGTACACTACAGTTTTAAATTAACACTTTTTGTCTAAAAATTACCTGTTTTTACTACTAAAAACTGTTATATTAGGTGGCAATTTAAAAACAATCACCTTTCACTAATTCGATCAGCTGATCCAGAAGTGTATAAGATAAATCCACACAATAACTTAATACAAATATTGAATCATTAATAATACTACAAAGCAGACGGTAATAAAATTGCGGTATTGGTTGCTAGGTAACAATCGCAAACAGTTAGTAGATCTAACTTATTGAACAAATAATATATATGACAACTGCATCGTTGACCATTTCTCCACTATTACATCCGACAGTCAACCATAGAATCCTTAATATTTACTACTATCTCTATTATTGTCCAGGCAAAGAAGAACAAATAAAACCAAATAGCGGAAATAATTTATGTAGAAACCAATTTTGGCACAGTTGTCGGGGAAGATGTTCTTAACAACATACTAAAATTACTGAGGGGTAAGGGTGGAGCTAAGTGTAGGGGTTCACTAAAGGTCCTTTTTCCAGGTTTTCGAACTCGAAAACCACTACCTCTAGCGAATGTGCTAAAACTTTTCCTTTTCTTACTAAGAGCTAATATTATAAAGGTTTCAAATGTGGCATCATGGTCCAAAAAGGGTTAGCTCAAAATTACCCCAATTCACTTTTCCATATACCATATTTCCTACCCAGAGATTAAAAATACTACGACACAAGGGATTTCCAGACTCCTACTAACTTTCTCTTATTAAAATTTCAAAAAAATAATTATATATAAATTGATTTCACTGAATGAGTGAATTGTGGTCGTGTAATCATGGTTTGTAGAATAACAAAATAAAAGTACAACATTAAACTAATTGATGTATCAGCTAAGTGATAATTCGTTGAAATGACAGAAGAACACATATCAAGACAATCCTGTGGCATTATTGATACAACTTCCTGTAGCCACGAAGGTCTCATTTCCTCTTATCCTAACATCTTGTTTGCTACAGAAAAACATAATCAGAAGGGGCCGACAGGAAGAACACCAAATAAGACGCCGTATTTTTCTTGAGGCCAACGAAAACAGACGTTCATATATCAATGTAATACAATACTGCCGGGGCTTTATTGTTTCTTTTTATAAAAGGATTGCCCATTTCTATTCTGTTTTATTTTTATCTATTAAATTTTATCATGAGCATTGAATTAGTATTGTTAAAGATTATTGAATTGTCTCAGAGGTGTATTTTTATTAAGTTTAGTAGCATATTATTATATTTGTAATTCTTCATATTTTTTTAATGGTATATCTGTATTATTACCGTAAAACGCCGTGATTTCGCACCACTTTTGTAGGACTTCATTCTTTAACTAACTATCAATAATGTTAAAAATGCATGTATTAAATTATTTGCTTTGAATTATTAGCTTAAAAATGCTGTTGATTCATCGCATTAATCTTGCAATTGCAAAATTTACGAAACTTATAATTAATTTTATTTCTTTTAAACTTTGGTGCAAAGTCAACCGAATACCCTTGACTTTGCACCATCACATTTTTTCAATTAAAAAAAACATTAAAAAAGTATTCTGAAGCAAAGTCAAAGCTTGATAGTAGTAATGAGATGCAAAGTCAGTTCTTAATAGTGTTTAGAGTTTAGCCTAGTGATTTCTTTCTCTGTTTCTAAGGATTTCGTTAAAGGAAACGAATGTAAATTACAATGTTTTCATTGAAATGAGAAACAAAATTCTACAATTTTTAAAGGTAGTGAACATAAAAGTGTATGACTGACTTAGCCCAAACCAGATACCTATACTTTCATAGCAAACTTCATAATCATTCAAATCCACTAGTATCACAGCCTGAAAAGAAGATGGCCTCGGGACCTGCTAATACAGGACATTGTATATATACCTTTATTATATAGAACATTATAAGTGCTACCAATGGGTAGCTGCTTCTAAGGAAATGACATGTCATTTTTAGAATTATCATCACATTTACTTGTTGTATTTTAGATATATTTTATAAAGTTGAAAATTTCAAAAATACATGCCAGTGTGGCAAACCTCGTTCCTATCACTCAACATTGTATGTTTAAATTTATATCATTCCTAAACCTTCCTTCAAATAATGTAGCTAAAATTTGGTACAGATAGGTTCAGTAGTTTTACCACAGTAAACTCCATTACGGTACGATGCTAACCCCATATTGTTCCACTTTTAAACTTCACTGTTATCAACTTATTTTCGTTTTTTTTAATAGCAAATCAGTAGATTTTATGGTGTGGTTTAAATTGATTGATTCAGTGGTTTTCGTGGTTAGTGATAACAAACGAAAAATGGTTTTCTCTTCTATATAGCAGTATAGATTTATTTTAAAAACCTACAAGAAATAGCGAAATCATATGAAAGTAAAAAATAATTCAGTAAAAAATTATTAAATTAATTAATATTAAATATTAAATTAATTAATATTAATAAGATGTACTGGATCCTTTACAGAACCCTAAGCTGGAAAAAAAAATAAAAAGGAATTTACTTACTCATGATAAATACTTTAATTTTTTTTTTCTCTTACAAATACAATTTTTCACTTAGCTTAATTTTATTTTCGAACCCTTGTACGAGATTGAAAAGACGAAATGCAGCTAATCGTTTTCAAAAACTACATTAGTTATCTGACAAGCATTATGTTCTCTCAATATATTATAAAAGACTGATCAGCATGATCATTAGCGGGCCTATGTGGACTTGGACATCGTGTTATGTGATCCACTAAACAACGAATCCTTCCCTTACCCAGGCACTCCAATCCAAAACGCTTCATAAAATCCTTAAGGCTTCTGATTATTTCTCTGATTAACAAATCCACAATGGCCTAAACCTTCTATATATATCATATCTATATAGATATATATCATTTTACAATACGCTACATACCCGTTCTTATCCACTTGTACCTCTTCTTATCTCTGTTCAATTTTCAACCTTCGAGGTGTCTGAAAAGTAGATGCCTCGTGATATACTAATACTGAAATTTCCTCTGGTGAGCTCCCCATGTTCACTATAACTAAGCAAATTCGGTGGGTGATTTTCATCTTAATACAGTTGTAAAATTTTATAAATAAATTTAAAAAAAAATTCAATAACAAAAACCTATTTAGTAGATCTTAGTTTTCCTTCTACTAACTTGAAAGATAAACTAAAGACTTTTAAAATTAATATTCAACATTTATTAATTGTTCAGTATGTACTGTATCATTTTGTGAAATTTAAGATCACTGTACGAAAATAAATTGACAGAGAGTTAATAGTTTGAATTAAATTTTAGTTAATTTTCTTTTTATTCGGTTCCAAATAAACAGTTCTCCATAACAATTTTGGTTGGAATTAGCAGGACTCTACTGTGGATTAAACTGTTCAAACCAATCAATATTTGATTGGAGATGATAAGTTTTTGATGACCTGATGTTCAACAGTAACTAACCTATTGAAATTCCTATTAGATATCAGCGATCCTGATTGCAATCTGATATGTTCAAACACAAATAAACACAAGAAAACTGTTTATACTCCATTAACTAAACCTGTGATCACACATCCTATTTAGTTAGAACTAGTCAAATCAGTGACTGACCTGGATAGCTGTTATGTATATCTAACAAAATTAATTACTAGTAACTTTAATTATCTCTTAGTGGATGATGAAAAAATAAATTTAAAAAACCTGTAACACTAAAACCGGTAAAGGGTATAGGATTCAAAACTTTTTTTAAGTGTACTATTACTAAGCCAACAGTTGCCGGAATCAAACTCATTTATCTCCCCTCATTACGGGTACACCTTTTATAGACTGGGTTTGCTCCAGGATTTGTAATCTTCCTTCTTCTTGTACTTTCTCTACCTGCTTAGTACTGCTAACCGTGTAGGTGCTGTCTTTGAACTTCTTGCATATAGGTCTCTTTCCTGAGTTAGCCTTTTCATCTCCGGTAAGATAGTACCTCTCAATGAACAATCGATACATTAAATACACAAGTCTTAGTCTTCTTCTAGGTCGTTTTCCCTCCGGTCTCACTTCTAAAAAGCACTCGTCCTGCATTCTATTAACATTTCCATGCCATTTCAGTTTCCTCCAGTATCTTTGGAAAGGCTTAGACACCCAGCTCTCACTTACTCTATCATTTCTTATTTGATCTCCTCTGGGTTTCCCGCATATTCGGCCAAGAAATCTCTTTTCAGAGTCAGTTACTCTGCAATCTATTGTGAGAAATAATTTTCTAATTTTTTAAAAAAATTGAACACACTTTATTGTTAACGTAAGGACATAGTATATGAAATGATTTTTTATATAAAATAAAATCCTGAATTTTTAGAAATTGTGAGAAATTAATCCTATTTTTAAAGTCCCTACCTACCCTACTGCTGAGATACACCAGTGCTGACATATTTTGGAGCTATTACTTACTTTATTTCGAATAAATGTTATGCGGAATGGTATTTCCTGAGCCAAAGGCGGAATCAACACTAATCAACAATATAATAAACTAAATGCATTTGATTAAATAATTATTAAAATGGGAGTGGATATACGATCTTAATATTGGAATTAGAGGAATATATCACTTCTCAGTATCATTCCAAGATATCAGTGTTGGTTGTTGCAAAAATTGGAAACAGGCCATGACCATAAACAATATAGAGAAAAGAGAGCACCTTAGATATATTTTTATTTTTTTTTTATAGATCTCATAAAGCCAGTATTAGAAATATTTTAAATTTTTAATTCCAAGACATTCGATTGCTATCCCAAACAGTTTACAACCAATGTAGCAATGAAAAAAAAATCAAATTAAGATCTCCCCCTCCCCGTATATGAAAATTCTCGATTACTAATTTTTTATCTCGGGTTTAGATATTGGGTGCCATTTGTCTACAACTTGATGTACTTAACTGATTCTGACAAAAATAGAGATCTGATTCTTAAAGTGTCATTATAAGATTTTCCAAGCATATTTAGGAATATGGTGATGGACCCTGACAACACTAAGCTTTGGAGTATCGACAGAATGCAACAGTGCATGGTACGAATTATAATAACTTGTACAAAATCATCAAATCGGTAAAAGAGCTTTAGGTATCGAAAAGCCCACCTGGACGATGAAGATATATTCGACAAAATTAAAGAAATAGAACTGTGTTTAAATCAATAATTAATAATTTCTCCAATGAAACAAAATTAAAAAAAAAAAAAGTAAGTCGCTGTTTCTCCCAATATTAACATACTGGACCGAAGCAAATACAGTAATCACGAAATATAGATATAAGTAAAGTACAAACGTCAGATATTAGATTTCTTTGGAAAATTCCTTGAAAGGAAAAGGGAAAAGTAAAAAGGCAGCATCCGCTAACCCATCTTTATATCAAATTTCCGAGTCTAACCAGTATAGTTCGAGCATGTTCTAAAAAAGAAGAATGAATATAACATGTTTGGTACAGTTAATTGGTATTTATAAAAATTAAATAGAACATTTAAATTAAACAAATTAATAAAAAAATAATTAATGGTAATTAAAAATTGTTAATTATTTCATTGAATGGTTCGAATCATTATGTTATTTTACTTTCATTGAAACTGTAATTTATTATTAATTCTTAATAATTATACCTTTAATTTTTTCAATGTTATAATTATTATTGAACATTAATCTCTTTATCGGGTTTTTAACCGTCAGGTTTTCCCCCCCAATTAATGGTACCCACTTTTAAAGAGGCTAGCTGTGCCCCAAGAGGGTCTCCCGACTTTGAAGTCAAGCCACAACCGGTAAAAAAGAAAAGAAATATTTGGCTTCAGTCGGACTCAAACTTGGACCAGGAGTTGGCACTTGGTAGTGCCTTCCTCACAGAGCTACATTGTTAGTGTATAGATAAACTAATCCTTGATAAAAAGAAAACTGTGAAAAAAACAAAACTACCTTTCCATATCGCACATGTATTTTAAAAGTTACATAACTTAAAAGTCTCTAATTTTGAGTTATCATCATGTTTCATTTCAATAGTATTCTATTAAATGTCAAAAATGTATGGAATTGTCTTCAAATCCCTACTGATACATCTCTCGTGCGATTGGGATTAAAAGAAAATTCAGGTATACTTCGATATTTCATACAAGACAGCGATTTTACATTTTGTTAATGCAGATTTTTGAGTTTTGTCATTTTTGAAATACAAGTGCTATATGTAAATCTGTAAAGTATTCTTTAGAAAATGTTTGATTTAGTTCGTATTATTTTCTTTGATACCCTCAAAAAATAGACACATTTTATCATATATTTTTTTTCAATTAGTAGTGTTTAAAGAACGACAAGGTCATGTCATGTCAGACTTAAATTTATATTTATTGTCATTATAATAATAATAATTATTATTATTATTATATGGACACTACGGTCCTACAAGGATCCGGGCCTCCTCCACAACGGACCACCAATCTCTTCGATCTTGCGCTCTCTCTCCATTCCTGAACCTCTAACCACCTCAGATCCTCCTCCACATCATCCATCCATCTGATTAGGGGACGTCCTCTCCATCTCCTGCCATCTGGTTTCCCGTATAGCATTTTCTTTGGCACCCTTTGGTCGGTCATTCTTTCTACATGACCTAACCACTTAATACGCGCTCTTTTTATCATGGCCGCGATGTCGGGTTCCCCAAACAGGATTATAGTCTCCTTATTATATCTTCTTCTCCAAAAACCGTTCTCGAAGACCCCGCCCCATATTCTCCTCAATACTTTCCTTTCCCAGGTGTTGAGCATCATTTCAGATTTTTTTTGTTAAGGGCCATGTTTCGCATCCATACATTACCACAGGTCTTACAATGGTCTTGTAAATAAGAATTTTCATTCTTTTAGAAAAAGAATCGAAGTTGAACACTTTTTGAAGTAAGAAATAGCACCTGTTTCCTTCTGCTATTCTTGCTTATATTTCACTTTCAATTCTATTGTCTGTTGTGACCAGTTCCCAAGTACTGGAACTGGTTTACAGAACTGAAATTATGATTTGTGAAAGTTACTTCTTCATTTTCTTCGGTTATCCATCTTGACCTTTTCATGTAGACTGTCTTATTCTCGTTCACTGCAAGACCCAGCTGTATAGCTGCCTCTTCGAATTCTTGGAAGGTACCTGATAACGCTGCTTGGGTTCTATAAATTATAACCACATCATCGGCATATGCCAGGTGTTGTGACAGGCGATTATATATAGTCCCCCCTGGATTTGTCCTAATACCACGGATAGCTGCTTCCAGGGCTATATTAAACAGGATCATAATATAGAAATAGGAAAAATAGGAATCATAGTCATTATAATAGAAAATAAAATAATATGTAAGTTCGTTCGATTTCTTTTATTAATTGAAATTTACAACTGTATTAATAAAAACACATTTAGTAAATATGCTGTAAACAATGCAAAATAATGGCATGATTAGAACTTGTAGAAGTTCGTTCGATAACAATTTATCTGTAAAATCAATAATACAAAACAAGATATATTAAAGAAGGGTTACTACGCAGGTAGTTGCGAGAGACGACCCTTGTGAGAAGGCTGCGACATGGAATTGGCTATAGGATACGGGAGGGCATTCGATAACTTCATTTTCTGAACACGGCTCAGACCATAAATTATATTTATTCTCAGATTCCATTTCTAGAAACGCGAGTGAAAAAATACTAATTTAACGGTCCTTGAGACGTTAATGAAATAAAAGGATCTAGCAGGCGATGACAGGAAATTTTAAATGGCAGAGTGATTTGAATAATATAGAAGGATTGATTCCATTAGAAAGAAACTGGAATCCTGAATAAAGGATGAGGAATAACGGCCTTCCCAAGGGAGATATTTTCCTTTTGCTACAAGAATTTCCCGTCTTAACTCCCTTGATATTTTCTCATCCGTGCTATTTTCTATTTAGAAAACTTGTATTTCTTTCTGTCAGTAAAAACAAGGAGGCTAATTTTTATTTCTCTGATGACTAAAAGCTACTTAAAAATGATCCATTTTTTTTTTTTTTTTTAGTTTAAAACTTTTATTTGCATCTGTAATACAATATTATAATGAGCGAATGTAAAATAAACATGCCATAGGTTGATATGATAGCATTATTGTTATAAGTTTAGGATTCAAAGATAGCAGTACGTGGTGCATACTCCTGACCTTCAGCTAATTTAGGAGATCACCCATCCAGCTCTTTAGCAGCCACCATGCGGCGTTAGGGACTTCTGTTGTTGCCATACTATACAGAGCAAGTACCTCTTAGTGTAAAAAAAAAAATTGGGTGAAACTAGATGAAAAATGCCAATTTAAAGGTTTAAAACCCAATGATAACGAACATAGACCTCAATTTTGCCGTTAGCTTCTGAATGCAGTTTGTGTTGAAGAATACCACACTTTGAGGTAAATTTTTTTGGGCAGATTTTTACTATTTTTACAGGGGAAGGCCTTTCTACCTATCCATGTATATCGTTGGTTTACATTTGTATTGGAGGAGTATCATGGTGTTGGAAAATCATATATTGCCGAACTTCAGGAGGAATATCGTGATTAATTTGTGGTAGGATATTTTGTAACAAATCTTAGTAATTCTCACCATTCAATCTGTTGGGCAAACTATGATTTTTCAACACTATTCTACAACAATACAAAGATTAATAAACCAACGATACCCCTCATGGAAAGGAAGAAATGCCTTCCTCTGTAAAAACAGACTCATCTATCCATATCTCTCCTCACTCATCTACAGCTTTTATGGTAAAAAAACGTGGTTTCCTCAAAAAAGTCTTTGATTTATCGTATATCTGCAACGGATTGGAATAAAAAGGTGATATCTGCGGAATTTTTCTACAATTTTCTTCTAGTTTCACCTATTTTTTTTTTTTTTTTTTTTTTTTTTTTTTTAGGTACTCACCCTTTATGTTAACGTGTTTATTTAATTTTTAATAAAATCGTTTCTTGTTCCTCAGAATGTAAATAGTTCTTGACAGTCGGGATACGTAAGTCTGCATGTAATGTTTCGTAGGAAACACAGGGAGATGAGTCTGTTATTAGACTAAACAACATGAATTAAATTGTTTGGAATTTCCGAATATGTTTCTTTTTGGCCGGTCCGTAAATTAAAGTCCATATGGGTTTATGTAAATAAGCGTATATGCTGCGTTTCTGTCTAAGTGGTAATTTATAACTTGTGTAGTATCAAATTCAAAACTTAGTGATTTATTTTTTGTACTAAAATGTAGCCCCCATTTCAGCGTATTTACAGCCTTTACAGCCTATCAATAGAAACTTAAAAAGAAAGAAAAACTTTTTCGTTAAATAAATATCTCATGTTTAAAGACTGACGAAGGCGAAAACTTCCCAGATCTTCACAACTGTCCATTATTGTTGTAAATATTAGTTCGATTTAAATTCTGCTCCGAATCGATTTAGTGTAGTCATAGTTCGCTATCAGAGACATACAGACGATTAGAAAACATTATTTAAATTATACATTCTGATGAATTTAAAACTTTAGAAACTAAAACTTTATAAGAATTAATTAAGTTCAGAATTTAGAAATAAATGCGTGATCCATGCTTAGAAACACTGCTAACTAACCCCACCCCTCAGCCTAGTAGCCTAGAGATAAACGAGACAGGTACTGATACCATCTCATCCCAGCAGTTGATAATGCTCTGGGCACTATCAGCCCTGGAGTTTGCTGATGGACTCCAACCTTCATGAAGTTATTCCATTTTAGCAAAGTGACATCCGTTGCAGTAATGAAATCACAGTTAGGCCGAGCTGCCCTTCCCAACTTTCCACCCCATGTCGATAATGTACGACAAATTGTTCACTAGGAATGAAATTCCGCTTTTTTGCAATTAACAGGAGTGATGCATTCTATTCTAAAGTATTGAATTAACAATTAAAACAACATTTTGAGAACGATAATGTAATTTACTTTACTTTTCAAAGTATGAAAGTTGAAATATATCAGGGGAAAAAAATATCACTTACACAAAAAATTGAAGTTTTCAACTAGTCGTTAGGACCTAATTTATTTCCAACCACAAACTTCTAGTAAAATAAAGTTGGTCGTTTTTAAGTTTTAACTACGGATGTAGTTGGTGGTTCCTAACAGATATCTACTTAATGCCTTCAGCAATCAGCATAGTTATGATTTAAACTATGTCGACTATTTTAAACACCTCTACATTCCTACCTCACATTTAGCTTAGAAAAAAAAATATCAGACACACTCCCCAAAATAGAACAACAATAAGTACTTTATATTTATATACCAAGAAAGAACAATAAGTACTTTTTTTGACTTCCTTTAACAGTGTATTAAATAAAATTCCTGGGGTAATTGCTTATGATTCTCATACAAAAGTTTTGTATAACTTCCAGTTCGACATTCAATGAAACATCAGTGTATCCTCCCATTTACAGGGTTTAGTGAAAGGTTTTAGTTCAACATTTGCGTTTTCTCAAGCAATAATTGTAATCCAGAACTTTTAGAATATTTATCTTTTTAAATAATAGTTAGTAAAATGATTTTATTTTTTAATAAATTCTTTTATCAGCAGTTAACTAATATATTGTATCTTGTAAATAGAAAAATTATATTTGCTGTTTACTAATTTATATTATAGATTATGATAGTTTTTTTTTTTTTTAAATAAGATTTGGTTTGCATTTATATCTTTCGTATCGATTATTTTTTGTTATTGCAATTTTTTTTTTTTTAAACCAACGTATCGAGGTACCGTGAATTGAAAAAATTTTGGAACCGACACATCACTGATTGTAATCTATTACACGTTTAGATTTTGCACAAACTAGTCGTTTGTATTTTTATTATTTTTTTTTTGTGGGCAAAAAAATCAATGTAGATACTTATCTTTTAATGTAGTCCATTACAGGGATATATTTTGTAAATATTTTATGTTTTTACATTGAGTAGACTTGATTTAGAATTTATTATTGGTTTATTATTTTAAGGAGTTTATTTATATGACACAAAATATCTACTAACACAGATTATTATTAAATATCCTGACGGAAGATGTTAAATAATCTAATACACACCATCATATATTAATAAACCATAATAACACTTTGTTAGAACCATTGTTATTCATTTAATAACAGGGACATATGCTGCCTTCCCCAAAACATAATCCTTCGTAAGCCACTACCGTGACAGTATCATATAGGATATAGCGAGCGGCTTAGTACTGGTTACTTAACAGGCCTACACAATAGGGAGAGAAAATGGCCCAAAAATTTTTTTTGAGAATCTGTAAAACCCTAACCCGGGAATATTGGCGACATTGGGTAAAATTAATTGTGAAAAAATTTGAGGTTTAAATAAAAATTCTAAAATATGAAAATTCCAAATTTTATTATTTGTAAAGCAATATTTTTCAGACAGGGGGATTGAAAATTGATTCATTAAAGTTTTTCTCATTTTTTTCATTTTTCTGAGGTCACGTTTCGTTGATATTGAGAATTAATTATTCGCTTCATATCACTAACAATAACAATATATGAGCAACTTACACACTTCCTGAAGTTTATTCTAGATCTTATGAACCCGTCCCATCAGTATGTTATACTGCCACACTTATTCAATTAACAGGTATTGGGGACTCCCAATTCTTATTGCGTATCTCTTAAAGGACTAGGAAGTGAGTTTTCAAAATAAATTAATTAACCTAGACCAAAGAATTGCTAATAATTATAATAATTTCTTTTTCATATGTTTCGCTTCAGAAAACTTAAAACGGTGTGTTCGACTTCAGAATGACAAAATATCAAATTTTAAATTTCACACAATTTATTTTACATAATTTCATTTCCTGTATCAGGAATAACTCCATTAAGAGGATTTTTTAATCTTTTTATAAAAAATTTTAAATGTTTCAATTTTTTTTTTGTTTTTAATTGAAATTGACTTATACATAAAGCAAACAGGAGGAATAATGAATATAATGACTCAATAAATCAAAATAATTATCTCTTGGTAACACTCTAAAAATAGTTCGATATCCGAAGGTTTCTATGTCATCTTCATTACAAATCGAGCAGAGAGAAAGTTGAGAAATTAGTGGGTTTGAGTGAATAAGAAGTTTATTATGAAAGTATGGTCCATATGTTTCCGACCTGATGAAGAAACATTTTTTTCCCCCGTAAATGGAATACTTATTTCCATTTTATTACGAAGAAATGTGAAGCGGAGGAATGCCCATGCGCATCACCCAAGCGTTCTTTAATTTGCACAGGTCTATGTACCTCTTGAAAAGGAAAAATTAATAGCTACACTATATTCGTCTTGAGCATTGTAATAATGAAAAGTTTCATTTAAAGTTCGATACAGGTTAACAAAACTGAGAAAGTGTAGAAATCGACAGAAAATACACAATTAACGACTTGGAAGGTCCAGGCCTTCTTGAAGGTAAGGGATTAAGGCAAGCCTAAAACGTATCTGGTCTTGGTAAAATACCCAACATATGGGACATAATAACTAGGTTTATTTGTAAAATAATACAACGCTTTACCGATCATAAACAGGATTTTAGATTATAAGGATTGGATATAATATGATTTGAATGCTTAGGTTTGTCAAAGGCAATGATCAATCTCTGATATCCGTAACGGGAAAATTAAAATCTTGGCAATGAGCCCTTTGTTTTTATTAGAAGCTTAGAGCAGTTTCTTGAATTCAGAAAACTTTGGATTCTTTTTAATTAAAAAAGGCTACATATTTGTTGTCGTCTAAGGAAAGAAACTGAGCCGATATCCCAGAATGGACAGGTATTTAAAAAGCGTTTCGAGTAAAAGATAAAGTCTTGGATGCGTTAAATGAATGTTATTGAAGCGTTGTACTCTCTTTAGCCAGTTTATCAACAATTTCGTTACCTTGTCGACTACAATGTCCAGGGATCTATTTCAGAGTGCTTGGGGACAGCTGCTCAAGTTTTATGGCTTGGTTTCTTCGGTGGGTTCTCGGTCCTTTTGCAGATTTCCAATTTGTTAAAATCCCTCAAGCAATGCTCCGAAGTTAGAAGAGAAGATCCCAGTTGGGATAGCTTGATTATTGTTTGTATATGTATGTGTCAAAAATGGACTTACTTATTGGTCTAATAGTATAGAAGATTTAATCAATGGTTATATTAAAAAAAAACAAAAAAAACAAAAAAAAAAAACAAAGACTTGATCCGATATCTTTCCTTTCTGATTATAACTTTTTTTTTTTACATTACATGGACTAAAATATATTTTGTTATAGTAAAATGTCATGTGTGGTATATATATATATATATATATATATATATATATATATATATATATATATATATATATATATATATATATATATATATATATATATAAATAAACTGAAACCAGCTTAAGGGTAATTGGGCGCAAATACGAGGAAGGTAAATAGCTAGCCTAAGTAGGATAGCTCTAATAGCTCCGCTTCTAATTATCTCCTTATTTATTAGGGGAGTGGGGGAGGCTCAATGTGTCTCCTATAACTTGCATAAGCTTCTTTAGAGATATACTTCAATCCTTAAGCTCTGTACTACAAACGTATTTTTTCTTTTTTTTTAATTCCATACAAAGTACTAATTATTAAATCGCTGACATATTTTAAATAAATATTTATTATAAATGTCTAATTTTAACAGTATTATTATGTAAATATTACAATCTGTCTCACTAAATTTAAGTTCGGATGGGTGGACTGTCACAGACGGTCTTTGGATAAATTAATGAATAAATAAATTATTAAAGCTAAGCAAATGTGCAAAAATTATAGTTCTATACATTTTTTTTTTTGTGTTCAGTACAATAGTTTTAGAGTTGTGGAGAAGGAAAAAAATAAAGAGATTGGCAAACTTTCGGTAAGTTGGACTTCTCTGCGAAAACACGTTTTTTGTCTTTTGGTACCGTCGCTACTTTTTGGTTTTAACTCCAAAACTATTTGCCCAATTGAAAATTTCTTTTCTTTTTTTTTATCTGCAAGCAATTTTTTCATTAAAGGAAATTTAATTTAAGTATTTCATTTTTTTTAAAAACATAACCCCTCATAATTCTTTATTCTTTACTACATGTTTTAGAACTCATTCGTTCCATCTTCAGGTTCTACAATCATTTATATTCTATTACAATTCTATACTATAGCTTCTACTATTATATTCAACAATATTTGAATTGTTACCTTAGAACTGTGATATTCTCACATAGTCACATATCCTCACACTGACACTCTACTGGGCAATGTTCAATCATTGTTTTGTTTATTTATTACTTATACATTATGGCCTTTTAATTTGGTTATCATTTACCCATTCTATTTTCATTCTATTAGCTGTATTGTTATTAATATTCACATTTTTATTATTTTTAATTACTAATAATTTTAATTTCTATATAAACTAATTATATTTTCAATCTATCTATTAATTTTGCATAACTTGTACCTATCTTATGTGTATCTATTTGTAGTTTACAGCCTGGTCTATTGTTTTATTTATATAAATTGCTTCCATTATTTTTCTATTTTTTGTTTTATTTTCGTGATTTAATATCATTTTATTTTCGAAGTCAAATTCATGTTTGAATTTGTTTGTATGTTCACACAGTGCCACTGCAAGCTGGTAAAATTTACTATCTGACTCTATATATTAAATCTTGGTCAAGTCCCGTAAAACGCCCATGCCAGCACGCTGAGAACCCTGTTCTATTGTGAAATCCTTATTTTATCGGAACATTTCTCGCTATAACTCTAATAATATTTGTCCGATCCCAAATTTCTTTTTTTTTTAATTTACTATCAGATTCTATATATGAACTTATAATTATATTCCGTAAAATACCCCTGCCATCTCGCTAAAAACCGCGTGATATGGTAGGCCAAGTCATCAAAATCCAAATCCAGATTTTTTCGACGATCCTGAATTTCATTTTTTACACTTAAAGGCTGGTTAAATGCACTAATATATTCGTATATCAATTTTTTTATTAAATTCCGTGAAGCAACGTTTTTAACGGTTTTTAGCGTTCATGAGTATCTCACTAAGCTTTAATTATGTGTCATACATAAAATGTGCTAAAAGTAATCGTTTCCGAGTTATGTAATCAAGCATCTAAAAACATATAATTTCCAACCCTTTCCTTCCCTCTCTCGCCCAAACCCGATGCTATTTCGAGAAAGACTTTTTACCACATTTAGAGCTAAGGGTGGTAAACTATTTCCAGCAGTCAGACCTTTTTATTTCTGGTTCGATTCTAAGGTTTGAATGCGCATTTCCGTGTTCTGTATTAATCATTTTTTACAACAAACATTTAATTTTTAACAATAAACATTTCATTAATAATAATTAACATTTCATTTTTAACAATAAAAACTTTATTTTTTTTTAAATTCTCCCCTTTCACATTCAAGCATTAATCCTGGCATTAAAGTGTATAAAATATTCTCTTGTAGAAAATTATATGTAAATTAATTAAGTACATAGACATTTTTTCGCTATAGGCTGTGTATTTCGAATTATTAACTTAATCCTGAAAAAAAGGACCTTTAGATAGCCTCACCCTTAGCTCCACCCCCACTGCTCAGCATTTTTATTATGTTTTTAAGAACACCTTCCTCTACAACTGTACCAAAATTGGTTTCTACATGAATTGTTTCCACTATTTTTCACTCGTTGCCTGGACTAAATCAGCTTTCTGAATTCAATGATTAGAATATAAGAATTTATAAGATAAGAAAATCTATGCCTCATACTTATTATGAGGCAATGTTGCATTGCCTAAATATATTAATGAACGTTTTTGATTATTAACATTAGAAAATAAAGCATAAATTAATAGGACAATAAAAAATATCGAATTGCTCACAACTAATCGATTTTTCTTTTTATCTTTATCCTTTTGGATGAATACTTATCATTAATTCTACAATACTTATTTAAATTATAAAAAAATGAAAATTCTTAGGTACCCAAATAGTGAGTTGTTAACCATTTTGAATATGAGGCTCCTATTATTGTTATATATTATTACTTAACCAGTAGGATTATAACATTTAATTCATAAAAACATATACTTTTCAGTTTTAATAATTTTTTATGGACAAAATTAACATAACGCATTCAATTATTTATTTATCTGATAAACGATTCGTGAAAATAAAAAAATGTGAATATTAGTTGTTTTTTTTCCCAGCACAACAGTTGAAGATTTTTGATAATGGTACAAAAATCATACGATATTCTTAAAACATTAATTTTGTGATTAATAAAGAAAGAAATTAAAAATCTAAAATGTAATGAACAAATTGTACTTTTTTTCCAACAGTAGGGCGCAGGCCACATCAGTGAATTTATTTTTAAATTCTTTGTGAAAGCGTATTTAGGTCACTGAGGAGAGGAGAACTTCTACAGAAGTGCTAAACTGAAATTAACTCTTAGACTGCAAGAAATGGTTTTCGTAGTTGGTTTCTCTCTTGAGTTCTTTATTATTATTAAATAGTTAGTAATATTTGCCAATATTGACTAAAGATGTATGTCTGTCCACGTGCCTTGGAAATATGATAACTATGAAGTAAATATGTAAATAGCCTCAAAAGTTTTAGGGTTTTTTTTTTTTTGTTTATTTACTTCAGTGTTCTTGTCATTAGCACACCCATGGTTTTTTTTTCATTACTTATAGAAGGTAACAACAAACTGATAATTGTTTCATAAGATCCATCTTTTGGATTTTCCGGCGGTCACATATTACTTGCCGATATTGTGAGCTTGGGTGGCTTTTTCTGAATTTCCGACAGCAGTACTTTCTGGGTACCTTCCTATTTCAATCACTAAAAACCCAAAAAACATTATTATATTCTTGACCTAATAACTCTGAGTATTTCTATTCACCTCCTAAACACAAGATCCCAACATTTTAGCCTGTATACCCCTTAACATAGAACTATACCTTTGAGAAATTCTTCATCATACGTGCTACAACCTTTTAGAGTTCCCTACTCACTCCTATTCACAAAGCTGCTTCCTTTACCTCCTATAAATATAGTTTATTTTTATCCCTTTTAGACAACTAATCATTCGCAAATAGGTAAATAATTAAGTTAACATTTAGAATTGTTTTATCTTTTCATATATAATTATATTATATTATATTTTTTCCTGTCGACAATATGTGCTGTATTTACAGAAGCATTTAATTTGTAATTAATACGGCCTGGCAATTGTACTAGTAATTGTGCATTAAAATTATTCTTAGGGAACAGTCAGTCCCAGAATAAAGTTTATTTTTCATTGCATTTCATAATGCTTGTAATATTTGTAATGCTTCGATCGAAACATGTAGATTGAAATACCGATTCCGTTGTTATCACAAGGATTCATAAATAAAGGATTAATAAATCTATCTGATTTACTAACGCCGATATATTTTCAAGTGTTTTCACCAAGAGGCTGTCTGTGTTAGACTAATAAGCAGGATGTTTTATATGCGTTATTTTGTGAGTTTATAATAAATAGGAAACTAAAAATATTTTTTAACACTTTATACTTCCAAAGAGATCATTTATAAAGATTATTAGTTATGAAACTATTATAGTCATTTCACTATTTTTTTTAGATATATTACCAAAACAGTGATAAGGGTCGAGTTCCGTTGAGAACACGGAAAATTATGTTTTAAATTTAAAAAAAAAAAAAATCGATTTATTCGGGGTGAAGATGTTATGTTAGGAATTTACTTCTTTTTTTTCTTCTTTCTTTTTTAATATCTGCTTACACTTCAACTTAAAATTATCATGAGTTTTATGAAATATTGACGTTTTGGCGAGGTTTACTGAGTATATACTAACCCACGAGATATGCGGACATTTTGGCATTTCCGTAGGACAGAAGGACAATACTTATCTTGGACACTTCTTCAAGGGATGAGAATAATGATATTGATCCATCAGGTGAAGTAGGATGGTAAAAAATTGATATATATTCAGGAGTGTTTACCTTTCCATGATGAGAAATCCCACAAGACATTATAAGAAGAAGGTATGAGTTTTTATTGATTGAATACGAATATGAGTAATGGGGTAAATACGATCAGGTCAAGGAGCTTCTTGGAAGATCTTGGGGGAGGGGGGGGAGGTATAAAGGATGTTGCTACCAAGAGTAGGTACTATGGTAGACTCCCTGGACACTATCCATGTCCACTTGCATGGTATTTAGATGCTTTGAGATTTATTTGTTTTTTGTTACATTAATATATTTGTATTTGTTATATATATATATATATATATATATATATATATATATATACTATGTGTGTGTGTGTGTGTGTGTGTGTGTGTGTGTGTGTGTGTGTGTGTGTGTGTGTGTGTGTGTGTGTGTGTGTGTGTGTGTTTAGAAGTTTTAGATATTTTAATTATTAAAAAAGTAAAAGTAATGAAGTAAGACGATAGAAGAGAGAAGTATGAAGTAGAACAATTAATGTTGAGAATTAACAGAAAATTATAATAATCCAAATGCAATAATCTATATCTATACTATTATATAAAAGGACAAGCCATTCTTAGTTTGTGATCACTAACCATGAACACTACTGAACCAATCCCTACCAAATTTTAACCGCATCATCATAATAGTTCCAGGAAGGTTTAGAAATAATAAAATCTACCGATTATCAATAATTTTTAATTAAAAAAGAGATAATATACAGATAACAGCGAGATTGAAAATTGACCGATCGGTGGCGAGCACCATTCTACATGAGAGGTTACAATTGTACGGTGTTAATAGAGTTTGAAATTAATAATAAAATTTACTTATATTCAATTAAATTATTAAAACAAAAATTGAATATGTGGTGTGACTTGTAGATCCCAGATGAACTTTGAAAATCGATATGTGGCTAACACCATTCCGCAATAGAGTTTACAATAGTAAAACTAAATTTTAACTACTTCATTTTCATAGTTCTGAAAAGGTTAAGGTGAAATTTAAGTGTACAACGTTATGTGGCAGAAATGAGGTTTGTCACACTGCCACATACAGTAGTGTGAAAAATAAACGCAACATTTTTTTTACTCATTAGATCTTGTGGGATTGCTCTTTGGACTCTTATCTCTTATTTTAGAGGCAATCATTGTATACTAATGGTAATCCCAAGTTTAGTTTAAAAATTTACTTGGAATCCACATACAAGACTAAAACGACAAGAAACTGCTCGTCGTTACAGACTACTTCAACATTTACTAGACAAACGATCAAAGCTCCCAATTAATTACAAAAGACTCATTTACATGACTGTGATTAGACCTATTTGGACGTACGGAGTTGAGCTTTGGGGCTCTACTAAACCATCCAATTCATCTCGTATCCAATCCTTATAATCCAAAATCCTTCGAAAAATCCTCAATGCTTCTTACTTTGTGACCAATAAACTTATCCATAAAGATCTTAATGTTCCTTATGTTGCTGATATAGCCCAGAGGAGATACCTATCCTTCCATAGTAAGCTCCATAACCACTCCAATCCACTAGTCTCCCAACTTGCTTCCCACTCCATTCCCGATAATCCTCCGAGGCGTCTGAAAAGAAGATGGCCTAGAGACCTTTTAGTGTAGATTTTTATTGAAGTGCTACTACTGAGTAGTTCTTCACAGGTTATATACATGCCATTGTATTCACTATCAACACATTTACTTGATGTATATGTTTTTGTACAGTTGTAAATATCAATAAACGAAAAAAAAAAAAAAAAAAGTTTAAAAATAAATGAAGTGAGTCGACATTACAGTGAAAAAACAAAACAACAATTCTCGCTTTAGAGTGAAGAGATTTTTTTTGCCGATATATTATAATTAAGTAGGTTGTGCTCTATCAACTGTGAGGTTTTTAAAAAAATATCGGTCTTCTGGCTCTTTAGGATTTAAACATTTGTGTGGTCGCAAGATAAAGTCAAATGAAAGAGAAGATCGCATGTTGCAACGGCTTTGTTTGAAAAACAGGGCCTTAACATCTACAGATTTAGCTGCACAATGGAATACAGTTACAGGTGTCTCTGCATCAACTGTTCGTCGAAGATTAATAAAAGCAGGGCTGAATGCACACCGGCCACTGAAAAAAAAACACTCTTAACAAAAAAAAAAAAAAAAAAAATGCGGCTCAGCGCAGAAAAACTGGACACAAGTAGACTGGAATTCTGTCATATTTTCTGATGAATCGAAATTTAATATCCATGGGACTGATGGTTTTCAGTATGTGAGACGAAGAAAAGGTGAGGCCCTAACAACTCAATGTTTAAAATCGAAAGTATAGTTTCCAGGGAGTGTTAATGGTTGTATTTCTAGTAAAGGTGTAGGTCCCTTAACTAATCTCGATGGGACCTTGCGATCCGATGGCTACCTACATATTTAAAAGTTAATACAGGTTTTTAAACTGTTGCATCTATTTTGTTTGTTTGTTTGTTGAGTTTTGATAGGGCATAAAACTGCAGTGGTCATCAACGCCCTTTGGAGTAACAGAGTAGAGTAACACCAACAGAACTTGAGCATATCAAAAAAGCTCCTACACCTAAAAACGTTTCAAACGTGACTTTTTTTCATTCAAACTAATATAGCTCCTAAACAATAGGTCCTTGCGACAAATGTTATCTAAAAAAAATATTTTTCATTAAATTTTTGACCAGATTCAATCCGAGCGAAATCGACTGAGCTAGAGCGTGCCAAAAAAGCTCCTACGGGTCTTTTTTACTTTAGCCACCCCAGTTACTTTTCTAAGTAACATGCGATCTAGATAAAATAACAATAGCTACCATATGACCATTTATATTCAGTATTACGTTCTAGTTATCATTTTTAACCTGCTTATTTTAAATATGAATCTTTTAAAACTTAGCAAGTTACTTAAATCAAAAGAAATAGCTTTCCAATACCTACAGAGATGTGGATTACTGCACAGAACGAGAAAATGTAGAAGAGGACATTTTATGAAAATTTGTTTTTACAAAAATAAAGCTCCTTTTTACAAGTGTTTTTTGAGAAGTTGCAGGGAACAAGTTGGTGCCTTTAAAGACCCCATTATACTGTCAATCACAGTGAAAATTTTGTCGACCCTAATACAGGGCACATTGTAAAAAGAAGAAATAAAAAGGAATGTGGTACAAGAAGAAGCCTGTTTGATTCCTACTTATGTGAATTTGTATATAGGAGAAGGTATGGAAAAAGGGATATTTTTGAATGTATTTTGGGATCATTGAGAGACTATTGGCCTCCAAAATGAAACTTTCTATGAATTTATAATAAAATACCTACTTTGATTGTTTTTATTAAAATATTTTAAATAAATAATTTTGAACATACGTTCTTCACTAGTATTAATTTAATAATAAGATAAATCACTGTTTTTGAAAAAAGTAACTGAGATGGCTAAAGTAAGAAAGACCCGCTCCTAAACTTATAAATATATGTTTCAAACATGACTAATTTTATTCAAACCAAAATTTTGTACAGTCAAATGGGGATCGAGCAAGATCGGTAAAATGCGGGTGTAAAATATATTATCGTAAACACTTTATTTTAGCAAAAACTCTTATATCAATTAATCTTCACTACAATTTGACATGTTTCAGTTTATGTCATCCCATCATCCGACTGAAAACAATGTTTACATTAAAATCCACTCTCATTTCTTTTAAACAATACAAACCAAATTGATATAAGAGGAATTTCCTTAATTGAAGAAATAAAATGAGTACGGGTGTAATTTTTTTATTTCGTATTAAGAGAAACAGTCAAAAGAAGCTCGCTCATTAGAACCTGACTCCTAGTCAAGATTAGTTAGTATAAGAAGAGTTGAGCTCCTAACTGCACCTACTCTCCTTATATCAAACTAGGCGTAACGCCCTCGCGTTCCCTAAAGACTTATCGCTTTTGACCAACTAGGTCACCTGTGACAAATGTTCCATGTTAAAAGAGACACAGTCAGTGTTACAAATACTGAGTTATTTGTTTAATTTCTTGACGTAGTTTATACATACATATTTTATATCTTTTGTCATATCCTCTTTTTTCTTCTTTTTTTTCCCCCATAATTATAGGCATCGGAACAGAGAGATGTTACAAACTGAGACAATGTTCGTCGTGATACTAAAGAGAGCAGAAGAGACAAGTTACCAGGCTAATAAGAAAAGAGGCAATTACGAGGGCCTCTGCGGTTGTTGTCTCGTTAGAGCTGGCATTTACTTTTCTCCCCATTAGCTCCACAATGGCTATTCCATAGCTCCCCAGCCTGCGCCAGCCCTCCTAGCCGGTTAATTGCATCTTACATTTTTTATTGCATTGCTCTGACACCATTGCAACCGTTATGCACCCTTTCAAGGATCGGAATTGTTTTATTGCGAATAAAAATTCAATAAATTTGCACCTCATTGCTTCATACTTTTGTATCACAGCAAGAGTCGAGATGCTGTATCTACGTTAAATCGTATTGCTCTTATAAGGTTTGAAATCGCTGGACTATATAAATACAAAATTTCTACAAGAATATTATTTTTTCACAAATAATTGTTTTAAAGAAAAAAATATTTTTGTTTGTTTAATCTAAAGTATGCTAGTACTCAAAAATTCGTCATTACAAGACAGTAATTCGGCTGGGATTTTAATATGTATATGAAACAATACTTTTAGGAAAGAGAGATATATATGCTTTATTGATATTAAAAACATTCTGCTGCCCAAATGTATTGGGTTGCTACACACTCAGCCTACTTATCTTTCTAACTAAAGGTAACGCTATAATTCATAAAATTTATATTTTGGTTATAAGTCTAGAATTTAATACTTAATACTTTTTTTCTTTATATCAATTTATTAAAATTTACAACTGTACAATTATATACATTAAGTAAATTGGCTGACAACGATTACAATAACATGTCAAAGCATGAAACGTACTACTTATCAGTAGCACTAGAAAAATTCTACATTAGAAGATCTCTAGGCATCTTCTTTTGGAAGATAATACTTCGATTGGATAATACTTAATACTAAATACTAGACAAAGTAATACAATTTTTTTTCCCTTTCTTTCCTATTTATTTCATTTCCTGAAAAAAGGAAATAGAAAGAAAAAAGGAAAAGTACTTTCATGATAAAAGAAAATCAGGAAAAAGGAAAGAAAAATTATGAGGAACATATTAGGAAACAAAATAATAGGAGAAACTTCCAAATTAAGAACTAATGCAAATACAAACCTGTAGAAAAAATTACAGATGAAATCAGAAAAGGAGACTTATGTCCTATAGGCACATACAAAGAATGAGTCTAAGCAGACAAACAAGAAAAATTGTACAACATTTTGAAAGATTAAAAGGCATACCTAATTGGCTTAAAAAGTTACATTAAGATTTAAAAGGAATATGAAAAGAAGAAACAGAAGACAGAGCTAACTATAGAAGCAAAGTTAAAGAGTGAAAAGGCTTCCAAGACAAAACAGCTCCAAAAATATAGGAGAGAAAATGAACGGCAGAAGTGAGAAAAGATAAAAGTGAACAGATGAAGGAGTATTGGAGAAAGCACAAAGCTAACTTGGTGGCTGTAACGAAAATAAAAAAAGTTATACTAGTACGAAAATACTTGGGGTTATTCTTTACAACCTAAAGTCATAACTACAGGGTGGTGAGCTATATATCTGAGATATATCTGGAATTAACAACGAGAGAGACGAACTACGAATACAAAATTATAGAAGCCAAAACATCTAACAAAAATATTTTATTCTTTTCTTTACACATACCAGACTTAAAATACAAGAAACGGCTCGTCATATCCGACTACTTCAACATTTACTAGACAAGCATTCAAAACTCGCAATAATACAAAATATTTATAGGTCTGTAATAAAACCCATCTGGAAATTAAGATTTGAGCTTTGGGGTTCAAATTACAATTCTTATTTTATCTAATCCTTTTACAATCCACAATCCTTCGTAAAGTCCTCAATGTTCCTTAATGTGTCAGAAACAAATTTATCTATAAATATCTTAATGTTCCATACGTTGCTGATTGGGCTCAAGCCCCAGATACCTATCCTTTCAAAGCAAATTCCATACCCACTCGAATTAACAAGTATCTCAACTTGAATCACAATAAATTCTAAATAATTCTCAGAGGCGTTTGAAAAGAAGACGGCCATGAGACCTTATAATGTAGAATTTTTATTGAAGTAGTACTAATATGTAGTTCTTTACATAACACTGACATGACATTTTAATCATTGTCCTCAAATTAACTTGTTACATGCAATGTATACAGTTGTAAAAATTATCGGTATATCACGGAGTAAACGTTTTGCCTCATCCTGCGTATACAAACCATAATATTATAATTTGTTCAAATCAATGAATCACTTTTTAAAAGGCCGGATCTTTGATACATACGAAGACGTAAAAATTAGATGTGGAGAGAGTTCGAGGTGAGTAAGCCTCGAAACCAAAGGAGTATTACCAACAACAAAATCAAGATATAACATAATATAAGAAATAATCAAATAAAACCTATCTATAAAAAATGAAAATGCAATTAAAAAAAAAATCATATAAAATACTTAAAATAAATATTATAGCACACATTTAGAATATTTACACTCAGTCCTCGAAAACCAGCTCCCCCTAAAATGTGAGGAGTACTTATCACTGGTTTTTAAGCTAGTGAAGGCAAAGCGCTAAAGCCGTAAACATTTATATTTATCATTTTTAAAAATACCAATGAGATTAATAAAACATTAATGATTGTTCAACAATAAATATCTACTTACTTAAAAGTATTTTATCAGGAGGAATATACTCACCTGAAACATAAAACGGAAAAATTCAGTATTATTAAAATATAACTACAAATGTTTTTGTGTTACATATAAGTATCATATAGGTAATAACACTCGCCGAGAGCATTCTACATGAGAGGTTACAAATGTACGGTTTTATTTAGGAGCTCGAAATTGATAATAAAATGTATTTATTTTATATTTAATTATTGCTGAAGAAGCTATGTGGTGTGACCTGTGGATCCTAGTGAAGTTTAAAGATCGACCTATATGTGGTTTGCACCATACCGCAATAGAGTTCACAATGATAAAATTACTGAACCCATTTGTACCAAATTTTAACTAATTTTTAAGTTGCAAGAACTGAGCAAGCATCCCATTATCAGTAAGAGTTCCTTAATATTCTCTGTCCATCTGGATTATCCACTCATAAATTAAAATTAAAAATTGGTTCCAAATCATGCTTTTTAGTAATCTTCAAACACCTAATCAATACAATTTTGACCAGGTTAAAAATGACTGCAATGCGTGAATATATCATTGAAGAAATATTGCGCAATTGCATACATCAATACATGATTTTTATCAATGAACAAATAAAACTGGTGAAGCCAAGACGCCCAGTGGTGCAAAAAAAAAAAAAAAAAAAACGAAAATTATTTTATTATTTTTGTCGTGTTTGAAGGCAATTGTATTAATTATTAGTTAGAGCAAATATTTTTAGTTTTTTTTTATTTGAAAACCAAATCTCGATGCTGCAGTCTGAAGGCTGAGGAAGCTACTTTTCAAATCAGTTTATTTTCCAATTATTTCATCATCATCTCCAAATGCTAAAATCATACTGGACTTGTTAAATATTGTTCCCCCGACCTGTATCCCAGATTTTCTCACTGCATTTTCGAGGGCCAGATTAAACTTCAATGAATTGTAAAATTAATAAATATTTTTCCTCTTTACAAACAGAAATTTATATTGATTTTAATTTAATAGGGATGAGTTTCCATATCAATGCATGAATCTAAGTTTCTCAAAGAAGGAGCAGTTAAGTTGGGAATTTTTCCACTTCATGCTAGAATTAAATTTATGGAATATATCCTTCGCATAGGCTATTCCAGCGTTGGAGAACTATCAAAAGTACTAAATAAAAGAAGCCGCAAAGGAACGAATACAAAAACCGTCTATCACTAAGTATAAAAGTTGATTTTGTAAAGCAGGGGTACGGTTCCAAGAACACCGGAAATACAACAAGAATATTTTTCCATAATCCTTCTTTAACTGCCTAAATAACTCAAATTATGTATGAATTAGTTACGAACAAATATAATTAGTACTATGGTCTGCATACACTTAATTAGGAAATATTCCCGTACAGCCACGAACATGGATTAGTTTTATAAGCTGCTAAAATCATCATACATACATACATGAGGTCTGAACCTAAAAAATAAACACCTTACCATCAGTAGCGAAGCAGTCTAATTGATAATATGAGCCGTTCCATCATTCTTTCCATTATATAGGTAAATAATGAATTCTTTTGAACACTGAACCAGCTTATTCTAAAACAATCGAAATTTGGAATAAAAATATGTTAAATTGAATTTAACTGAATACTTTAAAATATTTGCACTTGCGTTGTCAATATTATTAAAGAATAAAATGATATAATTTTCCGAATTAGACAATTCTAATGTATTTTTTTTCATTTTGGAGTCGTAGGTGTCAACCTACATTGATATCATATGTACATGTAGATTTATGTAAATCAATCCACATATGCAGAAACATTTTTTCCCTAAATCCTTTTTCAGCGGGTTTAGGTTCCTCCAAGCGCATTTAAAAAGTATTCACAGAAATATTTACAAAGCTAACAGAGATTTTCTACAGATAAACTTAGAGAAGCATATTAATTATATAAAGTTGACTGTGAGAGCTATGCGTTGTCCCCTGGGAGCAGTGAACATTACTCTTGGGCTACGTACTACAATTCTAGTCTTCCCTGGCTGCCTCTCTCCCTTATCTCTATGCCTAGGATTAAGGACACACAGCACTTCGCCCTCTCAGATAAAAGCTATATTCTTATATAACAATAGTTTATTTAATGCGTTAGTTATTTTACTTATGAATTATGCAAAATAACGAAATTGAAAGTAAATAGAATAAAATCTTAGTTAAGGTTTTGTTTCACCGGAGAAACATTCTTGCAGATATACATTCAAAATAGACATTAGAATAAAATAAATAATAACAAAATAGTAAAATTACTTGTTTTGTTTTTTATTTTTAATAAAACTTATGTTTATTTCATATATTATTGCTAGGATTAACAAATATTATCTATATGCTGTACCAGAAAAAAAAAAAAAAAAAAGACTTTACGTTAAGTGGTAAATAAAAAGTACAATTTCGGTTCCTTATTTATTACAAAACAAAATCGCATGTCCAAAAGTAATATCCATATGAAAGCCAGTATCAATAAATCAATGAAACAATTATAAGAACACACTATAGAATTATTAGACAATTATTAGAAACAATAGAGTAAAAATTGTAACAGTGATAAGAATGGTTATAGGTATCAGCTGGAGTGAGGTCTCTAATGGATTTTCCACTGCATTCTATAGAAATGAAAATTACATAAAACTTCAAAATAAAAATGATTATAGTATTAAAATACATTTAAATAAAAATAATGGTAAAATAAAATGTTTATATAGTAACTACGGCAGTGGCAAATTCATTTCACATTTGATTGCCTCTTTGGTTATCACACAAGCTTCCTCAATGTAGGGTTGGGCGATAGACGATAATTACTATCGATATATCGATAGTCTGCCTATCGATGGTCACTATCGATAGCGTCGACTATCGATAGATCTTTTTTACTCTCTAGTCCTGAAACTCTCGGAATTATGCTGATCTGTCTCTATCTAGTGTCGAGTTCTTTTGAAATTGAATTCGAAATTCCTTGAGCTCGAGGGTTCTCTCAAAGATTAAGCCAAAGGAAAGCAGAATTGCTAGTTTTTCTTTCGGGAAATATGTGGCTTCAAAACTTGACTTTTGAAATTAACGATTTTGTTATTTTTCTTTTCTGAAGATTTGATTTGTTCATTATTAATGTAACCATGTAAATTGTAAATATTTTTTTTTTAATTCACATAAATTAGTTTTTTTTCACTCATCTTTATGATATGATCTTATAATTTATAACCCTGCAAATTTCAAATAGTAAGTAGATAGTTGAATTTAATTAAATTAGTTGAAATTCTTTAATGAATAGCTTTGGAAAAAAAGGAAGCAACTATCGAAAAATTATCGATAGTAATCGATAGTTCTCAACCGATAGTATCGGCCTATCGATAGTTTATTTGCTGGTTTATCGATAGTATATTTGCTGTTTTGTTTTGTGGTTGATATTCCCAAAATAACTCTGTCGGAGATAAACGAGAGGATGCAGTCAGTATGGCAAATAAAGCATGACTTTGATTTGAATGCGATGTGTTGCACGCGTCATTAATGCACAAATTCCACTGTCCGTCCATCCAACGGAATGTTAAATAAATTCGGAATTCGAACTGCAGAAAAAAATAAAGAATATGAGGGCATAGACGGTCAGCAGGATTGAAACTAACATGATCTTACTTATTAATTACTTTTCCTTGATATTAATAAATTTAAATTATGTGATGCTCTATAAAAAAATCGATTTAACAGATATCATTTAATTAAACAAAAACAAAAATGTTGTCATTTTTAATACGCTTATATTAACTTCACCAGTATGCAACGGAATCTTTCATCGTAATTTTCACCTATTTCCAGCTATCTGATTAACTTGAAAATTTGCAAAACGTTTTAAGAATCAATGACAATACAATAATTGCACTTTGTTTTAATGTTCTTACTTAGTCCAGTCGAAATTCCTCCAAAAAGGTGTCTGCTTTGCAAAAGGTGGAGTAGTAGATTTTATGATTCAGTATGTTTCAGATGGGTCCTGAGAATAAAATATAAAAAATGTGACTATATTTGATAAGGAGAACATTTTTGGGGGGCAAAAAAAACCCAACACTTTTGCACTGTATTCAGATTTTTGCAAAACAGATACACAAAAATGCTTTAAATCGAAAAAATGATTTACAAAATTTTAAAGTATATTAAATTGTGCTCCTAAAAACATCTCTTAAACTGAATTTGATTACGGTGTTTAGCAACAGTTGGTTGTCGAAAATTGATGATTTTCGCCAATTTTCTCAAAAAGTTAGTTTTGGTCATATTTAAGAGTCTATAACACAAAGATGGCTAATAAAACCGAAAAATGTTATTTAATAACAGCTGTAGATTATTAGATTTTGTCTAAGATAGGTTTAATTTGGTTTGCTATTAAAGTGTGTGTTTTTTTTTTAGTTTTTTAAACTATTTTATTTTTGGTTTTTAATAACTTAAATAATGTTACCTATAGACATTTGTTTCAACAATTTTCAGCATTAATAAATAACACTTTATTACATAATGTTTGTTCGGTCAAATCTTTCCTCAGAGCTTTAAGTGAGCTATGCTTCACTCCTCTATCATTCCCTGAGTGCAACACAGCTTTTTTTTTCCAACTTAATTGGAATGACCCGTAACCGGTCACTAGAAAAAAAAAAAAAAAAAAAAAAATGGCCTCTTCAAATTCAGCTTTTTTACACAACACAAAACTGTAAAGCAACTGGCAAAGAACTTTCACAGATATATAATTTTAAACATCTTATATTACTTATTTTTTTTTATAAATTTTGCGAATTAAGTCAAATGTATCATAAAATAATTATTAATAACCGTAATTAATATGAAATTTCTCCCAACAATGCTGAAACAATGAATTATATCTCAACAATAACAAAAATTAATTGGGCTGGAGGGTAATGAAGAGGAAGGATCCTCAGCAAACAGAAGCATTTGACGGTATCTGGCCCACATCGATTTTGTCCTAGTTGTCCAAGACAACTGTCTTTGGGGTCGGGTTCTTAGTTCGAGATCATTCTACCTTGACCCAAGTTTACTTAAGAGATAATAGAACATTTATGTTGCTAAGAATTTATTTAAGACATTGAACATTAAACATAATTAACGTTGCAATAAAATTTTTATTTGTATAAGTGTCTTCATTGATAAGATAACATACAATGAATATGATTAATGGATTTATATTGTTTAACATCCATAGTTTCTTTTCTAAATATTATAATTCGCTGAAGCACTTCAAAAACATAATTATTTGGTTTTAATCGAGAGAAATTTCATTTATTCTTAATACAGTTTAGTTTTTATTTTTGCATAAAAACACGTATGTACCAGGTCATTTCAAAAGTCCTGTCATTTTTTTAGGGTAATTAAAAAAATCATTAAACCAATAACTATACAATAACTCTATTCATTAAAATAATCTCTATTACAACTAAGAACATTATCTCATCGTGATGCAACTTTATTCCAAATACCGGTTTTTAAAAAAAAATATTGATCTTTTAACTGGTAAAAAAATGATTTAATTCCGATTCTGGTCTTTGCTGGCTAACAAAACATTTCTGCCGGAGAAAATTGTCGAGAGAACAGAAAATGTGATAATCAGTAAGTGAAAGGCCTGGAGAGCATGGTGGGTGTGATAATGTTTCCCATCCAATTTCCATTAATTTATCCCTAGTCAACTTTTCAGCATATGGCCATATTATTTCCTGTAATAGCTTCTTTTTTTTTCTTTTTTTTAAAGCGATTTGTCCATCCCCTCCCTCCCATTTACGACGTTACCAACTACTTTTACATTTACTAGACAAACTTTCAAAGCTCCCAATTATTTACAAAAGACTTATTTACATGACTGTGATTAGACCTCTTTGGACGTACGGTTTTGAGATTTGGGGCTCCACTAAACCATCCAATTTATCTCGTATCTAATCCTTACAATTCAAAATCCTAAATTCTCCTTACTTTGTCACCAATAAAATTATACATAAAGACCTTAATGTTTCATAAGTTGCTGAGTTAGCCCAAACCAGGTACCTATCCTTTTATATTAAGCTTCATATCCACTCAAATCCATTAGTTCCTCTACTTGCTTCCCACTCCATCCCCGATTATCCTCTGATGCGTTTGAAACGAAGATGGCCTAGAGATCTTCTAGTGTAGAATTTTTATTGAAGTGCTACTGATGACTAGTTCTTTTTTAAGTTTTGACATGTTATTGTAATCGTTATCAACACATTTACTTGATGTATAATATACTTGTACAGTTGTTTATTTCAATAAATTAACAAATTAAAAAAAAAAATCCCATTTGATTTAGAAATCTCCAGGCTGTTGCTTGTGAAATATTGAACTGCTTACCTGTTTCCACACATGTTTGGCGTAGATCCGAATCAATCAATTCTCGAATTTCCGATTCGTTGGCAACTTGAGGTCTTCCAGTACGAGCATCATCTTCAAGCGTTTCATCGCTTTGACGAAATTTGGAAATCCAAATTTGAGCTTTAGGCTCAGAGAGTAATTTCTAACCATACACGAAGTATATTTTTTGAGCGGTCCCGGTAGCCTTCAGCGAATTGAAAATATAATTATAACAAAGACTTGGTATCTTAATGATTAAAAAAACGGCAAGACTTTTGAAACGGATTGGTAGCGTATGCATTTTTCAAATACCATTCCCAAACTCTAAACAATTTAAGCCTGTATAATTTTATATTCAGCCGTACTCTTTATTTCACGCCTCCTCTTTTAACACATCTGGCACAGACTTATATATAAGAAGAAATATACTATAAATAAGAAGCAAACTTTTCAAAACGGTGGCTCTATGAGGACGTTCGCAGTGTTGAATATTTTTTTTTTTTTTTTCTGTTTACAATTCTTTCATATCTGATCAACTTTTCTTTATGAAGACTACTATAATCAATATATTGATTCAATTAACAAATTAACTATTGTTTAGAATCCTGTCATTAATCACGTGTGGAAGAGAAATGCTTGTCTGTTAAAATTGGTAGGTTGTTTTGCAACGGATCCATATTCAAGGAAAGGTAAATATACGTAAATATAATACGAGTATTTACACTAGTTTTTCACATCTGTGCTAATTTTCGCTTGAGAATAATCTGGTTATTTTTTTTTTGGGAATTATTATAGATAAATTATTGATCTAGATCAAAAGATTGGGCTTCGAATCATATCCCTCGCTGCGCAGTACTTGTTTTAATAAAAATACATAGATCTTAACGCTTCAATTGACCGGCCAAGTCCATGTAAATAATTATTAGTGAGGCTTATTATAAATACAAAATTTTTTACAAGATTTCAGATTGCATGGATTGGATACGTGATTAATTAGATGGTTTAGTGGAACCCTGGATCTCAAATCCGTATATTTTAAAACACAATTTTTTATTATCTACATGAAGAAGAAATTTTATCTGAGAGAACAAATACTATATTTATATTACCACTCTAAACATTCGGATAAAAGTGTAAGTATGTTAATATATTTATAAATATATTATCAATATTAAATATATATATAAATATTGGAAAAAGATAAAATATATATATATATATATATATATATATAATATATTTTATAATATTTATTTTAATAACAATTTATTAATATTTACAACTGTACAAAATTTATACATCCAGTAAATGTATGTTGACTATTACAATAACGTGACAAAAACTTAAAAAGTACTACTCATCAGTAGCATTTTAATAAAAATTCTACTAGAAGGTCTGTGGGCCATCTTCTTTTTAGACGGCTCGGTGGATTATCAGGAATGGTGTGGGAAGCAAGTTGAGAAACTAATGGATTTGTGTGGTTATGGAGTTTACTATGAAAGGATAAGTATCTGGTTTGGGCTAACTCAGCAGCATATGGAACATTAAGGTCTTTATGGATAAGTTATTGGTGACAAAGTAAGGGGATTTTTCGAAGGATTTCGGATTGTAAGGATTGGATACGAGATGAATTGGATGGTTTAGTAGAGCCCCAAAGCTCAACTCCATACGTCCAGATAGGGAGCTTTGAACGTTTGTCTAATAAATGTTGAAGTAGTCTGTAACGACGGGCAGTTTCTTGTCTTTTTAGTCTTGTATGTGGATTCCAAGTAAGATGTTGGTACCAGTGGAGTCCTAGGTAGCGGATCTGTTCAACAAGGGTTAGTGGAATATCATTAAAGGATATTGTAGGACAGGAAGTCGTGGGTTTACAACGAAGGGTAAAGGTTATTTGGTGAGATTTTTTTGGATTTATTTTGATTCTCCATTTTTGAAACCATTCTTGAAGGTTTAGGTTATCGGATTGGAGTGTTTGGGAGGCAATGAAAAAATCATTGTTTACTGATAACACACATGTGTCATCAGCGTAAGTGGTGAGGACAGTGGTAGGATGAGTTGGAATGTCATATTATATATTAGAATTCATAAAAAAAAACATCGGTATTACTTAATTGGTATCCTAATAATTACTCTCGAAAAAACATATTCCAAACTTAAACTAAGATCAAGCAGTTTTTTTGAATAATCATTTTTTTTTTTCAAAATGAAATCTAAAATTTTACATTTATATAATTTTTTACCAAGTACAGCTTGTACAGTTTTTCATTGACTGAGACAAGTCAGCGTCCATTCTCAATCCTTAGTTAGAATTAAACTAGACTTTGTCTAGAGGGACTGCTTGCCCTGAATACCATAGGACCTGGCATTAACTCTAATTGCGTTTCTGAGGTCATGTAAATAACTATATTAAATAATTTCTAGAATATTAGCGAGTTTTCATTTCAAATACAAAATTGTCCATAATTTTGCAATAACAGAAGAAAAAATAATCATTTACACTCTAAAAATATTGATAAGTTTCAACTCAAGATATTTATATATATTTTTATTTCTGCTGTTTTTCACTGTTCAATATATCACAAGATTAAGGCTATTAAAAATTCAACATTAGTATAACCTCATTGAATACCGTCAGCTAACTATGATGGCTTGAACAATTCTTACTGGTGGCGATAGAACATGGTCCATAAAATTTAAACAATCATTTTTCTTATCAATATAAAAATAAAATTATAATTCCGTTTTTTTTTTAATCATTAAACTTTTATTAAAATAATATAGCCGTGTAGAACCTAGGACTCTTCTATCATTTCTTGTTATCTATTCTAGTCTTCAGCAACTCTCCATTAACTCCTCACAACAATAGTCTGGGACTTGATTAGATAATGGTTAAATAACCGGAACTGTAACGTGTAAAAGGTATTTTTACCAAACATGAAAACGAGAATAAAATTTAAGAGTTTCAAAAATTTTAGTTAATATTTGTTGAACTCAAGAGTTAATTGCTAGATAGATTTGTATTTATCTCAATTTAAATCAATGTTATTTAAATTATCATGTACCTATTTACATGATGATGTACCAAAAGCCTAATGAAGCTGCATAATATGTACATACATATTGTTTAGAGAGTTCACATCTGAAGTGCATCAATACAGCTGTCAAACTAGAACTGTTTACTAACACTTCGATTTAAATTTAAAAAATTTAGTTCAAAAATAGCAATAAATGCAATTTCTAATATCATATTGCTTTAAGCTAAACGATTTTCACCAATTAGTTTATACGAAAGGATTTGGTCCAGAAAGGGACCCTTATAGGTCTCTCGAGATATTAATAGAAAGCATTAATATCGTAACAAGAGCAGTTATTCCTGTTCCAACCCCTCTTATAAAATACCATATTAATGGCTTTTACGTATGTTCCATAATTGGATCGTGGGTTGTAAAAAGGGCCTGTCAAAAAGAGAACTTTTTTTTATCTATTTTTAGATCAAGGCTAGTTGTTTAGTAAAAATATGTTAATACCACTCTTTTCAATAACTGAAAGAACATTCCTTGAGTACTTGAGAGCGGTTATAATTCATTTCAATTGATACAATATTTTTAAGTGACACTTTGTCACATTTTTATTATTACACGTTGTTGTAATAACATCAATTAAAATTCAAGCATATAAAAATAGCCCCTGAGGTCGCTTAAATATCTTCAATACTCCTTTGAGTTCATATTCTTAGGATTAATCAGCCACCAAATTGAACACAACTTTTATCATTAGTTAAGTTTCAGGAAAAGTATGATGGAGGATCTACAATAGAAGAGCAAAGAGGATAATCTTTTAGTAAAAGGATAACTTCTGAAACACCCCATTCTTTAAGAGACCTAATCACGGTTTCGGTTGATAACTTTTTATTTGTTTTAATTGTACATATTGTGTGAATGGTTTTTTCGTCATTCGTATTACTCATTGCACTTCAGTGAGGCAGATTGTAATATTTATTCAATAAAAGAATTAAAAAAAAAAAAAAAGATTTAATGGAAAAGTGACAAAGCCCACTGATAAACGCGCGCTAAATAGAAAAACATAACTCGTTCTATTCTACTTGCACAACACTTGATCGCTTAAGTTAATACTTAGCTGTACTAAGCACTTGACTGGCCGTTCTCACGCATCAAAATTTACTTAATATTTGACTAAACACTTGCTTACTAACAGGTAAAAGGGGTCAGGACGAACACCAATACTAGATAACTCGGAGCTAGCTGAAAAGAAGTTGGGTGACGTATATCTTGGACTAAATACGATTGTTAAAATCGAGGTAGGAAGAGGTACCAAATAAACTGGTATTCAGTACTATGACAACTAATTATAAATAAAGAATAAAATAAAATAAAAAAATTATCTACACAGTTTTCTGTACATCTACTCGAAATCGAATAATTATTTGTTTACCGGAATCAAATAATTTATTGTTAATTGATTATTGCCATTATTATAAAATGGAGGAAATATTAACAAGTTCAGTTTTTATTAATTTATTTAAATGCTGCCAAAATAAAATATAAACTCCTACAAGCAAAATCTTTTAAGGATTAACACAATATCTCGAAATTTTATTTTAATTTGTTTTAAAGACAAGCAGTGCTCCATTAAAAGATATTGTATAATGTCTCTTTATACAAAATTATATAAGCCAAAATTAAAAACAAAAATATTTTTATGTTCCTTTAAATAAGACATTTACGTTTTTTAAAGATATTTACCAAACATAAATATTGTAGGAGTATAATGCAAACAAGAAAAAAAAAATTAAAATCATAACCGATTAATAGGTATATAACCAACTACTTTATCTAAAACTAACTAATAAACTTTTTTTTTTTTTTTATTTTATTTATTTTTTTTTTAAGAACTTTTCACTGTAAATAAAACAATGAAAATTTATTCCTAACAATAAAATAAACAATCATATAACCAAAACAATGTGTTTAAACAAGACAATCAGGTATATAAAACAACATAAGAACATATTCATAATTATTTATACCTAATAATTTGTTTATTGTATTTCAATTTATAAAACTATTATTTAAAAAATAAATGATACACAACTTAATCAATTTTATATTACGAGTATATTTTAACGCTACAGTACGACTTGAATAATCAAATATCTTGGGGAAATATTCATCTATTCTTTTCTCTCTATTGTGGCTCCCATCCAATAGCAATGCAATGTTTTCCTCGTGCAATTTTTAGGGCGTCGACTATGAAAACCAAGTCTCCATTGTCTATTCGATCTTCTCTGTTGACGGGACAGTCAACATAGTGTCTCCAGATTTTTTTTATTCATTTCTTATATAAATTTCTTTAACAGGGTCAAAGAATAAACAACTACCTCTATGTTAATATAAAGAAATATTTATAACTATGATTGCTATACATACCAGGTAAGTTTAAAATGTCGTTTATTTCTTAAAATATATACACAGTAATTTAAAAAAAAGTATAATATATTTTATTCAGTCTCCAAAAATGACATTCAGATGCCTTTTTCTTTTGATTAAATTTGAATGCCGCAAAATTTGGCGATTTTTAACACCAAAGAAAGGTATGATAGTTCTGAGTGACTTTTGTGCTATAGCGTTTAGAGGTAAGAAAATCCTCTCTAAGAGCGCTCTATTGGAATTAAAACGACATTTTCCACTGGATTTTTCTCAAGTTCTGAGTGACTGCGCTATAGCACTCTCTCTCAGCCTCCACTGGATTCTGCTAGTGACGAAGCTAATAGAACAGCGTTGGGAACTCTCTGAGCCCGGCTTACCCTCCGAATTAGAGAACCGGCTTGGATAGGGATGTTCCTCGGAAATTTTGTAATTATTGTATATAGAGTATGATTGTATCTATGATTCCTATCTTTTCCTCCTTAATTTATTTTTATTTTATTTTTTAGTAGTTTCAACAATTATTATATTATTTCATTTCATTTCTTGTATATTTAGAGGCTGTTTATTTTGATTATCTTACTTTATATCTTTGACTTTATATTATATCATTGTACATACTGTGTGGAATAATTTTTTATCATCCATATTACTCATTGCCCTTGAGTGAGGCAGCTTGAAATTATTCAAAATAAAAAAGTTTTCTGATAATTTAAAAATAAAAAAAAATTAACAACGATTCGAAGCTGGTATTGGCGAACTGAGATAGGATAAACTGACACGAGTAACATAATAAAAAAGGAAAATATATCCATAAAATTAAAGAATAAGGTTAATGATTCGAAATGAATGTCCAGTAATAGGTAGGATGGGTGTTCTGGGTAAAGATAGTTATTATTACATGCATAAAGCTGAAAAACAAAATACTAAAACGATAGAGTATAAGTACTTATAAATTATCTAAACATGGATAAAGGTTTTTTTTTTTTTTTAAAATACTTAAAAAAAATATGATTTACTAAATTTGGTTCAATATGAAAATATATTCCGACAGAGGACACCAAAAGTCTATCCGGACTTTTCGAAGCCGATTTTAACTTTACTTTGAAAAAAAATATTGTATAATAATTATAATAAGGCTTTATTGACATATTTACAATTACGAATCATTTAGTATACATGTGCCGGTTTAAAATCCTCTACATGAAATAAAATATAATTTTATTTTCGTTCAATGGGTCCAAGGAGCTGAAAAAGCTCTGCTTAAAAGTAGAAATAAAAATAAATTTTAAAAACAGATTTTATGATATCCACATGATTCTTTCCCGATGGCTATTAAAAAAAAAATTAAATATTTGAGAGAAGCATTCTTATAGATTTTTTCATGAAAAAATGGTTTCAGATTTTAATGCAACAAACCAAAAAACTGTTATGTCTAAATTGTTATCGAAAACCAATGAAACCTTTTTTTTATCAATATCATAAAAAATAACTTTGATCAAGAAAAATGTTTCTTCACTGGTTGGAAAGAAGGGATCTTCTTGTTTTAAATTATATAGATAATCACTTTTTTATTTAAAATTCAATGTTTAAAAAACTTGATTATAGAATAAAAACAAAATCAAGATTTTTGTTTTCGTTTTAATCAACTAAGTTATAAAACACATGGGTCCAATCTAGTCAAAAGAAATCGAGAACATTAGGACTTATTAGCTACCATATTGATTGGGTTTTATTTTGTTGAGGTGTGAGGGAATTAGGTCAATCATTTGAATTTTAAAAATAACTTGAAGCGTTATTTCCCTCTTGGTTAAATTTAAAATTACGAGTGAAAAATAAACTTTTTTCTGGAACATACTGTCCCCTTAGAATGAAATTTACTAGTACAATTGTATGGCCGCATAATTTACAAATCAATACATCAGAAATTAGGTCTGTCGATTTTATTAATTTTTTATTATTATAAACGAAATCAACTCCCGACGGACAGTCCCGAAGGTTTCCTGATTTTTGTGGTTAGGAACTACTGTTCGTCTACAGTCTACAATATCTATTTTCAATTCTTAAATTTGTATCCTTTATGATCTATTATTAATTCAGGCAAATCAAACTATCAGATGTTATCAATAAACTTTTTTACATTACAATGTATTAGGGCATGATCAGTGTCGATAAAAACCACTCAGACAACTAAGTTCGACTAATAAAATGTTTAAAAGCTTAACTTGAGGAAATTCATGAGAGAGGGGAAAAGTTTTAGTATTATTTTTAATTACTGCAGCACTCAACTTAATCACATAAAATAATTTGAGAAAAATAAAAAGATATAGTGTTTTTTAAGTGCCCGTCGGGCTGAGAGCCTGGGGCAACAAGCTAGCCAGTAATGCGGTATTAGTATGTGCATACATAAAACCGGGCCCCACTTCAGTTTACGTCAAATGTAGACCTTCATACATATATACATAAATATATCCTCAGAGATTATTTCATATCGTGATCCTTAGCCGATAACGTCATTCTAAATAAATCGAAGGTTAATACTAAATTGTATTTGACTATAGTTTATAAAGAAAATCTTCGTAAATATTTTAAAAAGCAAAACATATCAATGTTTATATATATATATATATATATATATATATATATATATATATATATATATATATATATTAATAATTATCATTAGCCACCATTTCTATACATACGTATTCAAAAATAATGCCACTATTCTTCGAGTTTTTCAAATATACCACTAAATCTTAACATAAGTACACGATAAATCTTATCTTATTATTATCAAGTTGTAAAGTAATTATAAAACGGAAAAAAAGATCTATTTTTTAGGGGTCTGAAAAAATAATTATATTTTCAATATTCATAGATGGAATTTATATATAGTTTTTTTTTTTTTTTTTATTTGGACTAGAAGTCCTTATGTACTTCAACTAGGCCAGAAAGGGTGGTTTATCCTAGAGGTTGTTAACCTATTCTATCCAGGGTGGTAAGGTCTGAAAAGAAATAAATTTCAAATCTTCAAGGGATTCGAACCCACGTCCTTCTGTACCAAGCGCGCTGAGACCTTTGCCTGACTTCGCTCGGCTATATAGTTTTAGTTAGACTATCACAACAAGAGTAATAAGTGTTTCAAATAGAAGCAAATTAAATAAATAATGCTTGAACTTCTAAGGAAAACGTTTCTAAATATGTGAATTTTCGTTAATCATTTTTTTTATTTTTCCTATAATCTACATCGTTTTAAAAATAAGAATCCTAATACAATAATTTAAAAAAAAAAAAAAAAAAAAAAAAAAAAAATGAAACCTCCGTCAGCGACTTCAAACAGTTTTCTATCAATTTTTTTTTTTTAATTATTCAACTGTACTATAACCAAACAAGTGATGCATTATACATTATAGGCATAATATGGCATGAGGTAGTCAGCACCAGTACTATCTCCATGTTTCATTCTATTACAGTGGTTAGACAAGATCTCTCATCCATAACGTCTTTAGCTTGAGTTGAGTGACAACTCGAAATTCGACTGAAGCTATGTTCTGCGCCTGTCTGTTACTGTGTCCATCTAATTCTGTGTCACTGAAATATTTGTATATTTTATAAAAAGCTAGTTACCAAAAAGTTAATTTTTTGGTATAACAAAAATTGTAGGAGATTTCACAAAACTATGTATTTTCTTCTCAATGAAAAATTCCTTGAAAGTTTCTTTAGAATGTGCTAGGAAGTTCGTGGAGTTAGTTCTTAATACTTGCATTCTCTGAGTTTTAAATAACTATTTTCTTTAGACAATGGTTAGGTGGTTCTTGATCTGTATGTAATTGGAATAGTTTGTAAGTGAGTGATTTTTTGTTTAATATTTAGGTATGTTGTTTTATCAAGTAATGTTTGGAATTATTTTGTGTGTAGGTCGGTTTTAGCAACGAACGAGCTCAAAGTCACTAGTTCCATACATATTTTTCAAAAGGCAAAAGGAACAGAACTGTATTTGTTATGAAGTTGGATATGATGATCAACAATATTAGCCATTTTATTAGCTCTTTCATTCTTTTAACGCGTTTGTTATTTGTTGTTGTATTTTTTAGTTTTTTTTTAATGGGAACATTGTTTATGTGTACTGGGGGACAGGTACCACGAATATGCGTAAAAGTGCTGTTATTTGTGATGGTTGAGTGTGGATATCAGGTGGAATGAAGGAATGATTTAAATTTAAATCACTGTTTTTAAGTTTAAACCAAACTCGAATGCTTGAGCTACATCTAGGAATAACCAAGTAGTTTACAATCTTTCCTTAATTAAAAATGAAATGTAGTCTGTAACTCTGTGAAGCTGGTATAGGGTTGAGCAAAGTAAACGAAATCTAAATGGGTTTTTAGGTTTTTTTTTGTCACGAAACGGCATTGGAGACCACGCGAATATTATTATTATTATTTTCACATCTTTTCATACCCCTTCTCTCTTTCCTTCTCTCTTCCTGCCTTTTCCTCATTCTTTCCGATTGCTCCTTCCTTCTTTTCTCGGTCCACGCTATTCCTTTTTCGTATATCTCTTTCCCACAATGACCTTAATTTCTTGTAGTCTTTTCCTATGATCATCTCTATTAAAATAGTTTTGTTCTGTTGTTCTCAGTTTCTTATTTCATCCGTTCGATATACCCCTCGGTACTCTTGTATCATTTCTTGTATAGAAGATTTCTCTATTTAATCTCTTTGAATACATCCTCACCATATACCCTTTGTAAATTTCCTTATTTTATCTCAACCTACAGCCTTCTTGTGTCTATTTTGGGCCGTAAATTCTTCATAGTATTCTTCCTTCTATCTCTGACATTGTCGTTAATCTGGGGAGGGAAGCGGTTTCCATTCCGTACAGTATCATCGGTTTGACTACCGTATTGTAGTGTCTTATCTTCGCGTTTATGAACAGGCTCCTTTTATTATTTATTTATATCTATATAGTAATTTTTAAAATTTTTTTGAGCAAAGTCAAAGCAGACTACTCATCAGTTTACTTCCAGTTTGCTCTATGAAAAATGACAGTTAGTCATAGTATCTTTCATAGGTATTTGTATAATTAATAAGAGTGAGTATTTCCACTGCATTAGTTATTGAAGGGTATGGTGGATGAAGGTGATATATCTCATATTGTTTTTTAAATAAAATCTAGTTCTTCGGATGGAGTATTTATGTGCAGAAGAGCTAGGTAGCAAAATCTGAATATTTCAAAACAACTAGAAAAAAATATATGAAGAAGATAAAGGGGTTTTGTGTTTTGTTACATAAACCCTTCAACCACCAAATCCTTCAATTTTGATACCCCGAATATACCATTAAAGAGTGTTTGTTAGAAATACCATCGCTTTTCTTGGTATAGGCTTAAGTTTTCTTTATGGATAATTTTAAATATTTTATTAAAAATATTAATTAAATATTATTACTTATAATGGTTTTAAAGCTGACAGTGGTAATGTTAATATTAAGGGGACATCAAGACAATCTTGTATGTTACTTTCTTGTTCGTTGTCAGTGAGGTCTGTATGATATATGGAAATAGTTGATAGACGATCAGCGAAGAGTTCAGACATATCGAGATATTTGAATAAGTAACTGCATGTAAGTGTTAAGTATTTAAAGACTGAGAGGTAACTTAACATACGTGTTCTAATTTCATTTTTTATTTTAATAAAGTTCGACAAAAATAAACAAAATAATAACTTACAGGAATTTTTTACTGTTAAAAATAATACTTGTAACGTTTGAGAAGCACACTAGCTAACACACAACAACACTCGTTCACTTTTTACACACACTAGAAGGTTAGTCATGGTTATCTTTTTTAAGTACTCAGTGTTGCCATGTTCATGGTTATCTTTTAAAGTACTCAGTGTTGCCATGTTACCGTTAAATAAGTAAAGACAACTAAAAAAAAACTTATTCCAGATTATCCTGCCAAGTTTAGCAAAACAATATGGCCGCATGTCTTGAATAAATAAACTAGAGTAAAAACCGAGGATTTGCTATTGTGGAAACTAATCTAAGTTCCAAAATAACACCGAACCCATGGGAGAGTGGTGGAGGCAATCCGGTGTCTTTCATCCTCTGTGGCAACTACAGCCGGAGTTCTTCAAAGTTCTCGCACCCTCTTTACAAACAAAACAGACATTTCAATTGTCTTCGACCGCATTACAAGTTCCACCCTAGTTGAGAATATCTTCAAAAAAGGGATATCCTTCAGAGATTATCTCGGAGGAAAACTGCTTTGCTTTTCATTTGTATTACATTCGTATGAACTTTAACATTGATTGGAATGATTGAAAGCGAACTCAATGGAACTCATGTGCTAAAATTAATGATTATTGTCATATTTAGATTACAAAATTATAAAAGTTAATAATCAATAGAATGAGGTAGGCAATAAAATTAATCCATAGAAGGATGTATCTGTTTATAAAATTAAATAATAATTTTTAACAAAATATTAAAGAAACTATAACCATAGAAAAATTTAAAAATCGTGCAATAAACAAAAAAATCAGACATTCTAAATCTCAACAAATGTTATTCCAATTCAATATGTTCAGACTAATAATATACATTTATATTTTTATATATGCATTATATTTTAAAATAACCTGTGTAACTTATATAATTTTATTGTAACCTTTTTTTCCCAGTAAGGCATGATTATGAGAACAATATTTTTATGTAATTAAATGAACCTCAAAAACCTTATTAAACATTTAATGGTAACACTCAAGAAAATATATCCATATACTATATCCATACACAGTCTTGCGGCAAATGGTTTCAATGTCTGATGACGATGCTATCCTACATCGTCAGTAAATGTGATATCTTAAACCACGAACAATTTTCTTCGTTGTAAAAAAATAAGTCTATTGATAAAACTACTGTATATAACAATCACTCAGAAAATCGTACAAACAATAGGTAGAATTGTAAATAATAGTTTGGTTTTTTTTTCACTAATCTATTATACACAAATTAATTAGCTGCCATTTTGATAGTTTTATTTTATTTTTTATTTTTTATTTTTTTTTTAGTGAATAAAGATTACAATATTTATATGGCTTCATGAATCTATTTACATAATATGTACAATAAGGAATAAATGAAAAATATTAAAGATATTATCATATAAAAATATAATATATTATATCTTTAATATAAAGATTAAAAATATTATTATTAAAGTCTGGGGTACTTCTCGGTGCATACTCCTTCCACCATGCAAGACGAACTCCTGTTGAGAACTCAACATGAACCATGGATCATGGTTGCGTTGACAATCTCATGGAGAATAGGGCCTTTTATTCTAATATACAACTCACTATTACAGTTATAACATTTTTAGTATCAATATCGACGAGGCGTTCCACCCCTTTACTCACTCTATTTAAATCTTGTTCCGAATTATTTCAATGTTTTGGTCGCAATAATTCTCCTTCATTTACACACTAACTCGAAATCCATTATCAAACTAATATTAACTTCTGTTATACCCATTCCTTCCCATATTAAAATGAGAAAGAAAGAAAAATTATGTGAGAAAAAGAAAATATCCAAACTCATGTTGTTACCTTCTCTTTCACCTGTTCACATTAAAGAAGACGAAATATCAATATAACATAGTAACCCTTTGCACTCCGAAGCCGCGAACCCAATGCCTGGCACAGAACCCATATCCCGGGTATGAGCCGGCAATTCTTTTTGTGGCTTTCACTCAGGTGGCTGGGACTATTTTCTTCCCCCAGCACTCAGATTTTCTTTTACACTTTTCTGTAGCATGATACTCAATATTTTTTTAAGAAGTATAAATAATATATATATATATATATATATATATATATATTATATATATATATATATATATATATAATGTTTAAACTTTTTTTTATTACTTCAAGTACAATAATATAATACAAACACAAACAATTTATAAAACAATATTATTGTCAAGAGAGGATCTAGAAAAAGGCTTACAATCCTGTGCCAAACAAGTGGAACTTATAATCTGAGTGGAATTGCACTTTTATTTTGCCGGATTATAACTGGCTAATGAGTGCAAAGGATTAAACCCCTCAATCTTAGTTGAAACTGTGAGGTTTTAGGAATGAACTATCGATTAATGTGAAACTCGAAGTGAAGCTTTGAAATCGACCTTGCAGTGTATTGCACGTCGGGCCGTTTAGGTAGAAAGCCTTGTCGATAGTGATACATTTTTGTGAATACTATTCCATTTAATTTTTGCTTGTATTTTTTGTTAATTAAAAATCATATCCTCAAAGGGCATTAGAGTCATTTCTCAATAAACTGTTCTTTTCTAATCATTCGGATTCTAGAGTTCTCATTGTTTTATTATTTTAACGGGAATTTCTCAAGACTCAAAACTGGCCCCATTTCTGTATTCAATATACTCAATTTACCGACAAACATGCCATACTAGCTGCGATCTAAGCTGAGGACTCTGCTTTTGTTACGAGAAACCCAGACCCCTATACAAACTGCTTCAATGTTACACAATCTGAACAATATACCAAACGGTTGTTTATTTGGGCTTAACGTCCTTATTTACTCCAGCTAGGGCAGGAAGGACGTGTTATCCTACAGGTTACCAACCTATTACAGCAATGGTGGGAAGGTTAAGATTCATTTCGTGGATGCGCCACGAAATAAATTTTAACCAGGTTGGATTCGAATCCACGACCTTGATTACCGAGAGCGCTGAGACCCTCGCACCAACTCGCTCGGCCATCGAGTTCCCACCAAACACTTGTGTTGAAAAAAAACCTTGAAAAGTTATTTAAGTTACGTTAGCATTACCCGAAAATAATTATTACTCCACCATAAATAATAAAATACATACGATTTTATGATGATTGTAAAAATTGTAGAAAACATATAATAAAATTACAGATATTTTATTTAGTTATATTTTTTTTCTAAAGATTGTTGCTTATTTATGATCCGCCATAGCACTCGATTAATCAATCCACTTATCAATTTATTCTTAAAATGTTAACAATTTTTGACGAAGTTAATAATTCGAGTAAACTTCCTGAAAAATAAAATTGAATGGGAATTGAGAACAAACTCATGCCTGACAATAACTTGAGTGAACGTAAACAGATTATAGGAGGCTTTGGCCACAATGTTTGTTCAGTTATGCCGAAAACATTCTTGGTTCACTACGAGCCGAAAATGTTTACCTATTATTTTCATTAAATATTTTTTTGAATATCATTTTTAACTTCTTTTTTTTACTATTTTTACTCACCTCAGGGAAACAGAAATCAGGCAAACTTATATAATAATTTAAAATATCAGAACCTGAAGACTAAACCGAAAACATAGACCCAAAGGTTTCTATATTTTGTCACAAAAACATAGAATAATAGTGTACATATCAGTATCTAATAGATATTGATTTTATATTTATATTTATATTTCATACACAGAACAATTACTTTGTGATAAAAAAAATTCCCATTTTAGAATATTTTTCAAATTTTCCCAATTACCATGAGGTAGTGAATAAAGAAAAAGGAATCAAATATAATGTTTTCTAACAACATTGCAAATTTCAACAACAAAAACGTCTATGAACTTCCTTTTTGTGCGTAGAATTGTAAAACATATAACATATAGCATATAAAACGCCTATTGCATTACATATATATGACGAAGGATGCAAGGACATTCCTTATAAGATGCTGGGCATGATTATGAGAACAATATAGTTTCAAAACGTCGCTAAAATAGTTGTTTTTTTTTTATTGACTGAACCTCAAGAACCTTATGAAACATCTGATAGTAACGGTCAAAGAAATTAATCCATATTAACACTCTGAGTCCATACTGGAAAATATCTATAGTGGAAGAATGGGATCTTACAATGAAATCATGTCAAGTCACGATCCTGACGCAAATGAAGGAACAGTGATGAAGTAACTTCAGAAATCCAACAAAAAACTAGCGAGTGCGAAGAATTCATTCCTACTAAGATGCAGGGTATGATTATGAGAACAATACAGTCTCGAAACGTCACCAAAATAGTTGTTTTTACTGAACCTCAAGAATCTTACTAAACATATATAGCAACAGTCAAGAAATTTATCGATATATATATATATTTATATAAAGTCATTTTCAAAAAACGATTTGTTGAATAAAATATTTAAGAAGGAAAATAAACATATGGTGGATTTAAATGACTACAAAAAGTAAATTAAAATGATGAACAGAAAACAGTGTCAATATGGAAATAATTTTATCATATAAATAAATCATAAAAAAAATGAAATTATCACGAATCTATTCCTATGTAAAAATTATTTTTTAAAAGTCCTTAGATCTCACATATAAGATAAATACATTTTGGTTTGAATTAAAACATAGTCTATTTATCAAGATTTTTCCTACATTTAATCTTGAAGTTAGCACTAAACCGACGAGTAGACCGAAACTAAAAAATAAATGTAATGTGAATACACCAGTATCGAACCTCTGGTTCGCTAAAAAAAATAAATAAATAATAATGATAATAAAATTTTTTAAAAATTCTTTTTCTGCACAATTGAAAAAATACAAAAGTATATATTCCCCTCTTCAAATTGGCTAATGTTAATTAAAGATGACATTAAACTGCAATTCATTCTATTTACTCTTTAAAAATATACGTTCCCGTAAAAAACGCTTTATAAAACCTACTCCATTCAGGCAGCCACTACTAATAACCCTAGATAATAGAAACTTGTTTTTTCTAGGCGATGACAAAGATATCCATCCCTCACAGAATTATTGATTATGAAGCTCCTTTCTGATTCTCTTCCCCACAAGGGCCTGATAGTGTCTGAGTAAACTTCATCTATCATCAGCAAACTTTACATTCATTAAAATTATGTTATCAAAGACTTTCCCAACTTCATAGATTAAGGCACAGCTCGATATGGAACTTTGGAGCTCAAAATTCGTTCTAACGAAAATTCTACAATTATTTATAAATAATTTAACAATATATCGATGATTTTTCATGTATAATAAAATGTTAAGTTAATGATCAATTAAAATACAAAGTTTGAAGATCCAACGAAAATAATACTGTAATAGCAATTGCGTAATGATGGTAAATGAATATGGTTTAATCTAGTTTATTCATTTATTTCATTTACTATTTTAATAATTATTATACCGCATTCTATCAAAAAGTTGATGTATTGCAGAATGATTACAAGGAATAATTATGGTATATCATTTTTTATTATTACTTATGCTCTAAGACATTAAAGTTTAAAAGAAGTTAATGAAAACGTAAATTGTAAAATTAAAACATATGTTCATTCATTTTTATTTATCTTTCATAATTTCTTTATTTTATAATTTTAAAACTTTAATATATATTTTATCTGTTAGCATATCGCAGATAATAGCCATGATAGGTGTTGCCGAAAATACGGTATCAAAATAAATTCTTGTAAAACGATTATTTTACTATTTTAATTTATCAGTCAAAAATTTGCCAGGGACCGAAACAGTTATTTTTTTATTCAAAAGAGTTATGAAATAACTGTTTTAAAAAAACTTTTACTCAAAAGAGGTTAAAATAAAAGTTTCTGAAATAAAAGTTAAATAAAAGTTCTAGCGATAAAAGTAAAAGTTAAAAAAAAAATTTTATCTGTCAACACTTTTATATAAAAGTTAAACTTTTACTTTTATCATTTAACATAAAAGTTAAAAGTTATGATCAATTTCATTCGGTTTAATCAAATTTAATAATTATATTTCTTTCAAACCTACTGAAATTTTTAGAGGGCATTAACAGTTTTTTTAGCAATGGGGAGAGGTTTAACTAAATTAATACTTAAAAGACGTCTTTGCTGATTTTAATATTAAGGAAAAAATCATGTAGTGAATCGATATTTACTTTTTACGTAAATCGGTTGATTTATTTTTTTACTTATTATTAAAACCAGCCGTTACGTCCTTAAAGTATTAATTTAGTTAAACATCTCCCCTAATTGTTAAAGAAACTGTTATCAACCTTTAAAAATGTTTTTGTAATTATGAAAGAACTAAATTATCAAATTTTATTAAAATCAGCCGTTACGTCCTTAAAGTATTAATTTAGTTAAACCTCTCCCCTAATTGTTAAAGCAACTGTTAACACTCTTTAAAAATGTTAGTAAGTTTGAAAGAACTAAATTATCAAATTTTATTGATATCAGCCGTTACGTCTTTTAAGTATTAATTTAGTTAAACATCTCCCCTAATTGTTAAAGAAACTGTTATCAACCTTTAAAAATGTTTTTGTAATTATGAAAGAACTAAATTATCAAATTTTATTGATACCAGCCGAGACGTCCTTAAGTAAATTTATTTAAACCTCTCCCGTAATTGTTAAAGAAACGTTAACACTCTTTAAAAATGTTAGTAAGTGAAAGAACTAAATTATCAAATTTATTGATACCAGCCCAGACGTCCTTAAAGTATTAATTTATTTAAACCTCTCCCGTAATTGTTAAAGCAACTGTTAACTCCCTTTAAAAATGTTAGTAAGTGTGAAAGAAATATAATTATCAAATTTTATTGATATCAGCCGAGACGTCCTTAAAGTATTAATTTAGCCACGCCTCCCCCCCCCCCCATAGTTAAAAAAACACTCTTTAAAATTAGAATAACTGTTAGCACTTGTTGGAAATGTCACTAATCATGTTGGGAATCGATATTTAAGTTTTAAGTAAATCGGTTTATTTCTTTTTTTGACTTAATACATTTTAAGATCATTATTGTTTTCTATTATTAATGTAATATAATTTATTTTTCTATTTATATAGATGTGAAAGCAAAATACTTTTTCATTAGAACATTTTCACGTAAATGGTTTACTATAACTGTTTTAAAAAAACTTTTATTCAAAAGTGGTATAAAATAAATTTTCTGAAATAACTTAAATAAAAGTTCTAGCGATAAAAGTAAAAGTTAAAAAAAAAACTTTTATCTGTTAACACTTTTTATATAAAAGTTAAACTTTTACTTTTATCGATAAAGGTTAACTGTTATTTTCGATCCCTGAAATTTGCATATATATTATTAATCGGTTGTTATTATTGTTATTCATATATAGTATTTCGGTCGTGGCTCGAATGACCAATCTGGCAGGAAAAAAGTATGAATTACTTAAACAGACCTGGTATACATAAACAATAGAGTTTAAATACGGTAAAATAAAACCTCTAAAGTCACAACAATTAGAAAAATACTATACAGTAGGTCCCCATTATCCGTGGTTCAATATATATTTTTTTTAAATTAGGTTTAATTTTTCACTATTTATTTTATATGTATCATATTAATTTAGTAAAAATAATGAATTTGATCGTTTCTAACGAATTTATAATTAGTAATTGTTTATAGTTATTATTGTATAGTAATTATTCTTAATTATCATAAAAAGTAATGAATGAAAAAACACTTCAACCTGGTATCGTCTAAATGAGATGTTTCCGGTGTAATAATCCAATTCATATTATGAAGCGATACTGTTTTCAAGTCTTTCTGTGATATTTTAATTGACCTGTTTGCCTTCTCAACAAAACTATTTACTCAGTTATGCATTAGACTCCATTTAAATAGGAACTATCGAAATGTCACAAAAAAAATTAACAAATAAAATAATTATATTAAAAAAGTAAAAAACATGCTTACATTCATTAATTCTTATGTCTTTTTGAGTATTGAAACTTTATAAATGTATGTAAAACGATTTTTTCTTATAAAAGTAATTTTCTCAATCTCCTTCATGTTTTGTTTGGAGTCAATAAAATGTAATATGACTTTCCGGGGTTTTTTAGCTTCTTATTATTTCGTTTTAATTTTCGTAACTACCAGTTTTAAACATCTTTTAAGTGCAGCTGACGTTTTAGTAATAAAACTTTTTAGTTTAAAAAATGCTTTAGTTTACGGCACTTTTAAAAAACTATATTATAGGTCAAATTATAAAAAAATTATTTTGAGCATGGCTTACTGGTATAACAATCGTCTATATTCACTAACTATGAAAGAATAATGAAAAAATATCAATAGGATGATAAACAAATTTAGATTGAAAGAATCAATAATTTTAACAAAATTTGACCTGTCGAGTTAGGTACTGCTTTGATCGTTCTTTTTTTCTTGAAATCCACCTCCAAAAAACGAAAGAACCATTGCTAATGTTCCATAAACTACTTAACAATACACCTATCACAATAGTTTCATTAATTTTCATTATGACTTTTTTCCTCCTAGATTGGCCATTCGTCCCACTGTGCGATGTCGATATCGGGCGACCCTCCTGGGGCACACCCATTCTCATCAAAGTGGGTACCCTTAAATGGGGAAAAACCGTTGGCCTAGTAACAGTACATCCTTCCTTAGTACTAAACCCAGACCCTTCATGGGTTGTTAGTGGTACAGGTCTATTTTATTATCATTTATCTACAGTAAATAGTAGAGAGAGAGAGAGAGAGAGAGAGTGAGAGGGTGAGGGTGTGTGTGTTAGAGAGGGAGAGAGAGAAAGAGAGAGAGAGAGAGAGAGAGAGAGAGAGAGAGAGAGAGAGAGAGAGAGAGAGAGAGAGAGAGAGAGAGAGAGAGAGAGAGAGAGAGAGAGAGAGAGAGAGAGAGAGAGAGAGAGAGAGAGAGAGAGAGAGAGAGAGAGAGAGAGAGAGAGAGAGAGAGAGAGAGAGAGAGAGAGAGAGAGAGAGAGAGAGAGAGAGAGAGAGAGAGAGAGAGAGAGAGAGAGAGAGAGAGTGAGAGTGAGAATGATTCAGGATAATTTGACCCCAATGCTCATCAGTGCAATCAGTCCTTCAATAAACTTCAGTGGTCAATAAATTTTAGTGTTTATCCTTATCAGCACTCTATTGAAATTTACTTTCTTTTAATGGAATCCCGACAATGTATCCATCTTCTCTATTTACTAATTGTGCACATGCGGATTTAAAACTCTTATTCTGCCTCCGCTGACTCCAATAATAGCGAAAAAAACATGGGGACCTCCTGGAGCCTGAGTTTTCTTCATTATGTAAGCAATGGGTTCATCAACTTCATGCTTACTCTTATATGAAACGTAAGAATGATTTTCGTTTTAAAATTGTTTTAATTTTTTTTTATGATTTCAATATTATCAAACTTTTGTTTATTTTCCTATAAATAATAATCACATTCATTATTTTTTAAAGATATATATTTACTTAATATTACTTTATTTAGTTTCTAGATATTAATGGACGCATACATTGTACCACTATTACTTTACTACGCTTTACTGTCGCAATATAATAACAAAACTTTAATTTATTTAATATAAAAAGTATTTTTCCTTCATGCGAGATCTCACGAAATCTCTCGTCCTATTCCTTATAACGCATTTTAAAAGGATCTGCTCCAAACACTCCTTTTGGAAATCCTAATGAATTCTTTAGTAGCCATACTGTTGGCTGTGTATAACATATATTGTCGTTCCAATGTTAAAAAAAAAAAAAAAAATGATGAATTATATTTTTAAGAAATAAATTGTACGGAGAATATGTGATAATTTTATATATTATTGATACTTTTAGTTACTTTTTCCTTAATTTTCTTCTGAAGAAAAATATGCAGTAAAATACATCTTTTGTAAGAATTTAAAAAAAACATTTAGCAGATGTTAAAACATTCCATTTTTAAAGTCTTAAATTAATGATTGTAAACAATCATTTCGAATATCAACCATAGAGGTATAGATTTATTAAATGGCGTTTTTCCATAGAAAGAATTCTGTCTACAAGAAATAATTTCTTAACTTTTTTTAAATACTCTACTTTACAATAAATGCTCATAGCTTTTCAGAATCCAAATTTTGTATTAACTTTACCTAGACAGATATAACTTACAAACATAATTCAGGAACAACCACAGGTACTGCAAAGTGGTAAATTCTCGGACTTATTCAGGCTACAAAGCGGACGCCTGTTGGTTATCTTAGATCTTTCTCCCTTAATTGAGATTTAATAGTTCTCGGCTTATCTTCGTTATAGTTCGTTAGGCGAGGGATAGCGAACTTAATCCATGTACGTTTAATGAATGTGATATTAAAATAGCAATAACCAACAAGATAAACATTTTTTTTTCTTATTAGACATTCAATCGCCATAAATCAAAAAAAAAAAAAAGTTGAATTAATTTTGCTCTGATACAGTATTAAACGTGGTGATGGTTAACATGTGTTCATGAATCCTTTAATTTGTTGCAGTTTTAGTTGTATATGTGCGGCCATTTTACACTTTTAAAACTCACGATCAATATCAGATGAAAAAATAAAAAGTCTAAGCATAAAGGCAGCCGCCAATGTAACTGGTGCCTTAGAAGGATAGTCAATAATCCACCAAAATACGTACACATTTTTGCTTTTTGTATAATATTGGGTAAAAAAAGTGATGGTTTGTGTTATGTAGTTATGTGACTCAAAAATTTGCTGTTTGCTGCTAGACAGAGTTTAAGCAGTGCGAAGTACCTAGCTTTATACAATAACCAAGCCATCTTGCAACACAACAATGGTCTTGCCCATAGTTTTACCAAGCAAATAATATCGGAACTGCAAGCAGTATACGTTTTACCTCATCCTTGTCAAAGCTCAAATATTGCCCCAGACAGGTTTGTTTTGATCCATGACTCATTTTTAAAATGTCGATCTCTGATAATTACGTAAAATTTATATCTGAAGAGTACTTTGCTGGCACAGACTGGGTAAAAGTAGTTGAAAACATTTCATCTGCTTTTAACTGTATTAAACTATTGGAACTTCAAGTAGTAAACAGTTTGCCCCATCTTGCGTTTATCCTAGGTATTGCTCCATCAGATTTAATTTATTTCAATTAGGATTGATGAATTAATTGCCTCTTCTATTGGAATTATTTTATTAGAAAACTAATTTTGTTACTTGAATTATATATACTAAAGTTTTCAAAAATGCAAGACAAGAAATCAAATATATATATATTCACCTGAGAAGATCTAACAGATATCTAAAATATATTCATAGTGGAAGGGAATAGAGCATGAAGGTTATTTTATTTTTTATTTTTATTTTGTGGGGGTTTACCTTAGGTTTTTCCTATTAAAAAAAAAAAAAATTAAAAATGGGGATATTGGAAATTTTTATCTGGTCATTTAAACAAAAATTTGTATTGGTGTTAAACGATTTTATTATTCCTAATGATTCATAAATATTTTATTTTAGGCTATTTTCAACTTTATGTTTTATTTTCACTTCAGAGTCTTTATGTTTGTTTGTTTTTTTCATTTAGATGAATAGCAAAATTGGAATTTTGGGTTTTATTATTGTATGGTCTTATATGTTTTTTTACTCTTTGGTCTACCGATCGTCCAGTTTTTCATTTGTATTTAGCTTCCTTGTATCTTTCCTTTGTATTTTTTATTAGATTTTTAGGTATTTTTGTTTCGCATTATGCGGCGAACATCCATATGGATTTAAGTCATTTAACGTTTTGCTGCTTTCAGAGTTGTATTTGCAACTGTGTTTTGACGATTGGGTAAAGAAGTCTTGTGTCGAACTTTTGCTTTACGTACAGAAATAAGTCATATTCTTAATTTATTATGCAGTCGTCTGTTAATCATTACTAAATAAACGGATAGTTTGGCTCTCAGACCTGCTAAACGTATTTCGATATATAAAAACAGAACCGTTTGAAATTCTTAGACATCATCAATTGGAAGGAAAAAGCAATATCTCTTGATATACAGCAGACGCGCGATAAGAATTTAAGTAAGTTCTGTTTCAATAATAAATATCAATCACTAATCCATGTTCTCTTCAGCCTTCAATAACCTTTGTTGAAAAATCAGTGGTTCTCTCATTCATTATTTATTTACATTATTGAATAATTAAAGCGTAAATAAAGTCGAGTTATAGTTAATTACTTCTTAATAAAAAAAAGTATAGTTGGGCAAATTTTAATCATAACTAATTATTAGACAACCAATTTCCTGGAATCAATCATCTAATTAAATCGTGATTAAATTTAATTTAAAATGTCAGTTGATTTTTCAGCCAAATAAAATCATTAGTTCACTGAATACTCATCTGAAAAATTTAATTAGGTTCCAGAAAATTAGCTGTCAAATAATTACTTATTATTAAATTTTGATGCCTTATAAAAATTATATCATCCCTAAGTAACAAGAATAAATCACTTTTGAATATAAACTGTTTTCTCATTTTAAATATATATATAAAATTAACTTAATTGTTATAGTCTTAAATCAGTTCAAAGTTTATCATATTTTACTTATTGTTTCTTCTACTTCTCTTATTATTTAGTATTTGATTTCGCATTTAGATCAGTCAACCAAGTATAACGTTCTTTTGTAAAATAAAACATAAAAAAAGATTGTAAGCGATTAAATAAATATTTAACACGCAATAAATAAATTTATATAATTTAATTATATAGGCTTTCTTAACACAACCAGATGAAATATTAGCATGTGGAAATATGAGATAAGTTTCTTTATAGCGTGCGTTCTTATCGAAGTTTGCTCAGTTGAAATACGGCCTTATCTACTCTAAAATGTTTGCTGTTTCCATTGTCTTTTCCTGGCCCAAATCAATACAAAATATAGTAAGACATACTGAAAGTAATTAAACAGCAATTGATAAATAATAAATACATATTTGGTTGTTGGCAGGAAAACGATACAACAATTATAATATAAACATAATAAGTTTTAATTCTGTGTACAAATAGCAGCCACTAAATGATTAAATTTTATATTCTCCTATTTCGAAAATTCGAAAACTCCACCATTATTAGTGGTTAGCAATATAAACTCAGTTTAAATATTTTCTCAGGAAGGCCTAAGTAAATAAAAATAGAATTGATTAAACTCAATAACTCCCCGGTAACATTTAGTCCGTAATCACTGCTCAGAAGGGGATATTCCTTTTAAATGTCACTCATTTTGTTCTTTTAAATTAAAACTCGATATATTTTAAAAAGTTTTTTTCTTTCATTACCATTAAAAAGGTAAACAAGATCTGGATTGGCAATGTATATATTTTGACCAGATCGTTGACTTGATCATTTCATTCAGTCGTCGACTTTTTTATAAGGTCAACTGTAACTGACTATTTTATTTTCAAAATTTCTCAAACTGTTCCACGTTTCGCCACTTCATTGGTGTATGGTCCCCGTTCAAATGTAGATGATAATTCAAAATGAAAATTTCACTAACTTATTAATTGTTCTTACATTTACGGAAGTAAGAACTTTTCAACGAATTATTATAGAATTAACGAAAATATAGAAATTTTTCTGATTAAAACATGAGGTATTAGAAAACGAGTAAATCAAATATGCGTAATTTAAGAATAAATAACCAGTATTTAGTGAATATTAATAATTAATAATATTAAATTTCTTTGGCAAAATCTATTACTTTTAAAAATCATGGAAATTATTAAAAATAAAATTTTTCAAAATAAACATATAAGCCTTAGGCTCGTTGTCACTAAAGCAAGGTGTAAAACCGGGCAAGAAGATTATTCTGATAATGAATTAACCTTTGAAGATGAGATGAAGAAATAATTTATCTTAAGAAAGGATGATACCATGTGGGCCAAGACGGACTTCACCAAATATTTAAATTTAAAAAATGAATAAACTAAGGTAATAAAATGGGTGATGAAGAATTATATTAATTACGTAATAAAAACTGTGTATAACATATCTTATTAGCAAGGGTTTATTTGTCATTTATATATATTTTTTTTAGCCATTTTATATACAAACATTACAACTAAAAACAATAAGAATCTATGTTGATTCAAAGAAGTTTAGATCAGGACTGAATATATTCTCAGAAGGTAAAGAAGACTGTGGTTCACAAAGTCAACCGCGCGCCCGGATAGGAGGCTCCAGTAGGCGCGGTTTAGGGTTAATTCACAATAGAGTAAACCAGACAACAATCGACACCGTTAAGGAATTATTCGGGAGTATTCATACTAAAATTATAGAAAGAATAGTCCAATAAAGTTGAAATTTACAGTTATTTTTCCTCCATAAGCTAAGTAAGAAGTTCACACCAAACATTATTCCTGGATTTTATTTTACATGATAGTGACATAAAGGTAAAATCATTTATTGACACCCTATGGATATCTTTTAAAATACGGGAACAATTGAAAGTACTTTTACACAGTTTAGTTGGAGGATTTAAAAGGAAAAACCTACCTTATTTTTAAGATAGGGTGTCAATAACTGTCTGTTGTGTCAATAATTGTCTGTGATGTCAACAACTGTCTGGTTTAGCCTATATAGAACTTAGCAAATCATGGCATTGTAAAAAAATAATGTTCAATTCTAATAACTTCAGTGGATATATACTCTTCATTTTCTACACTAAATAAATATGAAGCTCAAAACGAGTATTGATTTTATGTTAGTAAGCTTGGGTCAAGATGGACTGAGACGGTATGGGAGAATGACAGGAGGAATCTTGCTCAGCGAAATCCCTGCTGGAGCCTTCATCCTCAGGCTGCGCGCTCCTGATAAAGCCAATTCCCCAAAGCTCACCCTCGGCTAGTTCATCATAGCTCTCGGGTATTTGCTTCAGGCTATCTCGTTTAGTCGATGAACTGTAATTAGGATGGGTTTATATCTTGCAGGCTAAAATATAAACTGTTTTTGATTTGTTAAATACTAGAAAACTGTAAATATTTGAAAAAATAATAGCAAAACATATATTTGACCATCCCAAACACAGAAGAATATTCACTATGCTCAAATCTCTCAATTATTTTTATTTTATTACTTTCCGCATCTATTCACATGAGTCATTAGCGGCTTAATCCACATATTAAATTTTGTCAAACAATTTACAAAATTTCAGAAATTCAAAAATGTTTTTAATTTTGTCTTCTGTGTCTTCCAGTGCTTTATCTATACTCGTATCTAAAGAAAATATTTATTTATCTTCACCTTATTTGGGGAAGTCACAATGTCTTATATTACTTCTACGCTCACCGTTTTTCGAAAAAACTATCCACAAAACGTCAAATCTTACAAAAACTTGAAAATTTAATAAGCTTTCGAATGATATGGTTAAAGTAACGATTTGTTTTCGATTTCATGGAGAAATTTACGTTTGAAACAGAAAAAACATGGTGTTCTCATTTGGCATACAAATCACTTACTTGTGTAAATAAAACATTGTGACAATCCCTTAATGGAAATGTGCATTTTAAACATTATAAACTCTTCATTGGATTAAAAAGCAAAGAAATAAAATTATTGTTTAATAGAAAATAAAGGAAAACTGTCAATAAAGCGACACCAGATCACAGGATCTTATGTTATTACATTTATTTATTTATTACTATGATTTAGGAGTTTGTAAAATTAAAGGTTACAGGTACTCAGCTATTATAGAAAATTTAATTCTAAATCCAAAAATGCGGTCAACATTTGAAAAATATTTAAACTAAATGGAGATATTACAGTTTTTATGAAAAAAAAACTTGGTTTCCTCAAAAAAGTCTTTGATTTATCGTTTATCTGCAACGGATTCGAATAGAAAGGTGAGGTCTGCAGCATTTTTCTACATTTCGGACCTAGTTTCACCCATTTTTTTTTTTTACGCTAAGAGATTCTCACCCTGTATCAAAAATAAATTTGAAAAATCATTACAATGACATGCCAATAACGTGTAAAGAACTACTCACTAGTAGCACTCTAGAAGTTCTCACGGCCATCTTTCTTTCAAAAGCCTCAGAGGATTATCGGAAACTGAATGTGAGGTAAGTTGGGAGACTACTGGGTTAGAGTGGGTATAGAGTTTATTATGAAAGGATAGGTATCTGGTTTGAGCGAAATCAGCAACGAATGGAATATTAAGATCTTTATGGATAAGTTTGTTTGTGACATAATAAAAAGCATTAAGGATTTTACGACGGATTTTGGATTGTAAAGATTGGATACGAGAAGAATCGGAAGATTTAGTGGAGTTCCAAAGCTCAACTCGGTATGTCTAAATAGGCTTAATTATTGTCATCTAAATAGGTATTTTGTAATTTACTAGGTACTTTGAACGCTTGTCTAGTAAATATTAGAGTAGTAGGAAAGACAAATACAACAAATAAATTAAAGGAATATATTAACCAAGAAGACTTAATTTAACCTGGAACTTTTTTCAACCCGTTTTTAACCTAATATAGTTTGGTTTGTTGGTGAGGGCTTAATGGAAGGTCTGAAGTAGTTGGTTAAGTGTAAAGCAGCACTCAAAGTTTTTTTCCTTATTTTTCTTTCCACCTTCCTTAACGATTAGGCCAGCCATGATAAAGCCTAACGACTCGGTCTAACTGTCGGCGAAGACTGTTCCAACTCCTTCCTAACTGCCTAGCGCTTGCATGCAATTTCCAGTGCTTAGCGAGGACGGGGAACTTTCCGAATTAAGTACTCCCTTTTAAAACGGAATTAGCAGCCCTTAGCCTTGATGCCATCCTGTATAATGGATTATCCAGACTTTCAGGGTTATCGAGGCGATGGATTAACATCCATAGTAGCCATGATACCTACTAACTATTCAGTATGTCTAGGCCAGGACATCATATTCATTAATGATCAATACTTTTTAAATTATAAAAATGTTTTATATATTTACACTATTTTGTAGAAATAAGAAAAAATCCACGGATGTAATCAATTAAAAATTAAATACAAATATTTTGATTTGACATATATAAAAACTAGCATACCCCGTCGCATCTTCGCCTGCTCGCATAAATAAAGAACTTAGACTGTATTAACTAATAATTGAATTTCCTTTGTATCATCTTCAATGATATTTTCAATCATAGTAGTAATTTTAACCCGGTTAAAATTGCATTAATTGGGTGTTTAAAAAGTACGTAAAAGCATAGTTAGACATCCACTTTTGCAGAAATAATTTTATTGATCCATTTAGTTTGGATGTTAATTTCTAACCATAACAGAATATAACAGTTTCTGGCACTCAAGACAATACATTTCATTTATTATTATAGTAAAATTTGTTACTATAAACCTTCCTAGAAGTATAAAATTTAGTTAGGTTTAATAGTTTTACCATTGCAGAATGGCCATATATCGGTTGATTTTTACACTGCACTGGGATCCACATGTCGCTCCATATATTTATAGGTTTATTTTAAAATTTGAATTTGAAATAAGTAATTTTTATCATAAATTTCTAGATCCATTAAACAGCGAGCCTTTGTAACATTTCGAGGAGTTTAATGTATTTGTGGATCACGTACAGCTTTGGTCAAAAGTATTAGGCACATACATAAAAGTATTAGGAAATAAAAATAATTTCAACCATTTAAAAAATATATTTTTTTAATCATAAAAAACATGATTTAATACTTCGTCACTAAACCGTTTGCTTTTATTACCCCAATTATTCATTTTGGCATGGAATTAACAATTTATGTACAATCTTCTTTAACTATTTTTTCCCACTCTTCTTTTAATAATGTAAAGTAATTGTTTCTGTTTGTAGGATTTCGTTTACAAACTCTGATTTTTAATTTAGACCACTGGTGTTCAATGGGCTTGGAGGTCTGAGGGCTGAGGAGGCCAGTCAAGAACATAGATATTGTTTTTTTCGAACCATCCTCTACTTTTGTGTAAAACGTGGCATGGAGCATTATCCTGTTGAAAAATAATATTGGCAATGCCATTAGGTTCAAATATTTTTTCAAATGAAGGCTTCAAAATTTGGTTAAATATTGATAAGTAGGTATCGCTATTCATCATCCCTTTGCACAAAAACATTTCTCCAACTCCCGAAGCCACTTACAACCCAAAATCATTATAAAAATCCACCATGTTTTACAGTAGGGACAACACAATCTGAGTGATAGGCTTCGCCTTCCCTCCTTCGTACAAAAACTACTCCAGGAGTTCCAGAAATCTGCACAAAATTAGATATTTTAATAAATTCGTAAAAATAATTATATTTTTGCATTTGAAACTTATTTTAGGTATTTTTCACAATTTTTAATTTCAATTTACAATAATTTAATTACCTCAAGTTGCTTACGTCTGACGAAATTACCTTTGCCCCGTCTTCATCAGTCCAGTTTTGGTGAAGTTTTGCCCAGGCAAGCCTCTTCTTGCGATTGGCTTCACGAAGCCACGGTTTCGTCCTGGCTTTACATCCCTTCAGACCTTTCTCTCCTAGTCTTCGTTTTACTGTCCGAGCAGAAATATCGACAGAACACAAGGTTTTCATCTCTTCAGCCAGTTCTTTTGATGTTTTCTTGCGATTTTGAAGAGATGTTCTCACAAAAAATCTCTCCTCATGTGCACCTGTTATTTATTTTCTTCCTGCTCTTGGTAGCAAGGAAAATGTGTTAAAAGTCCGCTGTCTCATAAGTGTATATTGAACAGTACATCAAGAGTACTTCATAGTTTTAGCAATCTCAGATTGATTATACCCTTCTGACGACATAAAATCTTTGCACGTTCAATCTCACTCAGTTCTTTGAATTCAAAAAAGCCCAAAATGCAATTTTTTTGTAATATTTACAATTAAATACAACAAAAATTTTCTCAAGTTGTAGTAAAGAGAGCAGCCACTGTACTGAGTCCTTTAGTTTACATTACATTATTGTTTCCCCTGGTGTATCGTATGAAGTAGGGGAAAATGGTTGAAAATAATCTATTTAAAAGAAGTATTTTTGTCAACAAAACGAGTTTTGGGTGTAACAATGATTGAACAAATGCTTATTAAAATTAAAAAGAGAATTTTTCATGGTGCCTGATACTTTTGGCCGAGGCTGTAGATAACTTAGAGCTTAGCGATTGAACAGTCTATATAATTCTACCTCCTTCTAATTGTATATATATTTTTTTTAAATATTTTTCTATCGGTTTTTTATTCACTTTTTTACAAAAAAATATTCTCTTCAATATTATATTTATCAATTAACTTATAAAACTTTTCGATTAATTATTGTATACTTTTCATCTTAACTTAATTGCTGATGTCTGTGTTATTCTAAAAATATTTTATGTATTATTATAAAAAAAAGTTTGTATAGATATTTATTTAAATAAGAGTTTGGTCGAGAGATGGAACGCTTAGAAACATATGCACCCATCGCAGGGTTACTGCATTCTGGAAAACTGGAAACAGAGCAATAAAAACTGGGCGCTGTCTCAGTCTACTCACTCCTGTATATTGTATCTATACTATTATATAAAATAACAAGCCATTTTTCGTTTGTGATCACTAACCATGTAAACTACATAGCCAATCCCTACCTAGTTTTTTGGGGCTATGTAATGTATAATGTATGTATAAATATTTTTTATTTATTCTGATCCATCGCCCACTTCTTAAAAAGGAAAGTATTGTATAATGGCGATTCGGTTCAGGAATTTTCGATAGCAGTCCCAAGGAGTAGCACTGGATGTAATATGTGAAATGACAGTGTACGATGGGTTTTATTTTTAACATTAATTTTATGTTACATTAATAAAGGAAATATATATTTTTTAATGTAGAACAGTAATTTTTTTTAAACACCCATTTCTGCATTATAAATTAATATTAGTTTCAGGGAAGATAATAATTAATTATATTTCTCAAACAATTTCAAAATTTTTGAGCTCTTTTTATCGTTTTAGGTCTTTTTTATTTTGATCTGGTTAATGTAAAATTATAGTTTAAAAAACTAAAAGAACACGCTTTAATAGCAAACTGAACTAAACCTATCTTGGACAAAATCTAATGATCTACAACTATTAATATTATATAATATTTTTTGATTGGATTAGCGATTTTTGGGTTATAGACTCTTAAACATGATCAAAACTAACTTTTTAATAAAGTTGGCGAAATTCGTCGATTGTTGACAATCGATTGTGTCTAAACTACTAAATCAAATTCAGCTTAAGAGTTTTCTTTAGACGCACAATTCAATAAACTTTAATCTTGTGAATAATACATTTTTTGATTTAATGCATTTTTGTATATGTGTTTTACAGAAATCTGAAAAATGTTGGGTTTTGTTGCCCCCAAAAATTTTCCCCTTATCAAACGTAGTCACATTTTTGATACTTTAATCTCAGGACCATACACCATATCTCCTCCCTTTTGGCAAGTCAGACCCCCTGGTTTATAATATTAAAATAAAGTTGTGCAATTATTGTCCTTGACACGTGTGCAAATTTTCAAGGTAATCAGATAGCTGGAAATCGGCGAAAATTACGATGATTCCGTTAGTTACTACAGGGTGAATCAAATATAAACAGTAATTTTCAAAATTATATTTATTGAATAATATTATACAGAAACTATACCTTATCTACTCTGCCACCTTTTGGGCAAGTCATAAAAAGACTGAGGGCGAGTTTTTTAACCATTCCCCCTTTTCGGTCTTATTGTTTTCAAATTTTCCTCCAAGATTTTTTGAGGCGCATTGTCATGTGTGATGAGAAACACCCCCGAATTGAAAATGGCAAGTAAGGAGTGGCGAAGGAAGGATGAAGGCTGCCCAGTGAAAGCCAAAACTCGTCTTCAGCCGGAAAAGTTCTTGCAACAATTTTTTTTGACTCAAGGGGAGTTCTACTCATTGATTTTCTTCACGATCAACGAACAGTGTCCTTGACACTGCTGTGCTACAGTCAGCAAAAACCAGTTACCGGATCAAAAGACGAGCTGTGCCCATTAGAGATGTTTCAAGAAATGGGCTGGTACCCTCCTTACAGTCCAGACCTGTCCCCTTGTGACAGATGCGCCCCTGAAAAATCGGAAAACGATTTGAAAAAATGAAGACGTCGAAATGATGCGCGTTAAAAACTCGCCCTCAGTCTTTTTATGAACAGGGAATATTCAAGCTTCCAAACTGCAGGAGACTAAAGTATAGTTTCGTATTATTTTGAAAATTACCGATATTTTTTTTTTACTAAAAGCGTATTAGGAATTGATTTTTTTTTTCGCGGATAGTTAAAAATTCAAATTTACTGTAATGAAAATCTATAAAATAGTTAAAGAAGTTTTAGAGTTTTAGTATTAGAGATTAAAAAAAAATTAAGCATTGAAATATCAAAAGTTAAGCCCAATAACATGACAAATGGTAAGTACAGAGGGCTTAACCCCTAACTGGGGCTTTTATCCGGTTGAATGAATATTTGAAGAGCCCTAATATGGAATGAGTTGCTGATACCATTCAACGAGTTCTTGTCATAAAGCTAGGTCCATTAACTGCCCGGGATTAGCAGGAAAAGCAAACATCGTGTTTCAGGTCTGAGTTATATTAAACAGAAATGACCTATATTTATCACTGGAAAACAAACATATGTAAAATAATTTTAGTTAAAAATATATTCTAATTACAATAATTTAATTCAAATCTCATATGTATGTTCGAGATAAAAAAAATGCTTTTATTTTTTTTTTTCGGTAATAAAGTAATCTCTGAGCATTTGCAATATTAATTATTCTTGTTGAATCTTGTCTCTAATGATATTTTTAAAAAATATATAAAATATAAAAAGCTAGGAGGAAGTATGTTGGCTTGGTGGTCCTCGGCCTGAGTGTATGTTATAAATATGTTTAAGAGTATTTTTTATCTATTCTATCTATTTGTTTATTATTACTATTAATATATCATAATTTTATTTTACATGTTTAAGTACAGGTATTATTATTAATTTAATTCAATTGTAAGTAAAAGCTGAATTCATACTAAAGTTGCTACTGCTTGAATAATAAAAAAAAATATTAAGCTTTAAAATAACTATAATTTATGAAACCCTGAATTAGAAAACTATGACTTATTTACATGACAATAATTAGACCTATTAAGATATACATAGTTGTGCTTTGGGGCTACACTTACAATCCACATTCCTTGCCATAATAATGCTCCTTATTATGTCACAAAACAACTTGTACATAAAGATCTTAATGTTCCATTTGTTGCTGATCCACTTGAACCCACTAGTCCCCCAATTTGCTTCAAACTCAACTCCGGATATTCCTCCTATGCGCCTGAAAAGAAGTTGGTCTAGAAACTTTCAAATGTAGACATTTTATTGAAGTGCCACTATTTATTGACATGTCATATAATTATAAAAAAAATAGTATATAATTATAATAGTATAAAAAAAAAAACTCTTATGTATGTTCGAGATATAAACTGCTTTTATTATTTTTTATCTCTATACATTTGAAATATTAAATAATTTAATAATCTTCTCGAATTTGCCGGCCTCTAATAATATTAAAAATAATTAAAAAAAAAAAAAAGATGAGAAGGAAGTCAGGGTTCCTGGGCAGTGTGTATTATAAATATGTATGGTGTATTTTTATATATTTTATCCATTTGTTTATTATTACTATTATTATTTGTTTATCATAATTTTATTTTTTTATATATATAAAAAACTACAATTTATAAAGCTAAACCAAACCAATACCATTGATACGATATTAATATATTACGGAGAACCTTACAACAAAAAAGAACATGGTCGAGCACGGAACAAATCAACTTATTTAATTTACTTTAATTTCATTAATTTTTAAAATTTGAAAACACAACGCAACGTTAAGTTAGCCAAGTATGTTTCCTGTAATCCTCTAGACGGTTACTTCTCTGTGTAATAAACTGTATTTATTGTTAATTATAAATATTTATTATTTCTCTCCTGAACTAAAATGTTTTTTTGTTTTTTTACCTTTTACCTGTTACACTACATAGAAATATTCAGTCTTTACCCGTATGTTTACACGTGTTATTCGTATAATTTTATTTTATGAGTTCAAACTTGGTCGGAGCAGAGCCTAAAAAAGGAGAAACATTAATGAAGTGCGGTACAACGATAGCGTTAATGTTTGCAACGTTCAAGAATGGTTTCAATGAATGTCAAATTGTAGATTTATGCCTTGAAGGCAAGGAGGTTTGTGGCAGTACTTCTGAATGGCGAACTTTGGTGAATGAAAATTCCAGAGAAAATTAGAAAATTAAACTACCTCAAGCAATTTAAAGAGCTCAAGCATAGAACGCCCACAGAAAAAGGAAAAATAATAAAATAATCTTTATGAAAGGTTTAGTCGCAATGCAATTGTTGTAGCTAAGTAATTAGTCACTGCCACAACCGTCCATCTCTCCACACTTCCAGTCTCCTTCCTAATATTTTTTAATAGACGAATTTTGAAACGATTTATTTTTTCCAAAACTCCGACTTTATCTAAAATCAAACAAATAAACAAGGATAAAGAAATAAAGGTCTTGTTTTACCTTTCGGCATTTGAAGATCTGTCTTTTTCGCAATTCCTGGAAGGTCTGTGTCCTTCTAAAGGTACTCGATTTTATTTTATTTTTTTTATTTTTATCTTATTTGTTTTATCTTATTCGGATTCAAAATTCAATTCAGTGAAACCAACACGTCGGCAAAAATGTGTCGAGTTGAATGAATCGTATATGATTTATGAGCAATAATAATCAAATTTTAAAATAATTTATTTAATAGTTATATTTTAAAAACAAAAAGCAGCATTAATTTCGGACAGCCCAATGGTTCACAAAAAAATTCAGCGTCAACAGCCCTGTTTTTCTGTAACCAGCTCTAAGTTGTGAAACCCGCATCATTCCACCGAACACAGAGCTTTTTTTTCCTATTGTTCACAGAATTCAACCGACTGAAGCTAAACGCGGCCGAATTACGATGCAGGACATTCATCTTTCGCAAGACTGTTTTATTCTCCGACATTTTCTAAATCATTTGGTGAACAGCATGCCCTCCCTCTATCCGGGCATGAAGACTTGAATTTGGGGGTGAAGAATCTTTAAATGAAAGTACGGTGAGAAGGTGGTTCCAAAAACTTAATGAAGGTGATTTGAGTCTTGAAAGAAAATCAGGTTCATCAGGAGTCATGCACTACGAGTTCATGCCTGAAGGTCATTCTATAAATTCAGAGCTCTATTCAGAACAACTGCAGATTATGTACGATGTTTTGGTTCAGCGGTATCCAGGTTTAGTCATCAGGAAGCAAGTCTTGTTTCAACAAGATAATGCAAGAACCCACACCTCTCGCCTTACAAAAGAAAAACTAACTAGGATGGAATTGAGCTTCTCCCTCACTCGGCATATAGTTCAGACCTTGCACCACCAGACTACTACCTGTTCAGATCAATGGTTCATTTTCTTCGTGGAAAAACATTCAACAACTTAAATGAAGTTGAAAATGGTGTTCGTGAGTTCTTCGATTCAAAACCCAAAACAAGGAACCCTACAGCTTCCTTCCAGATGGCGTCAAAGCATAGAGCACAATGGTTTATATTTTGATTAATAAAAACTTTGTAAGTAGAAGAAAAATAAATTTTGATTTTTAACTATAAAACGGTCATCTTTTCTAACTCACGTCATTACATTCTGATTTCTTGTGATTACCGTATTTTTTGCCGTTACTGCTTATGTAGAAAAATCAACGAAAAGTGCAGCTATAAATTATACTCTGATAAATAGTTGTTTTTATTCATTTTCAACTTTCATATCATGACGGTTTTATAAATCAATAATTAATTACAAACTTTGTGAATGTCTGATTCTGTTTTAAGTATATATTTAATTTTTTTTTTAGGCCACGTTGTATTAGTATTTAGATTATTTTTATAGTTTTAGTTGTTCATTAATTAATAGCCATTTTTAACTTATTAAAAAGATTTGTTTAAAAATTAATTTGTAAAATGGCCGTTATTAGTGTTGCCTATGGCCATGCCATAACTGGTATTTTTAGCTCTTTGTAAAAAAAATTATAAAAATTTATTTGCATGGAAGCTTTATTGTATTTGACAATTTTCCATTCAAAAGAATACACTTTTGAGAATCTCAATATGTAACCAAATATTACAAATTTTATTACCGAAATTCCCTTTTAAATCGACAAGTTCCCTCAACTATGACCATATCTAGTGATATAGATGACAAAAAATCCATTCACGCACATATGTAAAATTTCTCACATTAAGGAAGTTGAAATAACAAAATATCAGTATATAAAACACTAAATTTATTTTAGACGAATTTGGTGTTGTAGTGGTTTGAAATCGTACCTAAATTAACTAAAACGAAAAAAAAAAAAAAAAAAAAAAAAGAGAGAGAGAGAGGGAATATATATAAAATATAAAAAAAAAAAAAATCACAATTTATAATATTTTTGGTAACTGAAATATCGTATATCGATCTTCTCAATGGAATATAAATATTTTTCTTACGACACCCATCCCTAGTAGTTATATTAGGGTTGTCAGGAAATGAACATACTTTCTTTTCTGTAATGTTTATATTTTCTTAGTATTCCTGTTTTTTTTTTACTTCACTTAGGGTTTGGATTATCGAATAGTGCGGACCATCAAGAGTTCTTATTAGGAAGTGTCCACTGTAAATGGAGCAAAAAACGGATAATAGCAAGTAATAGGTAATCCTTTTTTCTTTTGAAAAGGGCTGAGTAATGAGAGTGAAGTTCTGAAGGGCAAGCTTGAAGGGCTTGGTTAAATAAGGGGTAATTATATCTAATGATTAGCTCCCTCTAAACTCTTCGGCAAACTTGAAGAGCCCTCGAGCTAACCGCAGCTGTTAGCATTACGAAATCATAAACACCTGCCCAGTAGCCATTATTACAGGTACATTAGCAGTTTATAGTTTACGCATGGTCACCTACCGCCTTCCATGTTAATATTCCGTCCTCGTGTCTTCTGCATTCGGTTCCATTTGCATTCATTAAAGTGTAAGCAGCGTCGTTAGCAATTACTCCTTGACCAGGGCCACCGTCATCTGACCTCCCGGACCTCTAAGGTTCATAATGTATTCAAATGTGCTCTAGAATGGGGTGATAGGCCACTGATTATGTTTGTTTAAATATTTATAAGGGTGTGGGGTTGTGTTTCCTTAACTCGGATTAATCTCAAACAGCTAAATCGCTGTTTCTATAATATTGTTAGCTTAAACACTACTACTCTAAACTAAACACTACTTAATTTAAACTATTCATGGTGTAAGAAAAAATTCGAAATGTTTAATAAAAGAACATTTTTTATCTAGAATTTATGTTTGAATTTTTCTATATAGACATAGAAAATAACAAATACTCCCAGCCTTCTTTCAGTACAGTTTTTTATTTTTTTTATTTTAAAAAATATTTATCAGAAATTATTGTTACAAATGTTTCCAAAAGATCATTATATACATATATCTACATGTGAAAGATGACTATCCCTTATCCATGTTATAAAAACTTTACATATTCCCTTTGTTTTTAACTTTTTACCGATTTGAAGGTATTTACCGTAGGTAAAATTTTATTTTAAAAAAAACCTACATAATAAAAGAAGAAAAATTAAATAAAAAATAAAAAATGTCATACAAATAAAAACATTCAATATGGATATTTGCTTAGAATAAAGTATAATTGTAATAATTCTTTATGTAAAAATGTTATGTTTATTAATATATATTTAGTACGTTTGTGGGTGTATCTTGTCCTAGTCCCCTATTTTTTGTATTATGGGATTTTTATATATTTTTAATTGATGGCACGTTGAAGTCAGACAGCACGTTTGAAATTCTGGTGTGGATCGGGTAGTTATTTATTAATTCCATTCATGAGTTTTAGGATAACTTCTAATCCTATAATAAGAGTTGCAGTTATAGCATCAGACAGAGGAGGAATATGTTAATATTGGTCGTCTAACAGTTTTAAGCACAGTAATAAGCATGCATCTGGGTGATTCCTAAACTAGAGGCGCTTTTCAGTAAACGATAAATAGTGATGTCCATAAGGAACTCATAGTTAATGTTATATTTGAATCCTGTCCTACCTAAACCATTATCAAAAAAAATATATCAAAACTACAGTTGGTTGTATTTTTTTATTTTTATTTTATTTTTTTATTTTATTTTATTTTTTTTAATAGCTCGATTTCCATTGTAAAAATGGATCCAAGTTTCTTGGTTTGACATGTATGTTATCAAGTAGCAGTTCTGAAGTGCAGAATCACAAGCGACGGTTTATTAACAATCACAACTCTACTGCCAAGGAACGTATGAAAACAGCTTAGTGTTTTTGACATGATTGTTCGTAGTCATATTTCTTGTCCGACATTAACTATTTTTTATTTTAGGCCTATAAAATAGTTTTATAGAATGATGTTTATAAAATGATGCTAATTTTAAATTTCAATAAATCGACGTAATATTTGAGAAAATTCCATTCAATGTCAATTTTCTCATTGTCATGCCTTTTTCTATATCTACATTGTCATGACCACTATGAAGTACATTGCGATGAAACACTGGCGATGACGTTTAACTACATTTCACCATTACTTTCCTGTTTTATCTCATGATCCTTTATGATTTCAACTGCTCATCTCCGATGGTTTCTGCTCCACAATTATTCTTTTTTCAAATTTTATTACATCCTTCATTTGAATAAATAAATAAAATAAAAATGAACTTAGATCTTTCTATGAATACAAAATATTGTCACATTATAACCAATACGTCATTGTTGCGGCTATAAAATTAGAAGATAATGTCATGACATATTTTTTTTTTAATTCAGATTTCTGAGAGAAAAATGGAGTTTATATAAAGCTTTCTGGAAGGTATCAGCGATATATGAAGATCAATACACAAAAAGATATATCTAACCATAAAATAGCAGACATTTTAAACAAGAAATTCACCCTTGGTTTAAGAATCACCCACATATCAAATAGATTATCTATTGATTCTTTCATTTATAATTTTAAAATGTATCGAGCTTTGTTACTAAATAAATCAGTGATTGATTTAGAATATATCCTATGGTTCTTTCCAAACTGTTAGCATCATCAAAATCATTTTTTTTTTTCACTTGTAGTCTTTTTATTTACACTATCTATTAAACTATGGGTGATAAGTGAAGCGTTAGGAATCGATAGTGCATGGCAAGTTAAGCATGGGAGAGGGTGCTCAACAGTATCTCCTTCTTTTATCAAGTAAAATAAGGTTCAACCTAAAACATATTATCTAATGCCTTTGTGAATTGGTTTGAAAAGTTCGACGTGGTATAGAAAGTTGTGTGTGGAGCAAAGATTCAGAGAATGAAGAAATCGAAAATTAGAAAATAAAATCAGTTTAAACATTCAGCATTCATCACCTGGTTTAAAACGAATGCAGTTTAAAGACACTGTAAAAATTATATGTTTTAAAAAATCTTAAACATATAAATCCCTACGGCTTTATCCTCAACATCATCAATCTCTGACCACATACCTTTCTTCAACCTATCCCATTAACACCCAAATTGTTAAGATCAATCAATCCTCCGGTCAATGTTTTGATCTACGTCTCTCAACATTTCCTACTTTTTTTTTTTTTAATTCGGTCATTATTAAATCCAATGACATTACTCGTCAATTATAATTTCGCGGCTATTATCTTGATTGTATCCATCAGATAAATATCTCGTAAGGTTCCTACTAAATTCTTCCGTTCATACTTTCTTGGGAAAAAAATTCAACGCAGTACCTTATTTTTAAAAACTTTAATAATTTTTTCTTACTTTAACACATGGCCATAAATAATTGTTGGATTGCAGTTTAATAGTGTTGTATATGATATTATTTAAATTTCTAAACGGTGCGAACTAAATAGTTTTACTATCTAGAAATTGCAAGCGTTTCCAGCTTTTAAATTTAGACTTCATTTTCTCCAAAAAATTTCATTATTCTTAAATATTGTAGACCTTAAATACTTACATTGTTCTACTTATTCAAATTTAATCCCTGAAATTTTTATATCCCCGAAATTATCACCGTTTCTACTACCAACTGAAGAAAAGTTCATAGAATTTAGTTAGAATGGGATAGAATAGAAAAAAAATATTCCGGGCCAAAGTCCCTTAAAAATAAAGTTATGTAATACAAAGTAAAAACCATATCTGACCTAATGATTTTAAAATAAAACAAGATAAATAAAAAAAAATAAATATTTACATAAGAACAAAAAAAATAATAAATAATAAAACCAAAAAGAGGAAAAAACAATAGTCCATATAGGAATGGTTACTGTACATAGATAAACGATATTGTAGGGAGAAAACAGAAAAATGATAATAAAAAAGAAAAATTATCAGTACAAAACATTTAAAAATTACCATAAGATAACTATGGTATACTAATTTTACTAGGATGATATACATTATGAGACATCCATATGATTAGACAGCGACAGTTTGGAGAGAAAGTAGATGGTGAAAGAAGATTGTTTTAAATGTTCCGAGGGAAGAAGCATTGTGAATATAAGGGAGGAGAGAATTCCAGAGAATGGAGGATCGGACTAGAAAGGAACTTCGCAATGCAGTAGTTCTGTAGGATGGAGTATAGTGATCGGAAAGACAAGATCTTGTATTTACTGTTTGGACTGCGGACATGGATTGCAGGACACTGTAAATAAAGGGAGGGCGACGGGTGTTAACTTGAAATAGGTATATACCAACGAGGTAAGTATGTAATAAGGTATATACTCTCTGCGAAAAGAGAGGGAGAGCCATTTTTTGAAAGGTATATGCAAAATTTTGTCAATCGTTTTGGAATTTGGACGGAGTCGTAAATCTGATTCACCACTTTGACCTTTACAAAATTCAGATTTATAAATAAAAATAATAAATGTGTGCATCTGATCGATATCTTGATCCACCCAATGGTTCGACCCAAAGGGTGAACCCAAAGTTATACATTTATTTTTTTTTATATTAAAAGTTAAAATAATTTTTACTAACTATATACATGTATATTAATTGCTATTTGTAGTAAAATTTATATTAAAATGTAGCTTTGAAGTAAAACGAAATAAACACGTCAAACATAGTAAACTTTACTATCACCAAATCAAGTTTATAGGTATCTTTCCTTCTTTGAAACTAAGTTTTCTCCTGAGGCTTATGTTGATTCCCGAACTCGGAATATAAAGCAGACATGACAATGCTGTGAGGTATTAGTCCCTAGAGTTACCTGTATTGTTCTTCACCGAAGAAATAAGTAAAGTTATATGAAATGAATCTTTGTGTTTCACTCTATCTCAGTTTCGTTGCTATATTCCATGAAATTCATTTAAAACTATAATTATGATTAGTTCTCTATTCCAATAACTCAACGAGAACTTCATTTCTGTGTAAAAGGAACTTTTATATCAAATAAGAATCTATAAGAAACTCTCCCAGTTTATAAATTAAAAAATTTGATAATATATAAATACACAAGTACGCACACTAATGTTGTCAGATAGCAATTTTTAAATAATTAGTGATGGATTTTTTTAAATATTTAATCGTTTTCTCGCACATTTCACTGAAATCGCAAGATTCTTATAGACTCCCTCTAATATTTAAGGACATCAGTGTTTTCTTTATAAACAAAACAAGCAATATTTTTTAAATTTTATTTACTTGCTTCTAAAAAATATATATATTATCTAATTAATTCCTTATTGAAGACCTTAATGTTCCATATGTTGCGGAGTTAGCCCAAACTAGATACCTATCCTTTCATAGTAAGCTCCATCCATAACCAATCAAAACAATTAGTTTCTTAATTTGCTTCCCACTCCATTCTCGATAATCCTCCGAGTAGTGAGTCAAAAGGCATTGATAATAGAGATGGGAAAAGAATTCCAGAATAAGATAGCTCCGAGGCGTCTGAAAAGAAGATGGCCTAGAGATCTTCTAGAGTAGAATTTTTATTGAAGTGCTATGCGATGAGTAGTTCTTTTCAAGTTTAGACATGTTATTGTAATCGTTATCAGCTCATTTAATTGATGTATATATTTGTACAGTTGTATATTTCAATAAGTTGATATTAAAAAAAAAAAATTTAATATTCATGTTACGTAATAAAATTGTTTAAAACGTTATACAACATTTTGATATTAAAAGAATATTTCAAACTTATTCTAAATACATATGTAATAAGTTGTTTTCAATAGTTATATTTAATTTATAAAAAAATCGTACTTGTTACCTTATTTAAAGGTATACTGTTCTGACATTAGTATTAATATAGTTTAGTCAAATTATTCATTTATTATTTTTAATTATTTTACATTTGGTTTATAATATTCATGCTTACTTTTTATTAATACTAAAACTGAAATTTATGAAATGAAATGGATAAGAGATAGGCAACGAGTTTCCGAATTTAACGAGAAAAAATTTAATCATGGATACCTCTGCTTTATTTATGTATTTAATAAGGGTGTGAAAAATGCCGTGCAACCCAAACATGTCTAAAAGATCTTTTGACAATATCAGATAAGAAGAAGTACTATTAAAGCACAGAAAGAGTTTTCTTGGAGATAATCAAGAGATATTATTCACAAAAACCAAATAATGTCTGATTTTCGAGAATATGTAAAAAATTCCTTATACTTAAATAATATTACAAATTCTCGAAAAAGAGATATTTAAGGATTTGTAGAAACAGATGAACTTTAAAAGTAGTGAGTTATACGGCATTGATAATAGAGATGGGAAAAGAATTCCAGAATAAGATAGCGTCAATAATATAGGATTATTAAAAGGAAGCTGTTCAATAAGAAGTTATATGCAAATCTATAAGTAGAGATCTGTCATTCAAGAAGTTGAAGAACGCAGAGAAAGAACATCATAAGTATAGGAAAGTTTTTGAGATATCAAAAGTACCAAGGAAGTATTGCTGTCTAAAACAATAAAGAAGAAACAGTTGTCTCAAAAAAACAGTTGAATCACATTAAAAACAGCTATCCGAAAAAAACTCTCCTTCCTCATCCAGTCTGACTTTTATCTTTATCGACCAGCTGTGAAAAATTTTAAAAATGGACTATTTTAGAATTCTTCGCTTCATAATAGGTATTTTCACTACCTATCAAACAAAAAATAACGTTGGTACATGTTCGGATTTATCAACTTTAGCCGTCTAGATACAGAAATGTATTTATGATACATATGAATGGTATACCTATGATGGACAACACCATGAAACGAATGAAGCGTTTGTGACAGACCAGAAACAGCCCAGCCTTGCCATACACATAACCCTTAAAATGAGTTATCATATATTGTAAATGCTAGGATAAGTTAAAAATAGTGCGTGCTGACTCTTGAGTAGATCAATTGTAAAATCATCAATAGTTTCATATTTCTAAAGTCATAGTATTAAATAATAATGGATAAATAAAGTTATCCAATACCTAGTTGCTACTAATCAGAGTGGAATTGTCAACACGGTAAATCATAGAGAAGAGTCTAACTCAAACAACTCAGACATCAATAGTAATAGGATTATTGTGTTGCTAGTGACAAGATCCATTTTAGTAATGGTAAAAATATTTAATAAACACCTAAGATGTGGTAACAACAAATCAAATAACAAATACAGTAAGGCATATGGGATATAAAGTGATGAGTAGTCATTCCACAGCGAAATTATGAAAAGAAAAAAAAATCTCTTGATTTAAATAAATTTTACGGTTCTATTCTAGAAACTGCAATCTTAGATACAACTAAGGTATTAATCCTTAGCTACGTGGATTACGACCGTGAGCCATTGAGCCCAGGCGAACGCTCACCCAGCCCTAATAGCTTGGCAATCTCACTAATAGAAGTGATCTTGGGCTGATCTGTCTTCGGTGTCTCTGGGGTGTCTTAATGTACCGCCTTACAACCACCATCAAGCGGACCTAGGGTCTTTACGATGAGGACTACAAAAAATCATCTAGTTTTTGTCATTTTTATTGAGATAACAGTTACAGATATTAATATATCCTTACAAATATTCCTTACGATTATTTCGTAATAGTCAAAATTGTGCGCTTTTCAGCAGGCAAATTTTGATTGTTTTTGCAAAGCCTGCTATATTCTGTCTTTAACCTACGAAGTTGTACATAGCATCAAAACCTAAAATTTCTAAAAACACTATTTGTGCCAAAATAGGTAGATGATTAAGCCCTTAATAATAATCAAAACAAACAATTTTTCACAAAACTGAAATGAAATGAAATACCCTGTTTATGAAAAAGAAATCGTATATATGATTCAAAAAATAAATATTCAATATATGCATAAACAGGAAAAAAGAAAATATGTAAAAATAAAAGTATCAAGATTTTGCTTAAAGCTTAAATATATATATATATATATATATATATATATATATATATATATATATATATATATTTTTTTTTTTTTTTTTTTTTTTTTTTTTTTTTCCTTTCTTTCATGCATAGGCCTCACAAAACTAATGTCTAATAAAATCGAGTTTTAAATCAATTACGTCCAAGGCTATAATTAATTAAAAGTTTTAATTTTCCTCTAAGAAATATTTTTAAGGTAGTATAAAGAAAAACTATTTTTTTTTCTATTCAGTTATAATGGCGGAAGAAAATGTTGCGCTCACGCAATGTGGGCCTGTAGGTTTTTCAGAGATTGGTAAGGTGATGTATTTATACATGCTACAAAAATACTGTTTCATGAAAACTTTAATTGCAATGGTTTAAATCATAAATCCCTTAAATAATTACAATTTTAATTTTTTATGTGTGGGATGCTCTAAAACAATATGGCTGCAATTTAACATTACATCGCTCACACAATTTTTAAGTTAAAGTAGCAACCCTCATTTGGCTGAAATTAATATTTTAATCTTACAACTCATTAGCTTTGAAAAAGAACCAATTGTATTATTATTTTTAAAGATTCAATAAATCACAAAATTATAATTTTTTTTTTAATTATATGATTACAAACCTTGAATAAATCCTTAGCTATGCCGTCCTTCGGAAGGGACGTAAAATGGGGGTCCCGAGCCTGTGCGATGTCAGGTACTCGTTAAAGATCCCTATCCTTATTATACCTGGATAGGCAAAATTTAGGACTCCCACCGTGGCATCGTCCGATTAGCCATAGCAGCATAAAGTGACGTTAAACGAAATAAACAAACAAACCTTGAATAATAAAATGTAATAAAATATAAAAATATTTTAACTTAAAAATAAAAAAATTAATGCTGCAAAAACGCAACAGTGGACGTAAATGGTTTTTAAACCATTCATTTAAAAGGATATTGGACTTATCGAGTTCTCCACAACTACCACCGATTTAATAATCAATTGAATTAAATGAGCATATTTCATTGGTAACAATATATACCTCCAAACTTTGAACATAAACCATATGAAGAAAGTATAAAAAATGAAAAGACGTATGTACGGATTGAGCTATGAGGCCAACAGAGATTTTTGTAGCGTAAAGTGAAAAATAATTTTTCCCATGGAAAGATAAACTCGTTGCTAAGATAAGACTCGTATCTCAGATCTCAGCTTTAACAATTTCATAAAGACAAAACCTTGAGTGTTATGTTTGTTTGTTTTCATGTGGACGTTCTATCCTGAAGCTCTATCAATTGCCTTTTAGTGGTCAGCGTCATTCTATCTGCCTTTGCTGAGTATTAAATTTATTTATCATTTAATTTTTGACTGCAAAAATTTCTTAGAACATCAAATACTGTAGCTAAAAAGAATGAAATCGCTCTCCAAATGGATACATCATTCAGTATTTACCGACGAGGAAAACGCAATAAAACAAAACGTTGAAAATGCGGTAAAACAATCAAGTGTAGGATTAGAGGGTAAAGGAAGCAGAGATAGAAGGATGAAAGGATTTCGGGACTAAAGGAAACCAATTTAGATTTTTATATGCCTTGGTAACAGAATACCCGGGGGTAAGGGGGGGGGCTGTAGGAGGTAGACATATTATTGGACTCGGTTGGTTGGTGATTGTTCGGATATTGGCCTATTGTCATTAGTTCTTGTTTCTATTCATCCTACCCCCTATACAGATAAATCTATTGACCCTCGGTTGCGTCTATATCTCATCCTGATTGATATACGGCGGTTTTAATGGATAGTGGCTTTGAAATAGATGCATATACTTCTGTAAATATATTAAATTCTATATATTATATTTTTTCCCCGTAACATACTGTTTATATATAACTAGCATCCCCCGTCGCGACTTCGCCCGCTCATAAGTAAAGAGATTAAATAATTTGAACTGATAATTGAAGTTTTGTTTCTTTATCGATAAAAATCTTGTATTGAAGTATATAATTGAGCATTATTTCTTCAATGATATTTCTACGGATAGGAGTATTTTTTGACCTGATGCCATTTTACATATTAGGTTGCTAATATTCACGTAAAAGCATTATTTCACATTTTAATGTACGTATGTATCCAGATGGAAGAGACTATTAAGAAACTTGCGGATAATGGACCGCATTTTCAGTGCCTACAACTAAAGGCCTAACTTAAAAACCGTTAAAACAGCATCCTTTAGGACGAAAAAGCTAATTCTAATTGTGGAAGGAGAGAGTGGCCAAGGATGTCCTTCGGCCTCAAAAAATCGTCAGATCCTGGCAGATCTGTAAAACAGTGTCTTTCACTGGAAACAATGGCTCAACAATATCCCAGTTACCATCAAATATATTCTAATGCATCCAAAACACAAACTCGCACTTCGATCGCCGTATTTGACCACCAGAGCAACCAGAAATTCTCGTTCTCTGTCCCATTGAATCTTAGTATCTTCAGCGCAGAACTTTACGCCATCCTTCATTCCATTATTTACTGCGAAGGAACATACTCAAATACTAATATAGTCATCCTAACTGATTCAGCCTCGGTATGCCAACTTCTAAATTTGTTACACCAAACAAAATCTCATGATTACATTTCTTTTAAAATTCTTTCATTATTGTACGGGCCAAAAAAACCATTATTTCTTCCAATGGGTACCGGGACACGCAGGGCTGTCAGGTAATGAAACGGTAGATAAAACTGCCAACCAACGCCAGTATCACCGGATAAATGTCAAGATCCCAATAACTAACCTAATAAGAAAAATCAAATATAATGCGATCGAAGAATGGCAAAGGTTTTACGAATGGGAAAGTGCACTGAAAGGAAAGGACCACTACGAAGTACAAAAAAAGGTTGCGCTGACTCCATGGTTTGTAACTCAAAGGCTAAATCTCGAACGCCCAAGCTTAGTAAAACTTTTTAGATTGAAGATTAACCATGGCAGAACCAACAAATTCCTCAATTTAATGGCACTAGCTCAAAGTGGCATGTGTTCTAAATGCCAATGTCTGGAAGATATAAGTAACATCGTGTTTAAGTGCAAAAAGTTTGTGGATGAGAGGATAAGAACGCTGGGTACACTGACTGTTTAAGAGGTCTCTGAATTTTTAAGAACTGTGACGAAAGTAAAGGCCCAAGATTTAATTAAAATTTTGTCTGAAACCAAAGTTCTCATATAATAGAGTAAGAAAAAGAAAATTCAACTAGGCATAAAATTAGATAGTGCTACATTGGCAATATAGGACTTGTGTTAGCAAGTCTTAAAGCCAAAAAAAAAAAAAAAAAAAAAAAAAAAAACTAAAGGCCCATGAATCATATTCTTACACACAATATCAGAAATTAAAGGATCAACATTTTAATTTTGATTCTGGCTCTCAAGATTTTGCATTTAAATTTTCATTGTACATTTAAATTAAAAGTTATACCATCGGTTGATTTTCAAATTTCACTGAGATCCACATGTCGCACTACATATTTGAATCTTTTTTAATGATTTGATTAAATTTTATTGTTAATTTAAATATCTTTATAACACCGTACCTTCGTAACCTCTCATGCAGAATGGCGATCGCCACTTATCAGTCAATTTTCAAACTTCACTGTTAACAACATATCATCGTTTTTCTAATAACAACTTAGTTAAACATCAGTAGATTTCGTTATTGCTAAACATTTCAAATTTGGTTGAAAGTTTAAAATTTGGTACAAAAAATTTTAAAATTTAAAACATTTGGTACAAATTTTGGATTACAAACAGTATTTCAAATTTGGCAGAGTAATTTTCCTAATAAGTGATCACAAACTTATTGTGGATTGTCCTTTTATATAATAGTATGTATATAGATATATTGTTTTGTTTTTTTGTGGGTGTGTACGTTTAGTTTGTCAATATTTATTATATCTATCCTTAACAAAAGCGATCTTTACCTCTTTAGCATTTTACTACTTGAAAATAATTCAGTCTTTACTTACAAGTTTACTTGAGATTTTCAAGAACAAGGTCAGGAAAATTGGAAACATGAATAATTTCCTATCTCATTTGGCGCAATCAGCCTCTATACGTTAAGTGTGATCCATGTAAGATAATTTCCTAGTATATAGATTTCACATTGTCATCCAATCCAGAGTCCAATACCATTCATGATTCAAGTTATTTTAACATGGAAAATGTTTTACCGGTGACCTAATTGATCAAAAGCGCTACGTTTTTGATGACGCGAAGGCGTTACGCGAGGTTTGATATTTTGATGTGAGGAAAATATGGACAGATAAGAGCTTAACACTCGTTACAATGAGTTACTCTATCACTTGGAGACAGTTTCTAATGAGTGTGCTCGTTTTGACATTGTTTATCCTAATACGAAATAAACAATTTTAATCTGAATTTGACCGATCTTGCTCGATTCCTCTTATGATGAAATAAGTGTTGGTTTCTCAAAAAATAGGTGAGTTAAAACTTTAACAACGTTTATCTGAATAACGTGGTCTATAAATGTCTCAAATAACTCGATATTGTAATAAAAATTCGATTTTAAATATTGACGTAAACCCTTTTTTTATTTGTAAATACTGGAATCTAGTTATTTTAACAATTATCATTATTTTAATTAGCATGAAGTAACAGGACAAACAATAAAACAAAAATCTCAAATCATATTACTATCATCAAATGAATGGAAATGAAGAATTGAATTAGTCACCTATTATAATACAATGACAAAATTTTATTTCGTTTTATCACTTTTCTGTGCATTCAAAATTACTCTATTTTGGAAATAAACAATACAAGCAAACAGATAAGAGCACAAAATAAAGAACATAAGGGTATAGGCGGTCAACAGGATTGAAATATTTAATTTGAAAATTTATCTCCTACAGAAAACTGAATCACAGGTAAGTGAAAAAAAAGAAAAAAATAGAAAGAAATGATCATTGACGGTCAAGGGGGAAACCCCTAAAACATGTTCTATGTTTTTTTTCTTTAGTCGACATGCGATAGGGGGCCAGATTTTTTTTCAATAAATAATTCTATATTTACACAGATTTAGATAAAAACATCAATATAGAATTTTCAAATATTATAACAGATCCAAAATAAACAAGAAATAGTTTTTTTATCGTAAAGTATATTCAGTAACTATGGTTTCAAACTTTAATATCATTATAAATAACATTTATGCCCCGTGATTAGTGCTTGAGTCTTCGATATTGACGAATTCTAATAAAAATTATAATAAAAAAAAAATCTAGAAAAAACACGCTTTTATAGCAGACCTAAATAAAAAGCTAAGTGTGCTGAACAATTTACAGCAGTCAGACCTTTTAATTTTTAGAATTCAATGTTCGAAACTAATTTCTCTGTTCTATTCGGGATTTGTTTGCAATTTTAACACAGTTTATCCATAATCGACCAACAAGTTTTGTTTTTCGAAATATCTCAGAGTAGGAATTAGCAAATTTTTACTTTAAAATGCAAAATCCTATCCTGCACAAAATGTAATGATCTAAAACTTTTAGTATAAAACATTTTTTGATTTAATTAGCCATTTCTGCGTTATAGGCTCTTAAACATGACCAAAACTAACTTTTTAATGTTAACAACATTCTTCGTTCTTTATATCTTGTCGATCTTGTCTTTAGACGCACAATTTAATAAACTTTAATTTTGTAAATAAAACAGTTTTTGATTGAAAGTATTTTTCTGTTGTTTTTTTTCCAAAATCTGAAAAAAAGTTCAAAACGTTTCATTTTTAATATTTTATTCTCAGGACTCATCTGGACCATATAAAAACGTAAAACCTACTACTTCACATTTTGCAAGGCAGACCATTTTGGGGGTAATTTTAACTAGTCTAACAAGGGGAGGACACACTCAGTCTCTCACGGATCTTGTTGGCAAATTTTTTGGAGGTTCCTGGTCAAAAAATATTAGACACATATTTTGCCGTTCCGACCAATGGGCCCTAGAAGCCGAGAAAAAAAATAAAATAGCATTAAACTAATTTATTTTTTATCTCGAGTTTAAAAAATGATATCGACATGATTCTTGCACCACCAAGATTTTCAGTTTTGATTGCGAATTAAAGGAAAAATACAGTCGCTCCATAGATTTTGGTTTAGGTTAATTAAATTCTAAAAAAATGATTAGTTTTTCAAGCAAACTACCTCTATAGATTTTTTCACACAAAAATTGAGGTCAGATTCTAATTCAGCACCCTCAAAAACATTAAAAAACGGTTATTCAACAAAATCAAAAAATATCATTTTTTTCACCCTCTTCCAGGAAAATGAAATTTTAAAACCGATTATTGGTTACATACCTTTAAATCGTCATTACTTTGTCATGCAATTCACTGGTTGGTATCGCTAGAAAGAGGAGGGTCTCAGCTTTCTTTTGATGTATATAAATGTAAAATTCGATGAACAAAAACCTATTAAAAAAATTGGAAAATCCGAAAAACATTTTGATTTTTAACTTGAGTTTGAAACCAGATAGGATGATGAAACCAAATACATTTCAAGCGTATTACCACCCTTTATTTTGTGTAAAAAAATAAAGTTGATACGTAAAACCGTCTAAGCGTAATTCACGTTTTTATCAATTTAAACAAAAGTTGCCTACCATTTATTTGGTCAGGCAAACTTTGAAGCTTACAAACTTTTATTTTTCTATTTGGATGAAATTTCGTATTTAAGGGTTCTCTTGAATGCTGAATTCGAATCCGATATCGGTTCTTGTAAAAAAATTATATTGAATATACTTCACTTGAAAAATTTTAGCTTTTACACTGTAAAAAGTGATAGAAAATTCTTTTAGCCCTAGAATTCCATCTCAACACCCTCAAAACTCAGGAAACGTATGTATATATATATATATAGATATCATAAAAAAAAAAAAAAAAAAAAAAAAAATATATATATATATATATATATATATATATATATATATATATATAATTGGGAGAAATAATTTGTTACTTTAATTATTATTAAAATAATTATAATTATTAATTATTTATTGTAATGATAACTTATTACAAATTAATATTTACATTATATACAGACAGAACCACATATTAGATTTGATTGTTAAGTATTTACAATTTTTATTTATTTTGCAAAGTTGAACACATCTCTAAAATCTTTATGGGTTCTAATGTGAAGTTGACACAAAAAAACATTACAAAGTAAATTATTTCTCCCAATTATATATATATGCCTCACTTCTATTGCTGAATTGGGAGAAATAATTTGTTACTTTAATATATTAAAATAATTATAATTATTAATTATTTATTGTATGATAACTTATTACAAATTAATATTTACATTATTACAGACAGAACCACATATTAGATTTGATTGTTAAGTATTTACAATTTTTATTCTATTCTTCAAACCCAGAAACATCTCTAACCCGTTTTGTGTAATCTTGTGTTTACTGGGTTCTAATAACTGAAGCTTATTACATTACAATTTCATTTTCATTATATCAACAAAATCCTGTCAGCAACAGAAGTGAGGCAGTTATTGCTATAATGTTTTATGTCAACTATCACAATCATATTTTAACATGTTCAACTGCAAAATAAAATAAAATTGTAAATACTTAACAATCAAATCTAATATGTGGTTCTGTCTGTATATAATGTAAATATTAATTTGTAATAAGTTATCATTACAATAAATAATAATAATTATAATTATTTTATAATATTAAATATTATTTCTCCCAATTATATATATATATATATATATATATATATATATATATATATTTTTTTTTTTTTTATGATATCTATATATATATATATATACATACGTTTCCTGAGTTTTGAGGGTGTTGAGATGGAATTCTAGGGCTAAAAGAATTTTCTATCACTTTTTACAGTGTAAAAGCTAAAATTTTTCAAGTGAAGTATATTCAATATAATTTTTTTACAAGAACCGATATCGGATTCGAATTCAGCATTCAAGAGAACCCTTAAATACGAAATTTCATCCAAATAGAAAAATAAAAGTTTGTAAGCTTCAAAGTTTGCCTGACCAAATAAATGGTAGGCAACTTTTGTTTAAATTGATAAAAACGTGAATTACGCTTAGACGGTTTTACGTATCAACTTTATTTTTTTACACAAAATAAAGGGTGGTAATACGCTTGAAATGTATTTGGTTTCATCATCCTATCTGGTTTCAAACTCAAGTTAAAAATCAAAATGTTTTTTCGGATTTTCCAATTTTTTTAATAGGTTTTTGTTCATCGAATTTTACATTTATATACATCAAAAGAAAGCTGAGACCCTCCTCTTTCTAGCGATACCAACCAGTGAATTGCATGACAAAGTAATGACGATTTAAAGGTATGTAACCAATAATCGGTTTTAAAATTTCATTTTCCTGGAAGAGGGTGAAAAAAATGATATTTTTTGATTTTGTTGAATAACCGTTTTTTAATGTTTTTGAGGGTGCTGAATTAGAATCTGACCTCAATTTTTGTGTGAAAAAATCTATAGAGGTAGTTTGCTTGAAAAACTAATCATTTTTTTAGAATTTAATTAACCTAAACCAAAATCTATGGAGCGACTGTATTTTTCCTTTAATTCGCAATCAAAACTGAAAATCTTGGTGGTGCAAGAATCATGTCGATATCATTTTTTAAACTCGAGATAAAAAATAAATTAGTTTAATGCTATTTTATTTTTTTTTCTCGGCTTCTAGGGCCCATTGGTCGGAACGGCAAAATATGTGTCTAATATTTTTTGACCAGAAACCTCCAAAAAAATTGCCAACAAGATCCGTGAGAGACTGAGTGTGTCCTCCCCTTGTAAGTGAAAACATTAGAACAAAGTTGTGAAATTATTGTATTGTCATTGGTCCTTGAAACGTGCGCAAATTTTCAAGTTAATCTGATAGCTGCAAATCGGTGAAAATTACGAATAATGATTCCGTTTCATACAGGTGAAGTTAATAAAAGCGTATTAAAAATAGGGCTCACTACAGACGGATCGGAACGGATTCAGCGTTGTTGATTAGGTAGGAAAACCGCTCCACATCGAGCTGGCATACTGTGTGCAGTCCCTATAGAACCAATATAACCTATTCCTGTCGGGAAATCTACTCCAATATGCTTCGCTCCAATCCGTCGCTGGTGGAGGCTAGTCTTCATAGTTCATTTTCTCTCTAGGACACCTAACAGAATACATTCAATTGTAGCAATAATCTAACAAACTAGGGTATTAAACAAAAAGGGGGTGTGGCTGTATCATGTCGTACGTGAATATGTTCATGTAACGGGTTATATTTTTTAAATAAAATATTTTTATTTATATATCTACTATATATTTGTCAAATACTACTCACTCATTTAACACGAAATCTCAGAAACCACCGAACGGATTGGAATGAAATTCTATATGTAGCTTCCTCCTCTAGGGCCCTAGGTGCTCGCTAAGAAAGGAATTTTAAAAAATCGGCCTGGATCGCGGCTAATTCGCGAAAAATGCGATTACAATTTTTATTGGGTGAATATTAATAATAGATTAATAGTCATATGGTATTTGGAGATAAGCTAAGTTAAAAAATAGGTTAGATGTTTAAACCGCACACTTTTACCACAAATTAAGTTCCTTTTAGTTGTAAACAAACAAAAATACGATCAATGTCGAAACCTTATAATATTGGTACTTCCTGTGAACTGTGATGGTGGCTGCAGAGGTGGACCCTTACAAGTTTGAGTTGTTTCATGACGAAAAGCTATTAAAAAAACTTATGTTAAAGAGGAGGTTAAAAGACTTATGTTCTCTGGTGATGACATGTAAGGCCAGTTCGATGTAGGGACAAAAAACGGATAAGAATCAGTGAGTTCTATCAAGTGTATGATTCTCTTCAGTATCGTCTCATGTTTTACCATGGAGAACATGAGTACAGTATTAACATCCTTCAGCGTGACTCAAACACTAATACACCACTTAAGAAAACCGTGTTTGAAGCTGATTTTTAAGCCTAAATGTTATGAGGTGAAGAACCTTATTTACTTTAACTTCGTAATCTCCTCAACCAATTTATGCTTGATATGTAAGCAAAAATATAAACAGAAAGACTAAACTTTATTCGAAAAAATCAAAAAAGATGAGAAGTTGAAACTATATTCACTTAAAGTATGCCATAAGAAAAGCTGATGGTCTGGTATCAGAGCTGGGTAAGATGGTAGTGCTGCCTCGAAGCTTCACTGGAGGACCATCACAATAAGATAAAATTAACTTTTGCAAATTGTCAAATTTACTTATTGAAATTATTCTAGGAATGGAATTCTTTAGGCTTATTTAAGTAATAATTATTATCAACGTTAACCTTAACTTTTACTAATTTAAGTTGTCCTTCATCCTAATGATATTAAACCGTAGCGGAGCAGGGTCCTTTCAGCTATTTAGAATAAAAGCAAGGAAACAAATAATTATTGTGTTACAATATAACTTTATCGAGATTCCTGGTAAACGTTAAGTCAATACAGGTATTATCTGACCTTTTTAGAGAACTTTGAATATAAGACAAATTGAACTCGCTTAACATGAAGTCGGGCAATGAACGGTTTTGTGAGACATCAACAATAAAGTCTTCAACTATCATAAATGGTGTAGTAAGATCAGGTTCCTAATCGGGTATAATTTTAGCGATGTTTTTGGAACATTTTAATAGCGATCGTAACATAAAGAGTTTAATTTCTTCTAACGCTTTGTACGAATTTGAAGATACCATTGGCCTTTACGTTTACGAGACAGGCATCACCAGATTTTGTATCATTCATTTCCAAGTAAATTTCCAAAATGTCAATGTTAATTCTATCACAATCAGTGAAGCTATTGATTTGATGATGATAGCGCTACCGATGATGTAGTTGCAATTTGTCTGTTCCTAGAGGTATTACAATATGATCTCAGATCAATGCTAGCACCTTCAAAGGCATGGAATTTTTCCATTAAAGTTTCACTGATTGCCAAATAATCAGATCGGTTGATGATTGTATCGGTAGAGATGTCTTCTTAGTGTGCGACTAAGTATGTGCATTAATGGCGGTAATAAGTATAAAACAATGCTGATCAGGAACTTTTACGTTCCCGGCACTGCTTGACTCGGTCATATGGTGTTTTATTATTACCATTCGATAGTTCTTGAGAAGTCCTTTCCAACCGTATACGATCTCTGTATTTGGTTTTGGCTTTTCGACGCGTATAAGCCGACTTTATATATATTTTTATGATATTCTTTTTTGTTTCAACACCTTATTATGTTCACTACTTTAAACTAATGTTTTATATACAATCGATAGATTTTGACGATTAAAGCTGAAACGAACATCATAGCTTCTGCGAGTCAAAAGTTATACTAATTGCAAATCTCGATACGCTAAATAACCTTATAATTGCGGTGCTTCCCCCTCCACCGCGCGCGATGTGTCACTGTTTTCGCTTATCGTAATGAATTCTTTGATCCTTTATTTACCCATTAGTATAATTTAATTTTGGATGTAGAGGATAGATTCGAGACTACAACGCCAAACTGTATCCCCCGATTTTGTTATCATTAGGTTTTTTGAATTGCCTCTGTATGGTACCAAATTTAAAGACGTATTCACGTCAAAAAAAGTAAAATCTTCATCATATGTTTATAAAAAAGTTAAATACTTTTTAAGTTATGGACTTGAATAGAACTATGTATTTTGTTGAAAATAATGAAGGCCCAACGAATCGATTTTATTTCATATGTCGCCATATACACATGTTAGTTAATAGAGAAGGTTAGTCTACCGCTATATATGTTATATTTTTCAAACAAAAATTTCAAAAAATCCACATCAAAATATATTTCAGAAGCGTTGCCTCAAATACTAAAACATATATGAACTGCTCATACACCTATAAAATCACAGAATGAACAAATTTCAGAATGTCCCAGATACTTTAGTTGACAAAGCATTTTTTGGACTCGTAGAAATCTTTGCCTGGCCTTACTGGCTGTTAAATCTGTCTCGAGGGGTATGTCGTGTTTTCGTTTTGCTAACAGGTAATATAAGTATTTATTATCGGTAGTAAAATGGTGATTTTAAAAACATATTATGTTTATTCATGCATAAAAATGATTTTGGGGATACGTGTTTAACCCATTTACGTCCACTGTTGCGGACATGCAACATTAATTTAACAATTTTATTTTTATTTTTATATGTTCAAATATTGTTCTAGTTTATTATATCAGCTTATTATTTAAGGTATCTAACTATTAAATGTCATTTTTTAATAAATTTTGTGTTTTTTTAAACCTTAATAATCTAATTGGTTATTTTCCAACCCCTATGAACAATGAGATGTAAATGTTTCAGGCAAATAAGAGTTGCTACAATTAAATTGTGTGAGCAATGTCATGTTAAATTAAATTTTTTTTAAAGCATACCACCAATAAAAATAAAAATTGTGATTTTTGTGTGAAAAGAGTGTAAAAGTGTAAGTTTTTATTTCTTTGAAGTATTTTATGATTAAAACTATTGTAATAGCATTTTTTGAAACTGTATAATTGTAGGATTTATAAATATATCACCTTACCAATCTCTGAAAAAAAACAATATTCTAAGGCCATTGTTGCGTGAGCGCAACATTTTCTACCACTATTTATTTTGAAAAAAAATTAATAATAATAATAATTTTTCTTAGAATTAAACCACCCTACAAATATGTCTTTGGAGAAAAATCAATACTTTAAACTAATTCAAAGCCCTGGACGTAAATGGTTATATAGATTTTTAAAATGTTTATTTAATTAATTTAGTTACTAACTTCCTATTTATTTTATTTTTATTATTTATTATACTATTTATTGTAATTTTTAAATAAGTTTCACGTCTTAGCCAATGTAATGTAGAGACAACACAAATTTAACCACATATTATGTAAATGCCCACTTTTTTACATGTGCAAGTTCAATTTTTAATTCGATTAAGAATAGAGGAATTGTCCTCTATTGAACCATTTTCAGATGATGATTTGAACTACATTTCTAGATGAAGAAATTCGCATATTGACATTGTTTTCTTGTTTGATTTTATTTTTTTTTTTTTATTTTTTTTTTTTTTTTTTTTGGCTTTATTGTTGTAATTATCTTTCAACCATTTATTATTTATATTGTTTTCAATTAGAAAAGCACATAACATGATTGTATGCATGGGAAATGCTCGTAAATCTGAACAAACGACTCTTTCCTATACAAAATGGTGATACTAAAAATAATCAAGATATGAACAAGATAAGCAAAATGATTCATGAAAATGGTATAAAATTTAAATATGACTCATTTAAAATATTAAACAAAAGTTAATTAACAAGAAAAATTGAAAACTAATGAAAAATATATTAAAATTAGAATAAATAAATAAGGTTAATTTATATAATAATTAATTATTACTTAATTAATATATATATATATATTACACAGTTTAATTGAAATTTCATTTAATAATGAATGGTCACTCTGGAATCAGCAACTAATTTAATCAGCATTTAAACATCACCACTCATATTCATTATGTTTTTATTTTTTTATGTGCCTTTACTTATTATCCATTTAATATAAATTCACTTCTGTTATAAACTGTATTTGAACTTTTTTTTCAGCATTAGCTATTGCATTTAAATGTGAACAATTGAAATTAAGCAATATTGAAGTTGGTGCTTGGCAATTGGACTACTTATGGGAAGCTATAATCTTCGTACTCTTGACTATCTGCTGTAGGCTTGTTGTCCATCAGAAAACTTTGCGGATGGTGATAATGTTTTTGGTAGCCTACTCTTGGCGCTGGTAAGATACTTTTACATTTATAGTTATAAAAAATTATTTTAATTAAATTTAATAATACCACAAAGAGGGGAATAAGTAATAGCGCAATAAAGTACATCCACCTCCTATTCACAAGCATAGTAAATAAATAATAAAAAGACTCATATCTGTAAAATAATGTATAACTGTAATACAAAAACAATATTTATTATAAATAAATAAATAGATACACAAGATAATAACAAATTCATATATATTTACAATATTAGTACTTATGCTGAGGAACCTAACCACGTCCCCCCCCCTTACACTACGTGACGGTTTAAGCAGGATTCTAGGAGATTTCTTCTTTCTCGACACGTCACTCACACGTTTAAAACTGAGTGAGAACGTTTTATATGGCTAATAATAAAACTAAATCATAATAATAAAATATTTTAGTGGAGAGGAAAATTCTGAGGAGGTTTCACGGACCAAAATAATGGTAGAGGGGTATAGGAGAAAATCCAATGAAGAAATATAAAGGAATTTGGAAGATTTGGAATTAGTCATCAGGATAAGGAGACTGAGGCTCTATGGACATATGATTATAATGAACAATACGAAGACAAACAAGAAAATATTCGACCAAGTCTGCAGCTATTAAATAATGGGGGGGGGTAAGTAAAACAAATAAAACATGAACTGGACAGGCTAAAAATCACCGAAAAGACTGCTTTGAAAGAGATCTTTTTGGGAAAAAAAATAAATGAAGTTAGGGTTTCTGTGAGAAGAGGGAAAGACGAGGGCGAAAATGGACTAAGGAAGAATGAGAGAAACAGACCAAAAGAATGATTAAGTATTGTAGTGGAAAGAAGGAGGTCCTTTAAAAAAAAATAATTAAAAAATTAGCGGTGACAATAACAACATATTTCAAAATTTTATTTATTGTTATTTATTATTATAAAAATTAAGTAAAGAATGCGCAATTAAATGGAGAAAATAAAAATATTTTTGGTAATACAATTGGAGGGAAGTATTACCAAGCATAATACTTAGTACCGGAGTTCGAGTCAGGCTAAAGACAGAAAATTTATCTTTAGTCATTACATCTGCGGAACGACTTCCAAGGTCGAGAGACCCTCCCTGGAGTAAAAACAGTCTGTATATAAAAATAATTTTTAGAGAAAAAAACAAAACAGACTTCAAGATTAAACCTACTCCACCGACTCCTAAAATAACTGATTATAAAATGTGAATAGGTATATAAGTATCGATAATTTCGTTGATTTTCATTTTATGGTTTTTGTGTTGAAGCAATTAAAATATTATTTTTTATTTTTTAGTTCAAGTTTGTATATGTAGGTTTAATCTTGAAGTCGGTTTTGTTTTTCTCTTAAAATTACTTTTATTTTTCACTTTTTAGTGGTGAGTGTATTTTTGTTTATAATGTCATTTCTCGATCTTCAAGGTTCCCTCAAAAATGGTTTGACTTACTGAACAAAGACTTATTCCACTTACCTTCATGTAATTGGGAAAATTGAACACAAAATCGGAGTTGAAATCATTACGTATATTTTTCATTATGTGTATGTTGTTTGTAAATACATATAAAATCATTGATACAGAAAATTAAATACCTGGTACCAATTTATCATATAACTTTCGACTGAATTGCGCTTTTTTCTGAGGGTGCCTAACAGTAGACTTACCGTCTTCCACCAGTGGCGATCTTTTCTTTATTCTTTAGGATGGTTGAAAGAGAACTACGCGGAATTCGGAATTCACTAGGAACAAACGCCCAATTTCTTTCTCCCTTCTGCACTTTGCAAATCAATTTTAACTTTTCGTTAATTGAAAGAATTTTCAATAGCCACTGTAAAACCAATCGAGTGAATAACTAATAATAAGTGACTGGTTTATCTATGAACTGAAAAGACAAACAATGACAGAAAACAGGAAAACAAATTACACATGAAATTCTTTTAATTTATAGAGGCGATGACTAATAGTTGTTTTCATAGAGGTGGTCCTAGAAGTTCCCTCTTTTGAACCCTATTTTCAGTTCTACTTATTTTTGACAAAATTTTTCACGTTCTTTGTCTGAAATCGTCTCGTTGAGGAGAAATTTAAGTGTAATGTACTTCCGACCGCAGATTTTGCTCGAATTATTTAAGAATTCAGCTTATCGAAGTACAACACATCGAGAGTTGACTGTATATGTATATTATTTTTGTTAATATTAGTTACCATGGAGATTTTAGATAATCATAATCATAAATATGTTTAAAATGTAAGGTTATACAACAGTGATCTTTATTAACTGTTTATTTGATTTTTCTTAAAAAGTGCTGCGTTGATTTCAAAATATTTTTAATAAAACCACCTCTGAAGTATGCCCTACCGATCTAAAAAAGAATCATCAAAATTGATTCAGAATTGACGAAGTAATCGCGTAACATACACAAAAAAAATTTTTTTTTAAATACAGACGAGTTGAGAACCTCCTCTTTCTTGAAGTCGGTTGAAAATGGTTACCTGTGGTACCCAATACAATGGCAGTTGAGTATAAGTTTTTTTTCTAATGAAGAAAAATATACATAATTCCTGAGTACATTCTTAATTTTGACTTTCCAGTACCAAAGTATTCTAATAGATTATAAAATATTTAGAAACTACCTTTTTGGCTCTTGAAATCTGTATTTTAAAACCATCTCAAACGGAGTAGATATTTATTATTAAAAGCACGACTAACCCATTTTTTATTCTTCATGGAAATCTTGAAAGAATTTATTTAAATTTTATTTATTGTATCAATATATTTAGATTGTATCTTCTAAAAGTCAAATATTTCTCTCTCTATGCAACTTTATGTTAAAAAACAAGTTAAATTAAATTTATATTTTCAGGCTACAACGTCCAACGAATATTGGTTTGCCAGATGAGGACATGTCTGAAGGTATCACGTACGATTCGGATATCAACCGATAATCTGAAAATAAACACTTTAAAAATCCGATATTTTTAATTAATTCTTATGATTATTTAATCTCATGATAGCAGCTACCCCACTCAAACCAGACTTGATATATGCTTTCAAAGTTTAGAAACAAGTTTATATTCCACTAATCCCTGTTGAACAGATCCGCTACCTTGGACTCCACTTGGACAAACGTCTTACTTGGAATCCACATACAAGACTAAAACGACAAGAAACTGTCGTTACAGACCACTTCAACATTTACTAGACAAACGTTCAAAGCTCCCAATTAATTACAAAAGCCTCATTTACATGACAGTGATTGGACCTATTTGGACGTACGGAGTTGAGCTTTGAGGCTCTACTAAACCATCCAATTCATCTCGTATCCAATCCTTACAATCCAAAATCCTTCGAAAAATCCTCAATGCTCCTTAGTATGTGACCAATAAACTTATCCATAAAGATTTTAATATTCCATATGTTTCTGATTTAGCCCAAACCAGATACCTATCCTTCCATAGTAAGCTCCATAACCACTCTAATCCACTGGTCTCCCAACTTGCTTCCTCCTCCATCCCTGATAATCCTCCGAGGCGTCTGAAAAGAAGATGGCCTAGAGACCTTTTAGTGTAGATTTTATTGAAGTGCTACTGGTGAGTAGTTCTTCACAAGTTATTTACATGCCATTGTATTCACTGTCAACACATTTACTAGTTGTAAATTATTTTGTACAGTTGTAAATATCAATAAATGTAAAAAAAAGAAATAAAAAAAGTTTCGTTGAATTGGGCCGAGGAAATACTAAAGCAAAGCAGGAAAAGTCATAAAACTTAAGGCTTGGTTGTCAGTATTTTATAGAAGTAGGTACATGAAAAACACGTGAGATATCAGAGCTTGAATTTCGTTACAGTCCCTAATCACAATCAAATGTGTCAAAAAGTGATTAGGAGTCACAAAGAAAGAAATGTTAAATGTAAAAGATACAAAAAAAACAAAATAAGAGAGTGAGAGAGAGAGAGAGAGAGAGAGAGAGAGAGAGAGAGAGAGAGAGAGAGAGAGAGAGAGAGAGAGAGAGAGAGAGAGAGAGAGAGAGAGAGAGGAGAGAGAGAAACTTAAGCCTTGGTTGTCAGTATTTTATAGAACTAGGTACATGAAAAAACAAGTGAGATATCAGAGCTTGAATTTCGTTACAGTCCCTAATTATAATCAAATGTGCCAAAAAGTGATTAGGATTCACAAAGAAAGAAATATTAAATGTAAAAGATACAAAAAAAAAACAGAGTAAGAGAGTGAGAGAGAGAGAGAGAGAGAGAGAGAGAGAGAGAGAGAGAGAGAGAGAGAGAGAGAGAGAGAGAGAGAGAGAGAGAGAGAGAGAGAGAGAGGGAGAGAGAGAGAGAGAGAGAGAGTGAGCGAATTACACTATACAGGGTATCTCTTTGTGTAAAAAAAAATGGGGTGAACTAGATCAAAAATGTAGCTAAATGCCGCGAATCTCTCTCATTTTCTATTCCAATCCGTTGCTGATAAACGATAAATCGTAAACTTTTTTGAGGAAATCACCTTTTTTTTCCATAAAAACTGTAATATCTCCATTTTGTTTAAATATTCTTCAAACTTTGGCCATGTTTTCAGATTTAGCATTAAATTTCCTATAAGAACAGAGTACACGTAACCTTGAATTTTACAAACTTAGTATCTAAAGAACAGCTTGATCTTCACCTTATTTGGGGAAGTCACAATGTCTTATTTACTTCAACGCTCACCGTTTTTCGTAAAAACTATCCGCAAACCGTCAAATCTTACAAAAACTTGCAAATTTAATCAGCTTTCGAATGATATGTTAAACGTAATGATTTTGTTTCAATTTTATCGAGATATTTACTTTTGAAACCGAAAAAACATGGTGTTCTCATTTGGTATACAAATTGGTTACTTGGGTAAATAAAACATTATGACAATCCCTTAATGGAAATGTGCATTTTAAACATAATAGACTCTTCATTGGAATAAAAAGCAAAGAAAAAAAAATTATTGTTTAATAGAAAATAAAGGAAAACTGTCAATAAAGCGACACCAGATCAGAGGATCTTATGTTATTACATTTATTTATTTATATCTAATTTGAAAAATATTTAGACAAAATGGAGATATTACAGTTTGTATGGGAAAAAAAACGTGATTTCCTCAAAAAAGTCTTTGATTTATCGAATATCTGAAATGGATTGGAATAGAAAGGTGGGATTTGCGGCATTTAGCTACATTTTTGATCTAGTTGAAACCAATTTTTTTTTTTTTTTTTTTTTTTACACTAAGAGATACTCACCCTGTATAAAACCAAACGTGGTGTACTAGTCGAAGTGAAAAGGGGTGGAGAAGGTAAGATGTAAAGTTTCTTCAGGAAAGCTGATGAAATAAACTGATTCTCTTCAGCTATTAAAACGTCTTTTCATCCGATCATAAAATTAAAGAATGCTACAATTAGACCACACGTGGCTCTGAAGAAATTCTGTTAAGAGGAAGTCTGTACTTCAGGAAGGCTCATTGGGCCGTATTCATAAAAACGAAGGATATCCCCCTTAGCATATTATTGAAGTCTAAGCTTATGCTTTAATATCAAAGCATTTTTTTTCTTCTATATTCATATTGATTACCTTATACTTAAGAGGATATCCTCCGAGCATAAGGAAAAGGGTTGTTTATCTGTGATCTGAGTAACATGCTAGAAAGTGTTCTAACAAGTCCAAACCTGGTATCTTTGATTCCTTAACTTTGTTTACATATCACTCAGTTGTTCTTCAGTTCAGTTCTACTACGGGCTACATTATGTACTGCAATGTATTAGTACTGTATATAAGGACGGTATATCGCTTTAAAATCTCGAAAAAGTGTAAGTGAGCGGGGATAATAGTGTTGATTCTTATAATTGTTGTTGTAATTTAAAAAAAAAAAAAATAGGAATGATTTTTTTGCTAAAGTTAACGACCTATTCTAACCAGAGAGAGGACAGGATTCACTCCGTTGTTACGCCACGAAATATAATTCAACCGGCTTAGGGCGGATCAAACCGCCTCTGACTTGAGAGACCTAAAGTTCTCAACACCTGAACGTGCTTGGCCACGATCTCAGCTAAATTTTAATTACGTAACATAGTCCCGCTCCTTCTCATTAAAACATTTTCATTCTAACAAATTCATCATAAGTCTCTGTTTGAAGTAGCAACCGATTTTCCGTCTGAGACATTTTCAAAGCGTTTAATTTAAATCTAATTCATTTAAGAACCAGAACGTTATTATGGCTTTTGGTGGGAAGAAACGGAGATTATTTAATCATCGCGATGTTGTTTATACACTCCACTTTTAAAAAATATAATTAAAGAATAATTATTTTATCGTTATTATGCTGTGTCGGTACCATTTTTTTTTTTTTCAATTCATATACCTCAGTTAAAAAATAAATTGCTATTACAAAAAATGATCCCTTTGATTCTTTTTATATAAGCAAATTAAAATTTATAGAAAGTAAAAAAAGAAAAAAAAAAAATATGCCAAAGGTTGTAGGTTTCATTCTTTCCTAAAGAAATCGTAGACTAAAGGTGCATTCACACTACGCTGACGTGACGTGTTGACACGCGCTCTACGACTCGTGTTAACACGTCAGCGTCAGCCATTGTGTGCACACTGTTCTGACGTGTCGTGACGAATTCATGCCAGTTTTTATTTGGTTTTCACAAGGTGCACATCGTTGCGGAATGGATATGAGAATTTTAGATGCTTTAGATGAAGAGGAAGACTATATTGCTGTGATAGCAGCTTTTATAGCAGCTCACAAGTCAAGGAGAATACGGGTACACCCTATAAATAATTGCAGACCAATTTAAATTTTAATTTCACAATATATAAACACACTTTTGTCCCTACCGGCAGAGTTGGGCATAATTCAAACATAGCTAAAGTATAATTCAAATTTGATCATAGCTATTTGACAACTAATTTCCGGAAATCAATCACTGAATTATTAATCATTAAATCTTTCTTTCGATTTTTTAGTGAACTAATGATGATTGAGATTTAATTATTATTAGATTTGGTGATTGATTCCTGGAAATTAGTCGTCAAATAGTAATGATAATATTTTGATTGAATTTTAGCTCTGATTAAGTTTCTATCTGATTAAGATTTAGAACTGGATCTGCTGATCGCGTGTCAACCGTTTATATTTGTATTTGATTTAAATATAAGGTAAAACTACAGCAATATTGTTGTGTTTTTTTCTTTCAAATTTATGATCATTTTTTACATTTTACAAGATAAATAACTAACTGTTGCTACCATTGGTTAAAGAAACCAAATCTTATGCTATGGCAATTCTAAAGTATCACTAAATTAACAAACGTGCTTTTAAAGTGTTTAAAATATTGTTAAATAAATAAAACAGTCAACTTTGCAATAAATTAGTAAATAGATGTAATTATTTCCTGATATTTCCAACATTCCTCCTATTTCCTCCCATGCCTCGTTTCGTGTTTTTTTATTCCTATACTCCTTCTCAAACTGGTCAAAAAGAAATGGATATTTCTTCACATGCTCGATGAGCTGCTCCTCAATGTTCATTGCTGACGGGCAGATGCCTACTGACGAGATATGGGAATTTATATTTGGTGCTGACGGGTCAAAGAGTATACAGCGACACAACACAACACGTCAGCATAGTGTGAGCACTTCCATTCTAAATATTGGTTTATATTTTTTCGTAACACGTCAACTGGCGTGTCAGCATGTCACGTCAGCGTGGTGTGAATACACCTTAAAACATTTCTCTCAACATAGTAAATGGAAGAATGCACTGATATGAGTATTTCTCTTGATCGGTAAAAGAAAAAACTCCAAGAATTAAATTAAAAAAAAAAATTGAACTATTCTCTTGTTGCATTCACTTCTTATTGATTTAGATTCGGAAAATTGAAATCGTAATCCTATTTCTTCATTTAATTTCATTCACATAAATTATTAAACTGCACCTAGCATTTATTATCTACAACATATAATAATTCCAACGTAAGATATTTTCAATTGAGGCAATGTACCAATGAAACTGAATTTTTGCATATTCCTTTATTTTGGTCTTCTAAATAAGTAGTAAAAAGTCACCAACCTCAGCAAGTTAGCTTCATTAGATATTTAAGGTCAAAGGTCACAAAAATCAGTTTTTTTTTCAAATATTTCGATTTCTATCCATCTGCCATCAATCAAAATTGTTACAAAATTTGCAGATAATAACGTTCTCTACAATTTTGTTATTATTCATTTTTATTCTTGGATTAACCGTTTTCGAGATATAGCGCGGAGAAGGAGAAGCGGGCACCAGTTCGGACAAACACTTGGTTCTAGTGCCTGCCAGGATCGTTTCACAGAAATATTGTCAGAAACAAAGTTGCAGAGGATTAAATTTACTTTAATTTCACGTATGCGTTTCTGGCATTTGAGTTAAATGTTCGAAAAAAAGTGAGTTAAAAATATTTTTTCCCTATAATTATCGATTTTTAATAACGTATATCTCGAATACCGTTGAGAGTTGGACAAATATGTATAAAAACAATTTTATAGGAAATTTTATTAGCTGTAATTTTAATTTGTAGTTTATTTTTCTAGAGTCCACCGTTTTCGATATATAACAGAAAAACCCAAACTTGGGACCTTTTCCCCTTCCCCCAACATAAACTGGGGATTCACGTACCCCCAGGGACCGGAACTTTTAGTATGGTTACCTTATAACTACTACTAACGAGGCTGTGAAGTCAAAAATTGTTGCATATTTTATGCCCACACACACCTCATGTCAGCACTCTGGAGTCGAACTTTACCGCGAAAACATGTTTTTCGGTATTCTTTTGGCTATAATTCCGAACCTAATCGTTAGATCTAAACTTCATTTTTTTTATCTGAAGACTGGGTAAATTTACTATAAGACCCTATATATTAAATTTTCATGAAGTCCCGTAAGATGCCCACGTCAGCACGCTAAAAACCGCTTACTGTTTTGAAATCCAATTTATTTTAGCACATTTTTCACTAAAAATCCCAAACTACTTGTCCAATCTGTAATATAATTGTTTCATCTGAAATCTGATTAAATTTACTATCAGGCCCTATATATGAAATTTGGATTTAGCCCTGTTATACACCCAAGAAAGTCCACCAAAAATGTCAAAATCGTCAAATTTTGTTAAAACATACATATTTAACGTCCTGGCTTATATGTATTCCAACTAGGGCAAGAAGGACGAATTATCCTGCAGGTTACCAGCCTGTTCTAGCCATGGTGAGGATGTCCAGATTCATTTAGTAGGTCCATCACGAAATAAATTTTAGCCCTCCCAGGTGGGTTTTGAACCCAAGACTTTCAGACCCTTCTGAGACTTCTGAGACCCTCGCCCCGACTCGCTCGGCCATCGAGTCCCCAAATCTTAATTATATATTTGTAAAAAGAGATCTGAGAGATAAACATAACCCAACCATAGAAAGCTTTAGGTTTCACGTTAATCGAAATAGTTCTGACTCGAAGCGGATAAGGGTGAGAATAACGCTAAAAGTACCTCATGTTACGAGCTGTAGGAAATTAGATCAGAGATCATGTCAGGACCGCCCAACACGCACATACTAACAAATACTTCAATCTCTTATTCGCTAAATTGGTAACGCATCGTGTTTCATTTCAAATTATACCTTATACAATAACATGAAAATACAATACTTTCTGTCAAATCTTATTGTATATGTACAACATATTGTATATATGTACAACAGAGACGAAAATGGGCATCTAAATTCAAAGATATTCTGTCATCTAATCTCCTTCACTTTATCTATAAAATGATTTAATGAGCAACTGTCAAAGCATCTCGAATTTTCAAAATTAAGTAATCAAGAAGTTCAATGTAAATAACATCTAATTTGCTTGATTGTTACAATATTATTTTTGTTATGTTATTAGCTGTTCAATGTTTATTTGCTGATCAACAAGAAAGAATCATGAAGCGTATTTAAAATTACTGATTTATAATACATAAATAAATAAGGAAGGATATTAAGTTTGTTTTTTTAGTATTAACACCTTTTATTAGCAAAATATTACAATTTGGGTGCTTTGAAGGATGATGGATCCATTCAAACAATATACACAAATACGTAAATCAATATAGAAAAAGTAATAAAAAATAAAAAATAAATAAATCTAATAATCAGAAAACATATCAAGCATATATAAAAACAATGCTTGGGGGAGGGAGCACCTAGCTTAGACAAGCTTTCTTCATTATGGAAAGGCAAGGGTGAATCCATTAACATCCCAACGCTGCTCTCTGGTGTCACAGGGGATGAGAGAACGCAAAAGCTGTTGATGCTGAGGACATTACCAGGACTAATACAGGAACAAAAATTTATAGAGGGAATGATATTATAAAAATAGAATATTTTATATGTAGTTTATAAAAACTACATAGAATAGAAACAAATTCATAACCGACTTCTTATATTTAAAACCATGCTTTTTAACACGTTCTGTTTAGAACAGCCAACAATTTCGTAAAATTTCAGAAAGGCTAGTAGGGCTGCAGTGGTGATTCGAATTGGATAGAGTTTGACCCAAAAAAATAGAATGACCAGATGGGTTCTTATGGAATTTCGAAAATTTATAAGGAATGATATCGAGAACAAAAGGTATATTTAGAACACTGTGCATTGTTTTGTTGGTCGCATAATATGATGCTTTGCCCAATATTTGGAAGAACTTTGTAGTGGGACGACTGAATACGTTTTTACATTGTCCTTTTGTCATCCACATTTCAATTCCATAGGTAAAAAGGTTTCGAGATGATTTTAAATGTTAGGAGCTTATTATCAACTGGATGATAAGAGCTTCTAGCTAGTAGCCTAATTAGTTAACTAAAACTATAGAATGAGTTCTTATTTTTTGAGTTTAGTTTGAGGGTTCAATGTCGGATTTTGTCATTATAGAAGCAAAGATTTCGTACTGTATCGGATATGAGTTGAGGTATATCATGGATGGGTGGGCGTTATCTCCGGCGAAAGGTAAAAGTTATTCGGTTTTTTTAGCATTTAACTTTAAATAAAAATAAAAATTAGTTTTTAATGAGAAAAGTATAGTTAACGTTTAAGTATGGCATAACAAAATAACGCTCCCAAGTACAAAAACTAAAATTGATTTCCAACGTTTTGACCTGCCTTGCAGGTCTTTTACATGGCTAAAATGAACATAAAAACCGACTGACGTGTTATTTCTTTTTTACAGAAAAACATTCAATACTCTTAAGGGTAAAAACAATTTATTGAAAATAAGTTAATTTTATTCTGACTTATTGATTTATGTACATAAACGTAAGCAACTAATTTACAAGTTGAAAAAAAAAAAAAAAAAAAAAAAAAAAAAAAAAAGATCATTTAGAATACTACACTGAATGCTTTATAAATTAGAAGTTTTGTGGCATGGGAATTATTTTGTTGTTTTTTTTTTTATTTCCTCTCCTTTTTTTACTTTTGAATATAAATCTACACTTTTAAAATACACCAACGAAAATAACCAGGGATACTGAAATAGGAATCTAAAAAATCATCATGTTAGGCATAAATTTAAATAAAACATAATAGGCATAAATAAAACCTGATATTCTCCGGCATGAGATTAAAAGTTAAATGAAAATAAAATTATTCAAAATAGGAGTAACAACTATTATGTAATATAGTAAACCAAATATATATATATATATATATATATATATATATATATATATATATATAAATATATATATATATATATTCAGCGTAATTCTTTTTATAGGAATTCAAGAATTCCTGTGATCCTGAGGAGCCTGGGGGGGGAGGGGAACTAAATATTATCCCAAGGTTCCCACATTTCTTTAGGAATCATATTTTGATAAGCCAGTATAGTGTTATCAATTGATTTTATAGAATATTTCCATGTATTGGCTATGTAATATCCATGAAACTGAAATTGTTGCCAAATGATATATGAGATGTTAGATAACAGAGACATGCACATCCGAATATATTCTTGAAGTACTCTTGTCTAACCTCCTAGAAAATATAATACGAAACCCTTGAGTGTACAGAATAGCTCTCTGAAGGCGAAGGGAGAGCTTCAAGTTCAGGCTGTTCTGAAGTAGGCTTTGCCGGGGACTTGGGGAGCGGCGGCGTCCTCTTCCCATTAGTGGAGGGTTTATTGTTCGCATTTTGCCAACCTTAAAGTTTTCTAAATAATTAAAATCCTAAGGAAAACTATCTTTTTTATTCTCCTTACAAAAACTTACAGTTTTATTATGTCATATTTAATCATTTCTAGTTTAATGAGGGTACAACAAATCCGATTATCAACATCAGAAAAACCACTAGATTTCAATCTTTTTCTAACATTTCATAGGCAAAAAAATTATAATATTTCAAACAAGGTTAAATTTACAGTAATTAAAAAAAAAAAAAAAAAAATGAATATACTATATCAACAACATGGGGAGAAAAAGAAGATCATTTGGGCGCGTCGTAAAGAGAGAGGAACCACAAGAGCTTCACGTGATCTATCGTTAGTCCAGATCGTGCCTAATAATAATAATAATATCCAAATTTTCTTTTTTTTTTTCTTTTTTTTCAGAAAGGTAAATAATCTATTTGCAAAAATTGGAAGCTAAAAATGATCACTTCTCAATTATTTCTGAATCAAGGTTTCATGTTATTCATATATGTTCTTTACTCCTCAAATCTTTGTGATTGAACAATACTTTTTTTTTTTTTTTGTAAATAATAGGTAATTATTTAAACATAATACAACCTTTTCAATTATTAAATAATAAAATTATATTAAACGTAACTAATTATTAATAGAGAAACCAACTCTTAAAGTTTTTACCTTTTACTTTATTATTAAATGTAGTTTTAACTAATTAATAATGGTCAAAAACCACTGGGGTTAAATGGGATGTACGGTAAATAATAGGTAATTATTTCATTAAGAAATGTATTTAAGGTAATTATTTAATTAAGGAATGTAATTATTTAAGACAAGAAAATAATAAAAATCATGATCGTGTTTTATTGTGTATTTTAATGTTAAAAATGTTAATGTGTAAGAATAATTATCCCTTTAATCATGGTAAAATTATTAGGGTGATGATAGCTGCAGCGGGAGTGGAGGGTCATAACGTCTAATAACATAGCATAAAGTGCATAATAAAATGCATTTCCTCTGTTTAAGTATTTAACTACGGTGAATAACAGGAATGACATGCAATAACTTTCTTAATATGCTAAAGATGATATTAAAAGGATTCAAATATATCAGTAGAAAGTCCGAAAACGATAGTTTCCATCTGTTTGAAAAAATAAATAAAACGAAATATAGTAAACTTTTATTATCAGCACGGTGTGGTAATGTCGCGGCAAAAGCCAAAAGGTTATGCGAATTTAATAAAATAGCCGATAAAGGACATACCAAAGTCAACACATTTAGCAATTTTCACTTGCAGTAAAAACTCTAAAATTTAATTATGATTAAATTATGTCAAGTACTATTTTATCAAAACGTAAATGTAAAAAGTGTTTTGCATTAAGGGCATACTTGAGGCGTGGAATTTCAAAATCAGCATACTCGATTTTACATTTTTTTTTTTTTATATATATATATATAGTTAGTTATACTAGACCATCTTTAGGTGAGTGGTTTTCCCAAAAAAGTGTTTCAATCACATTGAAAACGGTCATACAAAAAAATATGGCCCTTTCCTATAACAGTCTGACCTATCCCTTGGCTTGTTTTGGAATTCTACACTTCATTTCACATTCTATTTAATTAAAGACCTAATGGATTGACTTATTCCAAAGATAAAAATAAAAATGTAAAAAATTAAGGATATGCACCTATATTATTATTATTATTATTATTTTATATGTATAAGAATAAATCAAACATGTTAATACTCACCCAGGGAGGCAAAATGGAAGGGCTTCTAAAATATATCACGATCTAGAGAAGACTAAGTGTAAAGAGATGAAAGGGATAGTTTGGATAGTTTTTCCGATTTCTGGTTGCTTTTTCTGTTCATATTTGAAACAAATTTAAAATGTGACTGTTTGGAAATATTTATATGAACCTTGAAAAAAAATTCATAAAATCTAAAACGAGAAAAGGTCATAATCGACAGGATCTAAATCGAAGATATTAGTAACATCTTCGAAAAAAATTAATTGAATGTAATTAAAACTATTAAACTGAATGATTAAAACTATTACATAATTAAAACTCTGTAATTGACTTATAAAGTACCATAAAATAACTAATAAAACAATTAAACAAAACAATTATTGGAATTATTTGCGAAGAGGTGGCTTGCTCCTTTTAAAAGTTACTTTTTGGTAACCAGTTACTATTTAACCGACGCGCATTCTAGCGGTAGACACTTGCAGTCTTTAAAACTCCTTCACCGATCTTAACTACGGTCCGCCTTTGTAGCAAAAGCAACCACTGAATGTTCATGTATTATTCTATATCGTTTTTAAACATAAAAGAATTACCTTATACTCATATATTATTTACTCATATAATTTACTACATTATATTACGATACACTATTCATTAAAATATAAACATACATATATATACAATAACATAAATGCATATATTATTTATATAATATTATTCGACTATTAATAGCAAAATATTATTAGTTTTTAATTAAATTATTTTCACACCTTGCCATTTATTTATTGCTTCTAAGGTTTTTTACTATAGTCATTTTATTATAAATTGTTGTTCGTTACGCTTAGAGACTGTTCATAAACATAATATATTTAAACACTTTTATTCATTTCTTTTCTGGCTATTTTCCCTACTTTTAGAATACCCTGTCAATTTAACATTATAATAACAATTTCATTTTTATTGAATAAAATAAAATTTGAAACATTGCAGAACAATTTACAAAAGCATGTAGTTTGATTTCTATTTGCATCCAGAATAGAACCTGAGGATCTCCAGTTGAAAGGAAGGAAATCTGTAAGTTTTCATTTCAAATGACTTCCCCCCAGAATGCGCCGCTTTAACAGTAACTTTTTACCGAAAAGTAACTGTTAACAGGAGCCAAGCCACCTCTTCGCAAGTAATACCTAATTATTAACAATCAAATTGACAAAAAGAAAACGGGTCAGCTAACAGAAAAGAAAGAGATGTATTAAAATTCATTTAAATGAAAAACAGAGGCATCAGAGGGGCATCGAAATTAAAATAGCTGTTGTTCTAAAAAAAAAAAAAAAAAGAAAATGGAATGAATTGGATAATGAGATGAAATGAAGGAATCAGAAATGATTCAATACGGAAGGAAATCTCATCCCAGTGCTACCGAGAGCCGGAGGGAGGTGCGAGCCCTCTCGGATCGTTTTTAAATTATTTCGTTCTAACCCGGTTCGGTTTGCTTTATGGTTCCTTTCGCCTTTTCCTCTCTATCCCAAGATATTTTTAGAGAATTTTACTGGACTTTTTAGGTGTAGTTTTACATTTATGGCTGTATCCAATATGTAATAAAAAATGTTTATGTTTCGGCCACATTTATTGTTAAAGAAGGAGTTTCTCTTTTTTTTATTGTTATAATTACTTATGTAATATAGTGTTTTTGGAAAATAAAACTGTATTTGCAGTTAAAAAAAAAATCATTTTTTTTTTTGTTAAGTATTAAAATGAAATTAAAACATAAATATATATTTGAGCTTTATATATATAGTATATATATATATATATATATATATATATATATATATATATATATAGTATATATATAGTGATGTAGGCCGGGAATATTCCCAGTGGGGGGGGGGACTTATAAAATGGGATCATTTCTTTGGCCCGGGAAGATCCCCAAAAATTGGGAATTTATGAGACTTTTTATGTTTTAACACTCACTAACAGTTAAAGAACCTTAAACTATATTAACTAATTTAATTCATACATTTAAATCCAAGAATTATCATTACATGCAATAATTTCCGGTATAAACAATTTCCTGGGAATTTATGGAACTATACTAAATGGATTTCGAATCCAAAACCATTTTTAAAAACGCAAGCATTTAAAAACCCAGCATGTTTTAACAAGCAATTTCTCCTTGGAACTCATATTCAAACATACAAGCTCTAAAATATTTTTTAAAAACTGCCTATTTTTATTTACTCCCCGTTTCTTTATGTTTTTTCAACTTTACATTGTACATTGTACAGTAATTACATACTGTAATTGTAAGGCCAATAATTGTCAATATTGCCACACTATTAAGTACATTAAAATTTTAATAAACAAGAGGAGAATTAAAGCTTACTATAATATTTACTCAATTCTTTGATCTTTTAATCGTTGAAAACTATAAAATGTGTTTATCTCTAACAAGGAGGTTAAGTCCAGATCCAAAAACCTAAACCAATTGATAATGACAATGATTAGGGGACCAAGAAAAGTATTTACATTTTAATGATTTTTCTAATGATTTTATTCAATCAATAATAATACTTTTTAAACATATAAGAGTGTTTGTGTTTAATTTCATCGCACAATAACCATATTGACCTATTAATTTGGGCGAGTTCGCTTTTAAAATTATAAACTCCCAGAAATTTTATTAATTATAATTTTATTTTATTGTTTTTAAGTTTAATTTAACTATATAATTACTGCTTTTACATATTGATTTACAGTTTTTTGAGCTATCTTGCTAATTATGGGAATATTGCCGGCCATAATCCCTGGGAATATTTCCTCAATTTTAAATTCCCGGGAATTTTACACACAAACACACAAACACACACACACACACACACACACACACACACACACACACACACACACACACACACACACACACACACACACACACACACACACACACACACACACACACAAGTTAGACTTCACAACTTTAATTATTTTTTTATTTCTCAAATATTCACCGATTCCTATTGTTATTCTTTATAACAGACCGAATATTTTCTTAAATTAAGCAATCATTTATTAATTTTGACTTATAAGTTATGGATCTATGATCATCCCAGCCATGTTTTAATCACCAAGTAAATGAAGCTTCTCCCTTTAGCATTCCTTTGTTTCTTCTCGCTGCCTTCTTAATTACCACCATCTATCTAGTATGCTCGTTCTATTGTATATTTTATACTTTTATTTAAGAAATTAGATGATATTTTAACTTTTATGTAATTATTAAAAGCAATGCTCAGCAAAAGTTACTGATTATAAACATTTTCTAATTTATTAGTAATGATAACATTTTTTATTATTAAATAGTGTATTAGCTATGATACTGCCTGTATGATTAAAGACTGCATAATAAAAAGTATAACATTAAGAACAGAATACCAATTTTTGTTTTCGTAAAAATTAAATTATATTTAGGGATTTAATTTTAAGTTGTAAAATTTTAAGTGAATGAATTTTTATATAGGTTTTCATAATAACTTACTTTTTACGTATGTTTAAGTATAAATAAATTTTAAATCCAAATTATTATTGTAATTATATACTTTAATCATAGTTCTTATTTCAAATAACTGAGTCGATTTTTTTTTTATGAATTTATTCAAAGCCGAAGGATTCCTTATATAATACTTAAATATTGGAACGCCTCTCATCAAAACTTCTGAAAAGTTAAAATTGTACAATAATGAATGATTTTGTATTCTATATTATAGGTTATTACAAATTTTGCTAATCTCATTATTTATTTATCGTTAAATTAAATTGCTCCTTGTTGAATTATACTATTTTATTTTGATAACGAATAATTATAATTAATTACTTAACACATTATCCGAAATTTTCGATTGAAATAAATTCTCTTAATATTTTATATATTGTTTTTATGTAAGCTGTTTTACACCAAAGAATGCAAAGAAAAAATCCGCAGTCATGAAAAAGGTGTCATTAGAACTGAAACCGCTTATAAGTAAATTGTATCTAATACGATGTAGTTGAACTAGATCCGGTTGGAACTGGAACTATCAAGAGAACGGAGCTGTTGGAACTACCACAAAAATTACCTTTTTTATTGCAACCTTAAATATAACATATCTTCGGGGAAACTAAATTCGAAGGTAATTTTCTGGAGGAATATGAATTTGATGTTACCCTTGCATAATAAAATATTTTGAATTTTAGATTCCCCAGAAAATTTTAGTTTAATAGTTTTCTGAGGTGCTAAAAACAAATATGACACACACAAACAAAGTAAGTTTAACATACTTTTTTACTCTGTGAAGGATACTATTTTCTTATATGTAAAATTCAACGAACCATCAACGTATATGATTATTCAAAAAATTAATTTTTCTTAATATTCGTGCAAATTTAATTAGAACTAATTAATTCTAGATCATTAAATAGTCATTTTAAGAGTGACGCTGTCTTAATTAAACTATCTTAACAATTCTGTATTTAGCTTTTCATTGCATAAAACTATCATCGATAACATGCAGCCATTATTGTTAGAATAAGAAGATCTATTATGAAGATCTCCTAGTAGGGAGGGACATTTAATAAATGCTTATTTAAATTATTAACTCCATTTAATCAAATGAAAATAACATAAGATGTAATATTGAAGAAGAAAAGAATTTTCCTTATGGGTTAAAGCTTTATTTAATTTTTGTTGAACTCTAAAAACTCAATCAAAAAGGTCAGTTATATACCTCAATAAATTTATAAAAAATCACCTCCTTTCATACCGTTGGCTCATTTCAGTACAGCCACTAAGTACTGAACCCGAGACCCCTCATGGGTTGTAAGTGGTACAAAATATCACCTCAAAAAATCACAATAAAATTATAAAAAAAATCACAAATCTATATTTCATTTCAATGTCACTAAACAAGAAATCTTAGAAAAAAAATTCACATCAAAATAATCATTGATTTATACATTTATAATTCGGATTCAAATAAGAAACTATTTATTTACCTCAATTTTTCCATCTGCTGTCCATTCCGATGAAGTTTTCATTCTTACAGATCAGCCATTTTTTTTAAACAACAAATTTCTATATACATATGTTCTCGTTATAAATTAAACACTAATAGATGATTACACTTATTATTATATTTACACACATATTATTCAAAGGCACTATGTACGTATTTGTAACAAATCGTAACACCTTCCGACACTCGCGAACCGCACTAGACTGAAAGAGACAGTTGTTGAGGCGGGACGGCAAGACAGCTAATTTGATTATTGAGAATACTTAAACCTGATTGGCGGAAAGGAATCAAATTAACTCCACCTCTTACATCTAGAACATTCTTCACTCCTCAAATCATTCAAATTAATATGTGCTTTAATTCATTCCATCGCGTTAATTCATTATAGACTTACAATATTTCTATACTATTCTTTGTTTTATTCATTTTAATTTAATAACTTAATTTGAATTTATTTTGTTTAGAAAACAGTATTATAGTTTTATTAATTGTATTAAATGTTAGAAATAGTTTTTTTTTAATATCTTAATTTTATTTTTATTTAATAATCATATACACACAGATATGATATATATGTTGGTACTGTATGAACATATGTAGATTGATACACTAAATATATGTATATAAGTGATAAACATGTCTATGCTTGAATTTTCAACAGACTATCATATAGTATAACTTTCAATATTAACATGCATATACTCGTACTTTAAATTATGTTATTGATCAAATATTTTTTAATCCCTGTTACGAATCCTTAAAAATTAATATATTTGTTATTTAATTACAAACAATAGCTAAAAATAAAACTATATACATTATTTGATGTACTAAGCACTATGCTTCGTGTATGGAAGGCTGTCTGAGAATCTCGATATAAAACTGAAGACAGAATTCTTATCTTTGGGCAGATAACATTGAAAAAAGTATTTTTAATCAAGTATAGAAAACATTTTTTTGATTGAAAGTCACATGGATTTGAAAAATCCATGAGCTTTAAAACAGCGTTAATTTTTTATAGAAGAAGCAGATTCCTAGAAATCCGTGATTTTTCCAACGCAAGACCTATTAACTTTTAATATTCTGCATAATTATTCACCACTTTGGTAGGATTTCGATGTACTAAGCACTATGTATGGAAGGCTGTCTGAGAATCTCGATATAAAAGTGAAGACAGAATTCTTAATAAGATTTGTTTCGGAAACTCCAGGTATTTTAGCATCCCTTGCTGGTATTCCGAGTTAAGGTGGCTTTTGAAAATTTTCGACTGCAATATTTCTTTGGTACTTCACATTTCCTATCTTTAACATCCCCAAAAAAATCTTCATCCATACACCGTTGGAATATGTTTAAATATAAATCTATTCATTTGTATATACCCTCTCATCTAACTGCTTTTTTTGAAAATCAATTTACTATCTAAGCTGCCAATAATCTGAAATTTTGCTCGGGTTCACTTTTTTCAAACACTGTCATATATAAAAAATTTATGACATATTCTTAGATTTGTATTTGATTTTAAGCTATTCATATTACATTATTAGTTATTGGTTTACAATACTAAGTATATGTGTTATAGGAAACAATGTGTTCCAGAATAAAGATTGTTATTTTTTTAACAACTTTTCCCCAACGTATTGTTAAAGTCAGGCTTTTAGGCATTCGTGGGTATTGTGAAATAAAATTAATGTGATCTTGACGTGAATCGAAGCCATCTTTTGTAGAGAAATAAAAAAAAAAAGTATAAATACAGCTGGTGATATCCATCACTGAGGATGACAGGCCGGTAGCTGCGGAAATTATCCGGACATGGTAAGCACACACGAGGCTGGAACAGTCGTTTGTCTTGTCTCCTTTGTCGTCACCGGTTAATGTGCTGTCCGATTGTCCCTATAGTCAACTCATCTGTCTATTTATCAAAGTATTTTATAATTAAATATGAACGAAGATATGTAGATCTTAAATCAGCATTACACAATCAGAGAGTGTATCAGCCAGTAAGGTTGACAAAATAAGTCTTAATAGGGAAATTTGTATATTTAAATGTCCATACCAGTTTCCTATGTCTTGGTAAGAAGACTATGAAGGATTCTCTCATCCTTGTTCCCTACCAAGCCAATGAAATTATTGATAAAAATCGTTACTGATTGATCATTACTGACAAACTTTATTGATATCAATCAAAATACTCTTCTGGTTAAAACTTGTTTAATATGGAACTGTTCTTGTAAAAGTAAAAGTAATTTTTAAAAAATTAAACCGACATCAAATTGGTAGATAGGTATACAAAATTAGAAACAGCCAGTGAACTCAAAAGGAATCTTCTCCATCTATCAAAAATTAGCACTGTTTTAAAGCTTATGGATTTTTCAAATCTATGTGACTTTCAATCAATACAATGTTTTCTATACTTGATTAAAAATACTTTTTTCAATGGTATCTGCCCAAAGATATTATATTTTTTATAGACCTTTGTATCTTTTGAAGGACAATATAGATTTATAAACCAAGAACTGAAAACCAGGTGTTTTTTTTTAATTTTTTTTTTTACCAATTTGAAAGGTACAGTAGAGCGTCGATTATCCAAACTAATTTTGTCAGGGGTGGTTTGGATAATCGAAAATTCGGATTATCGAAATTCGTTAAAAAAAATATATATTACATGTAAACAGCAACTTCCAACAAGCAACTTTTCACTTTTTTCAAAGTTTTTCGACTCAAACTGCTCGACTCACTGTAAATATTTAGAATTATCCTTTATTATCGTTATTGTTCATTTACCAAACTTGAAATCGATAGCGAATGTCTGACCCAATTCACTTATTTTTAGCCACCTAATGATTTCCATTTTGTCTTTAAATGAAAAGAGCTCTCGTTTCCTTTTTATCGGCATGGATGATGACGTGTAGTTTTTAGAACAAAAAGTGATCACAAAGGCGATGAATATTTCACAAAGAACTATTTAAGACTTAAGGTGAAATCTATTACCAACCAAATGATTTGGAAGATATTGAGAGAAACAAATGAATGGTCTATTAATTATACAGTTCTCAGTAAACAAAAATTTAGGTAAGTATAGAAGTTCATTTTTTGCAGTTTCTGAGAAATAAATATAGATATTTTATCCCTTATAGACATTCATAGAAAAAATCATTTTGTTTTTCATTTAATTTTATTTTTAAATAAAAATCATTTTAACAATACAAATAAATAATTAGATGATTTATTTAATTAAATTACATTAATTTAATTAAATTACATTTAAAAAAAAAAAAAAAGGTTTCGTTAATTGAACGTTCCGATAACTGGCGTTCGGATAATCGACACTCCACTGTATTTAGATTTTATTAAATAAAATCCCGTTTATATCTGTGCATTGTAGTTAATAACCCAAAATATTTGTTTTTACATGAAGAATATGGGTACATAAAAAACATACATAATTTTTGTTTGCACGAAATATCCATAGATTTGTGCTTTGTACAATAGGAAAAAAATACAAACAAAAATGAAAAAAATAAAAATAAAAAAAAAACACATGTTATTCTTTTAGATTAAGAGCTTTTACATTATATTAAATATATTTTTTTATAATTAAGGTGCTTTGTATTTGTTCAAAAGCTAAATCTAAAAACACACATTACTTCTCGTTTTTAGGATTTTTTTTTTCTTCAATGCGATATTCCATATTTATAAATAGGTTTTTTTTTTTTTTTTCATAAAAATCTGAACAACTTTAGGGGCTTATAGTAATACGTTTAAGGGTTCAATAAAAAAATGTCCTGTTGTTCAAATTTTAAAGATTTTTTTTTATTTATTCTTCATTCATCCTTTCAGTAACGGTGGATGCGGGCTAATAAGGAAATAATCGGACAATAAGTATTTAATTTTACATTCTAAAAATTAGGATTCCACCTTGTTAAACATGCATTTCATTAGCGTTTGTTCCTGATATTAAGGAAACCATGCATTAATCATAGCGGAAATCGAATTTTCCGTTTTACTGCCCTGTGTTAAGTAAAGGATTAAAAGGGTTTAATGAAAACAAAATTATTCCAACCGTAAAACAGGCGTTTATTATTACTAACAACGTTAGTACGAGCAATTCTTTGATCAGTTTGTTTATTGTAGGATATTTGGAAAGGTTTTAATATAATGTTATTTAAATTAAAACAACTAAATATAATTTGCCACAAAAACTATTGCAACCAATCGATTTTAAGTAGGATTATTGAAGAACAAATTAGCTCTGAAATTCTTTCCAGCCGAGCATTTCAATTTTTTAATGAATTTTTCATTGTCATGACTGCAGATATTTTTTTCGCACTTCTCCGGCGTGGAAAATATTACATCAGGTTCCAAGATCATCTCTTAAATTAATGTTTTATAAAACCATATTTTACTTAATTTTAAACATTAAATTATTTATAGCAATGGCTTTAAATAGTGAGAAACAATTACTGCTTTCATAAAAATTCGTTCACCCCTAATTTTATTACTTAAGAATCCAGAAACATAATTTAAATTTCATTAATACCAAAAGTTATCTTTATATATTAAAAGTAATATTTTTTATAATTCAATGACGCAGGTTGTGTTATAATAAATACATTTTAAAAAAATTTCGATCAACTAGTTTAAGAACAAAAAGTGTTTACATTATCAGTAAATTGAAACATATTATAGAAAAACTATTGCAGATCTTTTTTTTAAAAAAATAAAATAAAAAATCATAAGTATATATTTCTTATATTAAACATCAGAAGAAGCATACTAGATAAGGTGGGGATCTAGAATGCAGTGAGGAGAAACAAAGGAATTCTGAAGGAAGAAGCTTCTCTTAGTTGAATGAGAACATAACTATGATGAGCCATAACTTTAGACCCAAGTCAAAACTAATAAGCAATTATCCAATCAAAGAAAATGTCGATTTGATTTTAACGAATTAGAGTACTACCAATGGGTAGTTCCTCTACAAGTCTTAATCATGTTATCATATTGCATTGTATACAGCATATTTACTGGATGTATTTTCTAATACAGTTGTAAATTTCAATTAATAAAAGATTAAATAAATAAATGATTTCACGGAATAACAGTTGGAATTATTGAAGAATGGTAGAAAACACAAAAATAAATTTGTAATAATTCAATATAACCTGATTTCTGGTTCATGAGGTAATAATTGATTTTTTAAAATTAAAACTCAATATCAGACGTAAATTATATATTTAAATACTGTTGTATGTTCTGTCTTATTTGTATCAAATATTGTTTTTAAAAAATACATACCTTTCAGTAAAAATAAAATTTAATATTTTTTTATAACCTGCAAAAATGGAAATATTTTTTATTTATGCATGGAATTAGGTCGTAAATTGTACATCTGAAAGAGTTCATTAACTCTAGCTTTTATTTTATTTTTTGTAATAATTTTTAAAACCGATCATTTTCAGTAATAAAAACTACTGCCCCATGATCCAAATATGTACTTTATGTTGAAATTGATAAATTGAAATTAAAAAGTTCAAAATAACATTGACGTAACAGGTAACGATGGATTCATATTAGTACCAAAACTATCGAATATCCCATTTTTCAGCAGAACTAGAAAATTTGATGTGTTAGAAGTCAACATAATGATCATAATAAAACCTGGCTGCCTTCAAAAAATGTTCCATAGTATGCCGATAAAAGATTGGACAACCCCTTTGGCTCATATTCAACTATTAAGAAACTTCTAACTCTCTGTCTTAGTAACAATCTAACTTTTATTTGAATATTCTTTAAAATAAAAACAATAATAAAGGGGCATCTGCTGTTTTGAATTTCGAGATGCCCCTTATATTTTTTCTGTTCCTTATGAAGTAAGTCGTGGTATATAAAAAATCTTGACATGTCTAAAACAGGGCTTACTCGAGACGCAAAAATACCTGGACTTTCTGAAACAAATCTTATGAATTCTGTCTTCAGTCTTATACCGAGACCTTCATTGATGTCATTACCTTCTAGAACTTCCCGTTTATTACTTTTCTAACTGTTTTCAGTAAACAGAAAAAAAAATCGTGATATATATTTTTTTTTATATGCATTTATTGAAATTTACAACTGTACAGAATATATACATCAAGTAAATATGTTGACAACGATTATAATAACATACTTACTATGAAAGTATAGGTATCTGGTGTGGGCTAAATCAGCAACATATGGAATATTATGATCTTTATGGATAAGTTTATTGGTGACAAAGTAAGGAGCATTGAGGATTTTACGAAGGATTTTGGATTGTAAGGATTGAATACGAGATGAATTGGATGGTTTAGTGGAGCCCCAAAGCTCAACTCCGTACGTCCAAACAGGTCTAATCATAGTCATGTATATGAGTCTTTTGTAATTAATTGGTAGCTTTGAACGTTTGTCTAGTAAATGTTGAAATAGTCTGAAACGACGGGCAGTTTCTTGTCGTTTTAGTCGTTTGTCCAAGTGGAGTCCTAGGTAGCGTATCTGTTCAACAGGGATTAGTGGAATATCATTAATCGTGATATAAGATTGAAATTACGAAAGTATTACTCCTAAAAATTAGGATTTACAAGATTAATACCATACCTTAAGAAAAAACAACGCCTTAGTGAATTGAGTAGGACAGTTATGCGGGGGGTAAAGTTAAATGAAATAGCTGTAAAACTAAACGTCACTAGTTGTTTTAACAGGCATAATTACGTGTTTAAAGAAAGAAAAAAAAGAAAAACTCAATTTCTCCCTGACTAGGAAAAACAATAGATCATGGATATATCTATCTATAATCTTCTGATTTTCTTAATGTACATTTTAGAATTGAAAGGATCAAATGATTTCAATTATTTATTAAATTAAATTAACAATTAATTATAATTCGAAATAATTTTGAGAGAAAGTAGGGGTTTCAATCGTGACTTTTTTCATTCAAACCAATACAGCTCCTAAACGGTAGGTCCTAGCGACAAACGTTATATAACAAAAAAAATCCTCCATTAAATTTCTGATTAGAAAACTATCTGAAAATTTCCGATCCGAGCAACACTAACAGAGCTAGAGCGTGTTGAAATGTTATATTTTTTATGAGCGAAAATAACTTCACACCAAAAAGTTTAGTAAGGTTCTAGAGGTTTAGTCAATAAATAAAAACAACAATTTTGGCGACGTTCGAGCCTATATTGTTCTCATAATCATGCCCTACAGTGAAAAAACAGGTTAGAATAAAATTACATAAGTTATACAAGTTATTTAAAAACATAAAGTTAGCTAAAATACAAGTATATAACAACATGTCTTAGAATAATGAAAATATATATAACATAATAATAATAATAATAATAATATTAATGGTGGATATGGTATTCAGTAACTAAATTCTAACAATTCTAGTACGCAACTAACCAGGGGATTTTTGAAAAAAAGCTACTAGGTTTATGGGGGATTTCCCAACTGGTGGTATTACCAAAGATGCTAATTTAAAAAGGATTTCCGTATTTAAGTGTAATATACTTATACATGGATAAATGATTTGTATGATGTATATTAATGTAAATGTATATTACTATTCAGAATGTATTATGTCTCAACACCTGTTATTCCAATTTAATGCATTCAGACCAACAATATACATTTACATTAATATACATTATACAAATCATTTATCCATTTATAAGTATATTACACCTATAAATCCCCCATACATAAACCTTGAACTGTTCTAGAATTTTTAGAATTTAGTTAGTCGATACCATACCCACAGTATAAGTAGTTTCATACTCCTCTATATTCTGTAATAATAAATATTTTTATTATTCTAACACATGTTGTTATATACTTATATTGTAGCTAACTTTATGTTTTTAAATAACTTGTATAACTTATATAATTTTATTGTAACCTGTTTTTTCACTTTGGGGCATGATTATGAGAACAATCTCGAACCGTCGCCAAAATAGTTATTTTTATTTATTGACTGAACCTCAAGAACCTTACTAAACATTTAATAGTAACAGACAAGAAATTAATAGTAACAGACAAGAAATTTATCCATATATATATATATATATATATATATATATACGAACCCAACCAACTAGTCGATATGACATGAAGGCAAGGAGGTTAAAATGGGCGGGGCATGTAGCTTGAAGCAATCCATCAGGACGCCTCTTCACAACTTTGAATACAAAAGTCGGCGAGAGATCATGTGAGAGGCCAGAAACTAGACGGATAGGCAGAATTAACAGAGGTGCTACAGAAAGGCGTTTAGGGAACGAGAAAGCAGTAAAAAACTTAAAGCAAAAATGAAACTGACAAGAAAAGATGGTCCAAGAATTAATATTTTACAATGGTAACTGATTTTAATATGTTTGTATATATATATTGAATATGTTTTTATATATATATATATATATATATATATATATATATATATATATATATATATATATATATATATATATATTTTTTTTTTTTTTTGTTTTAATATACTATCTAATTAAAAATATTTACTATTTAAGTTTGATTTTTTACTTTAAACTATTACACATAACAAACCACTTCTTTTAAAGTATCTTTGGCAATTTTTACAGCAAACTTTGTTTTTTTAAATAAGAATTCTTGATTGATTTTTTCTAACAATAAAAAAATATTGCTAATTCAATTTCGCTTTCCATTGGAAATACGGATTTTTTTTCTCGAAAAATATTATATTTGTGAAAGATATATAAATTATATTTTCATGGTATTAATTTTTACTGAAGGTAATTTTTGTTTTATTCATTATATAAAGTGAGATAAAAAATTCAGCAGGTTACAGAAAATTAAAATATCCTATAATTTAAATATAATTATGCAAATGATTTACTGCAAAACTTGAAGAAAAAAAAAGTTTCCCGGTTTTCATTTTAGTATATTTTGTGAGGAATCCCACAAACAAGCTGATTCAAATGATTTGTAAAATAAAAAATGTTTACTGCTCTGAGACTATTTAAAAAAATATTCAATTTTATTTTTATTATTATTCTGTCTCCTTAATAACTTGTTCATTCATAAATTTTCTTATCGTGTGCTCTACAACTCAACTGAAGTAAGTAAAGCGTTTGACATTCTTGAGTTTTATTTATCATCAAATATAAAAATGCTAACGATTTCCACGTTCCCAAATAATGCTTTTAATCATTTTTGGCTAAAATAAAATTTCTATTTTTGTTGATTAATGGTGACAGAGAATAAACATATTTGTCAGTTTTTAATTTAATTTTAATTTTTAAACGCATACTAATTTCTTGATATTCCTGAAATACCCTTCTTTATTATGAACTTGAAATATAAAAGGAAAATTGGGGCTGCGACGAACCCATCACCGTTTAATATTCACACAATCTGGGAAACCGTCGCAGATACTGTGATGGCGATAAATTTTTATTGTAAACCATTGTTCACCCCTTTTAATCCGCAGGCTAGGATAAAAAATTAATTACTGCTGTAAATGTAACAATAAAAAACTGACGATTCAACAATCTGGAATCAGCAAATTCTAATTAAATCTCCTTTAATTTTAGGAAAAGGTAATTTTTTGAGTGATCCATCGTATTTTACATGTTTGGAAAACAGTATGCTTCATTAACTAAAGTAAGTTGAACATATTTTTTAAATAATACCGGTGTCAAATTAGTTTTTAACACCTCGGAATACACCCAAATGAAAAGTTCTTATGAATCTAAAAAAAAAAATTAGTTGACAAAATTCTTCACACAAGGGGTGGACAAAAAACTTCCTCTTTTTATTATTTTCTGAATTCAAAGAATGACACACAGTTCCATTCCCTCTTAGCCAGAGATAGGAAAAATTTAATCATGATTAAATATTTGACAACTGATATCCTGAAATCAATCATGTAATTTAATCATGATTAAATATTTGACAACTGATATCCTGAAATCAATCATGTAATTTAATCATGATTAAATCTTTCTGTTGATTTTTTAAGAACCTAAATCATTGATTGACTAAAAATGAACTCAAATAATAATGAAATTAGATGATTGATTTCAAGAAATTAGTTGTGAAATAATTAATCATGATTAAATTTTTCCCAACTCTGATCTTAGCCAGTTCAAACCAAATTTTAATGGTCAATGTTATGTCTTATTATACGCGATTTTTTTAAAATGGGGTCCTACGTGTTTTGCAACTTACATTACATCAAAAATGAAAGGGTGTTAGTCTAGAAGGAGAAATGTCAGGTATTTTACTAAGCCTATAATCCTTATCTTTAGGAACGGGTTCTTAGACTTCAAAACATGTAAAAATCCCTTTTCTAGCCTTCGTGAGACCAGTTAACTGATAGAACATTCTACAAACTAACAGATCGCGTAGAAATCTCAGTTTTTTTTTACATTACCCCTTCTACCCTAACACCCTATACATGATTTTTTTTTTATACTTCCCAATCACTTTTTATATAAAGTTTTTTTTTTTTTTACGCACTGTAATTATTTACATGTATAAAGATACTCATGTTTAAATCCAGCCAAAAAACTTTAAAATCAAACAAACCTACGGCAAAATACAGAGCCTCAAAATGAAAAATAAAATCTTGCCTCAAAAGGTTAACTCATCTCGAAGCAACTAAAAAATAAAAGATTTTTGATTTATAATTGAAATATAAGTGTTTTTAGTGAGTTATATAATAATCAGGCAACATTTTTATTCTTATTCTATAAGGGAAGTTCATTTGATTATTTTAAAAAAATGTTCATCAATGTTTTGACCAGAGAATAATAATTTTTTAATATTTATATTTGTTTCTTGTTCTACTCTAATGTGGATATCATTCATCAAATTAAAATTATAAAATATGATGTTTACATTATTGAAAACTAATTATATTGCTTTCTAGCCTGTCCAAGAAGCAATTTAAAAATAAAATAAAAAATATTTAACTAACGCCTGTTTTAACTAAATAAATATAATTTTTTTTTTTTTATACATTTATTGAAGTTTACAAATGTACAGAATATATACATCAAGTAAATGTATTGACAACGATTATAGTAACATGTTAAAACTTTAGAAGAACTACTCATCAGTAGCACTTTATTATAACTTCTACACTAGAAGGTCTCTAGGCCATCTTCGTTTCAGACGCCTCGGAGGATTATCAGGAATGGAGTGGGAAGCAAGTTGAGAAACTAACGGATTTGAGTGATTATGGAGCTTACTATGAAAGGATAGGTATCTGGTTTGGGTTAAATTAGCAACATATGGAACATTAAGATCTTTATGGATAAGTTAATTGATGACAAAGTAAGGAGCATTGAGGATATTACGAAGTATTTTGGATTGTAAGGATTGAATACGAGATTAATTGGATGGTTTAGTGGAGCCACAAAGCTCAACTCCGTACTACCAAATAGGTCTAATCACAGTCATGTATATGAGTCTTTTGTAATTAATTGGGAGCTTTGAACGTTTGTCAGGTAAGTGTTGAAGTAGTCTGAAACGACGGACAGTTTCTTGTCGTTTTAGTCTTGTATGTGGATTCCAAGTTAGTCGTTTGTCCAAGTGGAGTCCTAAATATAAAGTAATTTTTTGTTTAGCCTAAAAAATGCAAAGAAGGGTTTCGAGTGTTGGACTACTTAATAGATTATTATAGAGGATATACAAATGAATCGAACTAATCAATGTTTTTAAGTTTTGTTATGCCAGGTATATTAAAAAATGTTTATCTAGATTTTTTTTAGAATTGTATCACGTCTTATCAACTACGTTTTTCTTAATTTAATGAATTATCATTCCTTCAGAAGATTGCTAATCAAAATTATTTAATTTATGTTCTTTTGGACTTGATCATTAATTCAACGCTCTAGCCCCAAGGTCCCTGAAGCAGTCGACTGTCCCAAATATCGGAGCAAAACATAGTATGAAGGATTGTGGTAGAGCTTCGTGCCAAGATTAATTCTGTATACTAATCATTCCCTACGGTTGACTTACAGTCTTCGAACTACAAAATTCAATTTTCCGTACAACCCCAAACTTATAATTCTCTGCCGTCTTCGGACAATCGTAGGAATAAAAGAAGGGTAAAAAATAGCATAGGGGTGAAACGGGAAGGGCTTAAAACGATAGGGGTGACATAGAGATGGTGGTTGGAAGGAAGCCAAACGAACACCTAACTTACTCCACTATAGATCTAACACTACCTTTATCTGGAATCAGCCAGGCCTTGGGTGTGAGACCACATCCAACATTTATTACTACTTCTTTTCAGTTAGGTATGAATGATAGCCTTGTGAGAAAAATCCTAAAGACTTGGAAATTCATGGGGAAAAAAACATATTCTATATTCTTCGACATATAATTCGATCTAACTATGATATATGTCTACAATATATTAGATCTTTCCAGTGATCCCTCAGTATGAAATAATTATTATAAATGGCATAGAAATAGTGATTTAATTTAGAACTTTTAATCGTTGATTAGTCAATGGAATGCACATATATTAAAAATATAATCATCTATACTATTATATAAAAGGACAAGCCATTTTTTGTTTGTGATCACTAACCATGAAAACTAATGCACCAATCTGTACCAAATTTTAACTACATCATCTTTATAGTTCAAGGAAGTTTTAGCAATAATAATTATTTACATATTTTTTATTTTATTGTTGAAAAAGGCGATAAATATGTGGTGCACAGTGAAATTGACCGATAGGTGGCGATTTCCATTCAAGATAGGTTACAAATATACGGTGTTATATAGAAGTAGAAATTGATGAAAAAATTTGCTTATTTCTATTATATTGCTATCAAAAGAGCTATAAATATATGGTGTGACGTGTGGGTCCCAGTGAAGTTTAAAAATCTAACGATATGTAGCCAGCACCATTCTGAAACAGTTTTAACCAAATTTTAACTACATTATCTTCATAGTTCTAGGAAGGTTTACAATAGTAAAATTTACTATAATATTCATTTAAATGCACAGTGTTAAGTGGCCTACGAGATTTGTCACACTGTAATAAACTTACAAGGTTAGAAAGTCCAACCAAATGAAATCGATAAAATTATTAAATTATTTCTGATGAATAAAAATTGTTACCAAAGTGTCCACTTTGTCCATTATCCGCAAGAGTTTCTCAATAGCCTCTGTCCGACCGGATTACCAACATGAGTTGTTTTTTAATTTTAATAAATGTATATTAAAATTAAAAATTGGATGTCCAATTATGTTTTTATGTGATCTTCAAACACCTAATCAGTGGAATTTTAAACAGGTTAAAAATTACTGCTATGCGTGAAAATACCATTGAAGAAATAGTGCTCAATAGCATACTTCAAAACTATATTTTTATCGATAAAAAAATAAAACTTCAATTATTAGTTAAAATTACACAAGTTCTTGACTTAAAAGAGCGGGCGAAGCCGCGATGGGGGATGCTAGTTTATAATAAATATAAATATAGCTGCACTTCTACATCTAAAAACACTAATAAACCAGATCAAATAGTTCTCACCACCTGTTACAGACAAAGAGAATATTCTTTCAAATCTGATACTTCTAAAATTATACACCATAAAAGAAATTAATTTTAAACGGAATGATAACCATATAAAATACAAAAACCGCGCAACAAACAGAAAATCAAACGTCCTAAATCTCAACACAGGCTGTTTCAATTTAATACACTCAGATTAACTGTATTAATTAATATATATAATACATAATACTAAGAACCATTTACCCATTTAAATAATTACACATCAAACGAAAATTGGGTCTTCCTTTAATCACCTGGGAATAACATAGGTATGGGAAAAGCCACGCAACCTTCTACTGTACATAAACCCTCACCTATTTCCCGTTTCGCAGTTCTATCCTTGATGTTTGTTAATTACAGTTATAGTTTATCAGTTTAGTCTCTACACATCTATGTGGTTTATATAGGAATATCATCAGTAACTTTGTAAGTAGATATTTTGTTTATATTTAAATCCTTCCTAACGCATATATTTTGTATATTTATATTGTTGTTAACTTATTCTTTAAATTACCTGTAAATTTATAATTGTATTGTAACCGTTTTGAGCATGGCTATGAGAACAATATATTCTCGAAAAATCACCCTAAATTAGTTGTTACTTTATAGACTCAACCTCCAGAAACCTATTAAATATATCTTCTTCTTTATTGGCGCGACAGACGCATGAAGCTGTCCTTGGCCTGCTCCACAGTCTTCCTCCAGTCGTCCCGATTAGCTGTTCGCCTTAAATATATTTTAGATAATATTAAGTCCTCGGAGACGCCATCGAACCATCTTCTCTTCGGTCTTCCACGAGGTCTCACTCCATCCGGTCTATCCCAGAACAATTTTCTGCATGTTCTGTTCGCACCCATCCGTTATACATGCCCCATTCATTTTATCCGTTGAACTCTTGTGAATATCGTCAATGGCAAGTCACCATACAAATCGTACAACTCCCGGTTCTTCCTTCGCCGCCACATACCGTTATCCTTTATCGGACCAAATATACGCCTCAGTACTTTCCTTTCGAAACAGTCCAGGTTCGTGGCTACCGACTTATTAATATAGTCCATGTTTCGCATGCATACGAGGCTACCGGTCGCACTAGAGTCTTGTACAGACTTATCTTGGTTGCGCGGCTGGTGAGTCTACTCTTGATAATGCTTTGTATTGAGAAGAAGGCTCTATTGGCTGATATTATCCGTCTTTTATTTTCCTCATTTTTATTTAGGTGTTCGTTTATCCAGGGGCCTAAATATTGGAAACTTGTGACGGTTTCGAGGGTATAGACTTCCATATAATAAAAACGCTGTGGACGAGCAAGTTTTTTCTTTCTCAATACCATTATCTTGGATTTATCCTCGTTTATATGCAGTCCCATTCTTTTAGCTTCTCTGTACATTTTGTGCAAAGCTTCCTTTAAGCATCGCATAGAGCGAGCTGCAATTACTAGGTCATCCGCATACGCCAATATTTGAATGGGGCTGTTGAATATTGTGCCTCTGGTGTCGAACCCCGCTCTTTTTACAGTTGCATGTAAAACTATATTGAAAAAGAGAGGTGCTAACGAGTCTCCTTGTCTGAGTCCTACATCTACGGGAAAAAGCTCGCTCCGTGTCTGGTTCACTTTAATCCTGGCAAATGTGCTCTTCATGGTGCACATAGTGAGCCTAATGAGCTTATTTAGTATTTTCATATCTTTCATTGCTTTATAAAGCTCAACACGGTTGACGGAATCGTATGCTGTTTTAAAGTCTACAAACAACAGCCGCATAGTTTGATTATACTCTTTCATTTTCTCGCACATCTGCTTCAGTGAGAAAATTTGATCGACAGTCGATCGGTTGGGTCTGAAACCTCCGTGGTATTCACCCAAATTAGATTCAACATGTGCGATGAGCCTGTTATATAGGGCTATTGAGAAAACTTTATATACTGTGTTTTGTAGACTTATCCCCCGATGATTTTTGCACTTATCTCCTTCCCTCTTATATATTGGGACTATGTTTGACTCATCCCACTCAGCATTAAAGAGGAAACTCAGCCGCTATTCCGTCTGGACCGGGAGCTTTGTGCTTTTCAGTTTTAGTAAAACTATTTCAATATCCAGCTCTCTATTTCCCAAATGCTTCTGGGGTCTCTGGAGTAACCTGAAAAAATTTATTCTGTATCAAAAGCCAAAATGTAAGCATGTTGAGGATTAAAGTTGTTTTTAAACGGCAACTTTATCCAGAGATATTGTTTTCTCAACTGGTCTTTTTATTAGTTATGAAACAAACAAAAACAAATGTACCAAATAAAAAGTACTGCTTACAGAAAAAATTAATTTTTCGGCAATTTTTTTGATCTTTTCCCCCATTTTTAAATTGCTTTGCTGGCTATTTAATTTTCAGTCCAAACAGCACTTCAGAACTGAATATATCAATAGGTTTTATGGGGTTTTTTTTTTCGTAAAACTACGACTTCGTATCCTACAGTATCTTTTAATAATATTCTACTTATTGTTTAACAGAGCCGCGATTTCATCTGTATAGATTTCTTACTTGTAACCCACATACAAGACTCTAACATTAAGAAACAGATCGCCCTTTTCGATTACTTCAACATTTACATTGTACCTTGCCTGATAGGCATGAGGGAGAGTAGGATTCAATACAAAAATAAATAAATTCATTAGAGGAGGTCTCTCATCCAGATTCTTTTCAGTCCCTTGGGGGTATTTCATGGTATATCAGTTGTGACTTGTATGAGAATATTATTATCTGAATAATAATAATAATAGAGAAAAAGGTGTAAAAACAAGCTTTGGTGTAAATATGGGCATCCATCCCTAGTGGCTATGGGATATACTGAATACTGGAGGAGAGGACTTTCAATGGAGTCATATAAGATAGCAGTGAGCTGTTGGAACCATTCTTTTATCTAATGTGGATGCACCTTGAGTTATTGTTCAAATTGGTTATCATTCTGGACTGCAAACTTTTGAGAGGCCTGTGAAATTGTTTTCTTTTCATGTTCTTGTGTTTAATTAAAAATAATTTCAAAAGGTATCTAGAAAGCGGAGATCTTAAGTCACTTTTTGAAGAAGACCTTTTGTCCCGCAAGCTTTTAGGTAACAAGTGATAGTAGCCATCCTTCTTAGGTGGGATAGGTGTAAATATGGGCACCCTTTATTGGTGTTAATATGGGCCCCCATTTCCCTGGGAGCCTCAGGTGAGATTTCTCCATTCCACATATCTCCTGTTCCCAACATTAAGAGAACCACATATGAGAGAAGATCCAGCCTCATCACCGGATCGTCATGTAAGGGTTAGTTGACCAAGTCGCTTGACAAAAGTGCTTTCAAGAAGACGTCCTTGAGTTTTCCCGGGGTAAGAGACCGGCCAGAGGGCAGGGGTAGGAAGAAGAAAAGCCTTCTAAAAAAGAAAATTCGACCCACGCAACGATAGGATTCATCAGACTACGACTCTCCCCTTTTAGACAGCGATGATGATACCAATCTCGATGTCAACAGTGGGGATAAACCAGACTCAAAGGATGCTACTTGCATCTTTTGTTTGAACGTACTTTAAACCAAAAACAAAAGAAGTTGTCCATATTTACACATTTTCCTCTGATAAGAATAATGCGATGCTGAATGTGAAAGAAGCTGCCTAGGTTGAATCTCTAGCGATTTTTTTATGTTGCAATTTCCATTTCGTAGTCGGAACATGATCGCTTTTAGTACTCTATTTCAACATTAGTCTTTTCACGTAGCTTTATTTACCGTTCCAAGGTTCCTTTGAGTATAGGGCAACGCTTTGCATTCATTGGTTTTCAGTCGATAGCTTACTCAATCGTAAAGTTTAAGACTTCCATTATGGGTTTTTATTTAATTTTTAAATTAGCCGGTCTATGTTCAAATTTTTAATTCAAATATTGAACTTTTATTGGGGATCTAATACATTTATTTAAGGTAAAACGAATTCACAGGTTCAATCAGCGTTAAAATACTTCTCGAAACTCTTTTTCAAGATAAAATCTCTCATTCAATAGTCGAATATGCGCCAAGCAATAAATAAACTATTGATTGATTATTTTTCTGTTTCAAGTAATCGGATGCCAAAATTTCCAACTAAATTTATCTTCGACATTAACTGGTCCCGAGGCTGACCTACGGTCAGAAGAACATAACGTCAAAAGCAGATGGATTAATCCCAGGATTGCTAACGACAGTCGGCTTAGTGCCATTCGCCATTTGGCTCTCTTCCAGTTTGAGTCTGTTGTTCATCTTGGGGAAGAACATCTTTTCCAATTTTTTTTTTATTTATGTTGGATTAGTTGTCTATGTAATTTGTTTTAGTATCGCATACAAAGGAACATGTTTCATCTTAACTGTTTTTTGGACAGCAATTTTTTCTTTAGTAAATTATTGAAGTGCATTTCATAATTATAAAACATTTTTGTTACTTTATTAATCAATATTTACAACTGAATATGGTAAGTAAATGTGTGGAAAAAGGAATACAATAACTTGATAAGAATCTACCCATTAGTCCATATACCATATTTTTTTTTTTTTACTGAACAACCTTTTTAATTGTTCAGTTGGCTGGTAATATGAACATAGATGAAGAAACAATGTGAAAATAATCACAGATATATAGAAGCCTGAAGAATGGACATTGTTCCATGTAGCAACGTATATTGAAATATAATTGGATTTTTCCCAAAAAAGACTTAAATTAAAAATTATTATAAAAGTATTGTAACAATGTGGCCGACCTAGCATTTGTGAAATGAGTTAATGCTGATTAAGACTTTGGTTGCTTCGGTTTACCTATAAAAAAATATTTATATATTTTAATAATTAATTCATTTATTAATACTATCGACTATTTTTTAAATCATTAAATTAGGTAGTTAGTCATTAAATAATAATTATTTTTTTAAGATTTTAAAATACTTTCATTTTAGTCTTTACAACAAAATAGTTGCACGCTGTTAAATAATTGGAAACCTCTAGTACCATATGATATTTATTGAGTACTCACGGACTGTGTAGTTGGTCTTGTTGAGCGCCGGGCATACCCTCCAGAAGCCGATCCTGAAGGTTACGGTGGTCGGTGGCTGGTTGTTGGGTAGGGCCACGGGTTCCCTCGTGTAGAGCCACACGTTGGAGACGAAACCCGTGACGAGGGCGGTCAAAGAGACCAAACCGACCGCCACCGCCAACCCGCTACTGCACGAGCGCACGCACATCTCGCACCCCGCCTGGAACAGATGAGAAAAGAACAGTGTTAATTTGAGTGCAATCCAAAAAGAAGTATATAAATGTTTTCTAAAATCTGCAACAAAAAAAATTAGATAAAGATATAAGTCGAAATTTGATTTGAAACTATGATTATTTTTTTTTAACTCATTAACTATATCTATATTTTTATCAGATCTAACAAACGAAAAACGGCTTGTCCTTTTATATAACAGTATAGATTCAAAAATATTTGATTAATAGCTTTCATTCTTTTCTTCCTACCAACTGTTAAACTGCTCAGTTGAACTAGTTCTATCCAACTCCTGAGATATTAAGAATTGACATGAATGTTAGTAAATTCCATTAATCAACATCAAACTTGGGCCTAAGTTGGCTAACGTGTATTAATTGTTCCGTTGGTAATGGACACTGAGTCTGTCTTGGTTTTAGTTGAGGGAAGGGACTGATTTATTGTCGCTATTTTAAGTTATAATCCATCAGCTCAATCATCCACTACGGAGAATATATTATTTACAGCTTCCAGCTACCCAAAAAGTTCTAAGTATTGGCGTAACTAAGTATTGATAACCCTTCTAAATATCGAAATAGATTTTTTCTTTTCGTTCTTATCATTTAATTGCTGAAAAGCACACATTTTGCCATTCTCTCTCTCTCTCTCTCTCTCTCTCTCTCTCTCTCTCTCTCTCTCTCTCTCTCTCTCTCTCTCTCTCTCTCTCTCTCTCTCTCTCTCTCTCTCTCTCTCTCTCTCTCTCTCTCTCTCTCTCTCTCTCTCTCTCTCTCTCTCTCTCTCTCTCTCTCTCTCTCTCTCTCTCTCACACAACATCTCTCTCTGTCCTTTTGAATCTTTTATTTTTTTCAGTTTTTATATTACATATTTTTTTCGTTGTGAATTCCTTCTCTCTCTTCCTCATGCATTGAAACAAACATCCAAATTCACTGAATCCTTTCATAATACTCTGCACATTCTTTTTCAAATATTTCGTAAATGCGTCTAATCAGAACATTAATAAACTTACCGAGAGGAACCTTAACGTTACAAATTTAATCTAAAATAGGTACTAATGCTATAAGAAAAAATTAAGCACGCCGTTCGGGTATAAAAAATTCAAATAAAACAGTATTAGCATAGCATGCAATTAATAATAAATACATTCGATTTTGAATATACGAATTCCGAGAAAACAATAATGATAGTAGAAAAGTCATTGAATCGATTATTATAACAACAAATATTTATAAATCAATTAATTTCAAAACTAACACAAGCAAAATAGGAGCCTGCATTATTAATTTTAAAAATCACATACAAAAATAATATTTCAACGTTTTTTTTTCATTACTTTTTGGTGAATTAACCACTTAAAGTTATTATCACCTAGGAAAAGAATCAAAGAAATCAAAAATAGAATTTAGTAACTTTTTTTATTTTATTATTATTATTTTTTTTATTTTTTTGCACACACAAACATATTCGTACATTACACGCACATACATACACAGATATACATATATACATTTTGTTCTTGTTTATTTTATTTTATGATAACTATTTGTCCTAATTATTTACTTCTTATATATTTTGTCATAGATCTTTATTGATTTTAAGGATTGAAATAGAAATGGTAGAGAGTTCGCTTCTTCGTTCAGCATCTCTTCCATATCCCAACTGTGCCTATATGGCTGGTGACCTATACACACCGCTAGGACATGCTTCACCGATACGTTGTTTTCGCAGTAACGGGATGATGGAGTGCTAAATCTGTCTATGCGATGTCCATGGGTCAGTCGTGTATGGCCTATTTTGAGGTTAGCAACTATCACCTACTCCCACCGTGTTAGATGTGCATATCAATTTTACATGATGTTGCTCTGTTCTTAATTTGTTATCTCTGCCAAATATCCTACCATTCATCCCAACCTTTGGAGTTAATCCAAGCTAAAAATCTTTTTCCTGCTATTGCTCCTCGTCTTATTGCAAATATGGTCAATTTATCAGTATTTTTATTTCCAGGGATTCCCTTGTGGCTATGCAGCCATAAAAACATGACCTTACAACCTTTGCTGCTTAACATTTTTAAATGGAGCCTTATCTCGATTATCAGTGAGAGCTCAGAAAAGGGTTTGCAATGTTTTTCCCTTACTTACCTGAGAGTAGGTACAAACTTTAAAGTGGCAATATACTCGTATTAGTAAAAAAGAAATTGAAATATCCATATCAACATTTGAACCTTGTGTTATACATTCCTAATCAGGTAAGCTAGGTAATATGAAAAAGAATTGTATATTTTAATCTAGTATTTCAAATAATATGAATAGCAATATAACAATAACTTTTTCATAGATTTGTATTTATAAAATAATTCTTGGTTGATAAATATTTTTTTTAAATATTTCCACGCTAGAGAAGTGGAGACACTGGGCAAAAATAAAAAAAAAAAAAAGTTTCTATACACTAGGCAAAAAACTTACAAAAGTTTTACACTTATGCTCCTCTTGTTTAATATAGCCTATTGAATGTGGGCCTCAAGTTTTTTGTTTCCAATATTTTTTTTTCGCTTTTCGCTACAAATTTTGACGGCCATCTAAGCCAAAAATATTAAATTGACTTTCGTCCGAGAAAATATCAGATTCCCAGAACGATGGAGGCTTTTGTACATTCTCTTTAACAAATTCCAAATAGCGCTAACGATTTAATTTGCTAATGAATGGTTTCTTCCTGGCGATTCTACAAACCAAATAAACTACTTTTCCGTTACTTATACACCATAGACGCGAAACAAGTTTAAACAGATTTCGGAGCGCTAGTGCACGGTTTGTCAGGGACAGTTTTTAAAATATTTCGCTTGAGCAATTTATTTATGTTTGGTGGACACCCGTTTCGTGGCCTGCTGGCTGCACATCCTAATTCTTTATATTTTTTAATAATTCACCCTCGTTTTTACCAACAGTACTCCCAATTTCCCTAAAAGGATTGCCTTTATTTTGTAAAAAAACAAGTAATTCGTGAATGGCTTTTGGCACTTCCATCATGAATGCTAATCACAGGCTACAAGAATTTCTAATCATAAGACTTTGTTTCTGACCTTTGTCCTTAAAGTCCATAGCGAGTATAATCAGTTGTTATTGTTGAAATGTTTTGTTTCCTTTCATTACTATATAGTTTTATTATATACAATTTTGCATTTTAATATTTATAAATATTGTCGATTCCAGGACCTGATACTGTAAGCAAGAACCAGTAAACTTTCCCCGAATTTTAATAAATATTTATATCAGGAGATATAGTTGCTCAATTTTTTATTTCACATAAAAAAAGGTTGTTGAGTTAACTACTAGCAATGGTTGTGCAAGGAGGAGACTTAAAAAAACCCTCAACTGTCAGGTTTTTCCCGAAAAGCGTACTTATTTATAGAGACTGGGTGTGCCACATGAGGAACTCAATGCTCGATCGTTGGCTTATCTAAGAGCATAAATAATTATCTGCCTCAGCCAGACTCGAACCTGAGACCACTTGTTAGAAGTCCCGTGGCCTACACACTGAGTTACACTACCTCCATTATCTGCTAGTGAAAGGGTTTATTCACCCCAATCATTGTCAATGACAAACAGATTTGTTCCTCTGAACAAATCCCTCAAATCTAAAATCTTTTATGAAATCCTCAATGCTCCTGATTATTTTACTAATTAATTTATTCATAATGGCCATATAAATCACAAAGATATATTGTGTATTTATCCAAAAAATAAGATAACTTTCTTTATTAAAAATCTCATAATTATTTTTTAAAAAACACTGTAGTTTTTAGTATCTTCTTTTCGTACTTTCGTTTTCCCGAAGCGTTAATTTTAGGACACAAATATAGGCGAATGATAGCGGCGGATTTGATTGTGAATTATTTTATTTTTTATAGCTTATCTATGTTATTTCTACCCTCCTTCCTAAAAGCTAAAAGGGTACCGTAAATTGTTGTAATAAATGGTTATGTGATCCTAGTAAATTTTAGTTTTAAAAGGTTAGTTAGAAACTTAATTTAGCATTTTCATTTTATTATTCAGGATAAATCGTTTCTTCCTTTATCGTCAGTTCTAATTAATGTATGAAGATCCTTGTGTATTGAACTGGTTTCCTGGGACAATGGTCAACAATTCCACTAGGGCCAATTAATTTCATCTATCTAGTCTATTTCCAATGGCTCGGGACATATGGTCATAAGATCTAGACAAACATTTAACATTATTATTTTTTATATCTACAATTTCCTTCCTCAATCATATTTAGCATGTACATTTTTTATTAACCCAAAATTAATCGTCTATTTTGATTTAATGGTAATTCTAGTACAGTGATCCCGGTTTTAAAGTATTTCTTTGGTATCATTAATATTAATACTTTTGTGTTTCTTTTAAATCATGCAACGTTCGTCTCCTAATAATTATCATATTTTTTGGAAACATTAAAAATATATAATTTATTAATTTATTTCTGACCAATATATTTTCTATGTTAAAATAAATAAAATCTTTTACTAAACAATCTATAACTCTAACCTAAAAAGTGTTCAGATAATTTATTGAAATTTTCGATTAGGTACTTAGTTCTGTTTGCATTTGTCCATCGGCTTGCCTTTTGCGTGTTCTGTTGTTCTTACTATGAAGTAATTTGTATGGGGAAATCCAGCGTTTTCATTGCTCTTTGGTTATCATGGGCTACGTGTAGGAAATTGATTATATTATTATTAAAACTGAGTATGGATGAAAAAAATGGTTTTGGTGATATCGATCCTCGACAAACCTCAGAAAAGAAGTTTGGTGAGCTTTTAAGGAATAGTTTTAAGCACAAGTCACTGTCAAGTCAAATTACTCTAAAAGCATGTCTATTTTTATTTTTGAATAAAGTTGTAAATCTCTATGAAGAAATTTAAGGAGAGGAAAAACGTCTTAAAATAATTCTATTAGACTAAAGGATAGGAAAATGAAAATTTTAAACTAAATATTTTTCACTTTACTAAAAAGTTTTAAAAACTACATTTAAGTTTTAAGCCAACTTTCCATTACAGTTTGTGTTATCTTTTACCACAAACAGGAGGGACTTATAAAATAATTGCTGGGGAATCCCTTAAGCTACTCTAACTTGAATATGCAAAGCTCATATTTTAAACTGCCTTTTTGCCTAAGTTAGAAATTATTCACTAACTAGACGAAGACAGTTTAATGCTGATATCGCTATGAAATTACAGTACAGTCAGATATTTAAATAATATAATACTATTCATATTTTGCAAATTAGAATTTTCAGTTTTAAAGAATCGAATTTTGCTCAATTCGTTTATTATCGCTGATATTTTAGCGGCTAGTGTTCTTCAATGATTATTATCTTTGTCAATATGTGATGTTTTCTAAAAGAAAACATAAAAGGGGTTTTTAATTCCGTGTTGGATATGAAACTTATGTGTCAGAAACTTTACACTGCACACTGAAATCGCATGGCTGAGAATCTTTGAAAAGCAGGATTAAATTGCGATAAATCTCGACCCACTACACTTAATCTTCCTATCAGAGCTCAAAACTCTTATCACTCCACTCATGTCACTCCTTACAGATGTTACTCGTATCTTCTAATGACATAATAATTATAATAAAGAGAAAAAAAATTTTCTTATATAAAATATATACTAATATATTTTCATCAAATTATAACATTGATAACATGAAACTTCTGACTGCTTGTAATATCACGGAGGGTTGATTTTTTTTAATTAATTGAATCAATTTTTAAATAAAATTGAATAAAACAAAGCCGTACAGTTGACCTCAAAAAGGCGAATATTAGACCATAATAAAAAAATCCTCTTCTAGGCGGGAAATGAAACTTTTCTAAGCGGGAAGGATGGATTCTATGGGGCTTGAAAAAAGCAATAAATATTCAAGCCCGTTTCCGACAATAAAAGTCCGACTATAACACTAAATTAACAAGGTTATTCGTAGGGCTTGAGAAGGGTCTTGAGGTATGCCCCCAGGTGTGTAGGCCAGATTCTGGGGTTTCCGCAACACGCTAGGATTCCAATCAATATTTAATAGCGTTACAGTAAAGGGATGGTTAGTTGTAGTTTGGAATTCAGGCAATGATATTTAAATAAATGTACAGTTATGTAGGCGAAATAAAAAAAGATAAAATGGAAATTTAAACTAACCTAATCTAAAGCTATTTTTGAAGTAAATAGACCAAAAAGTGCGGCATTTTTGGTCTATTTACATTCCTTTGAAGATTCAAAAAAAAAAAAAAAAAAATCAAAAATTTTTTAGGGAAACCACGTTTTTTGTGATAAAAGCTATGTTATCTCCACTTGGCTTAAATATTTTTTAAAATTTTCGGATGTAGCATTAAATTTCCTATAAAAAGTATATATATATATTTATGCGTGAAATAATTATTTTAAAAACAAAAAAGTCCCTCCAATCGGATTTACGATCTAGGCTTCGCACGATCAGCGGTCAAGCGCCTAGTTAACTAGGCACACTGGGGTCTTAAATAGGGGATCGCGCTCAAAACTCCAAAAGTCAGTTTTTTCGTTTTATAAATTTATTTTAAATAATCAACTTATTTTTAATTTCATCCTTATGATTTTATTTATTAGTAGTTGACATTAGACACCTTAATTTGAACACTCTGGAAATATAAAAGTTTTTATGAAAAAAATTGTTTACGTAGTGAAGTGCGTTGCACCTATCTGAAAAACCCTGATATGAAACGGATTAAAGTTTTGAAAGTAAGCAAACCGGAGGACGTATTGTTTACTAGTTGATTTGCTATATAATTTATTTTATTTTAGTCACGAACAAAAATCAAAATATCAATCATTCAAAAATACGGTTTAGAGAGGAGTTACTAAGGAGAGGGTCCCGGTGTGATACCTCACCTGTGATAATAGATACAGATAGACAATGTAAGTAATAGTCAGCAGGTTAAAACTGCTCTAACCATATCTATTCTTCCACTGACAGACCTCCTTCATATATTAGTTTGGAGGAACTCAACTAGCCAGACAACTTGACAAGTTGTTCAATTATATATACACACGACATATACAAAGTCTCGAACTGATACCTGAGCTAATACTACCAGACCCGTCCCTCCACTTATGAAGAGACAAGCCAGGCACAGAGAGATCCCAGCTCTTCTCTCTCAGCTGCGTCACTGGTGTAAAAAACCCAGTGGAGGCTAAGTGAGAGCGCTATAACATTCACTCAGGGCATGAGTTGAGAAGCTGGCCATTGCCAGAACTCCAATATACGTAATTTTACAAAAGATCTCGGGATAAATAAACATAATTTATATTTATGAAATGAATGAAAAAAAAAAAAAAAATAAAAAGATACCCATAGGATGTCAATAACTGATATTACATAATTTATTGTCACTATCTTGTAAAATACATTCCAGGAATAATGTTTGATGTGAACTTTCTTGCTTAGTTTAAAGTGTAGTAATTAACGGAAAATCACTGCTAATTTCGACTTTATTGAACTTTCTTTCGTTAATTTTAGTATGAATAGTTCCTTAAGGGTGTCAATAACTGTCTGGCTTATCTTAATTGCCATGACAAGCGTGGTGTTTAAGCGAATAAAAATTAGTAGTTTTATTTACCCTTTAAACTTTAGAGTGATTAGCATCACACTTGTGATAAGGGAATTTTGATGGATTGTTAAATTATTTTAACTTGAAGCCGTATTTTTTAAGGTGCCATAATCCGTGTCACTTCTTTCGGAAGGATTCAATAACTTTGAAAAAACAAGAGGTTATATGGTCTCAAATGCTTCTTTCATCGCATTCATGCCACAAGAAGCATTCTCTACAACAGAGAAGTTATAAGTTGAAAGTAGAAACCATTCCGGTATTTCAGAGCATATTCATGTGACAAGTGACAAAGTTTTACCTTTATATATTTATTTTTTTCATTTTTAAGAGAAATCTCATTCATAGAAATGTAAATCTGCGCTAACTTGAAATATTTCTTTAAAAAAAAGACACGCTAAGTAAAAATTCAAATTTTAGACATTTCACATTTCCGCCCTAGTTCTGATTTAAAAAAATAAATCACAAATTAAAATATATCATAGTATAATTTTAATCGATCTCGAATGAAAATAAAGTGGAGAATGAAACTTTTGTTGGAATTACCTAATATAGATAGAGGCTGAAAGATAACCCTTTAGCATACGATTTATGAAATATTTCAATTTTCATGATTGATCACTATTTAATAAGCTTCTCACTTTCACACATAGTCTATGAGAAATTTATTTTCCTCGAAACATTTAGAAATTTGTTGTCTTTTCTTAAATTTAAACTTTATCTAAAGGAGAAACAATGGTTTAGTTATAGACTTAAATGTATCGTGTGTTCATAAAAATATAAATTTAGGTTAATGAAAAAAAATTAATCAATACAACTGATATTTGCTCTTACTGCGTATGAGATCGATAGAGAGGATGAGGGAGGGAGAGAGAAAGAAAGTGATAAAGGTGGGGGGAGGCAGAAACAAGAGAGAGGGTGTGTACAATGCAACTACGTCTCATCAGTTTGTTCAGCATTTTTTATGATCTCATAGTGCACTGCTTCAACACTTCCTAACTTTAAATTTTTATGTATCGATCACTTGATAATATTATTTAACCATCTAGATGTCAAAGGACTCAGACTGTAAAAAGTGGAACTGGCAGGCTTTGCTAGGAATCATACATCAATTGGATCATCAAATCACATTCCGTCAATTTTTTTAAAGATAGCTCCGATGAGTTGGAAGCTAGTTCCATGCTGAGGTATTAGTTCTTGAGTTGTCTAACGCGTTCAACATTTCAGTAAATGACCTACACTCCCTTAAAATTGATGGCCCTATTGAGAAATCACTTTCCGTTAATATTGAAGCTTAATGAGACAAGCTCACTAAAATTTGCTCCTCGGAGCCCGTGAGGGGTTCTTGTATATAACTAGAAATATTATAGAAAAATATCTGCCAGATTTGCTATGGATAGGTTAAAACATAATTAAAACTATAGAATCCTAGTTTATAAGACTGTTAAAGCTATTTTTGTACTTTAATTATATTCTGACCCTTACCAATGATTTTCTCGATATTTCTAGGCCTAGCAGTCACCGTTTGTCAAATTTTCAATGTACAAAAAACTATTTCCATTTATCCACAAACAGAAGCGCCCTCATAAAAGTATTCACGGTCATTTTCTATTTATAATATTTTAATGTTATCGAATGAAATGTCTTGCCCTGAATAATATAGGACAAATCGCCAATTAAATAAATATTTTAAAATCGTACCATATAAATATATGATTTAAAAAATAATGTCTCACTAAATTATGCCTTCAGGATAAAAACCCGTTAAGTCCATTTTTTTCGATTTTTTTTTTTTTTTTAATGTAAGTTTAAAAGCTTTTTTACCTAAGGCTCAAAAGTAATAGACCCAAAGCTACTGGATACCTATAAAAATTTAATCTTAATCGGCTTTTATCGCATAGTTTGTGTACAAACTGTTAATGTACACACTCGCAGTTTTCAGTGAATTTTATTATGAGAGTTCTTTATATTTGTCAGTTGAGATACACATGAAGGTATAGAAAAATCAATACAATTCGTATTGATGAATTAACTGGCACTTTTATTGGAATTATTTTTATTTGAAAACTAGTTTCAAATGTTTTTTCATCAGTTCTTAAAAACGTACACAAATTTCAAAACATCAGCACATAGATTATATGTATGATATGTAACATATTCCATATATATAATCTATAATAAATAAAAGGGTTATAAAAACTCCATAAAGAGCAAGAATTACCCAATAATTAATTTCTGTGAACTTTCAAACAAAACCCGTTATGTCCAACACAAAATAAAAATGTTCTGCTAATGCAAACACGCATTGCAATTGAAAATTCACAAGTTTAAAACCACTACAATTTTGAAAATAAAATGTTTTTATCTGCCCAAAAGTTAGTATTTTGTAATTTTTTGTCCTCCTATAAAATTTTGAAAAATGGACATAACGCTGAACCTTTATCTTCCTATTTTTGTAAAACCGTTAAAGAGTGTTCAAGTCATTCCGTGTATCCGTAATTCCGACGTCATTTGTGCATAGATTTTTCAATATAAAATTAATAATAATAAAAATGTATACTATGTATAATAATCACTCTCTCTTTCTCTCGCTCTCTCTCTCTATATATATATATATATATATATATATATATATATATATATATATATATAGAGCGAGAGAGAGAGAGAGAGAGAGAGAAGAGAGAGAGAGAGAGAGTTTTTATAACTTTATATATATATATATATATATATATATATAACTATGAAATAATTCTTGATTATTAAATATTTTTTTAAATATATTTTTTATTTTTGAAGAGAAAAGATTTGACCCCGGTTGGGATTCGAACCCAAGTCCCCACCTCTCTAACGTGGTGCCTTATCCACTAGGCCACCGAGCTCGTATCCGAACCAGAGAAATCTTCTCTCTTCACTGATCCATACCCCCGGGCACTCGCAATTGCGATGTACAATTCGGGGATGAATGTTCAATTTGAACATTACTTTAAACGGATCTATTGACGAGCTGTCATATATATATATATATATATATATATATATATATATATATTAACTATGAAATAATTCTTGATTATTAAATATTTTTTTAAATATATTTTTTATTTTTGAAGAGAAAAGATTTGACCCCGGTTGGGATTCGAACTTAAGTCCCCACCTCTCTAGCGTGGTGCCTTATCCACTAGGCCACCGAGCTCGTATCCGAACCAGGGAAATCTTCTCTCTTCACTGATCCATACCCCCGGGCACTCGCAATTGCGATGTACAATTCGGGGATGAATGTAAAAAATAAAAATATATTTAAATAAAAAAAAAAAATATATTTAAAAAAATATTTAATAATCAAGAATTATTTCATAGTTTAATATATATATATATATATATATGACAGCTCGTCAATAGATCCGTTTAAAGTAATGTTCAAATTGAACATTCATCCCCGAATTGTACATCGCAATTGCGAGTGCCCGGGGGTATGGATCAGTAAAGAGAGAAGATTTCCCTGGTTCGGATACGATTTCGGTGGCCTAGTGGATAAGGCACCACGCTAGAGAGAGGTGGGGACTTGGGTTCGAACCCAACATCTTTTCTCTTCAAAAAAAAAAAAAAAAAAATATATATATATATATATATATTATATATATATATATATATATATATATATATATATATATATATATATATATATATATATATATATATATTTAATTAAATTAAAGCAATATGTACTTTAATTTTTATCTTTTTCATGAGAATGTTATGTAACAAGGTGTTTGAATAGTTCATTCTAGACCCGCGGATAGTAACATGATAAACATGCCAAAAGCGGTTTACTGATTGGACTATTGATTAAGCCTAATAATAACATCCTAGCACTAGCAGGTTGCCTAGATAGCTGCATAGATATTATTGTTCATCTGTCAATAAGCAATTATCCTATAAACACTTCAGTGTTGAGATAAACTCGCTTGATCCAGTGGTTCTATAGACAAACTAGTTATGAGCAATTGGCAAACATTTACTACTAAACACCAACCACTAGGTCGAAATAGAGGCCATATTATAGGGTTCCAAGAACTAAAAATAATTTAGACCTAGATTCATAATTTCTAGTTAAAAATCATTACATTCTTAAAAATTAAAAATTAAAACGGAATCCTGTTATAATCTTCAAAATGATTCAGAGAATCAATGACGTTATTGATACATAGCAACATTAAATTTCCAAGTACTGAAAACATAGTGTAATTCAATTGAGTTAAATTCAAAATTGTAAAATTACGTAGACAGTTTTGCTAACGAACATTTTCAAAGAGAGGTATAATGTGATTATTTTTTTATTACAATTTTTTTCCAGGGAATTCTATTAGGTTGATAACGAAATTCTCTGTCATAGTTCCCATCCAGTTTGTTCCATATCTAAATTCTCCTCGCTCTTTTAAAACAGTTGTATTCTAGAGATCTATTGTAAAAATTTAACAATCGATATTATGCTTTTAATTCATAAAAATATCTTTAAACCCGTTTGGAACTGAAGACTATAACTGCAGAGGAAAGCAAAATATTCAAACTTTGTAAAAAATATTAAAATATTTAATATTTAACGTTAAAAAATAACGTATTTAAAAATAATGATGTATTTCACCAGATGCAGAAAATTCCAGTCCGAAATACTGAGAAAAACCACTTTATTCCTAACCAAATATTCCACCAGCCTTGCAAAAATTTATGCAACAATTAAATTTTATTAGAAAACAGGTAACAGGTAAGTGAGGTTTCTTGTTGGAAATGAAAATTAAATAAATAAATTAAAAATACATCTATATAAAAAAAAATAAAAAAAAATATAACTGCGGAGTTCTTAGCAACCTGACCACGCCATCTACATTGCTAAACATGAGAATTCAAAGTATTTATGAATTAAGAACTCTGACTTATTAGCCAGCGGATATATATATACAGAGAGAGAGAGAGAGATATATAGATATATATATAGAGAGAGAGAGAGAGAGAGAGAGAGAGAGAGTCCTTAATGTCTCCTAGCCTTCCTCGCATAGTTATTAAAAAATACGTGTTTTTAAAGTTTTTTTTAACTTTTATTTTTTATGGAATCATAACTTTATTTTATTTTAGATTTTTATTTATTTGAATATTTATTTCCTTTCTTTATAAATAATAAAATAACAGGTACTCTATATAAATATTATTTATTGCTCATCAATGTATCAGGTTGTAAAAAAAAAAAAAAAAAAAAAAAAACCAAAAGATAAAAATAAAATAATATAAAGGAGATAAACAATGTATCATAATTCATGTTTTAATTAAAGTAAATTATTTGACGTTGAAAAAAGTTACAATATCTGAACATTTCTAATGTACAATTAGCTTTGCTGACAAGGATATGAAATGCCTTTAACCCTTCTTGGCTCCCAGTACCTTATGCGGAACAACCATTTTTTTAATCTTTCCTATAGCTATAAAACTAATAGCAGCGACATCTCTTGACACATCAATAGAAGCGTTGGATTAAACAAAGCAATGAGTATAGGTGTCTTCACTGATTCTGTTACTGTGGGCATAGTGTGAAATTTGATGAAAGTTTGTCGTTCATGTTAAAAATCTAAAAAAAAAAATAGTAACTGAATAGTTTTGAGTCGGTGTATATTTTGCAGAGGTAAGTTGATTTTACTTTTAACGTAAAAATATTTAATAATATTTAACGTATCAGCTGTAATAACTTAAATGAGTGACAGAAGAACTGAAATAAAAATATTATTTTCCTGTCAAATAATGGTTTGACTTCACATACATATTTTTACACCATCAAAAGGTATATCAAGCTTTATAGGGTTAACATATTTTTTTAAGATTACTAGATAACTTGACCTAAAACAAATCAATGAACATTTGACATCTTCTAAAAAAAATAATACCACTCCATATTTTTCCCCTTTTTAGTCAGATGCCATTATTTGTGTCCAATCAAGCCCTTGATGGCTTCCATTTCCATTCCATTCCCATTTCGATATTTCTTCAGGTTGCGGCACCCGCGCTCTGGGAATTATCTTATTAGAGACAGCAATAAATATTCATCGAGAGGACCCACAAGGAAATGAATTTTTAAGGAGGTCCCCGACTGAATCTTAATATTTTCCCAAAGTGAAAAATCCCCGGCTCAGTTTAGAAAGGACGAAATTAAATGGCAACTAGGTTTCCCACTTATATTACAATTTCTTTTGTTTCACTTCATTTCAGTTAACAAGAAATAAATTTGTGTAGAGGAGGGAATGACTTTTCCTTCCATCCTTTCCTTTATTAATGGAGTTTCCGAATTAACTTTGTCTTCTATATACTCCGTCAACGGAGTATATTTGGTCTTATTTCTACATTTAGTTTAATTTCTGTGGTTTCGCATAATTCCATAATTTATGTTTTCCATATTCTAATAATACGTTTTATGAACAACTTCATACAATGAACAAAGGACTTAACTTACAATGTTTCTTGTGTTACAGGGAAACTGGTGAAGGTTTTAATAAATTTTTCATTAACTTTAAAACTACAGACATTTAATGTATACCTATTTCTACCAAAATTTCTCGGTAAAATCATTTTTCGCCCCACCCTAGTATCCATGCCAAAATATACAGAATGTCTCAAAACCACTGGCATTTTAATCTGTTAGGTGACATTCAAGGATGCGTGGAACTGGACAATGAATGAGCCAGAGAATCAGGATATGTGAAAAGATATTGATTAATTGAAAAAATTAAGGAATCGAGGAGGATGGGTATCTTGATTGATATAATATGAGCATTTACTATAGTTCTAAGTACTTTGGACTGAATACGTTTTATATAATATTTTGCAGTCCACTATATTTGAGGTTCATGGGTCTAAAACTCTAAATAATTACTATTTTTTATACAGTGGAATCCTGATATTTCTTATTCCAATGTATTGTATATCTTGATGAAACTGAAGAAAGTGTTTTTCCCTTGGAAAAGTCTCTTTAATTGTTATATAATAATTCATTTTAGTCTCCTAGACAAAACTTTTTTTTTCCTCTCTCCAAGATCGGCAAAAAGTAATATAATTCGTACTTTTTGTTTGATTGGAATTGTGTTTTTTGGAAAATCTCGTTAATTCGTATAAAACCAATCCCCTTGGTATAAAGCGTTTTTTCCCCTCTTAGGTTAATAAAACGTCAATAAGAATTTGGTTTTTCAGGATTTTATTTTTTTACAGCTGATGTTTCCTACTCATATTGAGAATTGTTCGATTTCTTTATTATGTTCCCTAAAAAAAAAAACATTAAAATAAAAAAAGAAATTATATCAGCAATAAAAAGTGGTAAAAGCAAATTAATGTTCAGCATTCATATTAGTGTATTAAAGTCAGTGTTGTTCCGTATACAAGTACTCATATAAATAAATTGAAATGAAAAATACACAGTAAATATGTATTAAAAAAAAATAATTCAATAAAACTTTCGGTATATCGTATTTTTAATTTTTACGATTATAGTGTTATAGTAAACATCTCAATATCGCGCTTATTTTTTGTCTTTTTAAAGATATGATATACCGCTATTCTACTGTATATTAAATTAACTTTTATCGATTAAAGTAACTAATCGATTAATTACTAAATTTGATGGGCCTTTAGAGCTAAGCTTCCAACATTTCAAATGTTTAACATATTCTAATCCAAAAAAAAGTTTAGAGATCATCATCTAAATTAAATAACGGGGTTTAGTATTCCAAGTAAGAACTTTCATCTTTCAAGAAGATCAAAGCAGTTTTTCTAAACCTTTTCCGTTCTTCACTACGGTATTCAAAGCCTCGTTGGGTATTCCTTTAGTGCAGCGAATTTTATTGGAAATTAATGGAAAACCGTAAAGAAAAAGGGGTTCTCTGTTGTTGGGGAGAATTTAGTAGCGCAGTTATCTCCTTTTAAAACCCCTTTTAATTTAGTACTAGTGGATAAGCATAATTTTAAAGGTTTAATAAACCTTACTCCACTCTGTTCATAAAATTGATAATTTTCATCTATAACTATAAGATGTAAGAATATTTCATAGCAATATTTTTTCCACTTATCTCCGTAATACAGTTTATATTAACATTTTTTTACAGAGTCCAGTGATAATTCACTGCAATATAATTTTTGATTTGTAACATTTTTAATATCGCTTGCAAAAATAAGATCCTTCAATTATTGTTGTTCCGGGATCGATATATATGGTACGATTCACTCAACTTCCAGACTTTTAATTATTTTTTTTTATTTTTCCATCCTGTGCCCATTTAGGTTAGAAAAATATTCTGATCTTTTCGGTAAATAGTGTACAGAAATTAGTGTTGTGTTTGCACTGAAACATTTCGACTCATGTTACCAATATCGACTTTAAAAAATCGATTCTCGATGCTGATGCCTCGGTTTAAAAATGAAAAACTTTTACAAACACAACCTACGCAAGAGCTAAGAAAGTAAGCAAACCAATGAATGCTATACATTAGATTATTTTTACTTCAAAAAATAAATAATTAAAAAGAAAACAGCATTTACTGTATACAACATATGATAAAAATGTTAATTAACAATAATTCAGACAAAAAAAAAAAAAAAAAAAAATCTGATGGACGAGGTCTTAAAAATATGTAAACGAAGGACGGCACGCACAATAGTGGGGAAATGGAACTTAAGTACAGTTCTTGCTCAGGCACTTCTCTATGCCGACGATATAGTGCTGATAGCGGACTCTGTCCAAAATCTTCAGCAAGCTGTAGTGGAATGGGAAGCAGAGCTGGAAAGGAAAGGCATGGTTATAAATGCAAGCAAAAGTAAAGTCATGTAAATAGGACGCGAACCAGAAGATATGTAGATCACTTGCAGAGGAGAAATCCTAGAAGCAGCAGAAGACTATACGTACAGTAGAAGTAGAAACGGTAAAATACAACACGAAATATCCAATAGGATTAAAAAAGCGAACAACGTATATTACCAAAACTGTAATACTGTTGTTGGGAAACGTGAAGTTGACGAAAATGTAAAACTGCACATTTTTAATACAATTTACCTTCCCACCCTACTATACGGAAGTGAGAGCTGGGTCCTTCTCGAACAATTGAAGAGCAGAATCACCGCATCAGAAATGAAATATCTAAGGAGAGTTGCCGGCTGAACACGGAGGGAACATGTCAGGAATAGCAGAATAAGAGAGGAGCTAGGGGTGAAAGCACTAACAGAAATTATAGTGAAGAGGCAGCTACAGTGGTTCGGACATGTGTGCCGAATGGGTGAAGATCGCGGACCACGCAAGTTCTTCGAAGCCAGGCCAACTGGCAAAAGACCAAGAGGCAGGCCAAGGATGTCATGGTTTGGATAGCATGGTTCAAATAGGAGAGAAAAAAGGAAAGCGGTTGGATCCTATGAAGACATTGGCGAAGGACCGGGATAGTTGGATTTCTTGGATCGAGGCACCTCCACGCTGAGAGGCACTGAGGAAGAAGGAAAAGAAGAAGAAGAAGACAAAAAATTTTAATTCCAATTTAAGAAGCAAATATTAAAAATATCGTGGGTTTCGTTACCCATTGGTTATTATGAATATGGCACCGTACAGAAATTCCCTTCATATTCAACAATATACACTGCAGAACTGCAGGCGATTTCAGCTATTTACTCACCCGTCAATAGTACACATTCAAAAATGTTAATTTGTACTGATTCATTGTCAGCTTTCAATTCCTGGAAATAAAGCAGCGGATAAAGCTGCCAAAGAAGCTGCTAAGATGAATATCCCACCATTTCAAATATATAAACCGAATGATGTAAAGGCGTTTTTAAAGAACAGTCAGGAAAAATTAGGAATCCATGTGGATCGAAACTCCACTGACGAACAAACTAAGAAATATTTAAAAAAAGTACGAAGCAGTGGACAAGCGCGCTAAGAGGTAATAGAAGAGAAGAAGTGGTTACGACAAGGCTGAAGATAGGACATACCAACCTGACTCATGCTTATTTAATCAAAAAAGAGGTCCAACCATATTGTGAAAGATGTTAATCTCTAATTACTATTACACACATAATAGAAGATTGTACATCATTGCAACAAGCGTTAGAAACTAATAAAATATCCCGATCCACAGAACTTGGTTCAGAGGACTCGAGGAATTCAATAGACAAAATTATAAAGCTTTTAAAAGAAATTGAAATATATCAGAGAATATAATACACAAATAATGTATTTACAAGACGAAGAAAATTAAATTTCCAACAGTCAGATGCATAGGGCGTAATAACCTAGAAGTTGATCGCCCGAAGAAAACCCACAATCTACAATGTAAGTAATTCATATTGAAATTCATTGTAAATAAAAATCGTTTTTATTCGTTTTACTTATTTATGGTTCCCTATTTTATCATTAGGACTTTATTGAAAATTTGGTATGTATATGTATGCTTTTATAGCTTACTTTATATTGTGGTGCGTCTTATAGCACATGTCAATATTTTCCGTTGTATAAAAATCCGAGTTTTATTCAAGTATACTTGTTCACTACTCCTTGTTCATTAAAATTAATTTTTTTTACACTATATTAAATGACAAGGACCTTCAGGGCTGAAGTTTGTCGGTGCCGGGTGTTCTTCAGAAGGTTGTTTGAAGAACTAGCTCCCGATTCCTAGCATTCCTCGCCCAGACAAGCGAGGAGGGTGATTTCAATTACTGGATTCCTTGCTGGTATTAGCTTCATTTCATGGAAGTGAGGTTCTATTTATTGTCTTCATTATAAGACAATATAAGTGAAGAAAGAAAGAATACATTTGAAAAGAAAAAAAAATTAGTAAGAAAAATATTTCCAATTTTAGGAGTGTTTTAAAAAGTGATAATTTCTTTCAGTCGTCCTTTTGTATTTTATTTCGTTGTCTCCTCTTAAAAATCTAATAGAAAAAAAAATTCAGTTCACCATTTTTCAGAATTCTCACCTTTTCAGAATCCTATTCAAAGGAATAATTTTGAATAGGTTTGATATATGATACTTACAGCAGCCTTTTTTAATGGATAAATTCTCATACTTATTACCAAAAATTAGGATAAAAATAAAAATTCGAAATTTAAAACTGTAAACTCTGAGATGATTCTAAAGAGATTAAATATTTTATCTACATGCATAAATAGTCGCTACATGCAAAAATATATTCCATTTAATATTTATATTCTGTATATTAATGTAATGATTAGGGATCGGATTCGTATGTATTTACATATTCTTTTCTAGAAAATTTTCAGACGTTTTTCAACTAGAAGAGTTCATACTGACACTTTTCAAGCCGTTTGAGGCTACTTTTATTTCATATATTTCCACATATTTGGATGTTATTGCACATTTATACATATTTGATCGAAATAAATACATATCTCCACATATTTAATTAAAATAAATACATATTTTCACACATTTTTCATTTTGGGCATATTTTCATAATTTGGAGGTGGTTGACACGGACTATGAACCACAGACTGTAGGGCTGTGAATCACAATGGGTACAATAGATCAGTAAAATAAGGCTCTAAAAGGACGTTTTCAAGAAAAACTGCCGATCTTTTATTCTTAACGAATTTTCATGTTTTTTGGGGTGCTGAATCCGCTTCTGAACTCAGCTACCACGGCAGCGATCGGCTGATTATTCAAAATCGCAAAAGACGCCCAAAATACCGGTTAATTTCGTTTTTACCTATAACACGAAAACGAAGCTTTTTTCGAAAAAATTCTGGAAATATTAAACATTGCTGCTACCAGAACCTACGAAATGAATAAACAAATCCAAAATCGGACCAGTTATCGTTAAGTTATGGTTTCGGAAAAATTGTAGAAATTGGCCAACTTGCGGCTTAATTCCGCCAATATTTGTCCGATCCCGAATTTCTTTTTTTTTTATCTCAAAGCTGGTTAAATTTACTATTAGATACTATATATTTATATTCAATCTCGTAAAACACCCACGCTAGCAAGTTAAATGAGTGTGTTTTGACAATTATGACACGCTCAGTGGGCTGGCTTGGGTATTTCATGGGATTTGATATAATTTACATATAGATGACTAAATTGTAAATTTAATCAACTTTGAGATGAAAAAAAGAAATTTGATATCGGACAAATAGTTTTGGAGTTGTAGTGAAAAATATCCTTAAAAAATGTGATTCACAAAAGAACGGGAATTGTAGCGTTCTGGTATGTGTATTTTATAAGACCTAATTTAAATTCCTATATATGACGCCTAATAGTATATTTAACTAGTTTTTAGAAGAAAAAAGTAATTTTAGATCCGACTAATAGTTTTGGAGATATTGCCTAAAGAGTACGACAGATCATCGTCGCTTTACGTTCCAACATTTGAAATTCCTTGTGATTGCAAACAAATTCGCAGAGAGAAGTTTTCAAAATTGAAAATTTAACAAATCTTTTACTTTTACATAATGTAAAAATGTTCTTTTGTTGTATAAATCATTAAAACTTGTAAAAAAAAAATTCTTTTGTTCCTAATAATTATTATAAATTGTAAAAAAAAATGAAGCAAAAATTTTATAAGTTGTAAAAAAATGCTTTTGTTCCTAATAATTATTATAAATTGTAATAGTGTTCTTTTGTTGTATATATCATTATAACTTGAAAAAAAAATCCATTTTCATAAAAAGAACGTCCAATTTTCCGTACTTCTTTAGAACTGATGGTGGATGTTTAACATTCGAAATTAGTCTTCGAACAAAAAAAAAACTCCTTCAGAAATAATTCATGAATCCTAATAGTATTCACCCTTCTATACCATCATGCGTACCTCAATTGTTTTTTTTTGTTTACTTTTGCCAATTTTACTTTTTATTTCATTAGTATAATTTTTCCTCTCCTTTTGTTATATAATTTTTTTATTGCTGACAATATTTATTATTTATTTACCTTCATTTGTATGATATCATTAATATACGTATTTAAAACTTATCTTCACTTTATATTATACTAGCATCCCCATAGCTGCTTCGCCCGCTACCGTAAGTAAAGAACTTTTAAAATTGTTATAAATTTTTTTGGATAATTTTAACTAATAATTAATGTTTTATTTTTTTATCGATAAAAATCTTTAATTGAAGTATGCAATTGAGCATTTTTCTCTTCAACGATAGTTATTTCCTCGCGAAGCTGTAATATTTAACCTGGTTCTATTGCACAGATCAAGTGGTTGAAGCTCACATAGATAGAGACTATTAATAATCATGTGGATATTGGACTGCATTACCAGTGCTTACAACTGAAGGTTCATGAATCATATTTTTACACAGAATATAAAAAAACAAAGGATCGACATTTTGATTTGGAAGAATTTTATTAGATTCATCTAATTTTAATTTCTAACCAAATTTCTTTTTAATTTCTAACCATATTGTAAATTTTATTAAAACTAAGAAAATTATGTAGCTACAATTTGGTATAGTTGTGTTCAGTAGTTTTACCATTGTAAACTCTATTGTTGGATGGTGCTAATCACCTATCGGTATATTTTCAAACTTCACTGGAATCCACTTGTCACACCACATATTTAAATCTTTTTCAATAATTTAATTGAATATAATTAAAACTTAATCAATTTCAAGCTCTATATAACACCGTACCTTTGTAACCTCTTATGTACAACGGTGCTCGCCACCTGTCGATCAATTATCAAACTTCACTGTTACCCACATATCATCGCTTTTTTGTAAACAAATAATTTCAAATCAGTAGTTTTTTAATACGCTTTTATTAACTTCACCTCTATGTAACGAAATCTTTCAGCGTAATTTTCAGTAACTTCCAGGAATCTGATTAACTTAAAAATTTGCACACTTATCAAGAACCAATGTCAATACGATAATTGCACAACTTTGTTCTAATAATCTCACTTAGTCTAGTTAAATTACCCTAAAATAGGGTTCTGCCTTGGAAAAGGTGGAGTAGTAGGTTTTATGTTTTTATATGGTCCAGGTGGGTCCTGAGAATAAAAATTCGAAAATAAACCTAAATTTGATAAGGGGGAAATGTTTGGGAGCAAAAAAAAAACCCTAACATTTTTACTTTTTTTCAGAATTTGGAAAAAAAAACATAGAGAAATCAATCTTTCGATCGAAAAATGTTAAATTCACAAAACTAAAGTTTATTCAATTATGCGTCAAATCAAATCCCTAAAGATGAATTTGATTGAGGTGTTTAGCCGCAATCGATTGTCAAACATCGACAAATTTTGTCGAGAGTCCATAACACGGAAATATTATATAATATAAGTTGTAGATGCCCATTCCGTCTCTGAGATATGACAAAAAAACAAAAAAATGTTGGTTGATTTTGGTTAAACTGCAATATTAAAATTGGAAACAAATCACGAATAGTACGGGAAATTAGGTTCAGACCTTTAATTATTAAAATTAAAAGGTCTGGTTGCTGCAAATTGTTCACCACACTTATTTTTTTAGTCAGGTGTGATATATATATATATATATTGTTGTGGCCAAAGTATTAATATTATTTAGTTTATATTAGATATTTGCAGTTATATAGTTGTTTGTATTTATTAATTGTAGCGTTACTATATTTATACTATATGAATGTATATATATATATATATATATATATATATATATATATATATATATATATATACTATTTATTACTTTATACGTTATGCGTTTATATTTATACTTTATATGTTGTACCTTTATACGTTATAGTTATTACTTTACTTATATACGTTTACTATTTTATTACACTGTATTTTACTTTAATACAATTCTTCAATTAAACGAATGGCAACATTGAGAGAAAAGAAACCGAGCGAGAAGGTTACACACATGTTATGATTGGGGTACAGAGCTCTGTGAAGTTGTTTTTTTATATCATCACCTTGTCAGTGAACAGTCTCATAATTTCGAAGTTACTTCTGGGGTCAAAACCTTCAAAGGAAAAAAAAAAAAGATATATATATATATATATATATATATATATATATATATATATATATATATAAATATATTCATTAGAGACATACTAAGGTAAATAGATAATTACCCAGTGGAATACATCATTAATGTTGGTTGTAAATCTTGTTAAATGCTAAGTAGTAGTGGAAGTTATTATATATATAATTAAAATTGTATATTTTATAAACTCTTTATCACATATTGAATGTTAAATTGAAAGTTGTAGTGTTTAAATGAAAATAGTTGTAATGTGTAAAAGGAAAATTGTCTTGAAATATAAAAGTTGTTAAAGATAATTTAGACAACCTTATTATGCTTGATTGGCCTACTGTTATTGCTGGATGATGCATGGATATGAAAAGTATGAACATTTACTGCATGGGTTATATTTGACTGTACAGTTAAGTTAAATGTTCATAGGGTTACATAAGACAAATTGTCTGAGGTGTATATTGCTCATTGGTTGGATTGGTGTGTGCTCTTGTTGTAATAAGATTAAGACCAAGCTGGTGTTCAGCCTTCTTTTTTTTTTATAATATAATAGCCAGCTAGACACCAGGCGGTTGGTTTAGTTGAGGTTCATTTCTGAACCCCTAGCTGCTGCCATATATATATATATACATATATATAAATTTTTTTTCATCATATAAAAGAATTCATCGACGAATTTCGATAGGAAATCAAATTTTGAATCGATTTTATACTGTTTTCATCCGACGCACATTTTAAGAAAATAAGCAGTCTGAAACTGGTATTGCAAAAATAAAATAATTTCATATTTTTGTTCAATGTTTATTTTATTTTTATTTTAGGACTTATTGTTATTTTCAGGACTTAATTTCATATTTTTGTTCAATGTTTAAGTCCTTCCCGTTACTGATACGGTGAGCGGTGAGAACAGGTCTACTTGGTAGTTTTCCCCAAAATTTTATTTTTGCAATACCAGTTTTAGCTATATTAGGAGCCAAAACCTCCTATAATTGAAAAATGTTTTTTGTTTTTTTTAATAAACAGTAATTTTTCATTCATTTATTCATTCAATGCCAGTTTTAGATTGCTTATTTTCTTAAAATGATTTTTCGCGATTTGCGGCGAAACTGTGCCCCGGATAAATAAAATTCACCAGTATAAAATCGATTTAAAATTTGATATTCTATCGAAATCCGTCGTAAAAAATACCACATCCCATAGGGAATTCCAAAGTTAGGGTCGCTGGAGAAGAACTGGAGAAGGTTGGAGAGCAGACTGAAAAGAAACTTTATTTGACACGGTTAAGGCTCTGACTGTTTCAAATCTTTAATTCAATATTCAATCTTTAATTACATACTATTATACAGGACGAAGACAATCCTCATGGATAAAGAACCCAAATGTTTATTTATTTATGTGTAGAAACAAATAAATAAATTTTAAAAATATTCATTTTGAAAACCTATTATTCACAAATAATTATGGCACTCTTTGATTCAAATTATGGAATCTTTTTAGTAATTAAAGTACCGAAAACAGAGACAGCGGGCAATAGCAGATGTTTTTCTGCAATTATTTCAACGCTGCCGACAGGAGGAGGAAAGGATTTAGGAAATAATGACAGGGCTAATGGCGTGCTTTTTAAAGGAGAGCTTTCGGCCCAGAGCTTCGTTGTTCTCCTCGGGGCAATGCTCCCTCTCGACTATTTATTTTGTGTTTAGAAATTAAACTTATTTATGGAAAAGCACTGGACGTAAATCAAAGATAAGATTCTAATGTTAACAATAAATCATTGTTACAAGAGAATAAAATTATAATAATCAAAAACATCCGTTGTTTTATTTAGATTAAAAAAAATATATATATATATATATTAAAATTGCTGATTAATTTTTTAATTTTATCTACTATATATTTGTCAAATACCACTCACTCATTTAACACGAAATCTCAGAAACCACCGAACGGATTGGAATGAAATTCGATATTTAGCTTCCTCTAGGGCCGTAGGTGCTCGCTAAGAAAGGAATTTTAAAAAATCGGCCTGAATCGCAGCTAATTCGCGAAAAAAACGATTACAATTTTTATTGGGTGCGTAATAAAATATTAATTGTCATATACTATTTGGAGATAAGCTATGTTAAAAAATAGGTTAGATGTTCAAGCTGCACACTTTGACCACAAATTAAGTTCCTTATAGTTGTAAACAAAAAAAAATACGATCGATGTCGAAACCTTATAATATGGTACTTTCTGTGAACCCATAGTGGCTGCAGAGGTGGACCCTTACAAGTTTGAGTTGTTCCGTGACTAGAAGCTATTAAAAGAATTATGTTAAAGAGGAGGTTAAAAGACTTATGTTCTCTGGTGATGACATGTAAGGCCAGTTCGATGTTGGGACAAAAAACTGATAAGAATAGTGAGTTCCATCAAGTGTATGATTCTCTTCAGTATTGTTTCATGTTCTACCACTGTGAAGATGGGTAAAGCATTAACATTCCTCAACGAGACCCAAACACCAATACACCACTTAATAAAACTGTGTCTGCAGCTGATTTTTACCCCTAAATGTTAGTGGAGCGAGGAGGCGAAGAACCTTATTTACTTTAATTTCGTAATCCCCTCTATTATGCTCTTTATGCTTGATATATACGCAAAAATAGAAACAGAAAGACTAAACTTTATTCGAAACTATCAAAAAAGTTGAGTAGTTGAGACTATATTCACTTAAAGTATGCCATAAGAAAAACTGATGGTCTGGTGTCAGAGCTGGGTAAGATGATAGTGCTGTCTCGACGCTTCACTGGAGGACTGTTAAAATAATATAAAATTAACTTTTGTAAATTGTCAAATTTACTTATTGAAATTATTCTAAGAATAGAATTCTTTAGGTTTATTTAAGTAATAATTATCAACGTTAAGCTTATTTATTATCCTTAACACAGGGCCCATCGTGCACCACTGCACTTCAGTCACTGCGACCACTCGGTGATCTTTTGTAACATCTTAGCACCTTCAGTCATCCCAGAGAAACTTAATTTCCCTTATAAAACCCAATATGTTCTTGGCATCCGCTTCACATATTGTTTTTGGTTGTACCACAGAGTCCCCAAAAGAATCTTAGTCTGTAGTATGCAAGAGCCTCGCAGTTGCACAACAGGTGTTCTGCTGACTCTTCCCCTTCCAGACATAGTCTGCACTCAGTGTCCTCTACTAGGCCCATTCTCTTGAGATGGTATCTCAGGGGCCCGTGCCCTGTAAGCATGCAGGTTACATTGTTTAACTCTTTTCTTGACAATCTTAAAAGATACATGTACCTTCTGTTCTTCAGGTGGATGAAAAGCTTGGATTGCCTCATCCCCGGTCTACCAGCCCAGAGTGCTGTCCAGCCTTCCTCGAGCCAATGCCCGATCATTCTCTTAATTTCACACTGAGGTACATAACAGGATGGCTCAGGGCCAAGGAACGGAGTCTCAGAACCCCTCCTCGCCAGCTCATCTGCTACCTCATTTCCTTCCACTCCTTCGTGTCCCGGGACCCATATGAGGGTGACCTTGTTTCCCTCTCCCAACCGATTTAGGGAGTTTTTTTACATTCTGTTACCAACATGGAGTTAACATAGGGTGAAAGGACAGCCTTCAGAGCCGCTTGACTATCCGATAGTATGTAAAACCTTTGGCCCTTAGGTTTTTTGTCGAGGCTTCTGTTTGCAGCAAACGCTATCGCTTGCACCTCTGTTTGGAACACTGATGGATACGTACCCAGAGGTACTGCCATTTTACAGTTGGGCCCGTATATGCCCATCCCGGCTCTCCCATCCTTCCTTGAGCCGTCTTACGTTAAGCTTAACTTCTACTAATTTAGGGTAAAGGACAACTTAAATTAGTAGAAGTTAAGCTTAACGTTCTACTAATTTAAGTAGAACGTTAAGCTTAACGTTCTACTTAAATTAGTAGAACGTTAAGCTTAACTTCTACTAATTTAAGTTGTCCTTTACCCTAATGATATTAAACCGTAGCGGAGCAGGGTACTTTCAGCTATTTTATATAAATTTATTGAAATTGACAACTGTACAAATATGCACAAAAAGTAAATGTGTTGATAACGATTACAATAACATCAAAACTTGAAAAGAACAACTCATCAGTAGCACATCAATAAAAATTCTACACTAGAAGATCTCTATGCCAAATTCTTTTCAGACGCCTCGGAGGATTATTAGTTCTTGAGAAATTAACGGATTTGAGTGGTTATGGAGCTTACTATGAAAGGATAGGTACCTGATTTGGGCTAACTCAGCAACTTAAAGAACATTAAGATCTTTATGGATAGGTTTATTGGTGACAGCCTATTAAACTAGTACTCATGTTTATGAAATCATAATTAAATATCAGAGTTTCTACTGCAAGTGAAAATTGCTAAATGTGTTTGGCGTTTGCCGCTATAGAACCACACCGTGATTTCGTTTATATATTTTTTTAAATATCTCGAGGCCAAAATATCGTTTTCAGACTTTCTACTGATCTTTTCTGCTTTTAGTAACATCTTTGGAATATTAAGAAATTTATTGCATGTCAGTCATGTTATCCACCGTAGTTAAATAATTAAACAGAGGAAATGCATTTTATTATGCACCTTATGATATGTTATTATGCGTTATAAAACTCCACTCCCGCTGCAGCTATTATCACCCTAATAATTTTACCATGATTAAAGGGATAATTATTCTTACACATTAATTTTTTTAACATTAAAATACACAATAAAACACGATCATGATTTTTATTATTTTCTTGTTTATTTACCGTACATCCCATTTAACCCCAGTGGTTTTTGACCATTATTAACTAGTTAAAACTACATTTAATAATAAATTAAAAGGTAAAAACTTTAAGAGTTGGTTTCTCTATTATTAATTAGTTACGTTTAATATAACTTTATTATTTAATAGTTGAATCATTAGGTTGTATTATATTTAAATAATTATCTATTATTTAAAAAAAAGAAGAAAAGTATTGTTTAATCGCAAAGATTTGAGTAAAGAACATATATAAATACCATGAAACCTTGATTCAGAAATAATTGAGAAGTGCTAATTTTTAGCTTCCAATGTTTGCAAATAGATTATTTACCTGTACAAAATTTACAACTGTACAAAATATATACATCAAGTAAATTTATTGACAACGATTATAATAAAATGTTATAACTTGAAAAGAACTACTCATCAGTAGCACTTTGTTATAAATTCTACACTAGGTCTCTAGGCCATCTTCGTTTCAGACGCCTCGGAGGATTATCAGGAATGTATTGGGAAGCAAGTTGAGAAACTGACGGATTTGTGTGATTATGAAAGGATAGGTAACTGGTGTGTGCTAAATCAGCAACATACGGAACATTAAGATCTTTATGGATAAGTTTATTGGTAACAAAGTAAGGAGCATTGAGGATTTTACAAAGGATTTTAGATTGTAAGGATTGAATACGAGATGAATTGGATGATTTAGTGGAGCCCCAAAGCTCAACTCCGTACGTCCAAGTAGGTCTAATCACAGTCATGTATATGAGTCTTTTGTAATTAATTTGGAGCTTTGATCGTTTTTCTAGTATATGTTGAAGTAGTCTGAAACGACGTTTAAATTATAAATTGAGAAATTAAGAAAAAATCAGTTATTTTTATATAGGGGACCGTCAAATACCACAAATTTATACAGAAACCTCCCCGATAATTGTTTTGAAAGCACAGAAAGTGTTTAAAAGTTAGCAGCGCCCTTAGCGGAGGTACATACAAGTACCCAATCAGGGCATAGCATCGGTAACTACCCATTTTGTTCTTTGTTTGAATGCTAGCCGGTCAGGTTAACATTACAAAGTTTTCAAAATTCCGGAAAAAAAATTAAAAAAATAGATGATGGACCCTCCTTTTGAAGATGGACCAGAGAAATCATAAGGAGTCTTTTGGATGGAAATGGGTGAAAGGGAGAATTCCGCTGGAACAGGAGGCAAGGAAGAAGATATTGAAGAATGCGGACGAAGTATGCAGTTGAAACACACCCGGAACATCCCAGCCTTGCAGTAACACTTAGGATATAAAAAAAATAAAACCTGTACCATTAACAATCCATGAAGGGTCTTGGGTTCAGTACTTAGGCAAGGATGTACTGTTACTGGGCCAACGGTTGTGAAAGGAGGAGATTTGGCTTAAATCACGCTCAAAGTTTTTCCCTAATTAAGTGTACCCTCTTTGTAGAGGCCCTTAGAGGGTCTCCTGACCTCGAGGTCGAGCCACGACCGAAATAACAGAGAACTCGGGCCCAGGAGCTTGGTAGGCAAAACACTTAAGATAAGTAACCATATATTGTAAATTGTCAGAATAAGTTAAATATTGTAAATTATGTGCTGGTCATGATTAGATCAAGTGTATTATAATCCTTAGACTCATATATATAACATTAAAATATCATTAATAAAAAATACTTAAAAGTCACTATTAATAGTTAATATGATAAATGCCACTACTTAAGTATGTAGGATAAAACACCAGTTATTGTCGAATCCCTTAGATCCTTTCAAAACTCATTTCGTTTTCATAATTTGTTGGATGGAATCTTTAATTACATATTTATATTCACAAAATTTTGTTCTATTGATTGTAAAATTGACAAATGTCCTGAAGTTTCCTTTCAAATAAATGTGTATACAAATAACTAATTATAAAATGATACAATGGTTACGGCACTATCAAAAACTAATTATGGTCATTCTATAATGGTTCGTATTAAAATAAAATTTTAAACATATGTTGTTCACGATAATCCTCCGAGGCGTCTGAAAAGAAGATGGTCTAGAGACCTATAAGTGTAGATTTTTATTGAAGTGCTACTATTGAGTAGTTCTTTACAAGTTATTAACATTCCATTGTTCACAATCAACACATTTATTTGATGTATATTATTTTGTACAGATGTAAATATCATTAAATGAGAATATATATATATATATATATATATATATATATATATATATATATATATATATATATATATATATATATATATATATATATATATATATATATATTTGTTGTCTAATTAATTAGATAGGGTATTATTATGTTTCTATAAGAAACATCTGAGGGATACTTTTGAACCAATTACATATATTGAAGATAAATAATTTTAAAAAACTTACAAGGGGACGTATGCCAATTTGTGTGTGGGTAGTAGGGACCTTTAATAGTGCAAAACTAGAGTTATAGCCGCCAATAAGCATTAGGAGCCGAAAAAAAAATATACGAAAATCGCGTTTTATTTTTTTTCTCTGCTCTCAGTCAAGATAGAAAAATGGCTCTTTCACTTTTAATTGCAGTTACGTATGCTATGTGATATAAAAATACTTCCGTTATGCTCAAGACCCCACCCGGTTTTAAGGTAACTCTTAAAAAATTCCAAGGAAATCCGCTGTAAATCAGTGGAAATTTTTTTTCATGAACAACTATCCTCAAATCTCGATTTAACGCACCATAAAACCCATATGTGTGAAATTTTATCAAAAAAAAAAAATATTGATTTTCTCCCCTTTTCGAGGAGGGTAAAATTTGAGATTTCATTAACGAATTTGGGCTAAACTATGCAGTTTTACGGCTTCTTGATGACCTTAAAATTTGGTTTTAATCAGTGACGAAATGTGTGAGATAGCACAAATTATTTACATTGTTTCAGAAATTGACAGCATCTTACCTTTTTAAATCATACAAAATTTTAAAGGTAAAAAAAATTTATTTTTGATTTCGACAAAATTTAGTTTCTACATGTTTTTGAGATTGTGAACCTGAAAATAATATCAGTTTTTAGTCTAAAAATTTTCCTCACCCATATTTTTATTTAAAATTGCATAATCTAAAATTAATGTCAGGTTTTGGTTAAAAAAAACAAACTCCCCTTAACTATATTTTTTTTAAAATAGTCTTATTTGAAATTTATAGTGTAAGTCCTTTAAACGCTAGAGGTCTGAAGAGAAAGTCGGAGACACCTAACCAAGCTCCAAAAATTTTATAACGATTTTTATTTTTATTTTGTTTTTTGTTTTTTTGCTTTTCGGAGGCCGTTATAGTTTTCTAGTTCTTGGAATTCTCGTTCTTTTTTTGAGCTTTTATAATTGGCTTGAGGAGGTCAGCTTTGTTTAATTTGCTAATTGTTATTTTCTCTGAGAATTATTCAACAGTTCTGAGATTTCCATTTACCGTAGCACTCAGAATATCTGCAAGATTAATTCTTCAATCAAGGAGTGTTTATTAATATATTCAATTCACTTAATTTACTTTATTTCACATTTACTCCTCTTCAACAATAATCATGTTTTGTTACATGTTTCGGGACCCACGTCCCATCTTCAGACTATTTATTCTTCTGGTGTTAACCACCAAGTCTATTTTAACAGTCACCTTAAAATATCTATAAGATATTTGTCTTACAAAAGATGACGAACACAGATAGTTAAGACTTATAGCTTTGGTGAATGGATGAATGAAATTTGACGACAGTTTTTTTTGTCAGAAATTTAATGGAGAATATATTTTGGCATATAACATTTTCCGCTAGGACCTACTGTTAAGGAGCTATATTGGTTCAAATGAAAAAAGTCACGTCTGAAACCTCTGCTTTCGTAACTTGATTTATTCCGAATAAAGATTAGTTGTTAATGCAATTTAATTATTAATTTAAGTAATTTGATCCTTTAAATTGTAAAATGTAAATTGGGATTATAGATTATAGATAAACTTATCCCAGATCTATTGTTTTTTCCCAGTCAGAAAAAATTGAGTTTTTTTTTTTTATCTAATTATAATTGATTTTCTGTCATGTTGCCCACAATATGTAATTCCATGTAGCTTAGTTTTACATAAAGCATATCAGCGATGATATAACCTCCCTCCTCAGATAAATACAGGAGGTTGGTGGTGGAAAGTAATTCAAGGTATGGCATAGGTAAGCCCGCCATAAGTCCTCATATTGCCATTTTATTCCGACCGGTCGCTAACTTTATACAGTTCCGCCGGGGGAACTTCTACTCCCAAGTATTAAATTTTATGAAGCATCATTCACCTCACGATTTTATTTTCTTTCCACGTTTTATTTAAACATTTTTAGCATTCCCCTCGTTTTATATGAGTTTTATTTCACTAGATAATTTTTTGATAGATTAAGCTATTTGGCTAATACCTGTTCATGGATCGTAATCTTATGACAGATTATAGTTAGATATCATTTTTTATATTTTCAGACTGAGACATTGACATAAATGCTACTTCCCCAACTTATTTATCTCTACCAATGTGCTTTCACTACTAGTGCTGTACGCAATTTATGATTTATTTAATACCTTCAAATAATGCAATAAGTAATTTACCTGGACTGCAAATTTACTGGATTGTCAATGATTATAATAAAAGTGTGAAAAGTATTTGTTATTTGACTATTTCACTAAAAAACTTTGAAATACTTAATCCATAGTCTTTTTAAGTGATTTTTTTTTAAATACAATTATTAATTTCAAAATGTAATATAAATTTTGTTTTCATTAACAAAGTAAAATATAATTAAACTTTTCACTCTTTTAAACAAAATTAATTAATGAAATAACATAATTGGAATATTGAATAACTATAGTTATAACTGTTTTTTTTTTTTGTTTTTTTTATTAAAGTTATTGTTACGGGCCACTGAGGGTATAGCTAACCAAACTACACTTAAATATTAAATACTAATTTATTAACAACTTAATAAATACAACTAGATTCTTAATCTAATAAAAATTTACAAAGACAATTATCACTAAGCTCTAAACTATATCTAATGATAAATTCCTATCCTATATAATAAGGTAATACTAATCCTAAATAACTTGGTTGTAGGTTATACAAATACTAAGATTCCATAAATCTTTAGCACTGACACAAACAAAGACTGTTACTACTTTCACTGACACAGGCTTATCACTGATACTAAGTCACTGCCACTGGATAGTCACTGACTCTTGGATGACTCTCCAGGCTGGGGGCTGGCTGATTTAAATCCTCACCGAACATTCCCAGTTACTCTCTCTGACCGTTACATTATATTTATCAATTTAAATAAAGAAAATAAGCATGAAACAATTTCAAATTCATCATAAAATCGCTGGAAAATCAAATTGCATGAAGCAAGAAATGACCTCTTGGGTGTTACAGAACTCTGACCATACACGTAAAGGGCCCTTACTAGTATAATTGGCTGTATTCTATCATTCCAATAGCAACATTTAAGAATTTGTAACGATTTTTTTCATTTATGAATATAAACTCCCCGTCACAAGTATTGCAAGACCCATAATTCTCGAGATTTTCCTGGTTTTTACCTTAATCCATACTTGGTTATTTTCATATTAATATTATTTATTAAACGTGAGACTTTAAGCATTAGACACATCAATTTTTTTCCCTGTTGATAACAAACGATGGAATTTTAGATTATTTTTTTTCAAATTCCCTTCAGTCCATGTTTGTCATTCGTTTCGTTATTTACAAGTATGCCAAGACTAATGGAAGCAGCCGACACTAGTCAAGCAGTAAAGATAAGCCAGAAGGAGCAATATGTCTAATTAAATATATTTTTTTTTTCGTTTATTGATATTTACAACTGTACAAAATAATATACAACAAGTAAATATGTTGACAGTGAATAAATGGCATGTAAATAACTTGTGAAGAACTACTCACTAGTAGCACTTTAATAAAATCTACACTAAAAGGTCTCTAGGCCATCTTCTTTTCAGACGCCTCGGAGGATTATCAGGGATGGAGGAGGAAGCAAGTTGGGAGACAAGTGGATTGGTGTGGTTATGGAGCTTACTATAGATGGATAGGTATCTGGTTTGGGCTAAATCAGAAACATATGGAACATTAAGATCTTTATGGATACGTTTATTGGACACAAAGTAAGGAGCATTGAGGATTTTTCGAAGGATTTTGAATTGTAAGGATTAGATACGAGAAGAATTGGATGGTTTAGTAGAGCCCCAAAGCTCAACTCCGTACGTTCAAATAGGTCTAACCACAGTCATGTAAATGAGTCTTTTGTAAATGATTGGGAGCTTTGAACGTTTGTCTAGTAAATGTTGAAGTAATCAGTAACGACGGGCAGTTTCTTGTCGTTTTAGTCTTGTATGTGGATTCCTAGTTAGACGTTTGTCTAAGTGGAGTCCTAGGTAGCGGATCTGTTCAACAGGGATTATTGGAATAACATTAAAGGATACAAATATAAAATAAAAGTTAAAATTGTAAAAAAGGAAAATTTTAAAAGTTTTCTAACTTGTTTGTTTATTAGAAGAAATATTGTAAATTATTTTAATAAAACTTGTTCATGTCTAGTTTAGGAATGTTTGTTATAGGCTTCAGAACATTTCTTTATTATAAAAAAAAAAAATCCTTTTTATAAAATTCAAATATTTCAAAGTGTTACATTTGACGATTTTACATTGTTCTCAATTTAATAACAGTCAAGTTTATTTACCAGCTGCATGCCACTCATCCAGTTAATACTTCTAAATTACGTTATTTTTTAATTAACTTAATTATGCCGACACTACGTCACCTTTGTAAGAAGAAAGATTTTATTAAATTAATTATTTTAAAATATTTAAAATTTGTCAGGCGAGTAGATCCTGACTGGCACCCTATTATAATAATGCTGATCCAGACGAATCCGGATGTTGAAACGTAGCCGAACGCAAAATAGCAATAAAATAATCAATTCAAAACCAACATACATTTCATTTTATGTTAACATGCATAATTAATATAGTAAATATAATGTGTATATCTAATTTCTGATACATATATTATATTTTAGTATATCTCTAAAAATGAAGATGAACGTTTACGATTCGAAATTAGTTTATTATTTAGTTTAAACTAGTCTAGTTAACTTAATACTATGGATGTGGCAAATGAAATTTTTACAATAAATAAAAAATAAAAAAATCTCAACATTTTGATTTCTTTATCATTGGTTAGAATGAGGATAGGTTAGTATAGTGAGGATTAAAATGTTGAGGCTACAAAGAATCCTTCTATTATTAAAACTATCACTACGTTTACTAATACTTTTGTTATTTAGGTTAAATTACTATTATATATCAAATAGATGGCTTCTTAAAGGTAGTTCGCTACAAATCTAGCTCAAAGGCCTATGAAAGTAACAATATTTATGTAATAATTTCCCCCTTTAAAAGGGAGTATTACAGGCTATGGTGTGGGGAAATTTATAACCCGGGCTAATGATGTCAGAGTAGCAGAGGGTTCTCCCATCCCAGTTCTGCTGAAAGATATATAGTTTTTGTCTAAAGCTTTTTCTCATCTCCGTCCACAATAATAGCCTCGAGAGTATATTGATTATAGCAGTAATTGCGTTTAATTGTCCTCTGCTTGAAAGGGATTGGATACCCAAACAATAATGTGGCTTGGTGACCCCAATGATCCCAGTTCCAATAGTGAAAAATCTGTATCATTAAACAGCCCAATCAAACGAAGTAGAATTCTTCCCACTAATGTCACGGACCTCCTACACTTTTTAGCACTTCGTTAGATAGGAGACTTATAATTAGCCTACTTAGGTTTTTAATTTAAGGTAATCAAACGGAAATCGAAAAATAGTTTTAAATTACACCTAAATGGAAAGCTTTTCCATTCGAACCCTGAGCATCTGCGGTTATAGCCCACTCAGACATCACTGGACACCAGTGACGAACAACAGAAAAGTTTTTTACCAGGATTGATATTCTAACTTTAATTTTATATACAGGGTGTCCCAGACATGGTGTAAAAAATTGGGTAATACTGCATGCTAAACGGGGTAGAATGGCGCAGAAACGAATTTCCTATCTCAATCTGTTGAGGAGATAGAATTTTTTTTTATTTTTTTTTTAAATCTGATTTTTTTCTGAAAAATAGCAGTTTTCTCTACTTTGGTAAAGCGTAGAAACAAAAGCGATGATTCTTAATCAGCATAAAATTTCCTAAAAGATGAAATAGGTCTGGTTATTTTAAATCTTTTAGGGGGTCTTTTAACGCACAAAACACAAAACATGTATTAAAACCTAAATTTTTAATAGTTTTTGAAAATTCCTTACTCCCCACTGGAGCACCCTAGAAGCCGTAAAATAACCTCAAAACTGCGGAATCTAGTTACCGTTTTAGAGGTGTAACCCATGATACAATTGCACTTCACCTTTTGAGTCTAAAAGAAGTTTTTCTGATGAAAAACACGCTAAAGAATAAATACTTGATTGCTTCACGTACCTGCTAGAAAAAACTACTTGATTGAATAAATGCATTAGTTATTTTATCTCTTGTCCATATGCATGAGGGGTAAAGAGTTGTGAAGGTGGCAAGCCCTCCACCTCCAAAAAAAAAAATTATCGGGAGTTAAGGGTGGGGGGGGTGACCCAAATTCTTGCTGATTACCTAATGTTACATAAATGTACTTTTTTCTTTCTTTTTTTTATAAAAAATAACAATTTAGGATTATTTGAAGAAATTAAATTACACAATTAAATTTACACTATGTCTGGGACACCCAATAAAGAGGAAAATATGAGTGCCCTTCCCTTCTTAGTAAGGGAGATATTGAAGACTGGCGGCGAGGACTGTCGATAGGGTCATTTACCAACATAACATAACAGTTACCAGTTGGAACCATTCTTTCAACTAGTTTGGATGCAGCTTTAGTTTTTGTGCTAATTGGGGTTCATTCTGGACTGTAAACGCTTGAGAGACGATTTCACATGTTTTTTTTTATGTTCTTATATTCCATTGAAAATAATTTCACAATCATATCTGGAAAGTGGAGATCTTAGGCTACTTTTTGAAGCACTCCTTCAGTCACGCACGCTGTTAGGTTACATGTGATAGCGGCCTTCTTTCTTAGGTGGTGTTGGTGTAAATATAGACTTTCATTTCCCCGGGATCTCCAAAAAATCTATTTTTAAAGATCACAACTTGCATCTTTTGTGATGGAAAGTTCTTATTATATAACTTTCCTAACTAACTTAAAAACTAAAGTATATATAAAAGAAGGGCACAGTTAACAACATAACCAAGAGGGCTTGGAAATCACCTATAGAGATAAATATTTTAGCCTATATATTGTTTATTTTATACAATCAGTGTAAAATAAAAAATAAAAATGGCTTAACTGTTTTTTGTTTTTTTGTAACGTAAATAAAATTTGCCGTGACCAAACACGCTATATTAAAATAGTGTGCATGGCATAATCTAAAAAAAAAAATATCGTTAAAATTAATTACCATCGTATCTACAAAATATCAATAAAGATGTGTATCAATTAACACTAAATGTATTTAAATAATAAATATGAAGCACATTGAACCCTCAACCCTCTGATTTTATTCTAAGGTGAAGAATCGTAAAGATATCTCATTTTCTCTCGGTACACAAGAAACTGAGAAATACGATCGTAAAAAAAAAAAAGATCGTAACCACTATCTTTATTATATGACTTTTCACAGCTGCCTATAAAACGTTGCTTTTTTTCTCCTTTTTTAATTTTAAAGAAGTGCCAAACACTATAAGCTTTTTCTTTGAGGTCACCGTTATGTCAGCAACAAATTTTAATGAAGCTTAGACGACATTGGATTAAGAAAAAAATATTGAACGATGTAAGAATTTTCGTAATTCGAGATAAACATAGTTTTATAATCTCAATGCGATTCTATTCTGAAATAGAATACGGAGAAAATATTCTAACGGGTTATGGCAACATTATGGAAGCAGTTTGATGAAATAAGTGGCAAATACGAAAAATGTATTAACTAAAAGATAATTAGTTGAAACTTATCATTTTCGTATTAGTTGTTCATTACACTTAGTTTCACTAGCAACATAGAACTTGATGCTATAACTCTCATTCTTCGTTCGTCCCTCAGATGGCTATGTCAGGATTCAAAATGAGGAACAAGAACTGATTTCTTCAGCCTTCCACAAAGCTTTCTTCACATCTCAGCCGCATCAAGACCTTTCCTATTTTCTTGCTAATTCGTCTGCCTGTTTAAAGTATGTTTTCGGCATCCTGCGCACTTGCAGAATGGACTGGACCAATACGAAACTTCCTGAACAGCTGAGCTCTTATTCTATCGTGTTCTATAGACATGTTCTCCTTACTTTTTATACTAGGAATTGTAAAAATCATTTGTGGTTTGGACTTTCGAAATTCGACCTTTGCAAACTACACTTCAATTCCATTAGTCTATATTGATATTAATTATTTCTTAAACGATAAAAATATTTATTAATTTGTTATAAGATAAACTATATTTAAAGAAAACTTGAGCATTTAGTTTGAAAGTTTCAAAAATGGTGTACAACATAATTATCCTTTACGCCTACTGAACTATAAAACGTCCTTCGTTCAGATATAAAAAGGAGGAAACGTAAATACGGATACACTAAAAATAGTGTAATGCAAACATAAATAAACAAAATAAATCACTGGACTGTTATGAGTATGCGAAAGCTGAAGAGATTAAGATTATTGTAACACGTTCTATTCACCTTCTTAAGCCAAAGCTCCGCTGACAACCCTAAATGATAGTTTGATGAAAATCATATACCTTCAGTTTAATGTGATCAACAACTTTCAATTTTTTTTTTAATTCTATTTTTTTAATAAGTATTTTTTTGTTTAAAACCTCATATATTAATTTTCCCAAATGTTTTGCTTTGTGTAGAGGTGCCTATAAAAACCTTTAGGCAGACTTTAAACAATAGAATAATTACCTGTTTGGTTCTATTTCAAAATAGCTGGAAGTAAATAAGTCTGACTGGGTCAGGCGCTTAGTGATACCATACCGCATGACAAAAATAGCCAGGCTTCATCGTTCTTAAAAGTCTGACGCTTCTATCTACCAAAACTATTTCATTGAATAGATTATGTATTATTAAAAGGTATTATTTATTATAATCCTAGACTGGATTCCCTACTCTTTCATGACAAAAACCTTTTTAGAATAGAATAGAATAGAATAGAACAATAATTTTATTCTGGGACCAAGTCCCTTAAGAATAACAAATTGTACAGAAAGAAATGATATTAGTTACATCTGGTCAGAGACATGATGAATAAATAAGATGAAAAAACGAAAAAAAAATAAATAAAAACAATAAAATAAAGAAGAAATATTAATATAACAATTATAATGTATACATAGTAATGTAATATATGAACAGAAAAATAAGAAAATATTCTACTAATGAAATAATAAATAGGTTATTTTGATACAATGCTACTTATATACAATATAAGAACCCAAATGTTGTATTCGGAATGAGAAAAGATTATTTTAATTGGTAACACTGAGTGTGTTTCAGAAAGACTTAGATATCGTTTAATTGAGAAAATATATTGTTAGTAAGCGTCACCTTGGATTAGGAGGAGGTACTGGAAATAGAGGAATTTAAAGGTTTTTAGAGATTTCGCTTGTCTAATATGAGAAGGAATGGAATTCCATAGGATGATTGAGCAGAATAGGAAAGAGCGCTGGAATGTAGTAGTTCTATGGGATGGGGTATATAGATCAGAAAGACGGGATCTTGTGGTTCGGACCAAATCAGAAACATATGGAACATTAAGATCTTTATAGATAAGTTTGTTTGCGACCAAATAAGGAGCATTGAGGATTTTACTAAGGATTTTTGATTGTAAGGATTGGATACGAGAAGAATTTGAAGGTATAATGAACCCAAAGGCTCAATTCCTTATGTCCAAATAGGTTTAATTACTGTCATATAAATAAGTCTTTTGTATTTTATTAGAAGCTTTGAACGCTTCTCTAGTAAATGTAGGAGTCAGAAACAACGAGCAGTTTCTTGTCTTTTATGTTAAGCATTTGGAATCAAGTAAGTCGTTTGTCTAGATAAAGTCCTAGGTAGCGGATTTTTTCAACAATAATCAGTGGAATATTATTAAAGGATATAGTAGAACAGGAAGTCATAGGTTTTATGCCGAAGGGTAGTGATTATTTGATGAGCTTTGTATGGATTTTTTTTAATTATACATTTCTTATACCACTCACGAAGTTTTGTAAAAGTAACTGTGATGCAATGAAAGGATCATTATTATTGATAACACACATGTCTCATCAGCGTAAGTGGTAAGGACAGTGGTAGGATGACTCGTGATCTACTTTTAAAAAATGAAAAATTACTGAGCTAAAAACATTATATACCATAATTTTCGTGATAAATCTAACTTTATAAGTTTTCATAATTTTATCTGTCGAAATAACACAGTTATTAGACTGTTAAAACGAAATATGCAATATATTACATAATGCAAAAATATCACCCACCTATCTTTTATTTTTATTTTATTTTGTTATTCTGAAATTGAAATCTAAGCAATATGCTTAAATTTAATATTTTAATGATAATAACACCCTAAAAAATTATTGGAGATTATAAATCAAATAAGCAGTGGTTCTCCTAACAATGGGTAGATCGATGATCTTTTATTAATTTTAGGGCCTTAGGATTGTTTTGTTTTGATTCTATAAATAGGTAAAAAATTATCTATGGAAGGAGAATATTAACTAATCTATCTATGTATTAACCGAAGAACTAATTTTTACACTTGGAAAATCGACCAAAGTGACCGTAAATTTGAGATCCCATTTGTCTCAAAATGAACTAAGTTGTACTGCCATGTTTTTTTTTTACTAATAGGACTACAGCCCTATAATTAAAAAAATTTACTTAGAATGTTATTATGGTTTGATATTTCCAATTGAGGACTTATATTCAAAATGAAAATACATCCAATAAATGCAGTAAAAATGTAACAATATGAGATGTTTTGTTCATATGGTTTCTATTTAATAAATTAAAGAACTTTATGGTATCTTCAATAATGAAAATTGAACAATAAAATTTGGAATCGTCGAAAGGAATTAGAAAAATTAATACTAAAGGGAAAGGCAATAAATAGCCACTGCTGAAACTAGTTCCAACTCCCACCTGGCACCACCTGCAGTGGACATAAGGTTTATAGCTCGATAGTTTAGCGAAAGCTGTTTGGAAGCTATTGTTTTCCTTTCTTCCATTAAAGGATAAGTTAAATAAAATAGTTTTAATATCCATTTAGAGTTACGTTGGTGCCGGTCATACTCAAGTGGGTCTCTCACATTACAATCGTCAAGGATGCTTTAATAATTTTTGTGAATCTACCCTTTATGACCATATCTATCGTAAATAGATTTTTATACCTATCCTAATAATTTGTGGTGTCTAAATTAAAAATAGCATTTAGTTGTTTTATTTTATTTTATTTATCATTTTATCTTATGTTAATTTTAATTTAGCATAAATTTCAATAAATAGGTATAACCTGTTCTAATATTTAATGCTGCAATAATATTCATGATTCAAAGTGTGATTTCGTTGCTATGGCTACCGGCGAACAGCACTAACTAGGAAAAGGTCCATTTTTAGTGCACCTGTAAGGACCCCGCAGAAAGCAGACTTTTTGTCGTGTGGCCGATCCTTCAGCCAACTGTCGTCCGATTGTTTAATCAGTATTGGCTAACTACGACTTACGCACACACAACGATTGTTTCTCCACCGATAGATCAGTTCGCTCCAAGATTCGGAGTCGGACACTCGTGCCGTGCGAATATTTTTATAGTGGCATCGCTCAATTCATAATCGTTGATTGTAGAAACGTCCATGGTAAAAACTTTTTCGGGTATTCAAATAATTTAGAATTCATTGTGTAGAATTTTCCAGTAAATAATCTATCACTGAGAATAGGATGCAGCCAATTTTCACGGAATCTCTTCTTGATTTTCTTCCTGCTCTTGTATGAGAGCAATAATAACATTGCTGGACACAGTTTGTGTAGAATTTTTTTTTTTTTCATTACTTCATAACTTCATAAATGGTGACTCCGAAATTTAAATAAATAAATAAATAAATGGTGACTTGTTAATACGACAGTTGAGAATTTGTTATCGATTATTAGAGAATGTGGCCCACAAACTATTAACCGAAAGCTGCATTGTTTTCTTCTAGCATTGCTTCTCCATATATTTCTCGAACTACTGGCTCATTGATTTATATATTTATTTATAAAACGTTTTTCTAAAGCCCATTGTTATTGATATGCGAGGGTAATTCCAAAGGTATGGTCTCCGAGGCTGTGGGGTACAGCAAATTCTCATTGTTTTTCGCTGTTTGAATGCGAAAGGCATTATATCTGTCGAAATTCATCACCAGTTGACTGAAGTGTATGGAGAGTAGTGCATGGACGTCAAAAATGTAGGTGAACGGTTTTAGCAGTTTTCAGGGGGTCGTGATGAAATTCATGATGAGCATAGGAGTGGAAGACTGCCAGATGGGACAGTCTAAGAAAAGCGTTATCTTCGAGTCACTCCAGGTGGTGTTAACATTTTTGTTCCTTTTGTTTGAACATGGCTGCAAGATTGTATGACATGGGCTTAATAAAGCTTCGACTGCTTCTGCAAAAACGCATCGACAAAAATGAAGATTAGATTAACAAGTGAATGTTAAAAAAAATTTAAAGATCATTGAAATTTGAAAATATTGAATCTTTGAGTTATTGAAAATCACAAAACGTTCGATTGCCAAACAAGATATAAAGCAATCATTGTACGAACAGCGAAGGGTTTGTTAGGATGCAGACCGCACTCTAATATCTCGAAAGCAAAACTGAAGCAATGTCGTTCGATTTGATGTTATTTAGTCAATGGAGAGATCGTGTGGTGGCAGATAGAATATGGGTTCTTAAACAAAACAAAAATTGTGATTCGAAGCCATAAAAATTTTGATTTACTTATGAAATAATGCTACTTACGCATATTGTAATTGTATAATTGTATACAATTGTCCTACTCTATTTTTTCTTATATATTTCTCTTTTTTATTTTTATTTGTTTCGATCAACCGAAGATTTAGTTATCCGAACGAATCTGGGTCCCAACAACGTCGATCAATCAAGTCCCAAGTGTAATAAAAATAAAACACATATTTTTGGATTACCCTCCTTTTTGAAAAGAAAAAAATCAAATCTATTAACCTCATCTCCCTAAACATCTCATTATGTCTTAACGAAAACCTATACCGAAACCGGAACTCGATGATTTATTTCAGTGAATCTTAGCCTTCGTTTCCTTTAATAATCTGCCTTGAATAATGAATAACTGACATTTTTAGGAAGGTTATATTTGATATTTACAGCTCAGCAAAGAGTACAAAGCCCTATATTGAAGTACGTTGGCGTTAAAAACAAAGCGTAATGGAAAGAGCAAAGTAACCTTATTACAATGCAAGTGAATTTCCCCGAAAATAGAATGTCCGCTTCCCTCTTGTATTAATGATTGTTTTTATGCGGCGGTCTCAAATTGTGCTAACTGAACATACACTAAATTTCGGAGAAAATTCGCATGACATCATTAAATCTTTTCCCCCATAATTCACGCTATTCGTTAATGAGATGAGACCAGGGACATATTGAGGAGACAAGTAATTAGCCACTAGATGAAATTCAAAATTTAATTGAAAGTGCCTTTTGAACAAGCTGCGCTGTTGGAAAACATTCCTCCGCAATTACAATTACACGATTATAGATGTAACAATCCACTCCTTATATTTAGAATACATTTTTTTATTCTTCTGAACCAATGTGTACCCAATTTTAACTGTATCTTTATAGTTTCAGGAAGTTTTAGCAATAATAAAATTTACTGATTTTCAATTATTTTGTTATTAAAAAAGCGATAACATGTGGATAACGGTAAAGTTTACCGAGACGTGGTGACCACCATTCTACACAAGAGCTTACAATGTTATAGTGCTATAAAGACCTTGAAATTCTTAATAAAATTTACTTATATCAAATTAAATTATCAAATGTGGACCTCAGTGAAGTTATCGACCGATATGTGGTGATCACCAATTCGCAAGAGTTTACAATGGTAACTACTGAAACCATCTGCACCAAATTTTAACTTCATTTTCTTAGTTCTAGGAAGATTTAGCAATAATAAAATTCACAATAGTAAACAATTAAATGTACAATGTTGAGTGACTGGTTTGGCACACTGTCACATATTATTATAGTTAGACTTCAAAACCCAACCAGATGAAATCAATAAAATTATTTCTATCGAACACAGATTATAAACAAATCAATATGTCGATTCTTTGCTTTTTTTATATTATGTGTAAAAATAATGGGGCCTTTGGTTCTTAAAAAAAAAAATTTCAAATTAGTCTCTGTCAATCTGGATTATAACTCATACATTAAAATTAGGAAGTATATTTATAATTCTGCTTTTACGTTATCTTCAAACACCTAATAAATATATGTACCAGTTACATTTACTTTTTAAGGAGGTAAAATTACTGTTAACCGTGAAAATATCATTGAAGAAATAATTCTCAATCGCATACTGCAATACAAGATTTCTTCGATTAATTTCATATAAACTATCGAGAAGGAGCTTGACTCTCATCCGTTTCTTACATATTTTTAATTTCATTTTTTCAAGAAACTACTACTTTTTGACGCATCATATTTCCTGAAATAATAAAGTTAGAGGCCAATATGCTCACTAGCAGATTGCGTTTTCTTTAAAAGTAAATTTACTTACTTAGATAAAAATAAGAAAGTAATTAGTTTCAAAATTCTGACTCCATTTTACTCAAAAATATTACGTATATATATGCACTAACTATTTATTTTTGTCTATATTTATAACTATTTAAAAACAAAAAAATAAGAAGTTCATTATTATCTTGAAATGAAAATCGCAGTATGAAGATATCTATCTGCTAACTTCGCCATTATTATTTGAAAAAAGACAAATGTATTTAGGCTCAGGCATTATAATGATAAGTATATCTAAAATCAGCCTTTTCCATTCTTTATGTCATCGAAGATGGAACTAATTTAATTTAGCATTTTATTTAAACATAAAATATTAATTTATATTTAATGCCGGTGACAGCAAAATACTTCTATTAACTAAAAATACGAAACAGGAGGTAAACATAAAATAAACTGTTTTGGGAAATAAGTTAATTTAAAACAAAAACAAAAAATTAAAAAAATATGAAAAAGGTTTAAGTTTTAAAAAACACCTTTTAAGTACATCTGATTTCCAGTGAAATGAAAATAAAAATTGAGTATTAGGTATATATTTGGTAAATGAACGATATTTTTTAATCGTTTTTATTTACCCGCGATAGTCCGTTTATAATTTTGTAAGGAAAAAGTAAATTAAAAAAAAAAAACGAGCATGTTAATTTTTTTAAAACTCTGTCAACAGAATATTTTTTTTACTAATAGATTCAAAAATATTCGTTTTGTTTTTTTTTAACATCGAATATATCATTCGATTCAGCTGATTCCTTTATAGTCAGTCACCCATCCTTCACCCATTCAAACAATTTTATACCTCTATTTCAATCTCTCTGATGCTCTCATTTTAATTGTATTCACACTTTGTAGATTGCCCAATCTCGCGTTATGGATATCTGTAATTCTTTTATCTACAATTTAACAACGTGAAAAAAAAATAATTAAGTGATTTGAACTTTTAGGAACTTAGTGATTCTGCAGATATGTAGTCAAAGTAATTCAATCAATTGTTTTTAATAGGAGCCAGTTAACAAAAGCCATATCACAAAACGGTAGGAAGTCCCATACAAAAAAATCAGTTTTAATAAATTCATAGGAAATAAGTAATAACTTGTAGAATATATAAAATGAATAAATAACAAATGGGGTATACTGCTGCATGGTATAAAAATTAATTTTATAAAATAATGCTATGGAAAAATATTTATGAAATAGAATATCATCAAACTAAACAAGGACAAGCCATTTTTTGTTTGTGATCACTAAACTACCGAACTAATTTGTACCAAATTTTAAGTACACCATCTTCATAATTCTAGGAAGACTTAGCTATAATAAAATTTGCAGGTTTACAATTCAATGGCTATTAAAAAGCCATATCGACCGATGGTGGCGAACGCCATTTTGCTAGAGAGGTTACAAAAGTGATTCTTACCTTATATACGGTTTGAAATTGATGAAAAATTAACTTATTTTCAATTAAATTGTTATTTAAAAAGCGATAAATATTTGATGCGACATATGGATCCATGTGAAATTTTAAAATTTACTAATACTTGGATAGCACCATTCTGTAACACAGTTTAAAATGCCAAAACTAATGAACCAATCTGTATGAAATTTTAACTACATCTATATAGTTCTAGGCAGAATCAGACAGAATTTAATCATTGTTAATAATTCGACAACTGATTTCCTGGAATCAATCATCTAATTTAATCACGATTTTAATAATATTTGACATATTTAGCTATGATTAATTTTTGCCCAACTATGTTTCTAGGAAGGTTTAATAATATTTACTGATTTTTAATTAAGTTTTTACATTTGCCATTTATGGCAATAGAAAACAGCATTAACCAACATTATGTTATTTATTTAATAAATTATTAAACCGTGTTTTTTTATTTTTTTCTTTAAATGGAATTATCATAAACATATAAATGAAAATTATAGCCTCATATATCATCTGATTGGAGGTAAAAGTCACTTGATGCATTTTTTTCCAAATTCGACAAAAAGTCATTGTGTGTGGATATTATCATTTCCCATAAGTATAAAAAGTCACCAAGTTAATATAACTGCTATATATGCACTTTAGATAATGAGAAAATTAGCATATTGCCATTTTAATTTTGAAACGGACAAAATTTGGTTTTATTACTTAGTGACTTTTACCTCCAAGCAGACGATATTATGTCAAGTGGCATATTTGTAAACTATTATTAAAAAATGTTCTATTCTATATTATTCAGGATTTGTACTCACGAACGATTATATGAAATAAAATAACTACAAAATCGTTATACATATCCATTTTATTGATTTTTTCAAGTTAGACTCCTATTATATTTACTCATTTTTTAAGCTGGTAAGTCAGGTCCGTATTAAAAAAAACAATTATCTTAAGCAGGTACTTGTGTTTAGTAAGACCAAAAATTATATATATATATATATATATATATATATATATAATAATTTTTTTTTTTTTTAAATTATATTTTAAGAGTTATAAATCTTATAAAAAAATTTCACTATGTTATGTGATATTTCCTGTATTATGCTAGAAGCTTATTTTTTTATTTTAAATTTTTATTAAAAAATTAATTTTAATTAAATCTCTTTGTTAATCAGATTCAAGAACATCAACCTATTTAACTTCTAAATGCATATTTTATAATTTTTTAAATAAACTAAATTGGAACATATAATGTGCAATGTTACTGTTGCTCAGTTGGTAAGGCACTAGACCCATAGCTCTTCGGGCGGTGTTTGAGTCCAGCTATGGGCAGAAAATTTATTTTCTCTTATTTCAGCCGTGGTTCTTCGACTTCAATTTGGTAGAACCCTCCTAGGACTCACCAAGTCTCTTTAAAGTGGGTACCTTTAGTCAGGGGAAAAAATCCTTATTGTACCTTTTACCTGGTAAGTACACCCTTGCTTAAGTATTTAAGTCATGACGAGTTGTACCACTATAGTTCTATTTTAATTTTTTTTTTTTTTTTTTGTAGTAATGGCAAGCAGTTTAGAGTATACTTGTAGACCAGAGATCAAGGTTATCTATTTCTTTTGTTTTATAAGAGCAACTAAAAAAAATAGCAATATTATTATACTAAATTGTTTTATGAAATTCAAATTTAATATAAAGGTAAATATGTAAACGTAAAGAATCTTTTTATTACTTTATTTTTATTTTTATTTTGTATGAAAAAAAAGTTTATAAAAAATATATACAATATTAATGAAATTTTCATCCCCAGTCCAAATGATTTTATCAAGTAAAATAATTATTTTTTCCGTCGGTTTCTTGTAAGTAGATTTAAAATCCAAATCCGTATTATTCTGTCCGTATTCGGCACTTTTCTTTAAAGGGAATACAGTCCTCCCTGAATAATCAGCAAAAACGTCAACCCTTCCCAACTTAGCCGGCAGCTTCACAATACCAACTCAATTGAGGAACTTTTGTTTATGAAAAACTTCATTTATAACTGCTAACTCTTGATGAAAAGAATTTTTTCTTGTCGTTAACTATCCTTTGACATCCTGGGAACTTTGTCAGACTCTGTGAAGCACTTTTTTATCCTTAAATTGACAGAAAACTAAGATATAATAATAAAATAAGATATCGTAGCTAATAAATGGAAATAATTTCTGTACAATTATTTGTATTCCTTTACATCTTGAATGATTCACTGATGAAATCCAAGTTTACTTTATGTTTTTAATATATAATTTAGAACATAACTAAATAAAAGAAAAAGTGAATCACTTATACTCTGTTCGATGAAACCTGATGTTATGATCCATTGAATATGATGGTCACAACCTTCTTACATATTTTTACTGATACACAAGGCTTAATCTAGGTAAATTTAATTTAATGTCATGCGTTCTATAAACTCCCCGTCAAAAGTATTGCAACACTCATAATTCTCGCGATTTTCCTGGTTTTTACCTTAATTCATACTTGGTTTATATTCATATTAATATTATTTATTAAACGTGAGACATTAAGGATTAGACACATCAATGTTTTTCCCTGTTAATAACAAACGATGGAATTTTAGATTTTTTTTTATATGTTTATTTATATATAACGTTATATACTAGTATGACAAGAATAGTGGAAGTAGTCTAAGCCAGAGGAGGCAACATGTCTCATGTTGAATATGAGTATGAATATGAATAAATGATTATATATGAATAAAAAATTTAAAAGTGAAAATTGTAAAAAATGAAAATTTCAAAAAGTTTTCTAACTTTTTTGTTTATTGTAAGAAATATTGTAATTTATTTTAATAAAAATTATTTATTTCTAGTTTAGGAATATTTCTTATAAACTTCAGAACCTTTCTTTATTATGAAAAAAAAAAATACGTTTTTATAAAATTCAAATATTTCAATGCGTTGCTATACTTTTCACGGGGAATTCATATTCAATGTCAGTACACTATAAATAGCTTTTCTTATTTATTAATGTCAAGCAGAAACGTTTTTCCAAACTACTGAACTAATATTAGTTTGAAATGTTATACAATCGTATAAATATAGAACTGAAATAAAGTAATTTCAAATTAGACTTTGAAGCTAGTGGCACAGGATCTCCAAGCTACTGATTGTCCTGCCATAAATAGGGGAGGCAACCCATTGGGTAGAAGTATTGTTATTTTAGATATGTGAAAGGACAGACACGGTGTGATAACACCATGAAGAAATAACTGTTAAAGGTAAAATTATAATGATATGCTATGGGCAAATTAATCTGGGAGTGTATTGATTGATATTATTAATAGAATAGTAGAGTAATTATATTAAATACTGTTTTCAGTCTGAGGATGGGACAAAAGTCCCGAAACATGTAACTGGATTGAGGAATAATAAAGAGGAGTTATGCCAGAATAAGTATGATATTTCTATAATTGTTGGCTCCTTAATTGAAGAATTGATTAATAATTAAACTTAAATTTATAAGAAAAGTCTTGCCTGGGGTCTATAGACCAGCCTTTAACTAAAATGTAATGAATGAACAGTCTCTAATTAAAATCTAAAGCTAAAATGGAAAATAATTATATCCATAGATAATCAACCATGTAAAATTGTAAAAGAAACTAAATTTTTCCCTGACTGGAAAAACAATCATGCTTATCTCTGTCTACTGTTTTTCCTAATTTACATTGTAGTATTAAAAGGATCATATTACTTAAATTTAAAATAAAATTGCACTGCTACCACCCATGAAGAGTCTTAGGTTCAGTATATGGTAAGGAAATATGGTTCCTATAAAATAATAAAAGGAAATAGTTACGAACTGCTGCTCCTAACTATTGCCTTCCTGTTGTTTTTTTGTTTTTTTGCCAAAATTAATTTCCTCTTTAGAAAATGAATAACTGATATACATTACTTACCAATAAAGGAATGGCCATAAAATTTAAATTAAGCTTATCCAAACCAGCTCAGGTGAGAAGGCATGGTAAAGTAAATAAAGCAGTAGGTAATTACAGCCATACATCAATTACAAAGGAATATTAATAATTAGACAGTTATATACGTTCAGGCAGCCGAGTGAAAAATATATACAAACGAGAATATATATACAATAAAATAGAAAAGATAAATGCTATGCAAATTTTTATAATAATATTAATAAAAATAATTTTTCCAAAAATAGCTAACATGTGCTAAGATAGCAAGGTACAGTGGCAAGGAGGTAACTAGACTGTTGTCACTTGGAGACTTGATCCACGGGTCCTCATAACAAAGTTACACCAAAAAAGTATAGGCCCCCAAAAGACATATCCATGTTAAAAAAAAATTTAATACAATCATACTCTATTTACAATAGTTTGTCCCCCTCTATGGGGGTGCAAGCCAGGCTCAAAGGGATCCCATCGCTGCTCTCTCAGCTCCGTCACTAGCAGATCTGAGTAAAACTCAAAAATTATGGTTTCTGTTATGAAATATTTACTTACATTTATTTATTAAAACTATCTGGAGCCAAAAAAAAAAAAAAAAGAAATGAAAAAAAGAAGTTGGCTAGCCGATGAGAGGCGGGAGATAATAATGCAGATCTGATATCCAGCGATACAGAGCCCTCAGACTGTAGAAGCAGGCCCTGGGGCTGAATGGATGAAACCCGTAGGTTATAAATATTTATGAATTCTATCAATCAATCAAAACAGCAATCCAATCACAAATTCCCCTCAAATGTTTCTTGTTTTCTTTTATAACGTCATAACCGAGAACTATAAATATTTTATTAAATTTATTCCGAGTATGATTTGGCTTTGGATAGCTTGTGAAATATCCTTGAAATTGGCCACTGCGTGAATATTAAATATGCAGCTTTATTTATTTTTTAACGAGTATTGAGTTACTTCCATTCATTTTTAACCCGCATATAATAATTTATACATCCACACAAAATATGATTCAATTAGTCCTTTATTTGAGTTTTATGAAACTTTCTGTAAATACAGATATTTTATATTAATTTAAAATATTCATTTTATTTTTAATTCTAAAAATATAAAAAATAAATTACTTGAATAACTTAGGTTTATGAATTTATGTTTTAAGTTTTTTTTACATTTTCCTTTAGCCCCAGTTGTTTCACAGTCCTTTTATCTTCTTTATTTCTCTTTTTCTAGTTGTTTTGAATTATTCAGATTTTGCTAGCCCTTCTCCACATAAATTCTTCATCCAATGATTATGAATCACCAATGAATATTACCAATGAATCACCAAACCCTTCATACATTTTATATATAACAGCATATTTTGTTAAACTGGTAATTATTGTACGCAAACACGTTATAAAATTAGAATATCATCGCATTTAGTATTCTCTTCGTTTTACTTCTCTCAAAACATTCAAACAGATAATGTAGCCACCCCGACAGGGGCCCGTTGTGGTTACTTAATATAATGCCAAATCATATATATATGTTATATTATATATATTTAAAAAAATTTTTACTTATTACACTCAAAGGATTTTTTTTATTCATTTTTGTATTGCGCTAAGTAAGGTTTGTGGTGTCAAAAAGTTTAGATTCCATAAAAAGAAGACAATGAGGCTATGAGGTTTAGGGGGTGTAAATGAAAAGAAGAACGCCTGGAAGAAATATACCAGCTCGAGAAACGTTTAGGAGAGGGAACAGTATGTAAGCTATAGGAACTTCCAAGTTGTTATAGAAAGTATAAAGACCGAATTCTAGACAGATAATATGAAATCAATTGAAGACAAGAGGTATGACAATTCTAGATTTTCTAATATGAAGCGCGGACAGAAGTACACACTGGATTAGGGAGAGTAATGCTATAAACCTGTTGAAAATATGGATGACTGTATTTTAGAGGGTGTATTAGAATATATTCCACATGAAGCTCGGAAATACTGCAGGAAGGGATCACATCACAGAAATTAGAAAGGATTAATCGAATGATGTTTCGAATAATGCGGAATGAAAAGAATTTCAAAAGAATGGGAATATTATGTACAAGACAGGTAGCCAGAGTAGGTGTGACAACTATCTCTTATCAGGTGCTTATGAGCTGTTTACATTTTTTTTTTTAAATAACACTGCGCCAAATAATTTAAAATGACCTCGAACACAGGAACAAGCTGCTTTCCAATCTAGACAGACTATGGAACACTTAAAGATGATTTGGAAAAGTTAAGGACCGGAAGGGGAATGCGTATTTTACCTTCTTGGATCTGAAGGTAACCTTTGATTTAGTAAAGAGATTTAAGATGCACTGCACAGAAAAAAGATTCCTCCAAACCTCATAGAGACAATAATGTCAGCATACCAGAACTTCTAGTTAGTTATCCGTCTCAGTGTAAATGAGTCTAAACAATTGTCCTTTAAAAGAGGCAACAAGCAAGGTGAATACTTAAGTCCTCTCATTTTTTAACTTAAAGAAAATAAATCAGGTTATTTTTAAAAAAATTAATTTTATACAATTTAATCCAATGTTTAATTTGAAAAAAAATCGACATTCTTTTATTCTAAAATTTGAGAACATGACGATTTGAACTATCAAAGTGACTACACTATATCTTAATAGTGTATGATTGTCATATTTATAAAAATTCATATTTATTACGTTATTCCTATATTTTATTATGTATGATTTGATACATGTTTTATAGCTTTAACGCATTATTTTGTATTTCAGGTACTTCATGATAATCCAATTATTTGTCAAGTTTTTATATGATACTGGCATCCTCTTCGCACGCTCTCATTAAGAAAGAACCAATATAATTTTAACTAATAGTTAAAGTTCTTTTTTTTTATAGATAGCAATCTGGTATTGAAGGAAGCATGCGAAAAGAAATAAATATATTCATAAGAACTCCGAACAATTACATTTGAAGAATACTATGAGAATTTGATTTTTAGTGTTTCCAAGTCGGTTAAGTCCAATATATAATGAACAGTGAGAAGACTACTACTGAAGACTGAAGGCCTACCACGACGTTTTTGTAAGTCTGGCCTTGTGATTTTCAATTAAAATAGCAAAAGAAACTTTAATTGGAAATTTTAATCGTTTAAATTGAAATAGAAGACCAGTAGGGATTATTGGGATTCTAGGAATAAATGGTATTTCTCCAGTTGCTGGTCCAGTGTGAAACATCTAATTTTTTGTTTTAAATTAGTTGACAATCCTGACAGACAGAAAATATTTACTATACTACTATCGATATAGATCGGTGGATTTTCAAACTTCACTGGAATCCATGTGTCGTGTTTATCTTTTTTTAATTATGTAAATTGTATTATCGATTTCCAGTAATATATGACACTGCACCATTGAAACATCACTGGAAGAATGGAGCTCGCCACCGCTCGATTTTTTTCTTCAACCTCAAGGGAATCCACATATCTATCTATTTTTTATAAAAATTTGATTGAATATCAGTAAATTTTATTATTGCTAAACCTTCTAAAATTGTAACGACTAAAAGATCGTTCAACATCTACAGATGTTATAGGTGCCTTGTTGAAAGAAGTTATTTCGTTGGGAGTAAAGAATAAACGATGTTCAGAGGTTATTTCTGTTCCGTTGATAATATCAGAAATCTGGCAGATGGTCTCCCACCCTATTTACGTCACTGAACAAAGATCGGGCAGTTTCTGCTACTCGATGCAAGGCTTGAGCAATACACGTCATTTGAATTATCTTAGGATAAAATACCCAAATAGATAGCCCAGCCTTGACCATGTTGGGGGCAGCATCAGAGAGAAATAAAAGAACTTTTTCGTTCAAAACTCCACTGAGCCATAGGATATGCATCCAGGCATCAAAGATTCGTGAAATCGAAGAATGGTTGTTTTTTCGATTACTTCAGAGTTCAAAAGAAATGGCTTCATAAATGTCAAGTTTTGCAATAACTGCATTGGCAATATACCTTCCCCCAACATAAGTGGTTTCATCAATTTACACCCAAATCGGTCCATCTTTGATATAATATTGAATCTTGGCTAGTGTATATTTATAGACCTCTTCCAGGTAGTTTTTCCGCAGTGTTCAGTCTGTGGTTCACAGTTCCTACCAACCACCTCCAAATTATGAAAATATATCCAAAATGAAAAATATGTGGGAATATGTACTTATTTTGATTAAATATGTGGAAATATGTATTTATTTCTATCAAATATGTATAAATATGCAACAACATTCAAATATGTGAAATAAAAGTAGGCTCAAAGGGCTTAAGAAGTGTCATTATGAACACTTATACTTGAAAAACATCTGTAAATTGCCTAGAAAAAATATGTAAATACATACGAATCTGATTCCTAGTAATCACAAATGAAAAAAAGGCGTCCTTTTATATGAGAGTATAGATTTCTAACAAAAATTTATAACCATGCATTTATTCCTCTTCTTGTTTATTTATTTATTCTTCAGCTTTATACTATTAGAAAGTCTCTAAATTTTTTGATATTCATTAATGCATAAAGAAAACTAAATATTTTCTGCTGAAGTAACTATTCCGATGAAAATCATTAAGTATCCGGAACGCATAGACATATTCCGGAGGCAGCCCAGAAGCTATAAGACAACCCGGCGGATGTGTCCCTTACCCGGGCCGGAAGTTAGGGGTATGATATATAGCCCCTTCCTGTTTACATTAATCAATTGATTAGCACCCCATAATCCGAACATATGTACCCAAAGCTGTACCCTTATGGTCGCTTAAATCTACCTGAATGAAAGGGGTTTTCCCTCTGGGATTTTCCGGAGATTTAGAGGGTTCAGAGGTCGCACTGGATATCCATCTAATGAGGGACCTCTTGGCCGAAGGAAGGACCGGAGTTCCAGGAACAGATAAACGTTATGTACTACATCGGCCCTAGTAAAAAAGTGATTCAGGCAAAAATATGGTTTTCTTGATTGAAGATCCGTTCCTTGGGTGGTCACTACATCTCAATTTTTGAAAGAACGTGATCCATTATCATAAGTATCTTCAAAGTTATTAGGGAAAACTGATACGAAAAAAAAAAAAAAAAAATTGGAAGGTAGGTGGTTCCCTAGAAAAACTCCAGTAAAAGTTTCATTTTTTTTTTTTTCAAACACTAAACTACTCATGATTTTGGATTATTGACTACTAGCTTATTTGCTTATTTTTAAATATGACATGGTTTTAAAAAATGCGAATAAATAAAATGCAAGATCCAAACAGAATTCTAAAGGAATTTCATTACAGGCCTTTGGAAGAAAATTGTATATGTTTAATAATTAAGCTTGATATTGATTGTTGGAATAGAAAGAGCCTTTGTAACTCTGCATAGACCTGGTAAATGAAAGCATCATTCGTAATCCCGAAAATAAAACGTAAAAACAATTAACAGACGTCTGATAATAGAAGTTTAACTTTAGAAACACATAATTAGAATAATTTAGAGTTAGCGGTTATGTTACGGTTTCGTTTTGGATAGGTATATGTATATGCACATAAATTATACCTTGAACGGATCTGCTTTGAACAGATTTTGTAAATTTTGGACTGCAGCGGGATCGTTTTCGTGGATATTTCAAATTTTCTTTGACCAAAGAGGCCACACAACTCAGCTTCGAATTTCCGTATGAGCGATTCCGCTATCTATAATACGAGAGAGGGAAGAATCATTTTTCTCTTTTTCAAAATAGCCCTTCAAATAAGAGCTACTTTGAACAAGCAAGATTTTCAATCAAAATTTAAGTTTTGTAAAAAGGTTTTTACAGTTTTTCTCTTTTTGTTTTGAGTGTAAAACCCTCAATTCTCTTTTCATCAAAACGCTACTATAAATCCGCTAATTGGTTCTTTTCATCACCAGATTTGTTAATGAAACACAAATATTTTTAGTAATTTTTATAGCTTTTATCAAATATAGCTCTTAAACTAACAACTTAGAAACTATCTATTAACATCAACTTGATTTAGTTTTCAAGAAACATTGGCCCTTACCGAACAAAACATACAAGGAAAACTTGAATGAAATAACAAAATTGCTTGAACCAAAGGAACAAAGTGCGTATGTAGCTTTTAATTTTCGATTAAATTATAGGTATTTTTGTTTATTTTATTTTATTGTTCTTGATTTATTAATTTTACTAGTGCCTGAAAAACTATAATTCTTTTTTTCATCATAAAATCAAAATCAACTACTTTTTTCAAGTAGTAAACTGATTAATGTTCAAAGTAGACCCTCCAAGTGGCCTTTTTTTTTCTAGTAAAAGAAATGATCTAGAGATATGAAACAAAAAAGAAAATGTTGCTGAATAGATTCCCGATCAATGTATTACGCATATGAAACAATCCTGCTGTCACATACGCCGGACCAGATGAGGTTTGGACACGCTTATAAAAACACCTGTTAACACTGATAACATGGCTTTCACTGGCCAAGGATGGCCAACATATGCTCTCATATGCAACATACGCAATCACATTACATTCTATATTTAATCCTTAAATGCGTAGGAGAAACCGGACGACGCTAGCTTGCAAATTGAGCCTGCCAGAATGACTTACGTTTTAAAAGTCGTTAGTCAAAAGCAGCCCCACATGTTCAAAGTATCTCCCGTTTCTGGTATGTAAATTTTTTTTTTTTTACATTTAATCTAAAAACTTTCTGCTAGAACACTTCTCATTCTTGATCTATTACTGAAAGCATAGAACGAAGACCGTTGAAAAAGACACCACCGCTTAATATGCAGGAGTCTAATACTAATGAGTTCAAAGCGTTTGAATAATTAATGGATCATTGGGTCGCCTGCCCTCCTCCTCTCACCGTTTGAATTACTGCTGGTCTATATCTCAGTCATTCTGATAGAATTACGAGTTGCTATCTGAAGTTTTGAATTACTGATCCTCAAGGTGATAGCCCATCAAATATAGTGGCTTCAAAATTGGATCAATATTTCAGAAAGGATAGCTCAAATATGGATAATGCAATTGAACCTTCCTTCGATAATTTTCAAATATTAATTGTTCCGGAAAGATTTTAATTTTATAACGCTTATTCTATTGTGCTACCTGAAGGACATATCAGAATTTGTATGATTGAAACTCATAATTTTAACAACTGACTTAGTCCAAACCAGATATCTATCCTTTCATAGCAAACTCCTCAACCATTCAAATCCATTAGTGCCACAACTTGCTTTTCATTCCATTCCAGATAACCCTTTGAGGCGCCTGAAAAGAAGATGGCCTCGAGACCTTCTAATATGGTACCTCATTTTATAGAACCTGTAGAAGTGCTACCAATGGGTAGTTGCTTTAAAAACAAGTGACGTGTCATTTCTGTCATTATCATCAAATTTACTTGATGTATTGTATATTTATATTGTAAATACAGTTGTAAATTTCAATAAAAATAAATAATAAAAAAATTTACAACTTAAAAAAACTAAAACTTTTTCAAATCCATTTCAGAAAGACTAGGCTTTTTGATATTAACAGAATAGGTTTGAAATGATAATAATCCTGATCTCAATGGTTGGAATGAAAAATGGTGTGAAGACCAATTACGATTAACAAAAACGGTTGCTTGTAAAAAGTGGCTTATCCATATATTATCAGGTAATAATAATATTTATAATAAAAATAAAATATTTATAATAAAAGTACAATATGACTATAGTGATACAGGCCAACTAAGGACCACGTGTATAAAATATCTTGGCTTTTTAATTTTTCTCCATTCTTCCTCGTACCCTTCTCATATTCTCTCCCATCTCCCTTTTTCGTTCTTCCGTCAATCTCTTACCTTCCTGCCTCTTCCTCTCCATCATAATAATCTTTATGCTTCTCACCATTTTCCGGAATTTTCCTCTATCCTGGATGACCTATTTCTCCTACACATTCTCTCCACTTCCTCTTTTCTTTATAATATCCCTTGAAGTTCATTACTCCCATCAGTTCATCAAATATTAGTTTGTTCAGCCTGCTCTAATATATCTCATCATAAGTCCGAAGAATTTTAGTCTCATTTTTCTTTATGTTGATAAAGCTTACTGTTCTTTCTCAATCGGGATTGTTCTCCTATTCTTTTCGATCTGTATAGATATATCCGAACTAGGAAAACTCAACTAGAACAACATACTTATTTTAAAAACCCCGAAAGATGGTATTACGACAATAGTTCGTCACTTAACCTACAAAACAAAGAAACTTTATAGCTTAGTCCCAGCGGGGAAAATTAATAAATTCGTATAAAAACATTGATTTTTTCCTTCGTTTAATTTTTATGTTTCTTAAGGCTTTGAATTCATTCAAATAAAACTAGAACAATTTTTTTATAAAAAAAAAAAAAAAAAAAAAAAAAAAAAAAATCATTACGTTTTATGCTTGCATTTGTACAAAACCGCCTATTTATAAAATAATAAAAATAAAACACTCATTTAACAAGAATAAGCTACATCAGATTTTTTATACATTTTTTAAACAAATTTACTGATTATTTAACGATCTTAAAGTTATGAACGGGGAAAATAGATTTTTTTTTTTTTCTCCATTGATGTTTATGTTCCTTAAGGTACTGAATCCGAATTTTAACTTTATCACCTCGAAAACTTTTTTTTAATAAGCAATTTTTAAAATTTTTCTCCTTCATAAGAAAAATTGAATAGAATACATAATTTTCTAATCAGTGACAAAACAATGAATATGATTTTTTTTCTTTGTTTTTTCGTCAATGCAACTATTCAGAAGCAAAAACAGTTTGAAATTAACTATATAATATTTAGCAAATAGTTAAACCGTGATTAGTTTAAATAAGGATTTAGCAATCCAAAAAATTAAAATAAATAAGAAACTTTTATATTTTTCTCCCGCTTTTTAAAAAAATTTATGTGAATATACATTTATATAACATGCATTAATTATTTTTAGGTCCAGATAACACATAAGTAGAACCTCAAAAATTACCAGCACGTAAGTATGAAAAGAATTATTGTTTTCGTTTAGTGAGTACCTAATTATTACAATCAGCCTCAAATGTGGGCAACAAATAATATGGATGGATTTATGATTATATTCACACATTATGTACAATAAGAAAAAATAAAACAAATAAAAAAGGACTAAAGAAAAGAACTTGGATATATATAAATAATATAAATTATACTATATAAAAGTGAAATATAAAAATTAAATAATGATAGTGAAAATAAAAATTTAATTAAATTAAATGTTAAAAATACCATCATAAGTTTTTAACAATATACATTCATCCTATGGATCCTCCAACCAGACCTGTCCCTCGACTTATGGAAGGACAACCCAGTTCCAGAGAGTTCCCAGCTCTCCTCTCTCAGCTGCGTCAATGATGTAATAAAAATCCCAGTGGAGGCTGGGTGAGAGTCTAGTACTATACCAAGCCCTATAGAGCATGACTAGAGAAGCTGAATAGCCAGAATTTCGACATAAATAAATTTTCACAAAAGGTCTCTGAGCTACTTTTTCAATCTGCGAGGGGGATTGTCTGGGTGTGTGGAACTGGATAATGATTGAATCAGGAGGATGAAAGGAAAGGTTGCCCAAGAAGTAAAAAATTTAATGGGTATGAGGTTGACGACGAAAGGTATATTCAGATTATTATACAGGATTTTGTAAAATAATCAAGCAAATGATTTTAATAGTTTCAGTAAAAAAAAAAAAAAAAAAAAAAAAAAAGATACATTCTTATTTATTTAATTTTTCAACTGCCGAGTCCCCCAACATCTAATGAATGAATATTTTTTTAATTATTTGGTTCAACAAAAAAGATAATTAAATTTAGTATTTTTAAGCATATCACACAAAAAATAATATGCTGAAATTATAATTTTATGATAAATTATAATGACAGACGGCACAGCCAGGACACGAATTTCATTATTCTATTAAATTTAAAGGATTATTTTGGATGCTTCGCAAAGTCTATTAACTTAACATCAACCCTTATATTAAATTTAGGAGGCGCTTCATGAATCATAAGTTCTAAAAGTCTTCCTTCAAAAGGCACCTTCCCTATATTTCATTAACGGCCAACTTATATAACAACATTTCTAATTAAGCTATCTCCCCTTGGACTCATTGGTTTCAAGAATTATATACAGGGAATTCATATATGCATAACTTCAATGTGTACAATGCTGTTAATAATTTATATTTTTCACATATTTGCCGGTGAAGATAAAAAAAAAAATAAACATTTAACCCCTTCCCTGCCATCTTGGACCCCAAAAGACCCGTTTGGGGATCTCGGGTATTTTTTTTAATAACAGTTGGCAGCATTGTTGAAAAAAACTAACATACAAAAAGTAAGTAGTTAATGGATTAAATTCACTGCTTAAAATAAACAAAATTAAAAAGCAAAAAATTAAAAATGAAAATAGACAAGACCGTACGGTTCATTATACCATTTTAAAAAATTCAAGTTAAAAAATAACTCTATTAGGTATTGTGATGAGATAAACAAATTTAAAATTCAGGAAAATTGCACAAAATATAATACTATATTGTTAGGCAACCCTTAATTCCAACTCTAATAATTAATCGTATAACAAAGGTTTTGTCCCTACTATTTCAGTATTACTTTGAATAACCGTTTAATTCTTAATAACTTAAGTTAAGCGGTTATTTACTTATATTTTTAAAACGCTCCACAGTGATTCGAATGTATGGTGGTGGTGGATAAATTCACGAAACTATAAGATCTTATAGGTAATTTTACTGAGAACAAAAACTTCGATATAGACCTGGGTACGGACGTGAATGTACAAAAAAATATGATATTAGAAACATATTCTCAACTACCTTTAAAATTAATTTTTGATTGAAGTTTTTAGTAGTACAAGTATATTATTGCGTTTCATGATGCATCAGGATTTAATAATGAAGAAAATAAATAGCACTGTAAATTTAAAATAAAAGTTTATCGCATAGCAATATTTTTAAGATGTTTAATTTTTTTTCAAAGAAAGAGGATACAATTCATAATTAATTCTGACATGAGTCGTTCAGTCAGTTTTAATGACAGGGTGATTTCGAAGAAGAATTCATCTGAAATATTTCCACTAAACAATGTTTGCTTATACGACTATGTCCACTGCTTTTAAGAAAGCTTCACTTGTAAATTATTAATATCGTAGAGCTGTTCTCAATATCTAAGGTTTCTAAGATAATTTGAGCTTTCCTGTTCAATAAATTTTGAAGATTTATTTTAGCAGATTAGTTAGTTAATCCTTTAAGTATAAATTGGTCCTTGGTTAGCTTTAACTCATGAAAAAAAACTGAACCATGAATTCCTAGTACCGTCCAGATTTTCATCTTTTTATATTCGAAAAACAATACCTCTGCCATTAAATGGATTACGAATCATGATGAGACTGAAAAAGATATATTTTTCAATACCAAACCCTTTTCTACTATTCTCTAGTAGTAGTTGAACATAGGATATAACTAGGAATAAATAAAACAAAAAACTAACTTTTCGGACTTAGGTGTTAGCACTCCTTATTTAGCTGAATAAGTGTTTTCAATCTGGTGGCCCATCGAGGTAATACTTACCAATTGGTGTGGAGGATCAAATCTCAACTTTGTTATGTTCTTTGAGTGTGAGTAGCAAAAAAGGAAACAAGGGTTCTATTTGAAGGTACAAAAATGCTTCTGTACCATGAAACAACTTTTGTTCCCTAAAGCAGTTGTAATTTTCAAAAACAAACAACAGAAAACATCAGTATATTTGCATTCTTCATTTATTTTGATTTGCTGTTTTTTTGTTTTTATTGTAGGGTTTTTTTGTTTTTTTTTTTAAAGTTAATTTTATAAACTTGAACGATATATTGTTAGAATTATAAACATGAACGACCAACTAGAAAACTTTGGTTCCTTTCTTACCCCTCGGCATTTTCAGGTATTCTGCCAATTTAAAAGTGAAAAAAAATATTTATTAGGGTACAAGAGGTTTCAAACTTCTTACAGGTCTATTCCAAGGTACGAAACACTTAATGTTTCAAAATACAAGATGACACGCCAATAGGAAAAAGTGCATGGAATCAGTCAAATCAACATTCTCTCTTTATCCCGAATCGACTGGGTACCTTCCCAAGGAGTATCTAATAGTACCCCAGAGCAAACAATCGATAACTTACCTTCAAAAACGTGGTAGAAAATAAAAATATTCCAGGGCAGCGAAAATTTAAAATAAAATTAGAAGTAAAACAAAAAAGTTCTTCTCCTGGAGAGGTGAAAGTACACTGACAGATTCGTCTTAACTCGCAAAACAATTTATAGAGTGCAACTATAACAAAAGCAATGTCCATTGTTTCATGGTACACGGATATCAAAGTACAATAGTCTACCTGGTTCCTAGTCTATCAGTGTATATAAAGTACGTATTTATTTCCTTTATTTTTAAAAATATTAATGTGTAACTTTTAGTATAATTATAATATACCATTAACTATGAAAACGCGTGTTTCATTGTAATCTCCGGTTAATCCGACCTAGTGGCCGTTCCACCCCACCCCTTGGTCCCATAGGTGCCGGATCAGTGAGATTCTACTGTACCGGGGAAATACGTGAGAACGTCTGAGGGTCCCGAAAATAAATCTGATGAAGCAGTTCATATACTAGTATTGGTTTTTTCTTAATCATTTGATTTCGAAAATGTGGTTTCCATACATTCTTAACAAACATTTAATGCATTTTAAAAATTCTATTAGTTAAAATTAGAATAAAAACTACTGAGTATGTAAACGAGGTTCTTAGCAAGAAAAGTTGTAGATTGGAGATCTCTGGGGTCCCCTGCTTTGTATATGAATTACCACCGGTTCAAGGATTTTATGCAGAACTCTTGTTGGGACACTTTATCTCCTCGACTGTCGCCCTAAGCAAGCTCACTTCTAGACAAACAAGACGCTCTTCTCATTAAAGTCAGCTACAAGTTCTTAACTCCGCGGGATATGCAAGGGTGTGTGGATGTCCTATCTTCATGAATCTCGTACAATGAATAAACATAATTGGGCAACCATTTGGTTTAGGATAAAGTTGTTGTACAATAGCAGTAGTAATTTCAAAAACGTATCACTGATATAAACAGTTACATGTTTTGTTTTTTAAACGAAAAATTTACTAACAAAAATAAAAATTAATTTTATTATAATTCATTTTTCCCTATTTGAGTATTATTTTTTTTGACATAGATATGCCTTGTGGCTATACTGTATATGGGAGTCTATACTTTTTTGATATTTTATTTATAAAATTTGCCGACAGTTCCAGTATCAGAAATTTAATGGAAAATTTAGGAGCTATATTGGTTTAAATGAAAAAAGACACGTTTGAAACCTACTTTCTCTTAACTTTATTTTGAATAATCACTAATTACTAATTTAATTTAATTAATAATTAAAGTAGTTTGGTCCTTTTAATTCTAAAATGAAAATTGGGAAAGGCAGTAGATTATAGATAGGCGTATCCATGATCTATTTTTTTTTTTATCAGAGAGAAATTAAGTTTCTTTTTTTTCTAATGTAAACGTGCTTATTATATTTAAATAATATTTTTATTATTCGAACTGAACATAAACATGCAGTGTTATGGTCCTGATATTTCAATGCAATCAATTGTTCAAATCACAAAAACATTATACATTGTTGGTATATTGGAAAATGTTATATAAGTAGCTGGTGAAATTGTTATTAAATTGGTTAAATAATTTTAAAATGCATCCATATCAATCCCAAAATATTCTGTAGTTTATGAAATATATACTCAACAGCAAAAAAAACGGACACTCAGATTTGGTCTCATAATTTTGTTGGATAAGTTGTGAAACGGCACAGAAAAAAAATGCTTTGATGATGCTTTTTGATAAATATATGCCTTCCTGTCTTGAAAGAATGAGGAATAGATTTAAAAAAATAATTCCTATAACTAAAATTTCGCAAATTCGACCTTTTTGTTATTTATTGGATTGCTTTAATTTCTTCTATCCCTGACAGGACTAGAGCCCTTCGCCGTAGAAGAGAGAGAAACACCCGCTATTAGAAGAACATCCCTTGTCAGAAAACCTGATAAAAATTAATAATAAAGTTTTAAAACATGTGTTAATCTATTTTTTTTTTTATTTTATAATTGTTTGTTAAAAATTATTCATTTTGGCAGATTTTGTGGAAATAACTTATAAATAAACCATTACTTACCATAAATTAAAAAGATTTACGTATTTAACAAAATTATGAGACCAAATCTGAGTGTCCGATTTTTTTTTGCTGTTGAGTGTATGTATTACTACAAAACTAAGAGGAATTATACTGAAATAAGAATTAGTTTATTTTTATTAAGGAAGTTCTAATTTCAGCAATGAAAGCTATAATACATTCATTACTTAAATAAAATAAAAAAAGTTAGATTTAGCTATCTAGGTTAATTCAGGTTATAATATTTACGATTTTACATTCGATGATATGAACTTTCCGTTTCTTAAATAACTCTTAATAAATTTAAAAAAACAAAAACAATAAGTTTCGGACTCCTTCATTATTTGAAGTTGTAGCGACGGTATCTGGCCTCACCATTTTGTAATTTTATGATTCCTTCATTCTGTAATTGAAGTCCCTCACTGCGATTTGTTTAAACTAAAGCAGGTTTTTTTATTGTTGATAAATAAACAAAATACGAGGTGTGATCAAAAAGTTCCAGGACTTTTTATATACTATGGGAATGCAATGTCTCACAGCGATGCGGTTGGCAGCATTGTATTGCCTGACTCAACAGGAACACAGCTGTGTTTGCAGATCAACCATAACATCACTGAAAGTAACATTAACACAATTTGTTTGAGGTTAGTTTTATAGAGTTTGGCTATTTTATGAAAATGGATGTGAAACAAGAGCAACGTGTTTGTGTGAAGTTTTGTGTGAAACTGAAAAAAAACGTTTTCTGAAACCTTTTTGATGTTACAAGAGGCTTTTGGTGAAGAATGTCTAAGCCGATCATGATGCCACCAGTGGTTCAAGAGGTTTAAAGATGCCCTTTTTGTGTAAAAAACGCAATGACTGTCATTGCTCAGCCTCCCTACTCACCTGACCTGGCTCCAGCCGACTTTTTTCTTTTCCTGAAGCTCAAGAGACACTTGAAAGAACGAAGATTTCAAACAGTTGACGAAATTAAAGAAAAAACAACGGAACTGCTAAACACCTTTACAAAAGAAGAGTTTTCTGGGGCCTTTGATCAGTGGAAACACCGGTGGGAAAAGTGTGTAGCTTCCCAAGGGAAGTGCTTCGAAGGAGACAAATTTGAATAACCAGTATGTTGTATGATTAAATGTATTAAAATTCAGTCCTGGAACTTCTTGATCACACCTCGTAACATTAATAATTAGTTATTTTTAGCTTAAGAAATATCATTATATTGAATTCATAGTTGTAATAAAGAAGGCACTGAAGAGAGAAGTAATTTTGAAGAAGCTTCTACTTGATGGTACTAGCTTAGGAAGCTTGAGCTCAAGTCAATACTAATCAACATTAGTTTAATCAAAGAAAGCTTTTAGTTAATTTATTCATATATATATATATATATATATATATATATATATATATATATATATATATATATATATATATAAAGGAATCATTGAAGATTAATAAATATATATATTACAGAGAAGTAATGCAATATCGTGGCGTTTGTAATATAAGTGCAGGTATTTGATAAATCCAGAAGAGTTAGGAGAAGAAAGCAACAGAAATATAGTAGAATGAAATTTTTTTTATAAGTTCATGAACTGATATAATATAGAATGAACCAAAAGTTGAAATATTTTATAATTCACGAAAAACTATCTGAACTGAGCATAATAATGTTAAATACAATTTTATAGATTAATTTAAAAAATAAGAAACTGTTACGTAGAATATTTATTTTAAAATTATTCTTTTTATTTAATGAGCACTTCATTTAATATCATTTAAGTAATAAATGATATAAGTAATAAAACAATTATAAATAATTTTTTGACAGCTGGTATTGTAAATATTTATTATTTATATATAATATCTGTTTTAGTTATTATATTTAAATATATATTTTATAAATCTACGTGTGTGTGTGTATATATTTGTATCCCTATACAATCTATCACAACATATATACGTGAATTTGTAAACAACCTTAATATCCTTTTCTTTTTTTTTTTTTTTTTTTTTTTTTTATGATATAAATTATACTAAATTTACGATTTTTAAAATTTTCAATAACTGTTGCTTCATTACTATAGTATAATTTTATTTTATTTATAAGTTTCCATATTTATTAGTTTGTTTCTTTTAGTTGTAGTTTGTAGCCTTACTATATTAAATGTTCACCAGTTTATTATAAAATCATATTTTACAGTTTTCTTAGGAACCGTCAAAATACAACCATGTGATATAATTTGAGTTTTTATTTTGAAAAATTCTTCCTTCAAAAATTATTCCCATGTCCATTTTTCTACAACTTTAATATGTTATTCTTGATATATACGTGTTTCTTGATATATAAGAAAAATCAAAAGCCTTAAAATAGTATTGTATTACAGTAAATTTGAATTTTGAAAGATTAAAAAAATTTTTTTTTTTCATTATTCTTACAAAACTGTTATTCATCATTTTTTTTATAATCAATACAATTAAGGAACTTCTAATTTTAGCTATTTACGAGTTAAAATACATTAAGTTATTTTTTCTTTTTTTTTAATATGTAAAATTTTACTGTTAGAGCAATAATTCGATGTTTTTCGTTATTTCTTTAAAAAAAGATAGATAAATTAAAAAAAAAAATAAAATAAATTTTCTTTTACCCTCTATATTATTGAGGTGTGGTAACGGCTTCTGGCTTCGCCAACATTTTATAATTTGAAGTCATAAATCTTCCACTCTGAAATTTGAAGCCCCTCACTTTTTGTTTGAACTTGATCAGACCTGTTTTTTTTTTTTTTTTTTCAAATTGAATACTTCATGAAATACTTTGATTTCAAAATATAGAAAATAATAGAATAGAAAAATAATTTTATTCTGGGACAAAGTCCCTTAAGAATAACAGATAGGTATAAATATAAATAAAATTAATACTGGTCAGAGACACAATGAGATACAAAAAAAAAAAATAAAGAAAAACAGAATACAATAATGACAATATATACATAGACGATAGTTAACAATAAAGAAAAGAAAATAAGATAACATTCTACAAAGGAGAGAAAATAAAATATTTTGGTATAATGATTAGATCTGTATGTACAATAGAAGTACCTCAATGTTATATTCTTAAAAAGTTAAATTTAAATTAAATGGTATCTTAACTATGCAAGAACTGAATCTGAATCTGATTCCAGCAATGCAAGAACAATTTTTTGACAGAGCAGGTAGATGTTAGCAAGCGTCAGCTTGGATGAGAAGGAAGTATTGAAAATAAGAAGTATTTGAATGTTTTCAGGGATTCAGCTTGTCTGATATGAGGAGGAATAGAGTTCCAGAGAATGGTTGAGCGGAAGAGAAAGGATCGTTGGAATGTAGAAGTTCTGTGGGCTGGGGTATACATATTAGGAAGACGGGATCTTGTGTTTATTGAATTGACTGCAAATCTGAATTGAAGTTTATTGTAAATATAAAGAGGTTGAAGCGTATTAATAATTTGATAAAGGAATGTTCCATGGAAATATTGTTTACGGAAAGTGGAATAAAGCCAATTTAGTTAGGCTAAGTATATACATATGTAACATAAGTTTATTATCTAGTATATATATTAAAATAGAGATCATATTGTAAACTATTATACTTTATCTCTCATTATCTGAACTCTCGTTGGTTTGGGTCGTTCCTATAGTCCGTTTATTTTATCAAGATAATCACCTGTACTGTTAAAAAAATCAAGTGATATACTTTGTTACTATCAGAAAGTGGTATACATAAAAAACAGATTTCAACACGGATATTAATGTAATGTATGTTTTTTGAGAGCAGCTTTTTTAACGCGGCTGAGCTATTTTTGTGCCGTCTTGGTCGCTTCGCTGACAGCAATAACTAATCGCCAGAGACATCAGAAGTGAACCAAAGAAATGAAGTCATTGATGATTGATTACACCCTTCAGCCCTTGGAGGTCATCTTGTTGAAGTCAATATGAAATATAATCTCTCTTGTCTAAAATTTTTGAGAAATAGTACATTTAAAAAAATATATAGGTTTTAAACATAATTAAATAGAAAAGTTAAGTAATGGAAAATACTTTGATTCACTATATTTAATATAATACCTATACAATGTAAATTTTTTCTAACCCTATAGTTTCCCCATTTTTCATCTCACCGCTAAATAATCCCTAGTGTCATCGTGAACGGTTCATTAATTTAGTAGAACAGGGGAACTTAAAAAGGGAGAAAAGGAATAGACATTAAATAAATGGGGTATTACTGTTCATTTTATATGAAATTAAACTATCTAAAAATATTTTTGGCTATGACCTCTTGGATTTTTTTTAATTATTAGTTTTTATAATAGTACTTAAATAGAATTATTAAAAATCGTAAACTTTCGATTTGACTTTAATTAATGTTTGAGCTATCAAACAGATGGATAAGATGGATTTCGGAAAGCAATTTGATGTTTATGTTCTTTTATAAGACATATCGAAAAACTAATTGATCTAAAATATTCAAAATTGATGTTCAGTCAATAAATAAAAACAACTATTTTGACGACGTTTCGAGACTATATTGTTCTCATAATCACGCCCTACAGTGAAAAAACAGGTCACAATAAAATTCTATAAGTTATACAAGTTATTTAAAAACATAAAGTTAGCTACAATATTAGTATATAACAACATGTGTTAGAATAATTAAATATATATAATTACAGAACATAGAGAAGTATGAAACTACTTACAATGTTACTGGTGGATATGGTAAATTTACCAAAAAATTTATAGTTTTAGCAGAGAAAATGATAGATCAATTGTATGAAATATTTTGCCGGTCAGTTTTAATAAAACTCGAGGATTTTAAATACACAAATAACAACGTATGTTATTGGAATACTATTCTGAAATCTGTATACTGACTTTCATCTTGTGACAACAATTGTGTCCTATGAAAAGACATCTTTACAGTTCAAAAAATCAAACAAGTATCCTATTCAAAAATAACATTCCTATTTTTTAATAGGATCCCAATAAATATTATTGCCCTATCGTATTACTTGGATTACAGTTTTTCTTTTATTTTGTTGTTTGGGAATATCAAATGAAATATAAAATACTCGTTTTCAAAATCTGGACAAAATGACTGTTGATTTAAGACCGATTAGTTTCTGAGATAAAATAAGAAATTTTAATTTAATGTCAAAATTTCGACTCTTTCACGTTTTTGACACTCAGTAACTCAAAAATTTATTGTATTATTAAATAATATTTAAAGAATATCATACGTTTTAACCCAATAAAGATGATATGGTATGGGCATAAATAAATTTCCAAAATTGTATGTATAGTGATAATTAATTGATTTTAATTAATAAACTTATGCTGAGAACTATTATAATTTGATCTTCACTACTGAACCAATCTGTACCAAATTTTATCTACATGATCTTCATAGCTCAGGGAAGGTTTAGCAATAATAAAATTTACAGATTTTCATTTAAATTGTTATTAAAATTGCGATAAATATGTGGTTTCCAATTGAGTTTGAAAATCGACAGATAGGTGGCACCATTCTGCAAGAGAGATTACAACGGTATGTTCTTATCTAGAACTTTAAATTAATAATAAAATTTACTTATTTTCAATTTAATTGTAAATAAAAAGAGGAAAATATGTGGTCCAGCATGTGGAATTTGAAATACGACCAGTGTATGGCTAATACTACAGTAAATATTCTCTGTCTATCTGGATTACCAGTTCATACATTAAAATTAAAAATTAAAAACCATCTGTGCAATGTCAAAAATTAAAGCTATGCTCGGATATATTGTTCAGGTTATAATACTCACTGGAACAGCGACTGGAGAAATCGCATTTATTTCAAGAATCCCAATTATTCCTACTGATCTATTATTTTAATTCAAAAGATTTAAATTTCCAATTAAACTTTCTTTTACTATTTATTATAATCAAAAAATCGCAAGGCCATACTTACAAAAACCTTGTAGTGGATTGTTAGAATGGACGTTTCTCCCACCGTCAGTATTTATAGTCCAGTAAAATAAGGCTCCAAAAGGCCGTTTTCAAGAAAAAACTGCGGAACTTTTATTCTCAACGGATCTTTATGTTTTTTGGGGTGCTGAAAACGAATCTGAAGTTTGCTACCACGGCAACCATCGGCTTTATATTCAAAATCGCAAAAAAACCGTCAAAAAAACCCGTTATTTTTGTTTTTTCATCTATAACACGATAACGAAGCTTTTTTCGAAGAAAGTCTTTTAGTCTTTTACAAATACTTTCGGAGTTATAATATCCCATATAATATAATATCCTAGACGCCTAAAAACCCGTACTGTTGTTAAATCTATGGTTTTCGGTACATTTATCATTATAACTCCGAAAGTATTTTTCCGATTCAAAATGTTTTTTTTTCAGTCTGAAAGGTGGTAACATTTACAATTAGATCCTATATATGAAATTTTTATCAAAATTCTTAAGTACACAAGCTATCACGCTGAAAATCACTTACTTTTGTAAATTACATGTTTTTTGGCACATTATATAACTCCAAAACCATTTGTCCTATCTAAAATTTAATATTTTTATCTAAAAGCTGGTTAAATTTACTATTAGATCCTATGTATCTAACTTATAATTAATACCCACACCAGTGTGTCACAACATGTCATAATTTACATATTTTGCCAAAACATACACATTTAGCGTGCTAGCTTGGGTGGTTTACAGTATTTAATATAATTTACATATATAGCATTTGATAGCAAATTTAACCAGCTTTGAGATAGAAAAACGAAATTTGGGATCGAACAAATATTTGAGGAGTTAGAGCGACAAATGTGCCAAAAAACACTTGGATTCTACAACAGTACGTTTTTATTAGCGGGCCGGCATGTACATTTTACGGGGTTTGATTAAAACTTCATTTATAGATTCTTATAGTAAATTTATCAGCTTTAAGATGAAAAAAAGTAATGTTGTGTCGGACAAATAGTTACAGAGTTATAGCCAAAAGAGTACGACAAACGTGTTTTCGCGGAGCTGTGGGACTGACGGCAAGTTGGCCAATTTCTCCATTTTTTCCCAATAACGTAACTTCGCAAAAAATAGTCCAATTTCGGATTTATTTTTTTCAGTATGTAGGTATCAGTTCCAGCTACAATTAATGTTTGAAGGCTTTCTTCGAAAAAAAGCTTCGTTATCGTGTTATAGATAAAAAAATAACGTTTTTTTTTGCGATTTTGAATATGAACCCGATGGTTGCCGTGATAGTAAACTTCAGATTCAGATTCTGCACCCCAATAAACATAAAAATCCGTTGATAATAAAAGTTCCGCAGTTTTTTCTTCGGCAAACCCTTATTTTATTGGACTATTAGGGCTTTCCACAACCAAAGTTCCTAACAAGCAAATCATTCTCATAATATTGTTTAGGTAAACTCGAAAATGTTGTTTATTCAGAGGTCTAATGACTTTATTTTATTTATTTTTTTCCTTTTTGCATGCTTTTTACGATGAAAGATTTTTATTGATAAATATATAAAACTTATTAGATTAATAGTTATTATTAAATTATTAGTTAAAATTATCTAATTATGAGAGAAGGCCACAGGAAATGTTAATAATTTTATATTTTTAATTCTTTAGAAATAGTCAACTTTGACCATCAGTGTATAAAAATAGGTTCAAGGCATGAATCTGTTCGATTGGAGGCTACCTTCACTTCAGATATATATTGCTTGAGGATTAGCGTGCTTTAGAGTGATTTCGCTAAGAATGCCCGCTTCAATACGTCGTAAGTTTTATGAGAGGGGTTATTGCAAAGAGCGTGTTAGTTCGTAGTTTGTGCTGAGTGTTAGACATCAAGACATATTGGAGTACAACAATATGAGAGGGATAAATCAAATTAGTTTATTAAAACATAAAATACCTTCAGCATTGATATTGGATGAAAAAAAGTTAACCTATGTTGCATAAGTATTTATTTCATAGCAATATTTTAGGACTAAAAAAAACTTTTTTATTTTGGACATTGGCCTCTACCTCTTAGTGACTTTTTTTTTTCGTACCTATCAAGGGAAAAAGGGGTCACCTGTGGTGTAGTGGTTAGCATAACCTACTAAACCCAAGATCGCGGGTTCGCAGCCCGGCAGATGACCTTAGGATTTTTTAAAGGGAGTAAAAAATCCTTAGCTATGCCGTCCTTCGAAAGGGACGTAAAATGGGGGTCCCGAGCCTGTGCGATGTCAGGTACTCGTTAAAGATCCCTATCCTAATTATACCTGGATAAGCAAAATTTAGGACTCCCACCGTAGCATCGTCCGATTAGCCATAGCAGCATAAAGTGACTTTAAACGAAATAAACAAACAATCAAGGGAAAGAGATACGTTTCATTAATTCAGCTTTTGACTTCTCATTTTTATTTTTATTATTATCATTATTATTTTTTATTTTTTATTTTTTTTTTTATTCTTATTTTTATGAAACTGGTAGTGAAAAAATATTACATTAGAAGATGAATAAAACTTTAGTGTTATAATAAATCTCCTGGCCGACATATGTTCAAGCCGACACATACGGTTCCTGGACAACTGGAATTAATAAATTTTCTGTATAAGTGGATTAGGATGTTACTGAATAGAAGTTTGAAAATTGTATTTTATGTTTACATAATCATACATACATACATACATAATCAGTCTGGCTAGAGACGGCAACCCGTGAACATCAGCTCTATATACATCAACTCATTTGAAAGTGTTTTTTCTTCAAATTAGTTCATTTTTTTTTACTCTAATCAGAACTATATAATTATCATCTAGTTAATGTGAATTATTATTGGTTATTTTCTCTGTATTACCGAAGAATCATCAAGAGAACATTTATTTCATAACCCGTCTGCAGAGCGGTGAGTGTTAATATTTAATCCGTTAGGCATTTAAGACATTGTATTCAAACAGGCGCTCTCGCCCGCATCATATTTATATTCTAGAGCCAACAGCTATTTCTATCTGTATTTTAAAATGGCTATTTGTACTATTTGTGAAGCGTTAATTTCAAGGGATGATAAAAATACCGTGGTATGTGGGAAATGCCGTGTTATTTTCCATGGCAAATGCTGTCAATTAAATGAAAAAGAGTTGGAGTTTATAAAATCATTGAAAAAAGGCTGGTTATGTTCAAACTGTAAAGAAACTAAAAACAGACCAACTAATGAAAAATCAGTCAGTCAGCCATCAAATGAACCATCTGTCTCTGACATACTCACAGCCGTTAACCAGGTTAGAGCTGACGTCAGCGAGGATATCAAAGCTATAAAAAGTTCACTTGAAAAATATGGCGAGCTGAGCTTGGAACTAAATAATAGGCTGGCTAAAATTGAAAAGCACCTAGAGAGCCAAGGAAAACGTATGGAGGAGCTAACGACTGAAAACACTGCGCTAAAGAATAAAATCGGAGAGCTAGGAGTTCGCCTGAATAGGGCTGAGCAGGGCTTGCTCTGTAAATCTTTAGAGATATGGGGCATTCCTCTTCGCTCTGGCGAAACTCCTGCGGCCTTAGTGGCAAGTGTCGGGGCTGGCCTGGGGTTGAGGTTGAACATTGAGGATATAGACTTGGTCGAGCGTCGTAGACCACGAAAAGACTAAGGGACGATCTTATACTAAAAAGAAAAGTGAAGAGAGACTTTTCGACGAGAGATATGGGATGGCAGGATAATGACGCCCACCGCATATATCTCAGCGAAGAAATGACTCCTGGCAAACAGACATTTATATTGGCTCGCCCGCCAGAAGAGGTTGGCGGGAAAAATTAAATATGTCTGGTTTTCTGCTAGGAGGGTTCGATGTCGAAAAGATGATGGCCAACCGGTTGTTATCATAGACCAGTCTCAAGACCTCGACGCCTTCTGACTTTCCGGAACCTGTCGACTTATCTGCCTTCTTCGGTCAATATCAACAGGCTTTGCTCTACGGTCCTCGTTATATCTCCTAATATTATCACTTTTCAATTATTTCTTATTATTTTTCTTTGATTCTAGAAAATGTAAATATCTTTTGTTGTTTCTATTCTTATTCATTTTTAATTTTCAATTTTTATTTTTATACTCTTACATTCTTATTTGTACATTTAGTACTTTCTTTTGTATTTTATTATTATCTAATTGTTCCCTAATGTTATTTATCTTTCATACTAGTTCGCTTAGTTGGAGTCTTACCAATTTTCTGAAAGCCTGCGTCTTCCTATCAAATTCCTTCCTTCTCCCCATATCCTCAAAATGACCGATGTCCTAACAACCTGTCACATAAATGCCCAATCCTTACCCGCTCATTACGATGAATTCCTACAGTATTTTACCCGAAATTCCTACCATATCATCGCAGTGTCTGAAACTTGGCTCAAACCTTTCATTCCCTCTTCCCTAGTTTCCCTTCCTAACTACACGCTTATCCGCCATGACCGGGTTGGCCGGACGGGCGGTGGTGTAGGTTTATTTGTCCATGAAAACCTCAAGTTCCGAATTCTTGAACGTTCACATCCAACTGATCTACCACAAATAGAGTTCCTTCTCGTTGAAATTCCCTATAAAACTCTCCATCTCCTGTATGTGGTAGTTTACCGCCCACCCCATGTTCCTTTTAACCCATCTTTTGAGACTTCCCTGTACAACTACGTTCCCTTTTATGCTAATGTCATTATTTCTGGGAACCTGAATTCTAATTTCCTTTCTGACTCATATGATAAATTGTTCCTAGAAAACCTCTTTTTTTCCCTTCATCTCTTCGTCGTTCCGTTCTCTCCTACCCACCATACTTCCTCCTCCGATACTTGGCTTGACCTATTTATCATTGATTCGGCAAAAAACCTCCTCTCTTCTTCCCAGTTACCTGTTCCTTTCCTCTCGTCTCATGATCTGATTCAAATATCATACAATACTCTAGCACCTCCATTCCTTCCAAAAACTATTTCATACCGCAATATAGAATCCTTAACCCGTGAGAAGATCCTTCCAGACCTTGAAGCACAGAACTGGGCTGAAATTTACTCCTCCTCCTCGATTGATTCCATGGTAAACATCCTCACCACTAACCTCCTAAATATCCTTGATATCCATGCACCCCTCAAATCCTTCTCAGTTCGTCGTCGCCCTGCTCCTTGGATAACTTCGGAAATAAAGCAGCTCCAAAGAAACCGAGAAGCAGCCCGAAGACGCTTCAGACGCACGAGGATGACAGATGACTACCAAAGGTTCAAGATACTTCGCAACTCAACACAAGCCTCGATTCGTCGAGCAAAATCTAATTATTACCTTGAAGCCCTCTCCTCTGCCCCTGATCCCAAATCGAAATGGCATATCCTCCGTAAACTTTCACTCTGTGATTCCCTTGTATCCTTATCTACCTACCCTGTATCTCCCGATGAATTAAATTCATATTTTGTTTCCACCTTTTCTCCTGATTCTCTTCATCCTTCCTCCTATTTTACCCCAGCTCCTACATTCAGTGATTCTAATTTTTATTTTTCCGATATCTCCCCCTCTGAACTTATTTCCTCCATAATGAATTCCCATTCCAATTCTACGGGCGCAGATGATATTCCCACCAAACTAATAAAACTATGTTTACCTGAAATCATACCAGTCCTCCTATTCATTTATAACTTTTCCCTCCAAAATTCAGTTTTCCCAACCTCATGGAAAAAAGCATTAATTCATCCTATAAATAAAACATTAAACCCCATGTCTCCAAATGACTATCGCCCTATCTCCATCTTGTCTAATCTTTCTAAGCCCTTGGAAAGATTAGTTCAATCTCAAATTTCCAAATTCCTTGAAGAATCTAACCTCCTCGACCCCCTTCAATCTGGTTTTCGTCCCGGCTACTCCACCCAGTCTGCTCTCCTAAAATCACTAATGACATATTTACCGTAATAGATGACAAAAAATTAACCGTCCTGTTGCTCCTTGACTTTTCTAAAGCCTTCGATTCCCTTGATCACTTTATCCTATTCTTCAAATTAAAATCATTAAACTTTTCCTACAGTTCCATCCGCTGGTTTCAAACTTTCCTTTCTCACCGTTCCCAAGCAGTTAAAATACCAAACCAACCCCTATCTCCTTTTCTCACTCTTACCTCAGGTATTGCTCAGGGATCCAGTATTTCTCCTCTCCTATTCAATTCCTACATTAATGATCTTCCTAATTCAATCTATCACTGTTCCTACCACCTCTATGCAGATGATTCCCAAGTCTATCTCTCCTTCTCCCCTTCAGAGCTATCCACTGCTTTCGCTAAAGTTCAGGAAGATCTGGACAGAATTAGTGCCTGGGCGACTTTAAATAAATTACAACTTAACGAAAAGAAAACTCAGGCCATTCTAATAGGCTCTAGCTCCCTCCTTAATTCCTACTCACAATACCCTCCTTTAACCTTAAATAATCATCCTATCTCTTTCTACTCCTCTGTAAAAAATCTCAGGATTGTTTTTGATCAAACCCTCTCTTGGAAACCTCAGATTGCCCAAATTTCCCGCCGTTCCATAGGCCTTCTCAAATTATTCCACCGAAACCGTTACCTTCTTCCCCTGTCAACCCGCAAGCTTTTAGTCTCTTCCTTATTATTCCCTTACATTGACTATGGTTGTCTGGTTTACGGTGGCCTTTCGACGGTTCTCGAAGACAGACTGAAGCGAATCATGAACTGCTTCGTCAGGTTTGTCTTCGGTAGTCCGAGGCGTTCCCATGTTTCCCACCTCTATTCCCAACTAAATTGGCTCTATCCCACTTTCCGTAAACAATATTTCCATGGAACATTCCTATACCAAATTATCAATACCCTCCAACCTTCTTATATTTACAATAAGCTCCAATTCAGATCTGCAGTCAATCCAATACATACGAGATCCCGTCTTTCTGATCTGTATACCCCGTCCCATAGAACTTCAATATTCCAACGCTCCTTCCTTCTCCGCTCAACAATCCTCTGGAACTCCATCCCTCCTCACATCAGACAAGCTAAATCCCTGAAAGCATTCAAATATTTATATTTCCAATACCTCCTTCTCATCCAGACTGACGCTTGCTAACTATCTAACTACTTAGTCAAAAATTATTATTGCATTGCTGGATTCAGTTCTGGAATAATTGAGATTCCTTTTAATAAAAATTTAACTTTCCATGAATATAACATTGGGTACTTCTATTGTACTCGTACATACAAATCATATCATTGTACCAAAAGATTTTTCTATATCATTTTATTTTTTATTTTTTCTTATTTAATTCTATCTCCTCTAATCTGTAGAATGTTGTCTTCTTTTCTTTTATTTTTATTTAAATATCATCAATGTACATAGTGTCATTAATGTATTATTGTTTTTCTTTTTTGTAGCTCATTATGTCTCTAACCAGATTTAATTTAGTTATACCTGCAATTATCTGTTATTCTTAAGGGACTTTGTCCCAGAATAAAATTATTTTTCTATTCTATTCTATTCTAATATACTAATGGTATATGTACGTCATTGTGTTATCTTATTTGGAATGTACCATGGTGTAGTAATGTTTTAAGTATTTTTGACTGTACTGTTTGTATGCTATGAATGTGTATGAGTTTCGCAGAGCCACCAACTTTCATAAATTCGAAGGTCCAAATAGGTTTCAGTAATGTGTTATAAATATGTTTTTTACTTTAATTTCATTAGAGTACTACGAATAGGTAGTTCCTCTACAAGTTTTAATCATGTCATTATGTTGCATTGTGTACTACATACTTACTAGTTTTCTAAAAGAAATGTAAATGTCTATTAATAAAAAAAATAGTTTTTTTAATTTTTTATGTCAAGTGGTGAATGTCAAGTAAATGTTGTAAATAGTGCGTCGTTTTTCTTCACATTGTTACTTATTCATGTTTTATGGCATACTATGATGTTTCCACCCTACTTGAGAATATATACCTGAGTTGGTTCGTCAAATATCCGTTTCCTTGATTTTTAATGAATTTTAAGATAAAAAAAAACCTTAATTAATTTGTCGTACGTTACCGGGATTGTACCTTGCCAGAATTATTATTTTTATTCCGGTTTTGGTGAAGGATTCTTTAGGTTGGTAATTTGAAGTGACAACCCAGGAAGAGCAATAGTAATAAATTTTATGTGAGAAATTAAAGTATGTTTTCCAAAAATTTAATGTACTTTTAATTTTATTAATGAGATTTTATTAATCTCTTCCCCAAAAGTTATTAATATCTGTTAAGAATGTCTAGACCATTTCAATGATCCTTCATTTCCAAAGAATTATTATTAATTTATTTACTTATTTATTTTTAATTGCCGGTAACATATATCAAAAATTTGTTCACACTTAATGTTGACTAGGAGAAACATGTAGAAAAAATTAATTTTAAGAAAATGTCTTTAAAACAACAATATTAAATTTATTTATTATAATTTTTTCAACCGACTTCAAAAAAGAGGAGGTTCTCAACTCGTCTGTATTTTTTTTTTTTGTGGGTGTATGTTACGCGATTACTCCGTCAATTCTTAATCAATTTGATGATTTTTTTAGACCGGTAGGATATACTTCAGAGGTAGTCCAATAAAAAATATTTTGAAATCAACGCAGCACTTTTTAAGAAAAATCAAAAAAACCAGTTAATAAAAATCACTGTTTTTATAACCTTACATTTTAAACGTATTTATGATTATGATTATTTAAAATCTCTAAGTAACTAAATCTCCGTCCTAAAGAATAAAGAAATATCGCCACTGGTGGAAGGCGGTGTCTACTTTTAGGCACCCTCAGAAAAAAGCTCAATTCAGTTGAAAGTTATATGATAAATTGGTACCGGGTATTTAATTTTCTTTATCAATGATTTTATATGTATGTACAAACAACATACACATACCCATTAATGAAAAATATACGTAATGATTTCAAAACTCCCATTTCTTGTTTAATTTTGCCAATTACATGAAGGTAAGTGGAATGATAACCTCGATAAGTCTTTGTTCAGTAACTCGAACTATTTTTCAGGGTAGCTTGAAGATTGAGAATTGACTATCAGTGTTTTAGTTACCTCGAAGGTGAGTGCCTATATTTTCTAAGTATTTAACACATAAAAAAAAATTTTTTTTAAGCATCCAAAATTTAGCATTCGAATATTTTCAAAAAAAAAAAAAAAAGAAGTAATGTTTTGATTTAATACACACGTTATTGAAAAAGAGATAACACAGGGAATAAATTGAAAAAAAAATTTATATACCTTTTGTGAAGGTTAGAAGTTGACAACTTGACCTGTGGACAGTAACGTACGTCAATTTTGTTTATTAATAATTCATCTTTTTTCTTTATCAAACATTTGAAATTGAAATTCTAAGGTCTTCATCAAAATAAACTAATGAACTCGACAAGATAAAATCAACCACAGTGAAATATTGGCTGTATTTACTTTTTTTTTTTTTTTTTTTTTTTTTACTGTCATTCAAAGTGCTGGGACAGCAAATTGCCATTTTATTTGAAAATGACCCCCATAAGCCTTCTCATAACTTTTTTTTCCACAGCGTGATGGAACCCAAACGAATTCAACCTCCATTCCGCTTTGTTTAACCTTTTATAAGTGCTAAGTTCTTCTATAGCTATAATTAGGATCAATGGGGATTTTACGAAGGCTTTTGGATAGCAGGGATCGGATACAAAAAGAATTTGAAGGTTAAGTTAAACCTAATATTCAACTCGTATGTCCAAATAGGTCTAATTACTGTCATGCAAATAAGTCTTTTGTAATTAATTAGGAGCTTCGAAAGCTTGTCCAGTAAATGTTGGAGCAGTCACAAAATTATTAGATAGATTTTAATAACGTTATTCTATTAATGTTAGAATTATTAGTAAGATGAGTTTGAACGCTATTGATATGAACGTTGATGAGGCGTTTGTTTTCTTTGCTCGATGACTACTTGAAAATTCCAAGCAGAGCAATTCGATTACAACGCAATGAAGAATTAGGGAAATATAACATATTAAGTCAGTTGTTGGCTTAGTTCTGACTAAATTTGAGCACAAGTTTGAGACATGAGTCCCAGTGAGGCTAAGATTTGAATTGGTAATCCAGGGGAAGTCGTAATGGATAAGGATGTAGTTATATCAGTTAGGGATCTTAGTCGAGGGTAATATTATTAGTCAACTACTAAATGTATGAAAGTAAAGCGTACATTTCATTATTAGGCATAGAACAGAGACTATCGTTCTATTAGAAAAAAATATTTATTCATCTCATAACCACACTACCACCATTTACACTTATTTACGCAAATTTTATGGTTAGGAGATAGAAGAACCGAGAGACATCAAAAGCAGACCGTCAATTTCAGTTAATTTTGTATTTCGTATTACACATGGAAAAATAGCGTCAAAAGGAGCTCACTCATTAGAACCTGCCTTCTAATCAGGATAAGTGTTATTTAGTGTAAGCTCCTAACTGGTCTTAGTCTCGCTTTTGTCAACTAGGACACCGTTGAAACATGTTAATGTTAAAAACATTAATGAAAACAATTTTTACTCAAAAAGTACTTTAATGAGGATGAACATTTTTACTGTTGTAACAGGACATTTGTGAGAGTTTTGGCGGTACAGACGCTCAATTACCAGTTTTTTTGCCAATATGAGTTTCAGAAGGGACTCTCGGCCTCGAAATCGATCCATGACCAAAGTAACAGAATATAAGTGTTTTTCCTTCTGCCGGACTCGAACTAGGGCCCGTTTGCGAGGCAGACTAATGCCTTAACCACTGAGCTACCATACCTCCTAAATACTTTAGTTATGATGGATATTACATTCTACCACTCTTAAGAGCAGTAAGTAATATTACACATACGTAAAGAAGACGCAAAATTAAACAAAATTATTAATAAATAAAATGTTAGCAGAATTTTTTTTAGCTCAGACTTCATTGTAAAAAGGCAGCAAAGGTAAAAAAATAATATTATGCCCTTTTGATAATAATTTGACGAAGAGCTAATCGTATAACATCAAAAGGATACAGCCCATCTAACTGACCTCGCAGTAACCATTAGGTTAGGTCAGATAGCAGCATTCCAAGAAGTAATCCTAATGCGAGGGGTCCTAAATGAACCCATGAGATATATATTTCTGACGGCTATAAATCTTTTCTGATGACCCTTCCTTTGTTGGAACAGAAGCCCTTACAATGTTGGTTCCTACTCGGGAAATGGAATTGTAAACAGGGCCTAATGAGACAACGGCAGCTCCGTCCTCTTTATTACACCACTAATGCCCACTCCTAGCAGAGCCGTCGCGTTTATCTCCTCGTATTAGCCTTTTATTCACAGCTTTGTTCACCCTTGGCGGGGCATACTAGGGCTTTAGTTGACGTATTCGTTTGAGTTCCCAATCTGCACGAACTGGACTTCCCAGAATTCTACTGTCTTTGTGTTGTGTCGTTTACTCGAAATCATGTGCACACAGTCCTTTGAGAAGTGTGCCAGGCGGCACTGAAAAGCATCGCATACAATTCTAAGCTTGTTCTACTATGATGGTTTCTCCATCCGAAATGATGAGTTCCTAGAAGTTTATTTCACAGCACGGTAACTTCTCAACAGTTTCAAGTTTCAAAGTAGAATTTCAGGCTCTAAATCTTGGAAAATGTGTAATGTAATTAAATAACAGTGACAATTGTTCTCAGGGTAAAAATATGTTCTTTTATAAACTCCCCGTCAAAAGTATTGCAACACTCATAATTCTCGCGATTTTTTTGGTTTTTACCTTAATTCATTCTTGGTTTATATTCATATTAATATTATTAATTAAACTTGAAACTTTAAGGATTAGACACATCAATGTTTTTCCGTGTCAATAACAATTAATGGAATTTAGATTATTTTTTTTTTTAAATTCCCATTAGTACATTTATATCATTCATTTCGTTATTTACAAGTATGCCAAGACAAGTCGAAGCAGTCATTCAAGCCAGAGGGGGCAATATGTCTTATTAAATAAAAATATAAAACTTATTTTTTTTATTTTTATAAATGTATTGATATTTACAACTGTATAAAATATATACAACAAGTAAATGTGGTGAAAGTGAATACAATGCCATGTAAATAACATGTGAAGAACATCTCACTAGTAGCACTTCAATAAATTCTACTCTAAAAGGTCTCTAGGCTATCTTCTTTTCAGACGCCTGGAAGGATTATCAGGATTGGAATAGGAAGCAAATTGGGCTAATAGTGGATTTGAGTGGTTATGGAGCTAACTATGGAAGGATAGGTATCTGATTTGGGCTAAATCGGCTTTATATGGGACATTAAGATCTTTATAGATAAGTTTATTTGTAACAAAGTAAAGAGCATTAAGAATTTTTTGAAGAATTTTGGATTGTAAGGATTGGATACGAGAAGAATTAGAAAGTTTAGTTGAGCTTCAGAACCCAACTCCGTACGTTAAAATAGGCCTGTTAACTGTCATGTAAATGAGTCTTTTGTAGAAAATCGGGAGTTTTGAACGTTTGTCCAGTAAATGTTGAAGAAGTCGAAAACGACCAGAAGTTTCCTGTCGTTTAAGTCTTGTATGTGGATTCCAAGTAAGACGTTTGTCCAAGATGAGTCCTAGGTAGCGGATCTGTTCAACAGGCATCAGTGGAATATTGTTAAAGGATACTGTAGGACAGGAAGTGGTAGGTTTACGACGAAGGGTAAAGGTTATTTGGTGAGATATGATTGGATTTATTTTAATTCTCCAATTTCGAAAGCCATTCCTGAAGGTTTATGAAATGAGATTGGAGTATATGGGAGGCAATGAAGGGATCATTATTCACTGATAACACACATGTGTCATCAGCATACGTCGTGAGGACGGTTCTAGGATGGGTCGGTATATCAGCTGTATACACGAATGGGATACAAGGATGGGACCTAGGATACTACCTTGAGGAACGCCGGCTATATAAAAGTTAAAAGTTAAAATTGTAAAAAATGAAAATTTTAAAAAGCAAGTTTTCTTACTTTTTTGTTTATTGGAAGAAATATTGTAATTTATTTTAATAAAAAATTGTTAATGTCTAATTTAGTAATGTTTATTATAGACTTCAGAACTTTTCTTTATTATGAAAAAAAAAATGCGTTTTTATAAAATTCAAATATTTTAAAGTGTTGTGATACTTTTGACGGGGAGTTTAAAATAGGTAATTTAGTATTAGACATTTTAATTTATTTATTGATGTTTGCAAATGTTTGCAATATATCAAGTAAATAAATGAAGATATGGTTATAATGACATGTAAAAACCTTTTAAAGAAACTAAACATTAGTAGCTCTTCAATAATATATACAAATGCAATAGCGCTAAAAGTATCATCATGAACGCATATTTCGATAGACATTCTCAACTATATATAAAATAAAATAATATTGTTCAAAACTGTTAGACGTCCAATAATTACATATTCCACGTATGTCTGGAGCTCTCCTGTTACTCTTTCTAAATTATTAGAAATTAGAATTTATCCAAAACTCGTATATGAGAATAATAAACAACTACCCATTGTACACCAGAATCTTAAATATGTTACAAAAATTCTTTTCCCTTTCACCAATTTCCGATTACTTCAAAATACAGGAAATAGAAGACTAAAATACATCACTGAAAAAATACACCCACAAACGTACAAAACATATATTAATCAACATAACGTGACATATATACCGATTTATATTAAAAAATATTATGTTTATATTTTATTTACAAATAATATCTGATATATTCTAATATCAGGTCTTGGTTTAAACATGAAGTCCTGAATTAATTTCCGAACAACCCTATATTTCATTTAAAAAATCACGACATATTGCTATATTGATATTTTTGGTCACCGATATACCGTGTATCGTATATTTCGTAGCTCAAAATATCTCGTATGCAATGACGAAACCCATCCTTATACCCTCATAATAAATCTACAAAGTACTCATACATCTAAATACACAAGCTTTCCGTTAGCCATTTCCGTTTTTGTAATTGATCAGAAATTATATTATCATGCAGTATTGTTAAACTGTTTTATTCGTACTCATGTACGGATATGCAGAATCATGCGATTGTAGCTTATCTACTAATAAGACGCAAATGCGCGTGAAACTTCAACGCTTACGTGTACCGGTTGGAGGGACACAAGATACTGAACATTAATTCAGAAGTTTGAATTGCATATATCAGTTCCCCCTTGGGGCATATTGCCCCCCCCCATCCCAGGGGCACCTCCCTACTTCGCCACTCTTTTCGAACCCCCGGCCCCTCCCTCCTCCAATAGTCTGGATGTAAAAAACATCCCAAGCTATCAATGTTATATTGCTCTGCGAGGGAAGAATTTGATATCGAAATAAAAAAAAAGAAGAAGAAGGAGTCGGTAATACATATTCTTATCTTTCTGTGACAAAGACCGTAGAATATAAAATTAGTCAGGAAGAAATTGCGTTTATACATATACAGTTAGGTGAATAACTGTTCGTATTTATTAATTTATATGGATTATGATCTTAAACTTTAACTCAGTGGTTACTTAATTCGTATATATTTTTTTGCAATATCAACATTTTTAATTAATAATTTTTAAATAATTAATATTGATTTACTCACTTTTGCCCCTCTTTTAAATGTGGCTTTGCACTCATGTATAAACATTTCAATACTTATAGGGATCACTACAGAAAAGCAATGTATATTTTTCAGTCTAATTAGATACTGCGCAACAAATGGTTCAACTGAATACACTTTTTTTTATAAAAACATGAAACATATTTCTAATAATATTACTGAAACCCTTATACAATTACTGAAAAATGGAGTATTAACAAGATGGTTCGCTCATGAGTTAAAAATAAGTCCCTCAACGATTCAGAGAATAAGAGCCAAATGCTAATTTCCTATAACAATTATTGTTAGTTGTCGAACTAAAAAATTATCTGATAGAGGGAGTAAGAATAGTCATTCGCTATTTAAGATCTAGTGCGACTTCAGATTCTGAAGTGTTGGTGTTTTTTAAGGGAAGTCTCTGGCATGTCAGGGAGCAAGTAGTGCACGTCAAATGTTTCACAGCGCAAATAATGGGGCTGTTAAACACCCACCATATGTATTGCTTTCGAATAATGTGGAGGGACACCATGGTGTTAGAAAATTATATTTTGCCGAACTCCTAGGATATTTCTTCCTAGGATATATACAAAATATCCTAGATAACTAGGATATTTTGTAACAAATCCTAGTACTTCTCATCACTCAATCTGTTCGAAAAATACTATGGATTTCCATCTCTATGCAACAGTAGTCGAAAAATGAATAATCCAACGATATCCCTCATAGGAAGGTAGAATGCCTTCCCGTGTAAAAACAGACTCGTCTGTCCATAAAATTCGCCTTAAAGTGGGTGGTATTCTTCAACATCATCTGTATTCAAAATCCAATGACAAAATTGAGGTATATGTTCTGCTATGTATCAAACCTATATGGTAATTTAACAAGCATAATATGCGCGTATTGCCAAAAGGGTAGCCCCTCACGGTTGGTCCGAGAATTCACACCCTTTGTTGGGTCATACAACAAAGGACCATTTCTCTAGCTGCCTATCCCTTGCCTTGTAATATTTGGGGTGAACACGATATTTTAAGTTTTTCTAAAATTCAAGAAACTGGGAAGTCGGTGGGCGCATACTTGGTCCAGGGGGGCGGAGCCTATACTTCAAAAAGAGCCGGAAAAACATTTTCTGGATCTGTCTTTTGGTCCTGAGCTCGTTCCTTTGGGTCTGGCCTGGTCTCCCTGGTCGGCCAGTCCTTATTACGATGGATTAGACATAGTCATTTCCAGATGACACCTCACCGACGGCTTCCACGTCTGCCGATGACGCCTTAGTCTAGGTTAAGTTTGTTCTGTTACATTTAAGATACTAGATTAACTAATAATGCTTACTTCTATTTGTAATTTTATATGTCAACCCTTAATGGAATATATGTTGTTTTTAGTTTAACCGCCATTCATTTACCATTTGCATGTCACTCATCTAATTACGAGCGTAATATATATTTTGATTACTCTCCTTTATAATTAACACCTCTCAATTATTTGTCCCAACGATCACCTTGTGGAGAAGAGATTAGATTAAATTAACTAATTAATTATATAAAATACTTATTTATAAATTGTCAGGAAATTAAGTCCTGACTGGCATCACTTTATTTGATGATTAATAATGATCCGGACTCACACAGAGAAGGACATAGCTGTTGTTATCCATTGGGTTTAAATGCTTACATTGAAGATTTAATAAATTATATCCTAAATAATAATAATAAATAAATAAAGGTAATAACATAAAATCCTTTGATCTGGTGTCGCTTAATTGACAGTTTTCCTTTATTTTCTATTAAACAATAAAATTTTTCTTTGCTTTTTATTCCAATGAAGAGTTTATTAGGTTTAAAATACATATTTGCATTAAGCGACTATCATAATCTCTTATTTACTCAAGTAACTGATTTGTATGCCAATTGAAAACACCATGTTTTTTTCCGGTTTTAAAAGTAAATTTCTCCTTGAAACCGATACCGAATCATTAATTTGATACAATATGAAAGCTTGATAAATTTGCAAGTTTTTGTGATATATGCAGATTTGTGGATTGCTTTTTTCGAAAAACAGAGAGCGTTGAAGTATTAAAAAACATTGTAACTTCCCTAAATAAGCTGTTCTTTAGTTTGTACAATTCATTAGTAACATGTACTCGGGACTTATAGGAAATTTAATGCTAAATCCGAAAATGTTGTTAAAATTGAAAAATGTTTAAACAAAGTGGAGATGTTACAGCTTTAATGGAAAAAAACTGGTTTCCCCAAAAACGTCTTTGAATTATCGTATATCTGCAACGGATTGGAATAGAAAGGTAAGGACCGCGGCATTTTTCTTTATTTTTGATCAAATTTCACTCAATATTTTTTTTTTTTTTTTTTTTTTTTTTTTTACATTAACAGGGGCTCACATATATATATATATATATATATATATATATATATATATATATATATATATATATATATATATATATATGTATGTATATATATTTAATATAATTTTTATTTATATTTTCTTAAAGATCTGTAATATATTAAATCATAATTAACGGAGTATTAGATATAACTAAGATAATCAGACTCCTCTCTACTAAGGAACTTCAAATCTTCTCTCTACAAAATGATATATAAGTATAACTATAGCATTCAGTCTACAAATACAGCTGTAATATTAATGAAATCTGAGATTTCATTAAAATTCTTCTCATTTCCCTTTTTATTTTTCTTTGCAGTAGATCCTTTTGTCTCAACTATCCTTTTCATGGTCGAGCCTTTTCTCTTTTTATTCCTCCTTTCGCAGAGAGGTTTTAGGAGAAAATTGTAAAGAAACAGGGGGGAAAACGGTCCCCCTAAATTATGAAAAAACATTCCGCGGTGGTATAAAGCCACTGGAGAGGGATTTTCTGGGGGATCGGCACTCCGGGTGGGCCCGAGCCTATTATGTATCCACTACCATTGTGGTCAGATCCTTTGTCGGTCATTAGTGTTTCCTCCGGAATGGACCAGCAGCTGTTCCAGTTCAGGATATCGGGGGTATTGTGCGAGAATAGTTCAACTTATTTATAATAATATATAATTAACATCTCAAACTATGGAAAATTTTCTTGTCCTCATGAGATCTGTTGCAATGAAATCTTATGTTTGCTAATGCATATCCTTAGCAATGCATTCTTTTTTACGAAAAACGTCTTATAATGCATTTAACTGCCGAATTTTCGGCAAATTTATTTAACTAAACTGCCAATTGGTAGTTACCATAGTTGTCCTGAAATTAAATATTCAGAATATTAGATTGTCCTTCAAAACATTACTATCAAATATCAAAAAATAAATTTTTGTAAAGTAAAAGGATGAAATTTAATTTAACGATTGTGGTATTGTGTATAAGATCATGCTTATCGTATCATGCCTGCAATCTGATTAAAACTAATTGCCACGTTGTTCTTAATTATATTGTATATTTTTTTTTAGCTATTTATAGAAATTTTCCAACTGTATACAATATAAAAGAAAATACTTCAAGTAAATGTCATTGCGGTTAAAATGGGCATGTAAAGTCGTTGGGTTTAGTAATGATCGAATTCCGAAAAACGTAATCAGTTTTTAGCCGCCGGGTAAACGACCGAGGGGTAGACCAAGACCTTGATGGGAGGATTGCGTTAGGACCGACCTGGGGATTTAGGTTTCGGGGGAGGTAAAAAAACTTCGGGTGCGCTAAGCCTTTTTTATTTATTATTTACTAATAAATGTCATGTTAACGCAAAAAAAAAAATGGCAATTGCTAGTAATGAAACTAACCATGCACTTATAAAGTTCTATATAATAAGTACTATATTACAAGGGCCCGAGGCCATTTTCATTTCAGAGTGATGGTGTGAAATTCCTTATGTAAAATCATTTTTTTTCACATTTTCACTATAATTCCGCAATTATACGTCTGATCCAAAATTTATTTTCTACATCTCAATGCTGGTTAAATTTATTATTACATTCCATATATGAATCTTTGATTAAATCTCGTAAAATATCAACGCCAGTATGCTAAATGTTGAGAAAATATGACAATTGTGATATGTTCAGTGGGGATTCCATTTAAATAATATATATGTGATATAATATTAAATTTAACCAGCTTTAAGATGAAAAAATAAATATTGGATCGGATTAATATATTCAGATTTATAGTCAAAAGAGTACCGATAAACGTGTTTTCGCGGAGAAATGGAACTGACCGCAAGTTAACCAATCTCTACAATGTTCCCAAGGCCATAGCTTCGTGAAAATTTTTCCGATTTCGGAATTGTTTGTTATATTCCGTAGGTACTGGTCCCAGCTACAATTAGCTATATAATAACATTTTCAAAAAACCCTTCGTTGTCTTGCCGGTGGTTGCCGTGGTAGCTAACTTCAGATTCGGATTTATCACCCCAAAAAACATTAAGATCAATTGAGAAAAAAACAGCCTTATTTTACTGACTGCCGCCATCTTGTCCCGTGTTTGGAAAAGGCAGTAGTGGTTTTTCTTTCACAAAAATTGATGACCTTTCAGATAAGCTTTGGTTTTTTTTTTGACTAAACTATCACGACAGGTTTAATGTCGTCGGCTCCTAAACTATGCCTTGAAGAAAGGAGCACTATAACTGAAAGAGCTATATTTTTTATTGCTATTTTACTAACGAAATTTATTTTATTACATCTTTATATATATAAAAAAAATTACAAACTCAATTTTATTTCCCTCAAGCCCATTCCATTTCTGACAATCCTCCGAGGCCTCTGAAAAAAAACCCCCTCAAAATCTTCTTCTATTGTAGATATTTTATTAGAGTACTTCCAATGGGAAGTTCCTCTACAATTTTTTACCATGTCATTATTCTGCATTGTATATAGCATATTTACTAGATGTATTTTGTAATAAAGTTGTAAATGTCTGTTAATAACAGAAATTCAAAACAAAAAAAAAACTAACAGCGACTCAAAATTGATTTCATAAATTTTAAGTTTAAACTAAATATACTTATTAAAAGTCATAGATTTCGAAATTAGACTTTTTTTTAACAATATTTAATTTCTATTTGTTTATTTCAACTAAGGTTGTGACCTCGAAATATATTTTATCTGTAAAAAAAAAAAAAAAAAGTATATTTATTTTTATGTAATTTATTCATTTTTATACATAGATGAATAGAAAAAATAATAAATAGAACCATTGGCGTAAAACATATATACCTTTATATATATATATATATATATATATATATTATATATATATATATATATATATATATATATATTAATAGCCGCTTAACAAAAGTTTTGATATTGCCAATGAAGCTTTACTGTTTATATCCCAGAAACAATAATAAAACTTTTATTCTTAGAAAGAATGTCCCACATGGATAACTTTATAGTTGCTAAGAAATTACAAGCTAAAACTAAAAAATATTGTGTCACACACTGCCCTGATAATATATTTGTATTTATTTATTTATTTCAAGAAATTCGTGAATGCAGTCATCTCCGCATCTGGTGAATTTGATCAGCACAAGAAAACCTCTTTAACTTTTAAAAGGATATTATTATTTTTAAAAAAAATAGAAGCAATGTAAAGATGAACACAATTTATTTATTTGTGTTTATTCTTTATTTTAAGAATTTAAAAAAAAGATGAACACAAGTTATTTTAGATTTTTATCAAAAACAGCCCTCTCAACATCGAACACCCATGAATCTAAGCGTTGCCAAAAAAAAGAATGTATTTTCTTCTGATAATTAAAAAAAAAAAAGATAAATAAATAAAATTTTTATGTTAACGATATCTTGAGATTCATTCAATAAAATAGCAACTTATTTTAGTGAAGTTTCGAGACTATATTGTTTTCATAATCATGTCCTACAGTTATCAAAACAGATACAGGTAATATAAAGAATACAACTAGCAACAATATAAATATATAGAACGCATACGTCAGAATATAAAACTGTATATAATTAAAAAATATGGAGTATGAAACAACTCCAAATGTTACTGGTGCATATTGCTATTTCTCATTAACTACCAAACTATAAAAACTCTAGTATACAACTCTACTGGGTACATTCAAGAGAAAGTTAAGGGAAAAGGGTTCCAGAATTTGTGATATTCCCGGGTTTTACAGGTAGATGGAATTTTTGTTTGCTGTGTAATTATTTAAATGGATAAATGGTTCTTTATATGATGTATTATGTATACTATTAATCTGAATGTGGAATAATATATTTAGAAATTTAATGAGTATAATATTCTGTTTATTTAGCGATTTTTCTATTTTTCTATTGTTATCATTTCTTTAATATTCCGTTTAAAATTATTTTTGTCGTGGTGAACAATTTTATGAGAATAAAACTTGAAAGAATGTTTTGTATAATTACATAAAAATAATGTTTATTTTAACTAATAATTTTGATTAATTTAATCCATGATTTATTTAGTAGAAGTCCTTAAAGTAACTAGAATATTTTAAAACAGCTGAAAAATTGCATAACACTTAGAGTGCAAACACATTAGGTTGATCACAAGGGTTACTTTGTGGGATAGGGAGGGGGGAGAGGAGGTGCGGATGAACCGGGGACAATTACAGTATGATGGATGGTTGCCCAATTACCCTTCATCAAATTATACCAATTGATGAACTTCCACATTTCAATGTTGATTTAACAATTTTGTGATACGAATTTCTGCACCGAACTCATGAAAAATCCAGCAAACGTGATATAACTCCAAGGATTCTTCGTACATAATCGTATTAATATGAATTTAATCAGCTCTGTCGATTTATGACAAATTCTTATTTAATTAATAATAATCGATTTATGACAATATTTTTAGAGTGCGTGAACTACTGACTTTGCATACTAAAGCTATGGATGTTCAACTGGATACAAAAAAAACAATATGCCAATCGTTTTTAAAGCAACTATCCACTGGTAGCACTTCTGTGTTAGAAGGCACGAAGCCATCTTCTTTTCAGACACCTCGGAAATAGTATGGGAAGCAAGTTTAGAGATTAGTGTATGGAGTTTACTATGAATTAGCAGGTGTCTTTTTTGGGCTAATGCAGCAACATTTGAGACTGTAGGTCATACATAAGTCTATTTGTGATATATTAAGGAGCATTGAGGATTTTACAAAGTATTTTATATTGCAAAGTTTGGATACGAGATGAATTAGAAGGTTTCGTGGAGCTCCAAATCTCAACTCTTTTTGTCCAAATAGGTATTATTACTGTCATATAAATGAATCTTTGGTAATTCATTAGCGTTGAACTTTTGTCTAGAAAATTTTGAAGCAGTCTATAATTACGAGCCGTTTCATGTCGTTTAAGTCTTTTATATGGATTCCAATTATAACGTTTGTCCAGATGGATTCCTAGACAGCGAAACTGTTCAACAGGGTTTAGAGGACTTGTTAAAAGTATAAAGTAAAAGGTGTGAAAATAAGCACCCTCCTTTGTTGCGTAACTAAAGGTGTGCTTCAAAAAATCTCCGCTTCCCAGATATCATTGTGAAATTATTTTTAAATAAACATAGGAACGTGAAATTAAAACTACTTCACATGTCTCTCAAAAGTTAACAGCCCAGGATGAACTCCAATTTGCAAAATAACTCAAGCTGCATCCGCACTAGTTGAAAGAATGGTTCCAACTGCTCATTGCTGTCTTATATTAGCAAATGGCTCCATAGACAGTCCTCACCGCCAGTCTTCAATATTTCCCTTAGCCAGTAGGAAGGGGTACCCATAATTACACCAGTACTCGTTTTTACACCTTTTCCTCTATACTAAAACTTCAAAATGGAAATAAAAAATAATATGTAATACATCTCAAATATTTATATTGGTACTTAATAGTTGCATAATTAAAATTTATTTTAAATGAAACTTTAACTGACTCAACCATATTATTTATTTTTATCAATTTTAATTTTCAATTGATGTGTTCATATTTCTATAAAGACTAATGAATTCTACCAATTGAGTTGTAAAAGTTTAATATCATTCGATTCGTCTGAGGATTTATGGTGAAAAAAATTAATGATTCCCATAATAATGTATTTTTTCAATAATATTTCGGTTATAATTCTACTTTAAATGAGATCATCCATCTACATATCAATATACAGCAAACTGTTTTAGCCGGTAATAATCAGATTTTCTTTTCTTTATTAGTAAATTTACTTTATGTTATTGTAAAACAACTTATAGTTTATTAGTTATTTGACTGCCAATCATATCAAATTTTTGCTCTTCACAAGGCTTAGAGCTAGCAAATTTTTCTAAAATTTCATTTAGAATTTAATGAGAGCGACGAAGAAGTAATTATTATTAGGGGGAAAAAATAAATCCTAAATACTCCTTATTAAATCATAAATGTTTAATAAATGGGTTTTATAAAATAGTTAGACAAAACCAAATTAGTTTTATTTTTTTTTTAATGGGTCGTTAAGTGTAAAACTAACTGGATATATTTTTCCTCGCAAAATGTAACACTTCCCTTACGTTAGTCAGTTAAAAAATTAAAAAACAAGTTAATTCTTGCTAAACGAGTTTTTTTCCTTTCTCGTCAATTAGTTATAAAATAATGTTTGTGACAAGGACTGAGAAGAGTAAATAAGATTATTATAAATTAAGAATTATTTATGCAGCTGTTTAAAAATATTCTTTGAAGAGCAAACGAATTTAAAAGACTATTAAATATAAAATAAGAGGGGCTCCCAGACCCACTTAGCACATCTTTTATTCACCAGTCATGGCGATTCGGCCAAATTCAAAATTATAATTATATATATATATATATATATATATATATATATATATATATATATACATATATATATATATATATTTATGAAATTCTATATTTTCTAATAATCGAAGTGCGCAGAGAAGTTTGAAAATTGGCCAATAGGTAGCGAGCGTCATTCAAGAGATGTTGCAAAGATACGATGTAGAGAGCTCAAAATTTATTAGAAAATTTACTTAATTCTATTAACCCTTTAGTGCATGATTTTTTTCTTTTTGATTCTAATAATTTTTTTTTAATATGTTTTGGTCAGGTTATTAGCAGAAAAATACAGAAAAAAATATTTTTCACCTTCAAACTATTTTAATTAATAATATACACTATGTTGCACATAACTAAAAAGTGATTTATCTCGATAATAAAAAACAACAATTTTATCCTCATTGAGATTTCACAAACTACATATCTTTAGAAAAGCCACAGAAATTTTATTTGATAAAAAAAAACACAATGTATGTTATAAAAATAAATAAGAACACTTTCCTGGTAGGAAGGAGGAGTCTCCACAACTGGGGACTTGAAGATGTAAGTGACAATTAGAGACATGCCTGGTCCAGTTACGGCATGCAAAGTCCTCTCATGCCTAGAGGGATGATGTAGCATCTCTACAAGATTTAGTTCCAGAAAACGCAAAGAGAGTTCGCTGCCATAAGTATAAATTTAATGTTGCAGATTGACCGAGTATGGCACCCAGGTCTGCTTTATAAACTTCGCCAATTCCTTCCTTCTACATATTTCCTCATCCTCCGATCCTATCTTTCTGATAGAGGATTTAAAATTATTAACCACAATTCTACATACTCACCCACCTTTCCCCAGATCGCTGGTATTCCTCAAGGTAGTATCCTGGGTCCCATCCTTTATACAGTGTATACAGCTGATATCCCAACCCATCCTGATACTATTCTCACAACCTATGCTGATGACACAAGCGTGTTATCAGTCAATGATGATCCATTTGCTGCATCCCAGACACTCCAGTCACATATTACTTCCCTTGAAGAATGGTGTCATAACTGGAGAGTTAAGATAAATCCCAGCAAATCCCAGCAAATAACCTTTACCCTACGTCGAAAACCTACCTCATCCTGTCCTCCTGTATCCTTTTATGGAGTACCATTAAATAATGTAGAACAGATAAGATACCTTGGATTTTATCTGGACAAGAGACTTACCTGGAACCCTCATACAAGATTGAAAAGACAAGAAGCTGCACGTCGATTTCGACTACTACAACACCTACTTGACAAACGTTCAAATCTCCCGATACACTACAAAAAACTCATCTATATGACGATTATCAGACCTATTTGGACTTACGGTATAGAGCTATGGGGATCCACCAAACCATCGAATTCTTCCCGCATCCAATCACTCCAATCCAAAATCCTTCGAAAAATCCTAGATGCTCCTTACTTTGTCACAAATGAATTGATCCACAACGACCTTAATATCCCATATGTTGCTGAATTGGCACGAACCAGATACCTTTCCTTTCATAATAAACTCACTGCTCATCCAAATCCACTTGTTGCACAACTTGCTTCCCATTCCATTCCTGGCAATCCTCCGAGGCGTCTGAAAAGAAGATGGCCCCGTGATCTTCTTTTGTAAATATTCATTAGAGTACTACCAGTGGGTAGTTCCTCTACAAGTTTAATTCATGTCATTATGTCTCATATATACCGCATATTTACTTGATGTGTTTTTTAAATATAGTTGTAAATTTCTATTAATAAAAGAATAAAAAGAAAAAAAAATGTTGCAGATATGCTACACTATGCACTAGAGGGTTAAATTGTTATCGAAAAAGCTATAAATGTGCGGTATGACGTTTGGATTCCAGTGAAGTTTAAAAATCGAACTACATGTGGCTATTCAGCAACGGAGTTTTAGTAAAACAATGAACCTATTTAAACCAAATTTCAACTACATCGTCTTCATAATTCTAGGAAGATTTACAATAGTAAAGTTCGCTATAATAATTTAAAAGTATAGTGTTAAGTGACTGAAACGAGGTTTGTCACGCTGTCATTAGTTTTTAAGGTAAGAAATTAAAATCCAACTAGATAAAATCGATAAAATTGTTTCTGCCGAATAAAAATTATTACCATATCAAATTGATCCTTTGCTTTTTGATATTGTTTGTAAAAATATGTTCCATGGGTCTTTAGTTGTAAGCACTAATGCAATGCTGCCCATTATCTGCAAGAGTTTCTCTGTCCGTCTGGATTACAAACTCATACATTAAAATTAAAAATTGGATGTCAAATTATGCTTTTACGTAATCTTCAAACACCTAATCAGTACAATTTTAACTAGATTAAAAATTAATGTGAAAATATCGTTGAAGAAATATTGCTCAATGGAAGATTTTAATTATTAGTTAAAATTATCGAAGTTCCTTACTTGAGAGCGGCCGAAGACGCGACGGGGTTGCTAGTTCATATTTAATTTAAGCTCCATTAGTTTATATATAGAGGCGTTGTAATTATACATCACAATGAATTATGTGCATCACAATTTATCAAAGAGAAATGAAATTCAAGAGGAAATAAAGGCAAGATTAAAGACTTGAAACGCTTATTATTATCTCAGCTGCGCAACTACTCGGTTCGTACCTACTATCTAGAGACACAAAAATTTGTCCTAATGGTATTGAAGTATGAATACAATTAAGGATGATGAATTATTTATCGTTTCTATTGGAATTTTTTTATTCGAAGACTATTTCTAAATGTTAAAAATTCATCATTAGTTCTAAAAACATACAACAAATTCAAAACATTAGGAGTTTGCTGCACAGATTATTTATACATTAAACTTGAAATATGTAAGACAAGAAATCAAACATTTTGATACCCACCTATGGAGGAAAGAAATCGGGACCTAATAGAACTAGAAGTTTTCCCTATGTCTAGTAATTTTAGTTCCTACTGAAAACACGAATCATAAGATAATATAAAACAAATCATAAGAAATGTTAAAAATCGTTAAAAACTAATCCAATTTTTTTTTAAATGACCAGATAAATATTTCTAATAATTTGAACTTTAAATTTGTGTTATTTAAATCCAGTTTAAATAACAAAAACACTGTCACTATGAGAAAGTTTCGGTTTTCAATACCATTCAAGTCAACACAGGACTCCACACACAACAATATACAAGCAAAGAGGCCTTGTTTACTAAAGCTCTTCATGCAGTGTTGATATTCGCAAAAATGAAAACATTAGACAACTGAGGCTGCTCTCTGAATATACATAAAGCGCAATCTTATTCATAGTAGAATACACCAGAAGGTTCTAAATCAGGTGATGAAGGCCAATGGGATGTTCTATCAAATATCAAGAACTATCATAGGCAAGCAGGAAGTAAGTAGAGAGGCCAAACTTCGGCTCTTTAACTCGGTGGTCCTTCCAGTGCTCAAGTACGAATCGGAAAGCTGGACACTAGATAAACATATAAATAAGATACCAGCGGCTGAAGTGAGATTCCTCAGACGAATAGTAGGAAAGACTAAAAGGTACTGGGTCAGAAATGACAGATTCGAGGCAACTTAGGAATAAAGTTAGTAAGCAGCATCCTGGAAGAGTGACAATTAAAATGGTATGGCCCCATTTGCAGAATGCCATGGGTCTTTGTAGATAGACCGGAAGGCAGACGTCCCTGTGGCCGACTTAGGAGTATGTACACTGACTACATTGGAAAACAGGGGACAGCAAGAGGGTGCACCATACCGGAAATGACACGACCTGCAAAAGATAGGGACCAATGGGATGGATGGGCCAGAACTGCAACTCCACGCTTAACGGCACATAAGAATTAGAGAAAGAAAAAGAAGAAAACTTATTCAAATAAAATTATTCCTATGTTATTAAATAAAAGCTATAAAAACATGTTATATACCTGAGTTATATTCATCATAACAGCTAATAACTAACTTTAAGCCGAAGACTAAGCCGACAATTTTCGATCATCATTGCCGATTTTAATTATTAAATGAACCCTTGAGTTTACTGGAGATAATAAAATAAACTAAAACGTAAAAATAACGTCTCGCTTCAAAACTGCAAAACTAACTTCAAACAACTAAAAATTTGACTTTCAGAAATGTTGATATATTTTATTTATTTAAAATGATAACTAATATTCAACACTTCAGCATTACGAAATGTATTCCGACGACTGAACTTAACTTTAACAGAGTTTTAATAATATCGGACTAAAGAGAAATCTGCCGAATGGAGGGCATTGTGAAGAAAGTCTTAATTTAGCAAGTCCAATTAACAGTCCGGCGTCTAGTTGCAAAACCGGCCATCTCCAAAAACCAAAATTTTTTTTAAGTTAGATATCTAAATTTAATGAAAATATTGTTTTTTTTTTTTTCTGTAGACGGAAAAAAAACTGGCGAGAATTATTTTCTGTTTCTTTCCCTCTTTAAAACTGTGAATTTTTCTGCAATTAATAAGACTATCAATTATAACTTGCCAACTTAAAAAATTGTGAATAATTTAAGGTTTTTACCTAGTGTTTAATTATATAAAATATTACTATTTTTTATTATTAATCAATTAGACATTAAATTAATCTATACTATTATATAAAAGGACAAGCCATTTTTCGTTTGTGATCGCTAACCGCGAAAATTACAGAACCAATCTCAACAAACTTTTGACTGAATCGCCTTTATAGCTCCAGGATGGTTTAGCAATTATAAAATCTTATGGTTTTATATTTTAAAAACGAAAATAACTGTAACTGTGAAGTTTGAACATTAGCCGATAGGTGGCGATCGCCATTCTACATGAGTGGTTAAAGGGAAAGGGAAAGGAAATCGGGCTATCGGTTGTCTGCCGCAGTACCATGGTTATGAAATCATGGTTCAACACATATAATGTTTTTAGGAAGATCATTTCAAGCGGCCAAAGGTCTTCATCGTCTGTAGTGCCAACCAAAATAAAATATGTATATGTGTGTGTTTAGGCTAATTAAACTTACACTTGGCATTGTCAGTACTTAAAATTGGCAATTTTATAAAAAATAAAGGGGAAATTCCAAAAAATTGGAAAAAAAAGCCCTGGTGATTGAGCATTGAGCATGATTTCTGCCAAATCTTTCACAACCGTTGCACAGCGGGACGAATGACCAATCAAGCAGGAAAAAAGTCTGTATCGCTTAAACAGACCTGGCAACCTGATTTACATAAACGATAGAGTTTAAATAAGGTAAAATAAAACCACTCAAGTCACAACCATAAGGAAAATACTATACAGTAGTATTTATCTCATTATCCGTGGTTCCGATTTTTTTTATAAGGTTAAATTTTTCACCATTCATTTTATTTGTATCATATTAATTTGATAAAAATTTGTTAGATCGTTTCTAACGATTACATAATGGGTAATTATTTATACTTATTATTATACAGTAATTATTTTTAATTATCTTAAAAGAGTAATGAATGAAAAAACACGTCAAGCTGGTATCGTATAAATGAGATGTTTCCGGTGTACTAATCCAATTTATATTATGAAGCGATAATGTTTTCAAGTCTTTCTGTGATATTATTACTGACTTGTTTACCTACTAAGCAAAACTATTTACTCAGTTATGCTTTAGTCTCCATTTAAATAGGAACTATCGAAATGTCACAAAAAAAAATAAATACAAAATGTTTCCATGCTTAAACAAAAATTAACCCATAAAAACTGAATAGAAACAGGTGAAAGTGTTTAAGTGTCATCCGCTGAATTAAGAATTGATGATCAAAGTGTTCATGATATTTTGAAAAAAAAACGGAAGATATTTCTGACTTTGTATCGTCGCACATAGCGACGAATGGCTTATCTAGGAGGAAAAAAGTCTGACTTGCTTAAATAGACACAGCAACCTGATTTACATAAACAATGGAGTTAAAATGAGTTGAAAACAAAGCGCATAAGTAACAAGAATAAGGAATATAATATATTAGACGAAACTTGAAACAATATAACTGTTTTTTGTAAACCTAAAATCTGAAAACATTCACTCCATGTGGTCATCTTCTGATGAGTCCACATCTTCCCCAGAGAAATCATCGGTGGATGAGGAGCAAGAATAATTACTATCTGGACTTTTAAAAAAATCTGCTGCGATAATGTCTGTAATGGGTAATGTTTTCTTATTTTTTCTTGGTTTTTGCTATAAAATAACGATGAAAAAATATCAACAAGATTATACAGATTGTTCAATTGAAAGAATCAATAATTTTAACTAAATGTGACCTGTCGACTTAGATACTACTTATACCCTTCTTTTTACTCAGTAATTGCACAGCTAAAACCAAAAAAAAAACTCTAATACTGCTCTAAAAACATCTTCCGTTTACACCAGGGGTGCTCAAACGGTCGATCGCGATCGACTAGTCGATCGCGAGTGCTTTTTGGGTAGATCTCGAGAAGAAAAAAAATTTTAATAAGTAGGTAGGTAACTAAACTACAAAAATGTATTACGTAATAAAATAACACTGCTTGCGGCAAAAGGTGGCTTTATCAAAGGAACGCGCGGCACTTGTCAAAGAAAAGCCGTGTTGTTTCTAGACGAGAGACAGTACAGTCTAGTTTCGGGCGGCGCGTTTGACGGGAACATTCGAGACTTTCGTTCACGCCGATATAAATGTTGCGCCTGCAGGAATTGGAGTCATTCTGAATTGTAACTTGATGGCGATCCTACGTCGATACAAAGTTTATTATTAAATAGTGGAAAATGAGTGCAGTGAAGAAATCTAAAACGTATCATTTTAATAAGGATGGTGGGAGGAAGAATTTTTCTTTTGTATGGTGAAGGGTAAGTGCATTTGTGTTATTTGTCGTGCGTCAGTTGCAATACCTAAGCGTGGTAACTTAGAGAGGCATCATAAAACGGTTCATAAAAACTATGAAAAGGATTTTCCGCTACCGAGTGAATTAAGAAAACGAAAAGTAAGTGATTTGATATCTTGTTTGAAAAAAGAACAATCCATGTTCACAAGACCAGCCAAACAATCAAAAGCTGCTACGATCGCGTCATTTAAAATATCTCATATTTTGGCGAAACACAAGAAACCATTTGAAGATGGATCGGTGGTGAAGGAAGCATTTATTGAAGCGGGTGAGACTTTATTTGGAGATTTTAAAAATAAAACAGAAATCATGTCTGCTATTAGAGAACTTCAGTTATCTCGTCCGACTGTCACAAGGCGTATTGAAGTCATGAGTCAGGACATCGCAGATAAACTAAAACATGATATCATGGAATGTACATACTTTTCTTTACAGTTCGACGAATCCATCGATATGACAGACACTGCCCAGCTGTGTATTTTTATTCGGATGGTATTCAATGACATGTTGGCTAAGGAAGAATTTTTGACAATCATTCCTCTGAAGGGGAAGGCCCGTGGCGAAGATATATATGACGTTTTCTTCAATTTTGTAAAAAACTACGAGCTACCAATATATAAATTAGTGTGCATTACAACCGATGGAGCACCAGCAATGACTGGAAACAAAAACGGTTTTGTGGCATTGTGTCGAGCTAATGAAGAATTCCCTTCATTTTTTTCATTCCATTGCATTATACATCAACAAGTTTTGTGTTCAAAAGTTTTAAACACGGAGGAAATTATGGGCATTGCAACAAAAATTGTGAATTCCATCCGTGCACGTAGCTTGCAACGGCGGCTCTTTCAGTTGCAGTTGGAAGATAGGGAGTCAGCTGAACACACTGATTTAGTTCTTCACACGGACGTCAGGTGGTTGAGTCGCGGAAAATTCCTAGAAAGGTTTCAAGAATTATTGCCCGAAATAACAGCTTTTCTAGACGAAAGAGGTGATGACACTCAGATTTTGAAAAACGAAAAATGGCTAAATGATTTGGCATTTTTGACTGACATCACAATGCACTTAAACACCGTTAACTTGGAGCTTCAAGGTAAAGGAAAAACTATTATTGAGATGATTAGCGCAGTAAACGCATTCAAAAGTAAATTGCAACTTATGATAGATCAACTGAAAAGAAAGGATCTGAAACATTTTCCGTCTTTGAAAGCAAGGATTCCTCAGTTGAATTATGATACGTATGAGGCTGAATTATCAAATATTTTGGGACAATTCGAAATGCGTTTTTATGATTGCAGTAAATTGGAAAATATAGCATCATTTATGAGTTATCCTTTTTCATGTAAAAACATTGAGGAATTAGCTACTGAAATAGCAAGTCAGTTTAATATGAACTCATGTTCTGTTGAAAATGAGTTGGTGCAGATTATATCAGATATACATCTCAAAGCTACAGCATCTGATACAAATTTCTGGTGTTTTATATCTGAAGATAAATATCCGAATGTAAGGCAAATCGCCCTTCAACTGACGGCATTTTTCGGGTCAACTTACTTGTGCGAGTCTGCATTTTCTGAAATGAAGATAATTAAGTCAAAATATCGCAATCGACTAACTGACGATCATATGTCATCATGCTTGAGATTAGCACTCAGTGGTTACGTACCATCTTATGAAAAGTATGCTGAGGACATGCAGTGCCACGCTTCAACATCCAAAGCCACTCCTTAGTTAAGTTTAACACCATATGTAACTCTTTTGTTTTGTAACAACAAATAAACTCGCAATTTTGAATAACTATGAGTTTTTTCATTGATATTGTAGAGAAGAACCTAACTAAACCTAACCCAAACCTTGACTAAAATAATGTACCTATATTGTGCAGAAAGCTAATATCTATATATGCTACGGTACACCCTACCTAGGTAGGTAGGTGGTATCGTGTATGTACGACAACCCTGCATCACACACACTTGCAGTCTCAGAGTCGATCGTAAGTAGTCTAAAAATATTGAGGTAGATCGCCAGCAGTTCAAGTTTGAGCACCCCTGGTTTACACCTATTACATCAGTTTCATTAATTTCGATTACACATTTTTTCTCCCCATTAAAAAACAAACTAACATAACTGATTTTTTATCTAAATGAAAATTCAGTACATTCATTCTTATGTATTTGTGTGTATTGTAACTTTGTAAACGTATGTAAAATGATTTTTTCTTATAAAATGCTTTTCTCAATCTCCTGATAACTTTCCGGGGTTTTCCAGCCTCCTATTATTTGGTTTTAATTTTCATAACTACCAATTTTAAATCTCTTCAGTGCAGCTATAGATGTTGGTATAATATTCTCTAATTTAAGTGTTTAAAATATAGTAATGCATCTTAAATCAATGCCCTTACAGTTTTGCCAAATACGAAATAACTCTCTTCGCGAAATTGAAAATTCGTTTTCAGACAAGAAAGCTGATAAAAGCAGCTAAATGTTTCATGATTATTTCATATACCTTCTGAGGCACCTGTACCATGGATTTCAGAGAGGTACTTTGGGGTACTTTTTAGTAATAGATCTTTTTAGTTTAAAAAATGCTTTAATTTACGGCACTTTTAAAAAAATTATATAATAGGTCAAATTATAAAAATCTTATTTTGAGCATGGCTTTCTGGTATAACGATCGTCTATATTCACTAATTATAAAAGAATAATGAAAAAATATCAATAGGAGGATAAACAAATTTAGATTGACAGAATCAATAGTTTTAACAAAATTTGACCTGTCGAGTTAGGTACTACTTTGATCGTTCTTTTTACCTTGAAATCCACCTCCAAAAAACGAAAGAACCTTTGATAATGTTCCATAAACTACTTAACTCTACACCTATAACAATAGTTTTATTAATTTTCATTATGACTTTTTTCCTCCTAGATAGGCCTTTCGTCCCACTGTGCGTTGGCCAAGAAACAGTACGAAGTTCTGAATCCAAGACACTTTTTTAGATATTACTTTAAAATTAAACTAAAGTCAATATCCGAACAATCCTGATAAAACATAAATAACTTTTTTAGAATAATTGATAGGTGAAGCTATCCAAGTTTCAATAATTATTGAATGGTATAAATAAATATATGTTAATAATTTAAAATCCGTAGTAAGTAATAATTCAGAATAATATTTTAATTAATTACCACGATACAGATAGCACCTCCTTTTTTATTAATCTGCCAACTCTTTTAAAAAAAAAAATTAGACTTGTAATTAAAATATTACACTTCGCAACTATCTACAGAGCCACATAACATCAATCACAGCAACAACTTTAACCTTCAAGGAAAATTATTAAAAGAACATTCAAGAAATTAATTATATATTTTTTCTAATTATAGCAATTCTTATTAATATTGATCTCTGTCAGATTAGAAAATTAAAAAAATGGCATGACTCCATTCTTAGCTACATTAGTTACGGCATACATATTAAAAAATAACCAAGAGTCTCTGTAAATGTTTATATAGTCATGCATATAAGCAACATGGAATATTATTTCATTAACCTGAATGTTATGATTTAGTTCCTCTACAAATTTAATTATATTATATTGATATAATTGGGGTAGCGGGTAGATACTTTCTCACAAACCCAATGAGGAACAGATCTACTTCAGGAAACTAGCGACCCTGCCCACGCGAGCTCTCGAACCCTCCACTTACATACCCGGGAGGATTCCTATCCTTACCTTATTTCCTTCAATCCAATATAAATCCTTTCCTATCCTGCTATTCCACCCATTTCTCCCTGGGATAACCGAGGTAACACTGGGCCAATCACCCGTTCAGAGTATAAATGATTCAAAGTACAAATACTAGCCTTCCACAATGTGTGAGGCTACTCCACGCCTTACGGCACAAAGGAGATAGAGAAAGAAGAAGATATAATTTGCATTAAGCTAAACTGAACGGTCTCATGTTGCGACTATTCGCTACAGACTGCAGACTTAGTATCTAGGAACACGTAATACATAAATAAAAGAAACAGTTCATACACTGTATATGTAATCTCAAAACACTTTATATTTTTAATAAGCAATTAAAAAGGGGTAACCTGTGGTGTAGTGGTTAACATAGCAACCTACTAAACCCAAGATCGCGGGTTCGCAGCCCGGCAGATGACCTTTGGATTTTTTAAAGGGAGTAAAAAATCCTTAGCTATGCCGTCCTTCGGAAGGGACGTAAAATGGGGGTCCGAAGCCTGTGCGATGTCAGGTACTAGTTAAAGATCCCTATCCTAATTAAAGCTGGATAGGCAAAATTTAGGACTCCCTCCGTAGCATCGTCCGATTAGCCATAGCAGCATAAAGTGACGTTAAACGAAATAAACAAACGCAATACAAAAAAACATGTGCCTGTGATGTAAAGAAAATCAAATGGAGGTTCTAATTGGTTTATGAAGCACACAGTGTTGCCAGGTTACTGAATGTTTTTACAGCACTCAGTGTTGCCAGGTTCCTACACTCGTAACACTTTCTACAACAACCCCATAATGGGGGAAAGAAAATAATAATAACAGAACAATTAACCAATAATAATAACTAAAGCGGCGCGACATAAACTAAAATTAATACCAAAAAGTAACATGTTGAGAATACTGTTATCCGGATTAACTAATTTAAATGTAATGAATTAATAATATAAATTAGGTTAATAAGTTTTAGAGCGTATATTTCAAAAGTATGAGGATCCTATCTCCAATTCCTAAAATTATATTAAAAGTTGAAGATTCAGCAACAAAGCCAAACCCAGAGCGGGAGCGGTAAGCACTCATCAGCAGTTAATATAATAATTAATGAGAAAGTTAACAAACTTCTTAATTATTCCAACTCAAGGTAGATCTCAATTTCAACTTCAAGTTTGGATTGCGTTAATTAAAATTATATTTATTTTTAATCTTTATTTTTGGATCCAACCTCGTTCTGGAACGTTTCCTTCTCCATAAATTTAGATGATCTAAAGAATTTACATTCGATTTTTTTTTTTTTAACTATCAATAAGCTATAAGTAATGTATTGCACTTTCCAACGTTCCTTCTTAGTTTGTAAATACATATCAATTAAAAATCAGCTGTTAAGTTCAAATAATGATTGAGTGCTTAGATCTACTTTCTATTCATACTAAAGGAATATCTTAAATCTATGAACACCTGAACAGTATTTAATTTTCCCGGACAATACAATAAATAGATTAATAGATGTGGCACTATTACAGTTATTTTGTAATTTAGTAAAGAGGTCTTTAAGTTTCCGGGCTAAGGAAGAATGAAAGCTGAAAGAAAAAAACGGTGTTATTTCTTTTCAATATATTCTGCACTTAGCTCTAGTACTCAATACAACGCTAAGGCAGCATTTCTTTCAATGAAAAAAATAATTTTTTTCTTGAAAGCTGTTCTTCCACATCTCTAAGGAACGCTTCGTCCAAGTTTGAGCTGTAGGGTGGATCAGAGGTTCTTTGGAATCAGATCTGCGGTCAATGCACACAAGATCTCATCTTTCTGATCTGTATACCCCATCCCACTATCAGGTAGTATGCAAAATTGCATGAAACCTGATGTATTAATTACCAAATACACGCCTCTTCCATTGGGTTACTATGTCAGAGAAAACAATAAAAAAAAAAAATACCACATTCCCAAGGGCTTTTGACTTCCAACGCTCTTTCCTCTTCCACTCAATGATCCGTAGGAATTCTATTCCTCCTCATATCAGACAAGCAAAAGCCCTGAAAAATTTAAATACCTCTTTTTTTAACACTTCTTTCTTATCCAAGGTGACGCTTAATGGGCGTTATAACTCAATTAAATGATATTAGTATGTAAATAAAACACCTTCTGTATTATTTTTTTTCTTTTTATTATGGCTCTGGCCAGATGTAAATAACTGTATTTATTTCTGTACTTATTTTCTATTCTAATCTATATATATTAAAGCACATACAAGTTACAAATAATTTCAAATTTTCATATAACATTTTATTTTGTATAACACAGGATAGTTAGAAAAACAAATTAGTATCATTTGAAAATATTTGTAATATGCTATGTTGGAAATGGAAGGGACATGGTAAGAGTTTTACACCCCTTGATATGTTAAGCCTATTTCTTTCTATGACGAATGACGGGATCGCTGGCAATGACATTTAATACTCAGGAATTATCGTTATTATACTCACCAACCAGTATCCGCTAATCTCCCCCACCCCCCGCTTCCCCCACTACCAACCAATGGTACTTGATTTGAATGGAAATTCATTTATTGAATTTCCTTTCTCGGAGGCGTCAACCTCAAATCGCTTTTTATTTATCATAAATAGTGGAAATCAACTTCCATTTATTATTATACAAAGTATATATACATAACAAAGTTATTTATTTCTAAATAAAATAGATTTATGTTATTTTATTATAAACTTATATTAGTATGTGACTAGCTTAAATGGCTGTTGTTAAGTTTATCTGACGGAAGCAGTATTCTTTCGCAAACGGTTAAGTTCAGTAACCTTGTCCCCTCAAAGGAGAGTACTTTGCGACGAATCCGATAGATCTGATTTTTCAATTATTTGATCCAACGAAAAATTCAAGTTTTCGACATAAATCATTATAGTTTGCAGAAAATATTTTCCACGATTTTCTCTTTACTCCCTTCCCTTATGAGAAATTAAATTTCAAAGTCCTCTCTTGTAAGAAATTTAACTCGTTGACTGTGGATGACGTGAACGGTCACGTCACTCCTCGTTTCTAAACCAGGGTGGGTGAATCAGAAAAAAAAACATATTATTTCACCCCCCATTGGATAGAAAAATCGTCTACTGGATCTGCTGCGAACGTGTTAATAAATTATGACGAGGTATGTGGATATTTTTAGATAGCACCTATATTTCTCGAGTTGTAGGGTGTAAGAGTGTGCTTTTTTTTATTACGCTCTAGCGTCGATTTAAAGCCGTTAAAAGTAGGTAAAACTCGGATATCACAAATAACTTTTGTGAACTAATAAACTTGTATGATTATTCAAAACACATATCCATGTCAACTCAATTTCTCTCTAACTTGGGAAAAACAATAGATCGTGAATATGTCTATCTATAATATACTGCTTTTCCCAATTTACATTTTACAATTAAAACGACTAAATTACTTCAATTAATAATTAAATAAAATAAACAATTAATCATTATTCGAAATAAAGTTGAGAGGTAGTAGTGGTTTCAAACGTGACTTTTTTCATTCAAACCAATATAGCTCCTAAACGGTAGGTCCTAGTGACACATGTTATATAACAAAAAATATTTTTCATTAAATTTCTGACCAGAAAATTGTCAATTTTCGATTTGAGCTACGCCAACAGAGGTAGGGCGGGTCAAAAAAAGTACACCACAGAACACACCAACACCTAAGAAATGTAGGCAAACGTGATTGTTTTTATTCAAACCAATATAGCTCCTAGAAGGCTGGTTCTAGCGACAAATGTTAAGTAACAAAAAATATTTTCCATTAAATTTCTGATTAGGAAACTGTCGAAAATTTTCAAAATTTGATGCGTGTCAAAATGTTGATAGTGAAGAAAACGTTACACTAAAAAAGTAAAGAACCCCAGCCAAAAGACATTTTCATGTCAAAACCATGCAAGAATTTTTAAACAAAGTCGGTGAAATGGCTGATGAAGAATTATAATAATGTGACTCTTCTCACTTGGGTTTAAAGCTAACAATGAGCAGATAGTTTCTTTTCTAGTAACTCTGACAAAACCTTTTATTTTCACTCCATATTGTTTGTTTCTGAGTTAAAGCAATCTTATAATTCTTCTAAGATCAAATGCTTCATTATTGAATATTATTTTTACAATAGAGAAATAGAAATCACATAGTACGCGAATAATTTCCATCAGAAAAGTTATGAATAAAACTAGATCATCATATAAGTCACCTGAACCGTATCAGAAAAACAAAATAAGATAACATAATGATAAATGTTTTGAGCATAAATAACTTGAAAACAACTAGTCTCATCAACTAATAAAAAAGTAAAAAAAATCATGAAATGTTTATCCTTTTACAATATAACACTCCATATTATAACCATCAAGGTAGGTTAAATGTAAAGAAAAATATCTCCCGTTTTCTCAAAGCTTCTATCTAATGCACGTCATATCCTTGAAAATCTGACCCAGCTCTGGTCCAATCCCGAGGTGTCAGTCCTGTCAAACTGCCACCGCCAATCTGATACCCAACCTTATACTTTTAGCCACTTTTCTTCTCAACCTAACGTCTAACCCAGGGGATATTCTTGTCTAAATCTTCCTTGGAACTTCAAATAGTTAAAATGTCTTAAACAAAGGCTGCCTAATTTTTTTTTACGAAGTCGTTAGGGAAATTATGATATATGAAAGAAAAAAAATGTCTTACCATTTTTATAAAATGAATTGTTCAAATTAATATTAAAAATACCTCATATTTTTACATTGAATGATTTCTCCAAAAAGAATTTTTTTTTTTTTTTTCACTTTTATAGCTAAATCCGCGTCTGTCATTTTTTACTTGACAAGAAAGCTAATACCCAGATGCCTCTCTTCCGGGACTTTTTTCTTATATATTCATGCTAATAGATCTCTCATCCTGTTCCTTCTCAGTCAGTTTTTGTAATCTCCTGCAGAAGAGATATAATTACTTTATATATGAATTTATTTGGGTGTCCTTTTAATTTAAAATGAAACAGTGGGTAGAGAGTGCTTATTTGATCAATGAATGATGGTGTGCCCAAGCGAATGTACATAAATAAATCTGTACCACTAACAATCCATGAAGGGTCTTGGATTCACTACTTAGGTAGCGATGTACTGTTACTTGGCCCACGGTTGTGAAGGGAGAAGATTTAGCCTAAATCACACTCAACCACCAGGATTTTCCCTATTTAAGGGTACCCACTTTCTAGAGGCTGGATGTGCTCCAGGATAGTCTCCCGACTTCGAAGTCAAGCAACAACCGAAATAAATTTTGTGACTTCAGTCGGTCTCGAACTCGGACGCGGGAGCTCAGTATGCAAGTGCCTTACCCACTGAGCTACGGCGCCTCCTCAAGATGCTTGGTATATTAGTCTTAATGTGTTGAAATGAAAAGTTTTTAATCGTTTTGTGTTTGTCTTTTTAGCAATACTGCACATTTCTGCTGCTAAGTTCAAAAAAGTACGTAGCAGACTTAAAAGGCCCGTCGTAAAAGAAACTACTCGTTCTCTACTCCAACATTTATAAGACAAGTGTTCTCAAAGCTCAAAGCTCCCAATAAATTACTATTATTAAAGACTTATTTACGTGGCAGTAATTAGATCTATTTGGACATGCGGGGTTGAGATTTGGGGCTCCAACGAACCTTCCAATTCTTCTCGTATTTAATCCTCACAATCCTAAATCCTTCGTAAAATCCTCAATGCTCCTTATTATGTAACAAACAAACTTATCCATGTTCCATAAGTTGCTGATTTGGCCCAAATCAGATACCCATCCTTTCATAGTAACCTCCATATCTACTTGTCTCCCAACTTTCTTCACACTCCAGTCCCAATAATTCTCCAAGGCGTCTGAAACGAAGATGGCCAAAAAACCTTCTAATGTAGAACTATTGAAGTGTTACTAGTTCTTTGCATATTATTGGCAAGTCATTTTATCATTATCCACAAATTTACTTGTATTTTAAAATGTATACAGTTGCAAATATCAATAAATAGTTTCAAAAATAAAATAAAATAAAGTTAATAAAAGTAAAAACAAAACCTAAATTGTTTCTTTGTCAGCAATAAACTTATCCATAAAGAACTTAATGTTCCACATGTTGCTGAGTTAGCCCAAATCAGATACCAATCCTTTCATAGTAAGCTTCATAGCCACTCAAATCCACTAGGCTCTCAACTTGCTTCCCACCAGTTTGTGAGACCGTGCTCTATGGGTAGATTCTTTTGCAAGTTATTGACATTTAATCGTAATTATTTTTTTCTTTTGATTAAGAAATAAGATGAAGCTAGAAATAATATCTTTCACATTTGCTCTGAAGTAACAGGGGAATACTTGAAATTATAGCAAATGCTCAAAGCAGGATCGAATGATTTTAAAGGCCTCCGCGTGATAACAGGTATGCCATAATAGCAGAGCCTAAATAAACGGAAAGCTAACAAAAACTGTGTATTATTCAAGGAGTCTCATCACTTAGTATCCCAGGTTATGAACGTACGAGGGTGAATCAAATATAAACGGTAATTTTCAAAATTATATTTATTGAATAATGTTATACAGAAACTATACCTTCAAAATTTTTCAATGTAGTCTCCTGCATTATCTACACACTTCTGCCATCAATTTGGAAGCTTGAATATTCCCTGTTCATAAAAAGACAGAGGGCGAGTTTTTAACGTGCTTTTCGACGTCTTCATTGTTTTCAAATCGTTTTCCTCCAAGTGATTCTTTCAGGGGCGCAAATAAAAAATAGTCACAAGGGGACAGGTCTGGACAAGTAAGGAGTGGCGAAGGAAGGATGAAGGCTGCCCAGTGAAAGCCAAAACTCGTCTCTCAGCCGGAAAAGTTCTTGCAACAATTTTTTTTGACTCAAGGGGAGATCTACTCATTGATTTTCTTCACGATCAACGAACAGTAAATGCGGCTTACTACTGCCAGGTGCTACAGTCAGCAAAAACCAGTTACCGGAACAAAAGACGAGGTATGCCCATTAGAGATGTCATCCTTCTCCATGACAACGCAAGGCCTCACACCGCATTGTTGACAAGGGATAAATTGGAAGAAATGGGCTGGGAAACTCTCGAACACCCTCCTTACAGTCCAGACCTGTCCCCTTGTGACTATTTTTTGTTTGCGCCCCTGAAAGAATCACTTGGAGGAAAACGATTTGAAAACAATGAAGACGTCGAAAAGCACGTGCGCGAATGGTTAAAAACTCGCCCTCAGTCTTTTTATGAACAGGGAATATTCAAGCTTCCAAATCGGTGGCAGAAGTGTGTAGATAATGCAGGAGACTACATTGAAAAATGTTGTAGGTATAGTTTCTGTATAATATTATTTAATAAATATAATTTTGAAAATTACCGTTTATATTTGATTCACCCTCGTAAGAGATGAAGATAGGCGGTATACCTTTCACAGAAAGTAACGAAAATGAAAAACTTGACTAGATTCGGCAAATAGGAAAATCTTATTCAGTACAGCTCCTCTTTACCGGCCTGGGATTAATAAGCCCGTTCAGAGGAATTTAAAGTGTTTTTTTTTCTCTTTGAGTGTATTTATAATTGGCAAAAAGCTCAATTTGAAGATTGACTGTTTGATCTCAAGAGACTGTTTGAAGATTCTTTCCAGGAAAGTTCTTGGAAAATAAAATGAGGTGAAGTAAACTAAGGTGTGCAATGTACTTGTGTTAATAACTAATCAGGGGAAGAAGGGAACTGAAGAGTTTGATTCCCCTCTGAAAATTAATGATAAAACTTGCCTTTTCAAGACAAAAGTGAGGTTGATAAACATCAAGGCTGAATGAACATTTCTATGTTGGCCAGTGCTTTAGATGAAATACTGCCTTTTAACTACATAAAATCATGGCGAGATTCATCTGATATAATGATAATCTTGTAAGTAGTAATGATTCAGATTTTTTTTTCTATTGTTTTATTCAACAAATATTCCAAGCTGCTTCTCTGAAGGGCAATGATTAATATGGATGACAAAGAATCTGTTCATACAACATGCACAATTAAATTGAATAAAAAGTACATAAAAATAAAAACTACACAAGATACAAAATATTGTAAATATTAATATGAAATAAATCAGAAATCAAAAGTATAAAGAATATAAAAATTGTAATAATAAAGAGAAAAAATTAACATCAAAAATAAAAATCAAAAAAACACTATCACACTATATATACAAAAAATCCCAGGGGAACACCGAACCGAGTAATCCCAACGCTATTATCCGAAAATTCATTTAACACGATCTATATTTCTAGTCTATTAGGGAACAAATGCAGTTTGAGGATGTGGAGGAGTGGATACCATATCACGAAAAAAAAAATTTACTACTATGGCCAGTAAAGATAACTGTGAATGCGAAGAGAATTGTAAATATATATACACTTTTTGGCCATTCATTGAAATTTACAACTGTATACAATATAACATAAAACAATCAAGTAAATGTTGATGAAACAATGATGATAATGCTAAAATTGACATGTCAAATGCTTGTAAAGCAACTATCCACTGGCTGCACTCAAAAATTTCTATGTAATAAAGTACTACAATAAAAGGTCCCGTAGGACAATAGTATGTATATATATGGACATATATACATACTATATGTATATATGTATGTATGTATGTGTGTGTGTGTATATATATATATATATATATATATATATATATATATATTTATATGGACAGTAGTATAGTATATAGTGCACACAAAATAGTTTTAGTTATTGACAAAGTGTTAACACTACAGGAAAGAATAAGTGAATTTAATTAATTTATTTTGTATGTATTTTTGAAGTGTAATGTAAAAACTTTATATCCCGAAACATGTCGCAGATAGTTAAGTGAAAATAAATAATTTGAGGAGTTATGTAAAGTACCTTTTACAATTAATTTGTGTATGGGACGAAAATTAATTCACCGAGACCAGTTTGAAAAACAAAAGATGATTTGAATTCGCATAACCTTAACCCTTCGTCGCAAACCTACTACTTCCAGTCCTACAATAATATTCCACTGTTTAATGTTGAACAGATCTTCTACCTAGAACACCATCTGGACAAACCTCTTACCTGGAATCCACATAGGATTAATTAACATGATAGTAAATAGACCTATTTGGACATATGTAATTGAGTATTGGGGCTCCACTAAACTTCCAATTCTTCTCGTATCAGATGCTTGCAATTCAAACTCCTTCGTAAAATCCACAAATGCCGTGATTCATAGCCTCGCAGATCCATTAGTATCCCAACTTGCTTCCCAAGAGATCCCAAAAACCTTCCGAAGTGTTTAAAAAGATGGTCTACTGATGTAACACATGTACCTTCTAATGTAAAGTATTTATAGATGTGCTACTAATGGGTTTTAATTTTACCAAACATTTACTTATTTGATATAAGTAGTAAAGCAGACAGTTAACGAAACCTCAATTATGTCTTTACACCCTAGTATAGAAATAAAAAAAAAAAAAAACATAATAATTTTAACTATAGAATAAATTGAATAAAATTCCTTTTAAGCTCTACAACCCATGTTAAAATACTTTCAATTCTGTCCGTATTTCAAAAGATATCCTTAGAGTGTCAATAACTAATTTTACATTAGTTATTGTTACTATCTTGTAAAATACATTCCAGAATAATGTTTCGGGTTAACTTTCTTGTTTTGTTCTTGAAATAAACAAGGAAAGGTAATTGTAAATTTCAACTCTATTTAACTATTCATTTTATAATTATACTATGAATATTGCTTAAGGGTGTCAAAAGCTGTCTGGTTTAACATATTGTATACATTATAAATATCAATAAATATATAAATTTAAAAAAAATTAACGAATGGTATTTTTTTTTTTTTTTTTTTTTTTTTTTTTTTTTTTAAGATTTAAGTTCAATTTAGCTTCATGTTTTCTTATGATTATTTTCTTTCTTCTTCAATCATAGTTTAGCTTTTAATTCATTTAAAACTTCAGTTAATTTAGTTACTTTATTCCTATCCAATTCTTTTAAGTGTGTTGTTTCTTCTTGGGGATCAAAATTAAAATTTTATTCAAACCTGATTTTGTTGTGTTTTTTGCATCTGAATATTATATGTCTGGGATCGTTTGGGCAGTCACATGCCTCTCACATTTTCCATTGGCTGCTTTTTTCATCAAGTTGAGATATTTCTTTGTACAGCCATGATTTGTCCTAAATCTAGTTATTCTCACAATATGATTTTTATCTATATTGATACCGATGGTTCTTAACTATAGGGTTAGGCTCACTTTGAGCTGAACTTTGATAATCACATCTGCCCTTTGATTGTGACTCCCAGTCGTACCTATCCCGCCATTCTTTTATTGCCTGCTTCCGTATTGCTCTTTATTTTTAACATATATTGTGTAAATATATGCTTGTGCTAAATGATTATCCCTCAGACTTAAAAACAACATCTTATAATAAAAAAAAAAAAAAACTAACAACAAACTACAAAATAATGTGTACCTACAACGTAAACTAAGGTATACCTATAAAGTTGTAACTACAAACTACAAAATAACGTGTGTGGAAAATAATGGCGAAACGTAATTTCTTGAAATTAATGACACTTCTGGGTTGGTAAATTATGTCTTGCAAAATTTAGTTCTTGTTCATATTAAATTGAAGTGGTAAGGCACACCAAAGAAAGGCGGGTACCGATCTATTCTCGCAAGAGGAGGGAGTTGGATGTTCAAACACTCGGAATCTAACTGGAATCCGTTCCCTAGACAAGTTTACTAAAGTGTCCTTTCAACACACTTCTACATATCTAAATGTAAAATCTATTACGATTTCACTTTTTTTCAAATATTGTAGTATAGATTTAATAATTCCAAAAATTTATTGAAACAATGAGCACAGTTTAAACTAATTTTTAATGATCACTATCAGATGAGTGTTAATCATAAACAATCTATAAGAAAATTGAGTGAATAACTATATCTCAATGTCATTGATGAAAACAAAAAAATACAGATTCAAAATTTAAATAATTAATTAAAAGTATACTGTTGATTGTGATTAACAATAATTATAATATCTTGATATTGATGCGACTGAAATATGTAATAACATAATATTTGTTAATTTATTTTTATTTAAGTTTATTAATTATTATATTATTTTTTGACTCATGATGTGGAACTTTTATGCTTAGATTCTTTAAGAGGCACTGTCATTTTTGATTCAATAGCAGATTACTTACTGTATTTTCTTAATATATTTGCACCCAAATGTCAATCTGAAAAATTCGATTTTATTTGGAAGTATTTTATTATTGACATATATTAGAATATTCCTCACTCGAGGACAATGAGCATCATTGAAGATTATTTATTTATTAATACAAAATAGAAAACAAAATTAAATTAACAATCTCAAAATATTACAAAAACAAATATAATAAATTATACTAAAAATATAAATAAATAAAGATTACAAATTAAAATACAGCTATATTTTGTAATAAATATTATTATGAACTAATTATATTTTATTGATCAATACATGGTGGAAACAAGGTGATCCCTTTGATAAAGCTTTGATGTTCTTATATTTTTTATAAACGATATAATCAGTCAACTTTATTTATATACTTAGTTAACTTTATTTCATTTGGGAAAAATTCAGTTTTAAAATACACATGAATTTATTGTTAAATCAGTAATATAAGTTCAATAATAAATAAATGTTTTGTAAATAAGTATGGTCAATCCTTTGAATAATTTTTTTCATTAATGAATAAGGTTCTGATTATTCTATATTACCTTAACTTGTCATCTCTTTACTGGTTTTATTAGCGTTTTGCTGGCAAATAGTGTTTATTGATACAACGTCTTTGTCAATTAAAATTGGCATTATCAAAAAAGGATTATTTTATTTTTTATTTTTATCTCAATTTTGAAAATAATATCACATCTTAGAAGAAATAACAAATAAATACATCCTACATTTAATAACATTGCTGGACACTCGTTATATACTGACAGGTTAAAAATTCCACTCTATGAATTTCTTTCATTTTTTCAGCTAACAGTTTCATTCATTTTTATGTTTACGTCCCCATATACTTAAACCAGGGCACATGAAACTAGTTAATATTATTGAAAATATTAGGCAAATAAAGGCAAGAAGTTTTTTTTTTTTTTTTTTTTTTTTTTTTTTTTTTTTTTTTTTTTTTTTTTTTTTTTTTTTTTTTTTTTTTTTTTTTTTTTTTTTTTTTTTTTTTTTTTTTTTAAATTGAGATACCAAATTTAAAATAAATTTGAATTATTACAGTTTGGTATTAGATGGGGAATATCTATCAAGAATTTATTCTTAATCACTTTAGTTCTATACCACATTGAATGCAAGACGTGATGAATCCAAGGGGCGGCTATAAACCTTATTAATTAAAAACTCGTAACTTTGAAATCGCTTGGTTTTTTTTTTTTTTTTTTTTTTTTTAATTCTGCTTGCTTTTATTAAATTATTTTTAAAATAATTTTAAAATGTTTCATATGCCCTGGTTATGTAGAAGTAAACACGTAAAGAATAATGAACGTTTTAGCCATAAAAATGAAAATAATAATAGGGTGAAATTTTTTGGCGATCAGTGTATATTTTTACACTGATAGTGATAAGGTGAGAGTATAGATAATGAAATAAAATGGAGTAAATAGCACGATTTAATAAATTAATGTTTATAGAAGAGAATAAAAAAAATAAAATACACAATTGCCAACAATAATAATATTATATATTATTTTCAGACTTACGTTATCATCACGGTTATCAGATTCCATAGCTACAGCGTTATCTAGAGTACCGACATTTCTCAATTTTCCGACGTAAATAAAAGCGAAATTATTAATGTTTCTGGCGTTTTTACAAAGGGGTGCAATCGTGATTTGAATCCGGTCGAAGTTGACCTGCCATATACGAACGACTAGAGATCGCTAGAGACACGTGAGGATGGCAGAGAGGGGACAGCGAAGAAGCGACTCAGTGGAAGTCGCGGGGGGCACTGCCCGCTTTCGCATGCGTCTCTGCCCCGGTGGGAGTGGCGCCCCAAAGCGACTTTTTGCTAAGTTTCGGAGACGAACCAAGTGTCACGAAACCCGAACTTGAACAATAAATAAGAGTAAGTAGGAAGAGGAGGAAAGACTAAGATTTGAATGGAATGAAGAATAAGAAAGAATGAAAGAATAGACAAAGTCGGCTGAAGAAAGAATAACATTGAACACGTTTTTGGGGTTGTCCATCTGATCGTCGATACTCATGAAATGAAATGAAAAAATAAACTTTATTCTGGGACTTAAAGTCTTTGAACCCTGTGAATAACAATAATGCACAATCACAGTTATAATTTTCTGGCCGTATTATTTACAAATTAAATGCTTCAGTAATTATGGCATACACTTCTGACGGAAAATATTTTTTTTTTTTCTTCTCTTTCAGATTTTAATTCACACCTGTTATTAGGGTAACAATCAGTGAATGTGATGAAATTGAATACTACAGGCCTTGTATGCCTGTGGGAGATTAGTACTCAATAGTACCTCCTCCTGGCATGGATTAAAGAGATTTATTTGAGCAAATCTCTCATCCAGCTTCTTTTAAGCCTTCTGAGAGTATTTCCAGGTATGTCAGTCGTGGCCATGTCATTAATGAGTATGTTTTATGTCCACGAAGTCTGTCATAAAATCGTCTATAAAGGTCATGTATATGTTCCTTTACTGTGGGTATTTCTAAATCAGTGTGAAGTGTGTGGTTTGAAACGTACCAAGGTGATCTCGTGATTTGTTTGAGTAATTTTGATTGGAATATTTGTATTTTTTTAAGGCGTGTATTTTTTGCAGTCCCGTATATTTGTGTGGCGTACGTCCATATGGGTTTAAGTAAGTAAGTGTATGTATTCAGTCGTTGTCGCAGTTTTAATGTCGACAGTTTATGAAGCATTGGATACAGAAGTTTTAATCTCTTGGTTAGACTGAGACGTTTTTGTTTTGCGTGTGGGCCCCAGGTCATTCTTCTATCAAATGTAAGTCCTAAGTAATGAATTTCGTTTGTTTGTGGTATGGGTTGATTGTCGATGAAGACAGGTGGACAAGAGTCTTGTCTGAGTGTAACGGTTATGTGCTGTGATTTGGTGTAGTTTAAAATAAATTAAAAATTAAAAAAAAATATGAAATAATAGTAATAACATGAAATACAATTGTATATATACATAAAGAAGAAATAAATAAAAAGAAAGTAATTCTAAGTATTAGAATGCTGCCTATTTTTATTTCGCTTACCTGTGAGTCGTTTATCTGTAGAAAATAAATTTTCAAATTAAATAACTTTATCCTAATGACCGTCATGTTCTTTATTTATTTTATTTTATTTTATTTTATTTTTTGTTTGCTTACATGTATGATTTTAATCACATAAATAAATTAATGATTATTCGAAATAAACAGAGTTGAAAAAAAGAATAGGGGTTTCATTCAAACCAATATAAGTCCTAAATGGTAGATCCTAGTGACAAATGTGATATAATAAAAAATATTATCTTTTAAATTTCCAAATAGGAAATAGTCGTCAAATTTTCAATTCGAACAACACCAGCTGAGCTAGAGCGTTTAAAAAAAGTCCCAACGCTTAAAAAAATGTAGGCAAAACGTGATTTATTTTTTCTTTCAAATCAATATAGCTCTTAAACGGTAGATTCTAGCGGCAAATGATATGTTACAAAAAATGTTCTCCATTAAATTTCCGATAAGGAAACTATGGATTAATTTTCGATCCGAGCAACACCAACAGTAATGCCCTCGTGTTTCCTTAAAGCATATCACGGATAAAACATGTCCCGTGTTAGTAGAAACTTCGAAAATAAAAGTCTGAATATATGACATACATATGTAATTAAACTTAATATATTTATTTTAATTATTTACTATTATTATTTATATAATTTTCAATAAGGTGCAATAAGAAAAAAAAAAACACAGTTTATCAACCAATTTTTAAAATTGTTATTTATTTGATATCAAACACAATTAATACTTTAAGTATAGTCCATTGTTATCTACAGTCGTTAGAACTAATTCATGATGGATTACCCCTTCGTAGTTCCAAAAAAATCTCTTCTTCCTTTTCGAGGACGTATCTCAAGTAAGAAATTTTTGAAACCAACACCTCGCGGTTCGCTCGTCGAAGACACATTCTGATTCAATTTTGTTGATTTTACGAAACAATTCGGTAGCTGAAAAAGATTCTCTTTGATTGTGTCTTAAATTGGATGCGTAGTATATGGAGGACTCTCTGATGAGCTCGAGATGAGATGTAAAAGAGTAATGAACTGTTTTATTAGATTTATTTTCGGGATCTCCAGACGTTCTCACATATCTCACTGGTATTCTGAAATTGGGTGGCTGTACCCCGGTTTTCGACGTCAATACTTCCTGGGTGCTCTCATATTTCAAACCTTGAAAACCAAAAAACCCACCTATATCCATGACCTCCTTACTCTGCGCTCCTCCATTCACCTCTTAAATACTAGAACCCAACCCATCAACCTATACACTCCGGCGCATCGAACTGCATCCTTCGAGAAATCCTTTATTATCTGTGCTTCCTCGTTATGGAATTCATTGCCCATCACAATTCGAAAAAGCTCCACTCTTACTTACTTTAAACATAATTTATTCCTTTACCTCCTTCATTTTCAATCTTCCGAGCTAATGTAAAGCATCAATATTTATGTAATATACATTATAATAGTATACATAAGATGTATCCTTTTACAAGATGTCTCAGTTATTTTGTAACACATAATTTAATTATTTATCAATTTTTATTATTATCTATTGTTATTATTTATTATAATTAATTATCAAAGCCAGATGATTGTCCTATGTACTGTAATCATATGTTATTCTTAGGGGACAAGCTTGAATCAGTGTTCTAAAGAGAGAATAGACTGTTGGTAATCAATCAATAAGATAAACTTGTTTATAGTTCTTTTGATTCATGCATTAGTCGAAATGGTATTTTTTTTTTTTAACATGGAATGTGTTTTACCAGTGACAGAGGGCTTAAATTCAAGCTTTAATTCATTTTATAAAAATACTCTAAAATCTCGTGTCTCCATCGTCATATTTGATGGCATACCAAATAATGTGCGATCAATTGGAGTGATAGTAAATATTATCAAAAAAAGGAGGATTCATAACGCCTCACTAAGATCTGTAAACATAAACATATGTAGTAAATAACAGAAGCCTAAAGACAATAATTTGTCTTTACATACATACAGTCTATAGCGGCCTTGACCATTGCGAAGTTCAGCTAACGATCGTTGCAAGGCCCCTTGCGAGAAGTATGTGTGGACAGATAAAAAATATAAGTTAATGTATGCTATCCAAAAATGATATTTGATAAATGTAAAACACAATAAAGGCCACTAAATTGCCTTTAAAAACATCGATTCTAAAATATAAGAAGTATTACCTTTCCAAATATATATGTTTTTTTAATTGAAATTATAAGTTATTTATTCATTCATTAATGGGTTCTACAGTCCTTTAAGAACCATGACCTCTACTATAACTTTCTTCCTCTCTTCTCTGTCTGTTGCTAGGCGCCATCAGTGTTTAATTTCCATCTCCTTCAGATCACCTTTCACGTCGTCCATCCATCTAAGACGGGTCCGTTCCTCTTCCTCTTTCACCTCCTGGTCTGTCATAAAGAAACCACCTTAATTTTATATAAATATATAATTATTATAATTATATAAATGTCATTTTCGCTCTGATATGTTTTATATGATATGGAATGAAATTCATTAAATATTTCTCAGTAAATACATTGAATAACCTGAGTCCTAAAAAGAGAATGTCGAGTTTTAAGGAAATCCATCTCCTACCGTATTCTCTTAATTATTTTAAAGAATTTAAACAACAGTATGAAAATAACTTTAATAACAAGATAAGAATATTATTTAATAAAATCATATGAACGAATTTAATAAAAACAATATTTTTATTTGCCCGACTGGTATCTTCACAATTAAATGAAAAAGAAAGTGTCGTAATGATGAAAAATTATTCTTCGTCAATATCAATGTTTATATCTAAAAGTTGAAAAGGTTCAGATTCAATGTAATTTGAGGAAATGTGACACACGTTTTTGCTATCGTAAGCGACGTCAATTATAGACTCGGCTGGGCAGGAATTAAATCCTTCTCTGTAATTAATGCATAGCTGGAGGAATGGCTTTCTGTGGTTTTTAGAAGGCTTGAGCGAAGAACTAGAATCAAGGAGGTTTCGGCAAACTTTGCCTGAGTCCACTATATTCTCATCCATTAGCGGCTTCAGCTGCCCTCTCAAGTGATGTATAAGAAGTGGTAAGTTTTCTGGAGGTTGGTTCGAAGTATTGAGAATAACGTACAAACCAGTCATATTCGCATTACATGAGGCAAATCTGCAATAATCTTCTCTGAGTACATTACTTTTACCTTTCTTATTAATATAAATATCACGATGAAGGTCCGGGTAAGGGGAATTGTGAATAGTTTCATATCTATCAAAAAGCCTCATGATCAATAGGAGCCTCATATCATCGCTTATGGAGGGGAGTGACACACGAAACTCCAAGTCATTTATATCACTGAGAAGGTTTTGCAGGAAAGATAAATTTTCCCATTGTACACATTCTCTCAAATATCTTAAAATGATAACTTTTTTCAGATTTGTAGAAAGACTAGAATTGTGAACATCAGGAACTTGGAAAACAGGTTTTAGGTTATAGAAGCCAAAAAACGAAGCTATGTCATAAGTCCTATTATCACCTATAACACTAGACATTGACAACTGAAAATTTATTGAAGGGCATGACATCAAAATATCCAGAGCTTCTATTTCAAAGTTCCAATTACCCTTTATGTCTATGAGCCTCTCTAATAGTTCTGAATCATATTTTCTTAAGAATTCGTAATGAGTATTTAGCACCATCCTCATGTTGAATGTTGTAAACTCCTCCCGTCGTACGTCGAGATTCATGGACGATTTGAACAAATTTTCGAATTCATTAATGACTGGTAAAAGGTGTGGACAAAGGAAAATCCAAGCTTTAATATGCTCTGAATGGCTCCAAACAGTACTAAAAAAAATATTGACTTCAGTGGTGAGGTACTTTAACAAGACAACAGTCTTGAGCACTGCTAATCGGTGGCTATCATAGGAAGCCGGTGAATTTTCCAACTTTTTTCGGATAACGGACACACCTCGGCTGAGCCGGTAGCGGAGATCGGTCATCCGCTTCCTCACTGCTAGGCAACATGCTCTTTGGAATGTATCCGATAGGTTATGTACTTTCAGTGCTTCTTCGAGGCAGCCATATTGAAACACCTCCACCCACACATCGCATGGTAACCTGTCTATAGGATCTGAATTCATTGTCACATCATTTCCCTCATTTTAAGTGTAATATTTTACATGTTTGGATCTAAAAACTTGTGATTTCGATTTATGTTGGTTTCTATGGTATCCATCTGGAAACAAATTCAAAAATTTGAAAAAGTTTTTATTCATTTTACATTACCGATATCTAAACTTTATACTAAATTGAAAACGGAATGCGATAGTAATATATTGATGGGTACATTCATTGAACATTGCCCAGTAAATTTTGAATAATCAATATTTTCGGGAGTTGTAAAATCTGAAAACTGTTTCATCTTATTCATACAACTGGCTATAGATAACAGTAAAAAAAAGTTACAAATAATTATAAATTATTTTAGTGAAATCGTCACATTAGCTATAAAAAGGATAGTGTAGATATTTTTTTTCAAGAATCAGTCTTTTTTTTGTTGTTTTTTTTTAAAGACAGGGTTCTAAATTTCTAATTAATTTATAAAAATAATAGCAATATTTTCAGTAATATCTGGATGTTTTCACTTCTTGTTAGGACAGCACCTTATCTTCCTCACGTCTGCAACACGTGAAGGATAACTCGTCCTTCCTGCCCTAGTTTTAATACATAAACCTTTATGTATTATTTATTATACTTATTAATTATTTATTTACTAGTCTTTGTTCCAATAAAGCCTAGTAAACAAATAGTTCAATGTGCAAACTAATAAATAAAAAGGATATATATTTTTTCGGAATGATATTTTTTAATGCCCGAATCCACCATTTTTTGAAAAATATCAATGATAATTGTTCGCGCCAATCGGCGCTTTTGTGAGGGGGGGGGAGGAGAAAAGATCTATTATATCGTTTATATAGACGCACCCTATGAATTTCCGGTGCAACTAGCCCTTATCTGCCTTAATCCCTACTTTGCCAGCATTTGCCATTGAAGCATTTGCCAGACCGTAAGGATTCCGGAGGCCTCCGGACAGACCGTCGGCGGCAGTAACAAGGTGAGAAGTTTCTTATGTATTATTTGTTTATGCTACCTTCTCAATAATATCTCCCCAAAGGTGCGAAACCTCGTTTTGATATTTTCCTATACAGTCCATTTTCTCGAGGCCGAGGCGAGTCTTTCGCATCGGACATTATCATTCTTTTACTATACATTTTTGGTCCGATCCGGGCCATATATATTATTGTGCCACTTTGAAACGAGTGTTTTTGCAGCTTTGGGGCGAGTAATCACCCACTCATTTCTCTGCTTTATTTATATTAAAGATTTTTACATTAAAATTTCTATAAATTGCAAGGTTTGGCCTATTTTTTGTTCAAGTTTCATAACTTCCAATAATTACATATTTAAAACCGACGCTATAGTCGGCCATTTTCAACAAGTGCGTATTGTCAGCTGTGATCTGACGTCACACTTCTCTAGTGACGTACTTGATACTTCGTCTCTTATCATCCCCGCCATCTTGTTTTATTCTAGCGTCAGTTACAATTACGTAATAATTAGTGTAATCAATTTTGCAACTTTTTCTCCTTTCCTTTTCTGTACTTTATATTTTATAATTTCCTTTTATTTCTGTATTTGTATATTCTGTATTTTTCACAATGCCTGTAGAGGACAAAAATATCATTATTCAAGCCCAACTATTGGCAAAGAGGGAAACGGTGTTTGCTGATATAACTAGCGCTTGGTCCCAAATCAAAGCCTCTACTGTTGAGGATATTTTTGCTGTTCAGGCTCTTTACGAAGATTTACCATCCCTTCAAGGCAAGTTTGAAACGGTAAATGAAAAAATCAGTGACCTGAATGTTCTCCTATCTAAGCAGAATCAAGTAGATACCCAAGCCCTAGCTATAGCCTTCAACGATATAGCGCGTAAAATAAAGGCTAAATTATTTCAGTTAAAAAAAGAACAACCCAGTATAACCTACTAACCGGTTGCCAGCCCTAGTCATTTGGCTCAGTGTTCTTTCTCGTTACCACCAATTAATTTACCAACTTTTTCAGGCGACATAGAGCAGAGGCCTGAATTTTTCTCGTTGTTCACCGCCCTTGTTCACGACAACCCGTCTCTAAGCCCCAGATCATCACACACTTTTGCATCCCTCCAAAGCTGTAAATTCAAATGTCCATTTGAATTCCGCGTCTAGTCGCGCATCAGAACATGCTGATCACATTTCAAGTGAACCAGCATCCGCTTCCACTGGTCAAGCACCAGTTGACGCCTCCTTATCTCTGAGTTGTAGTACTTCCGGAAGTCACGTGACTTCACTCCTAGGAACCTTCCGTGCACGCATCTTTAATTCTCACTTAGGTTACGTTCCAGTCCGCGGGGTCATCGATCCGGGGTCGCAGCTATCATTTATTTCCGAGCGCCTCTTTGACCAGTTGGGTCAAAAAATCCAGGACATGCCCATTACCGTTTCAGGTATAGGTGGGCGTGTTTCCAATTCTCCTGGCACAGTTTCGTGTCACATCTTCTCCAGGTTTTCCCAGAGGCACGTTCTTGTAAACACGTCCATGGTTCCTCATATTGCTGACCATCTGCCTCCTAAAACCCTTACTCCTGAAATTGCTCGCGCGTTTGAGCATTTAAATTCGGCAGATCCTGACTTTTATCAATCTGACAAGATTGACCTTCTCTTAGGTGCCGATGTATACCCGCAAATATTATTGCCTCATCCGTTTATTCCAAGCTCTATTGGTCCAATTGCTGTCAGTACCATTTTTGGTTGGACAATCATAGGTCCTGTCCAAACCCCATCGCGGAATCAATTCACTACCTCTTTAATTTCCGTTTGCCAGATAGCCCAAGATCTCCAGAAGTTTTGGGAAGTTGAGGATATTCTCACTCCCGTTCCTCGCAACCCTCTTGATGACCATGCCGAGCGACATTTCGTTGCCACTCAACTTCGTGACCTTGAGGGACGTTATTCCGTCGCTCTCCCCTTTAAGCCAGAAGCAACTCCGTTAGCAGACAATCGGAAGGTCGTAGAACACTCCCTCATTAGGCTCCTCAGACGTCTCGACAAGACCCCTGCCCTTAGACCAGAATACAACCAGTTTCTTCAGGAGTACTTGGACGTAGGCCACATGTCTGTCCCCACGCATCCTGCGTCGTATGTGATCCCTCACCATGTAGTTACTAAGCTTTCTAATCATAAGAGAAAAATTCGCGTGGTCTTTAATGCCTCCAGCCCTGACTCGTCAGGACTCTCACTTAACGACCGGTTGATCAAGGGTTGATCAAGTTGCAACGAGACGTCTCCGACATATTACTTAATTTTAGATTTTCCCGGGTTGCCTTGTGTTGCGATATAAAGCAGATCTATCGGCAAGTGTTAGTGCACGAAGGGGATCGTTACATGCAGCACATTTTCTGGAAGCCGGAAGGTGCTGCTGCCGTGCAGGAGATAGAGCTCAATACCGTGACGTATGGTATGGCCCCCTCAGCGTTTCTAGCTGTCCGAGTTCTTCATCAGCTTGTCCAGGACGAAGGGCACTGATTTCCCTTGGCTGCTCAAGCACTACTCGACCAAACCTACATTGACGATATCATCACGGGCGAGGATGATATTCACTCTGCTGTAGCCCTTAAGGTTCAACTTACGCAGCTTCTTTCTGCCGGCGGGTTCGAGTTACGCAAGTGGTGCTCTAGTCACCCACAAGTACTTCGCGATTTACCTCCGGAATACTTGGAATCTTCGGTCCTTTTTGATGATGAAGACACCCTCAAAATTCTGGGCCTGAGCTGGGAGCCCTCTCACGACTCCTTTGTCTTCAAGGTCCAGCCATTTCAGGCAACCTGCACAAAGCGAAATATGCTCTCGTTCATCGCAAGAATCTTCGATCCACTTGGTTTCCTGGCACCCGTTAACATTTCCTTCAAAATTGTTATTCAGAAAATCTGGCTAGCTAAACTTGATTGGGATCAACCCATCACTTCCGAAATCCAACTTCTATGGGAGCAACTCACTGATCGTCTTACGCAGCTTTCTTCGCTTCGGTTTCCTCGGTGTGTACTGCCAGCTTCTACGTTTGGCCAAATGTCGCTTGTAGGGTTTTCTGGTGCCTCTGCCGTGGCCTACGCCGCTGTTTTGTACATTTGCTTTGAGGCACTTAATTTTCGTCATTCCTTTTTTTGGAAGGCGAGAACCCGTGTTGCGCCTTTGAAAACTCTCTCAATTCCTAGACTCGAACTTTGCGCTGCCGTGCTTCTTACCGATTTAGTAAGGTCACTCCGTTTGCTCCGTTACCCTAAACCCTGGTCCAACATCCGGCTTTTTTCCGATTCCACCACAGTACTCACCTGGTTGCACACGCCTCCTCATACGCTTAACACATTTGTGTCTCACAGAATTGCTCACATCATGAACCACTCCCAGTCCAACTTGTCATGGTCACATTGCCATAGTACTTTAAATCCGGCCGATATGGCCTCTAGGGGTCTTACCCCTGCTCAGTACGCGCACGCCAAGAACTTTTGTTTATGGACCCAAGGTCCCTCATTTTTGACCAATTGTCAGGAGCAATGGCCGCCTCCATATTCTGACGCTGGCTTGAACATCGCTACCGTTCCCTCAAGGTTAATACCATTTCACTCATAGCGTCACAACCTGATTGTTCCTTTGAGCAGTTTTCGTCCCGGTTTTCTTCCTTCCTTCGTTCTCAACGTACCGTAGCGAGGATAAACCGTTTCACATCCAACTGTCGATCTCGCAGGATGTCAAAGCCCCTTTTACAGGGCCCCTTAACTGTCTCCGAGTTGCAGGATGCCTTGTTCGCAATCATACGGCGTACCCAGTCCGAGCATTTCCTCAAAGTCTCTTTGCAGCTTGACTCCTTTCATCGACAGCCTGGGTATTCTCAGGGTGAGCGGCCGATTTAAGAATTCCAATTTAAAGTACGATTCCCGTCACCCAATTTTGCTGCCTAAATCCGCTAATCTGTCTCAGATGATCTGCAAGCACTTCCACATTTCCTCCATACACGCTGGGCCCACTACTTGCCAGGCACTCGTGTGCAGCCGCTACTGGATTATCTCGTTGCGTCAACTGTTAAGGAAGATGATCCACCGTTGTACTACTTGCATTCGTTTCCGCGCTACTACCGTGCAGCCTATTATGGCTGACCTGCCTTCGTGCCGCGCCCGGCCCAGCAGACCCTTTTCAACACCGGTATTGATTTCGCGGGGCCATTTCAGGTTCGCGCGTCGTGACTTCGTAAATCCGATATTACAAAGGGTTACTTATGCGTATTTGTGTGTACCGCCACCAAGGCTGTGCATCTCGAATTTGCCTCTGAGCTTTCTACCGCCGTTTTCCTGGCTACTCTAGATAGATTCGTTGCACGCCGAGGTCTTCCTTATTCCATTCTATCTGACCAGGGTCGTAATTTTGTCGGGGCAAATAAGCAATTAAAAGACGTGCAGCTTTTTCCTCCGCACTCATCATGAGGAAATTTCGAATGTCCTGTCGAGTCGAGAGATAAGATGGGTATTCAACCCTCCTTTAGCACCCAATTTCGGTGGTCTGTGGAAAGCCGCAGTCAAATCCGCAAAAACTTTACTATCTCGGTTATCCGCCGAAGTTTTATTCACTTTCGAAGAATATGCCACCCTCTTCGCTCGGATCGAGGCTATTCTAAATAGCCGTCCTATCTGTTCCTTACCTTCTGCTGCCCCCGCTGAAGCCGCCGCATACTTGAGTCCAGGGCACTTCCTGATAGGAGCTCCACTGTTATCCGTGGCCGAAATCCCTATCTCTGAGGACCATCATTTGACATCTAGATGGAAGATCATCTCAATATTCACAGTATTTCTGGCGACGGTGGTCGAGGGAGTACTTGAACTCGCTGATGCAGCGTACCAAGTGGACCGCCATATCCAAACCCATAAAACGGGGCGTTGTTGTGATCAAGGGTGTGAATAGCTCTCCCCTCTCCTGGCCTATTGCCCGCATTTCTGAACTCAAGCCTGGGCTTGATGGTGTATCTCGAGTGGTCATCCTTGAGACCTCTAACGGCACTCTCACTAGACCCGTGAACAAACTCATTCCGCTCCCGGAATGATGTCCTTTTGCATTATATAACCTTTCTACAGTTGTGCTATTTTTGTTTCTTATTTTGTATAATTGTCTACCCAGGAGTACTGTTTTATTTTATTCATTTACATTATATAATTGTTGCCCGGTTGGGTTGTTTCTTTTTCTTTACATTGTACAATTGTGCACCCACTCGGGTTACAATATTCTTTTTTTTTTTTTTTTTTTTTTTTGTCTTTATCTTCCTCTTTACTCAAGTTGAGCTTTCGTTTCTTTATTTTATTGTATAAATTCTTTGCTGCCTGCCCACCATTTTCATTGTATAACTTTTGGAATAAAATTGGGCAACATCCCAATTTTGGTGGGCGGTGTGTTCGCGCCAATCGGCGCTTTTGTGAGGGAGGGGAAAGGAGAAAAGATCTAGTATATCGTTTATATAGACGCACCCTATGAATTTCCGGTGCAACTAGCCCTTATCTGCCTTAATCCCTACTAGAATATTCCTCTTTCTTCTAGCATCTGCGCTCCAGTACGCACCTATTTAAATTGCCCAAGACCTCATGGTCTTCCATCGCTTTTTTTACCAAGGTGAAATAGCCTTCCAGGACCCTATTCCTCTTTTAAAAGTGATCTTATTTCCTGTGCCAGTCAGTAAAGATTTAGTTCTTCCCTTAATGAGTGGTGATACAAGAGGAGGAGAGCCTGAACAAATATTGCAGCCTAGGAGAAGCATTTGCCAGACCGTAAGGATTCCGGAGGCCTCCGGACAGACCGTCGGCGGCAGTAACAAGGTGAGAAGTTTCTTATGTATTATTTGTTTATGCTACCTTCTCAATAATATCTCCCCGAAGGTGCGAAACCTCGTTTTGATATTTTCCCATACAGTCCATTTTCTCGAGGCCGAGGCGAGTCTTTCGCATCGGACATTATCATTCTTTTACTATACAATAATATTCATAAAAATAAAACAAGATCGAAATTAGTAACTTTCTTTTGTTAATATTCTGTTTTATTTTCGTTCTTAAACTACCTACCTATGCATGAATGTGATAAATTTCTGAACAATCAGATGGAATCCAATAAAATTCGTAAGAATTGAAGCCTAAATATTACCTATATGATAAAGTTGTAAATAAGCCTGAGGTGGAGCAGCCCGGGGTGGAGGTGGTGGGGGGAGAGCCGGCCGAACTGGAGCCACGGGACCCGCAAGGATTAGTCCCTCCTTGCGGCATTAGTCCCTCTGCCCCTTCTACTATATTCTGTATTCTGTGCTTACAACACACAGTTGTGTTCATGACACAGCTAAACTAATTTTTTTTTTCCATTCCTATTGGTGTAAAAGGAAAACTTTCTAAATCTTAAGTTAGAACACTTGGCTCAAACAAAAACTATTATAAAACATATTTGGAAATTGATTTCATTTTTCTAGTTTGTCGAAAAGTAACTATATCAGTTCTTACCTCTTAGACTCATTATATGATTAAAAAAAAAAATTATGTATCGATTTCGAGAGGTTATTTCATGGTTAAGATGGCATGTCCAAATTAAAGTTCTTGTGATTTGAAATGACGAGCCAGAAATTCACATAACACATTTCACATAACTATCTATGGCCAGCATAGTTAGATACACAATAAGGTTGGGGAAAAAAAAGAGTACCCAGCGAAAATGGCTTGGGTTGGGTATTCGTTCCCAAAGTATTGTTCAAGTTGCACAAACTTGTACAATATCTACTTCAAACACCTCTTCACTACAGATGAAAAACAATTCAAATGTGAAAAAATATTTTAACATCTCAAAATTTAATTCTTTGGTTTTACAATATTTTCATGGCAGAAGAAATAAGTGGTCATTGAGAGAAAAGTTATTACTGGCTTTTGGTTTTGGTTTGGTGATTGCAGAATGTAAAAGACAAATGAAAACAGGTAGCTTTCATTTGTATTATAAGTTTAATATAACTGTCGACTGTTACAGTTTCATTTATTATCAATTTTTCCCCAGATGTGAAGTTTTTTAACTCAGTTAGATATGGTACACCAAAAGAACTCAAAAAGTAAGTTTTTCAAAACTGTAGGTTTTAGATTTCAAATAATTTAATGCTAAAAATATGTAAAACCTCATTTTCAATTAATTGGTGTCCTAGGCTGTATGAGTAAATGAAACTCCAGATGACAATAAATAATCTAGGAAATTAGTATATAGAGTGTTTTGAGATAAATATTAAGGCTCTTTTCAGTGGAATGAACATGCATTCTAAATTGAAGAATTAATACTGATTCGATGCAATTACTACATATTTGTTTATTAGTAAAGACAATGTAATTCAGTATTACGCCCACCATTGTGCAGTGCAAATTTAAAACATAGCAATCAAGGCACATCTTCATTACCAATTCAGCAGGCTTACCGATTTTAAGAAATTGTTGATTTTTTGTGTCCTTCCTTTGATATTAATTCGATTTATAATCAATTCTTTCACATGCTGATAATCGTAATATGCAGTTATGTTTTCATTATGATTTTAACAATATTCAAATATTCTTTAATTTCATTAAGTTTTGGTGTAAATCACCTGTTGCATTGCACTTTAGAGCTTCCTGCTGTGATCACACTTTTAACAATCTGTAAAAATTTGATTACCTAGATTATCTGCTTCCAGCCAAACTTGCACTCATATCTCAGTTTTATATTGTGATTACATTCATCTATCATTATTTAAAAGCCTTCCAGATTAATGTGGTTTTACTGTATTACATAAAAGTTAATAGAGATATACATTCTTAGATAAACTAGTGTAAATTCATTATTGATAAAAATAAATTCCTTGGTTTCACCAAATTATTGTGATATAAAACTAAAAGAGATTCTAATCTAGCTCTTAGATATCCTCCAAGTTTTTCAATTTCCTATTTTGTAGGATTTTAAAGGATGGATCCGTGAATGCTAATGCAAAACATCATCTTGGATGGACTGCTTTGCATCTTGCAGCTGTTAATGGAAATTCTGAAAATCTAAAAATATTAATAGAAGCTGGATGTGATGTAAATGCTGGAGATGAATACATAAACAATTACAGAACTGCTCATGAAAAGGGGCTTAACACTTTTGAAGGTTCTAATTTCTTTTTTTCTTTACACATTAACTTATCTCATTTTTTAAAAATTACATTTATACATTATTTTAAGTATAGTCCTTTGTTATTTACATTTTGTATACTAGTAATTATTTATATATGAGATTCATTCTTCTAAAGTAGATATAATTTAATTGTGTATCAATCCATAACAATTATTTAATTTATTTATGTATGATTTGAACCTTTTTAATTTTGATCAGTGGAGTGCGCATGTGACAAGGAATGCCCCTTATACATAAATTTTGTCTTTTTTGTGATTAGTACAAAATATATTTTAAAAACTTGATAAACCTATTTGTATTTTCAGTCCTTCTTCAGAGGGAAACAGACTTCAGTGATATACTCCGTGCACAAGAAAATTATCTTGGTTTTACACCACTACACTACGCAGTATTGGCCCACAGTTTGGAATCTGTGCTAGCATTGATTGAAGCAGGTGCTAATCCATTAATCGAAGCATCTGGTCATAAAGCAATAGACCTAGCTCATGATCATAAAGAGATTGAAAAAGTTCTTAAAGAATACATTGTAAAGGTAATTATTTAATTTCCTTTTTTCAAAAACAATTTTAGTTAAATTCTTATAATTTGGCAAACAAATAACAATATATTTTTTATGTATGCATCTGTTGATATTCCTTTATAGAAGAGTATGTACTATTTAGAGACCAAACTCTGCCTTTATTGTATCTTTGAAGTGAAAGTAGAATAGTTCAATTGACAAAGCCCTAAAATCTCCTAGGCCTAGTTTCATCCTATCTTTATTTATTGTGGAAAAGTCTGGCAAGTTAGCCTGAGAGTGTAGACCGTCTCATTAAATAACCATTGTTCAAGAAATAGTACTTATTTATCTAGTTCAGAATCATGGATCATGATGTAGGTTGTTTATATTATTAATTTTTATGTTTGTTGTAAAAGTTTGAATCCTAGTTTTATAGAAATGTTGCTTAAGTCCGATGGCATCTCTTTGGATAACCCATGGATCAAAACTGTAGTGTACTTCCAAGAGATCTCTAATTAACCATTGTCTTGTTTCAATTTGACTTCATTAGCCTCAAGCTCAAAGGTCTGTTTGCTCAGTTGCACTTTAACTTATTACAGCTAATAACTTTTTGTTGTAAAATGCTCCAAATTCCTTCCCCGATGATGACTTATCGTATGCCTTCAATACAATTAGGAATTGTTGAATTATTTGCTACTTCTTTTTTTATTTTTTATTGAAAGACTAGTTTTGAATGTTAAATGGTCATTATCAGTTCTAAAAACATAAAAAAATTCACTTCTGAATCTTTTTTTCATTTATGGTTATTTTTATTTAGAATATTGCAAAGTTGGAATGCTGCTTATTATTATTTTATGCTCTTATATGTTCCTTTAATCTTTGATTTAGTGATCATCTACACTCATGATCAAAATTAACGCACCACCATAACATTTAACTATAAATCTCATTCTAAGGAAATAACTTGCAGTTTAATCATTTGTTATGATACAGAAATATCTGAGGATTTTTCAGTTCAGGATTTTTTTATTCTTCAGTTTAGTCAGTTTTGCAACAGTTCCTTCCAAGTAAACGCTTTTTTTTTCTTTTCTTTTTTTTTTTTACAAAAATTTTAGATTTGAATCTGTTAAAATTTCGATTCATGGCCCCCATAAGATATGTAATCGAATATGAAGCTGTTAGGACTTTGAATCTTCTTGGTGAAGGATACAGCCAATGTGAAGTTGCCAGGAGACTTGAATTTCACCACTCAACTATTGAGAGAGCTCCCCAGTAGAAGGGTTTTATTTTCTGACAAGTTCAGAATCTCTCTAACATCTTCTGATAGCAGAGTTCAGACCAGTACACAGCGTGCAGAAAGATTTGCTCAATGCAATATTATTTCTCATCTTTCATTTGGTGTGGGCTGAATCATATTCTGGGCTGGTATCACTATGGAGGCTCGCACAGAGTTAGTGGTTATTTGAGGACATTTTATTGCAGCAAGGTATGGGGAAGATATCCTACAAAACCGTGTTGTTCCTTTTGGTAGACATTTTGGAGAAGGATATTTATTTATGGAAGATAATATAAGGCACATAGGGCGATATCGGTAGACAAATTTTTGAATGAAGAGGGGCTTGGAATGATTAACTGGTCAGTTCAAAGTCTTGACATCAACCATATGGACTAGCTCAAAAGAAACTTTTGAAGACGTTTACCAGCTCCTATCAACCTGACACAGTTGGAGCAAGCTACATTGGAAGAGTGGGAGAATATTCGTCAAGATAGAATTGCGATTCTCAACAAAAGCATGAGGAAACATCTGGAAGGACAGAGGAGTTATATATATATATATGTATTAATATTCCTATAATCCTTAATTCCGATAATCCTTACTATATATATATATATATATATATATATATATATATATATATATATATATATATATATATATATATATATATATATATATATATATATATATTTACTATATTTATATATTTTTTATATTTATTTATATATATTTAAATATATATATATTTAGGTCTTTCTAAAAAGAAAGTGAAGCTCAGTATTTGTTATAACTTCAAAAAATAGAATTTTTATTTGAATTACGAAGTGATGCGTTAATTTTGATCAGGAGTTTATTTTTTCCTGTGTGTTTAGCTTCACAGTTCAGTTCATATATGCTTTTTTGGAAAGTCTATTTTGTCTTTATTTGAATGGAAATAGGATGATAATGTTTACTATTTTAAATGCAGGATTTAATCCTAATTCCTTTCAGACTTCAGTGGATATAAGGAAAGAAAGTGTATTTCTTTGGAGTAGGTTTGACCTCTGAAACTGTCAGATTAGGTATTACTAATAATTTTTTTACAGATTTGTTTTTTTTAAATGTTGTCAATAGTGATTTTATTGTTCCCATAATTTTATTGTTGCTGGGTATTGTTTGAATTTCAATCAGTTATTATTTACATTAAACTTAAGAGAATTAATGAATGTTTTTTTTTCAAACGAAACATTATTTTAATATTTTAAACTTTTTAGTATGAAGAAAATGAAAAAGAAAGGCAAGCAGAAGAGAGGAGGAAATTCCCATTAGAACAGCGTTTGAAGCAATATATTGTTGGTCAAGAAGGAGCAATATCCATAGTTGCCTCAGGTGATTAAGTATTATTAGCCATTGATTACAGTAACAGCAAAATAATAATATTGTTAAATATTGTAGCTATTCGTAGGAAAGAAAATGGTTGGGCAGATGATGAGCATCCACTTGTATTTTTATTCCTTGGAAGTTCAGGAATTGGTAAAACAGAGTTGGCAAAACAAGTTGCAAGATATATTCATAAAGATAATCCTTCATCTTTTATTCGCTTAGATATGTCCGAATATCAAGAGAAACATGAAGTAACTCCTTTTCTATTTCTGTCTTTAACATCATAACCATATGTAGATAGATAATCATAGGTGAGTTTTTAGGTAGCGAAACTCATTGGAGCACCACCTGGTTATGTAGGGCATGATGCAGGAGGACAGTTGACAAAAAATTTACGTAATTGCCCTAATGCAGTTGTCCTTCTTGATGAAGTTGACAAGGCCCATCCTGATGTGCTGACAGTTTTGCTTCAATTATTTGATGAAGTGAGTTTTGTTTTAGTTTTACTGTAGGCTAATTGACCGCTACATATTCCTAAAATTTCATCAAACCTATTTGAACAGCTAGGGAAAACATTTTTTTTTCTAATACTACGAAATATTTTTAATTCATACATCTACATTTTTTATACCTAAGTATAATTTTAACTGACAGTGTTTAAAATAAATTAATCTATTTATTTTTAAGGGTCGCCTTACTGATGGAAAAGGAAAAACAGTGGAATGTAAAAATGCAATATTTGTCATGACTTCCAACCTCGCATCTGAAGAAATAGCAGAGCATGCAATCCAACTAAGATCAGATGTAAAAAGACTCGCTTCTAAAAAAGGTAGAACTTTCTTATATCGCTATTAATTTCTAACTTTTAATTTTAGATCATTTTGCGATATCCTTAAGTTTCTCATCACAGATGAAAGTTGACCTGTTCGCTGCTCAACAAAGATCTGTGCGCTGGCCCGGCGTGCCCGTAGTGCTACTCTTTTTAGACCCCACAATATCCAGTTCTTCATCAGAATCTGATAATGATGAACTGGAAGAACAAATATCTGCCCCGTCTACCAATTTCAGCTATCAAAATTCCCGAAATTCCCGAAAAAAAAATCAAAATTAGTGATAGGCCCCAGCTTGAGTGGAAGAAAGAAGATTTAGTGCCGAGAAAACACCAATTTATCATCGAAGATTCTGGAAGAAATTGATAGTTCAACATTTCTAAATTTTTTTGTTATATTTTTTAATAGTGAATTAGTCAATTTGATTATTTCAGAAACAAATAATCATTTTGATTACGAAAGTAATCGCTTGCCACCTACAGAAAAATCAAGGATTTAAAAATGGAAAGCAGTGACTTTTAGAAGAATTCCATCTGTTTATTGGACTTACAATACTGATGACCATGTACAAAAAACATAAAATTAATGATTACTGGTCAAAAGATCCTCTACTGGAAACTGGAATTTTTTTAAAAATGATGGCAAGGGAACGGTACCTTTTGATTAGAAGATTTCTCCATTTTTCGGATAGTAATAATCAGAACAAAAGAGATCCTCTGTTTAAAATAAAGCCTTCAGTAACAATGTTCATGGAGTCATTTTAAAAAAATTTAATTCCCAATCAAAATTTATGTATTGATGAAAGTCTTATGATGTTCAAGGGGAGACTTTCATTCAAAAAATATATCCCATCTAAACGTTACAGATTTGGAATAAAAATTTTTGTGATGTGTGATTGTGGATCATCATATGTATTGGATTTTATAATTTATACAGGCCATTCAACTGACGTGAAGGACTTTGGCCTAGGGGTGTCCGGTAATATAGTTGTCACTATTTTGGAGCCATATCTGGAGAAGGGCCAAACTATATTTATCAACAACTGGTACAGCAGTCTGGATCTCTTTTGTTGGTTATTCGACAAAGCCATAAGGTACAGTTCGTTGAAATAGAAAACAAATGCCGATAATGGAGAAGTTTAAAAAAAGAGAATATAGTTTCCGGTCATCATCATGAAAATTGTTAGCTCTAAAATGGTGCGACAGAAGAGACGTTTGGATGCTTTCCACATTTCATTCAGCAGAAATGTGCCAAACGGAAAAACTAAAGGTTGTTTTGGACTATAACAAATGTATGGGAGCAGTAGACAAAACTGACATGTTGTTAAGTTCGATGGAATGTCTATGTATGTCTCAAAAATAGTACAAAAAACTATTTTTGCATTTTATTGATCTTTTAATTATAAATGCTCATGAATTATATGAAATTTCCTCGAAGAAAAAAATACCCCTTGTTGATTTTTAACTAGGTCTCACTCGAGAAATTTAAAAAAAATATTCTGAGAGGAAACCGTCCGGAAGGTGAAAATCTTGCACCGAAGATGTACCTCAAAGATTAACTGGAAAACATTTTATAAAAGAGTTACCAGGGAATCCAAATGAAGAAAAATCTAAAAGGCAATGTGTAGTGTGCAGCTGACATAAAAAAAGAAAATTAACAATGTATTGTTGCAAAATATGCGATATTCCTTTATGTTTGTTACCTTGTTTTAAGGTTTATCACTCACAACAAAATTATTAAATAAAAAAAAATAAATTTTTTTTTTTTTAAATTTTAACTCTACCAATGCCGGTCCAAAGTCTGGATGAAAAAAAGGAGGATGGGAGTTTTTTTTTTTTTTAACTAAAAGAAATACTTTTTCGATGGTAAGTTGGCAAAAAGAACTCAGCACTGAGTGGTTTTACAGGCAATAATCTGGTAGCACCCGGTCAAGGCCAAGCCTTACACCGCCCCGCAGCGAAAAAGTTAAATAAGCAATTCATAAATTATTAAAACTAGATAATATTTATTTATGACACTAGAAAATTCTTCCAGAAAGTAGAATATATGCAGAGAAAAGGAATTTATAGGTAATTTATAAACAGAAAAGTTATAGGTATAAGATGAAAGGATAAACATCTTGCTGAATGATGTGTGGATTAAATTATTAGTGAAGGTACTTCTGTGATCACTTGAATCCCGAACCTGAGGAAGGTCCTTCAGATGTTTTATATGAAATTTCTTCACTGGGTCTCTTTTAATATATTTATCGTTAAATTCCTCTGAAAAAGGCTTCTACATATCTTATTCCATAATTAGAAGTGAGAAGCATGTGCCCATGTCAACAGGGGTGCTGCTTGTAGAGATTTGACTTATGAGAAGGTTCTCAGCTTCCAATATCTTGGTTTGATTATCAGGAACAGGTTAAATTAAAGAAATAAAATTAGGTTGAATCTGGCTGCACATATTTTGCTATTGCCCAGTTATTTAGAAGCGAAAGTCATAAGAGGTAGTGACAATAATGATTCACAAGTTAGTTGGATCATTTCAGAGGATATTCTCTGTAGCAGCCATAGGCCAGACAAATAAAAAATGGAATATGATGAATAAACTATTTGATTCTTTGGCTCTTCTTTTATTCTTTTAAATTTTGGTTGGCTGAGATAGTTTTCAAAGTTCAAAACCAGTTAATTGGAATGGAAGAGGGGTACAGAATAAGGGAATTATATAGGAACAGTTCTAACAGCAGGAGACAAAATAGTAGGTTGAGAAACAGTGACTGGTTAAACTCAGAAAAGAACTAGTACAACACCCACATTGAACCAAAAAAGAGTGGCTTTAAAGAATGAGCAGACCAAGAATCATTACAAGCATCTGTCATGCCAACACAAGAAGATGAAGAATTATATTTTATTTGAGTTGAGTATTTTTTTTTTAAATTATTGAAAATAATATTTATTTGCCCTACTTATTTTTACTTAAATCGTCCTGAAATTACTCTTATTATTTATTTTTCTTATAATGTTGATATTATATTAGATTACAACATATTTATTTATCTTTTTTTAATATAAAACTTTCATTTTCAGAAGAGGAAGAATTGTCAGAGGAAGTAACAATATCACGTAGTTTCAAAGATAAAGTTGTAAGACCAATTTTGAAAAGGCATTTTGGCAGAGACGAATTCCTCGGAAGAATCAATGAGATAGTTTACTTTCTCCCCTTTTCTAATTCTGAACTTAATAAACTTGTTTCAAAAGAACTTAATTATTGGGCTACAAAGGTATGAATTAAAATTACTAGTACTCAAGGGTTTCTTGGTTACCTAAATGTTTTTGTTTGTATAAGCCATTTTGTTTATTGATGAAAAATGCTTGATAAAACATTTCTGTTGATGCCTTGCGTTTCCTAAAGCCTGGTATCATATATTGAAAGTTTTTGTCAATGTTATTGCATCATCTCCCATTTCTATTTGGACAGTTAAGATTTTAGCTAAACATGAATAAATATTTAAGTTAATGATTGATTATTATGTATGAAATGTGTTCTCATAGTAATTTGTCAGTAAATTTTCTTTGCCTAATCTTGGTGATCCCTCTGTCCGAAAGCTCAAAGTTCAACTTAACATATCTTTCAAGTCTCAAATGTAAGTTTAACCTATATGGATCTCTAAACAATCTGACTTTGTCTTAAGTTTGGCATCTAGCATCTTCAAAAACTAATTGAGAAAAAATAAATAGCTTATCATAAGGAACATTTTATATCAATAAAAAAAATGAATAATCTGATAACCTACAGTTTGAAGCTCACTGTTGAATGACATTTAAATTAGGAGATTCTTATCTGACATTAATTTCTTTAACTATATGTTGGATACACTGATGAACTGCTAAAGAAAATTTTCAATTGTGACTTCCTGGTATGGGATTACCAAAAGATCTCTTTTGCATCTTTCAAATCCAGGTTACATAATATTGGAAATCTGACCTGATTTCAATCCAGTGTTACAAGCAATTTTGAATTTTTTTATCAATTAGTTAAATCTACCATTTTTGTATTTTCAGAATGTGTAATTGGAATGAAGTATCACATGAATTCCTAGGCATTGAGTTTGAAATGAATCAGTTGATTAGAAATTTGTGTCATAATTTTAAATATTCCATTTTGTATTTGTGAAAATAGGTTCCAATTCCATCTGAAAACGTTTATGTTTTTAATTCTGAACCTGTTTTGAAATTGAAAATAATATGTATCAGACTTTCTTGACACTGGTAATCTAGTTTAATTCATGAATAAGTTCATTTAAATAGAACATACCCAAAAATTCACTTCTGTCTTCTAGGAAAGTATTGAGGTCTAGCTATCCTATATATTAAATTGTTGCTGTTATCAGCAAATAAATGACATACTTAATGTTACTATAGTAATACAACAATTCTTGAATGATTTTAGGCCAAAGAAAAACATAATGTCATCTTATATTGGGATACAGGTGTTGAAACATTGTTAGCTGGGGGATATAACATGCATTATGGTGCAAGAAGTATTAAATATGAAGTTGAGCGTAGAGTCGTAAGTAAGTTAGCAGCTGCTCAAGAATCAGGTAATTAAAACTAACTAAGATAATAATTTTTTTCTTATTTAATTAAAAAGTTAAGGCTTTTTAACCCTGGAAAACTACACTTAATAATAATTACACAAAGGCAGGTGTACCCCAAGAAAAAAAAACTTTTTAAAAAAACTTAAAAGTAGGAAGAAAAACAATTATTTAAACACATTCAGAAGTACGTTAATACATAGGTACTTTAATTTTTGTTATTTTTTTGTGTTGTGAACGTATGAATTTTTCGGACTTCACACACTTGGCTCGGTTTTTCCGGTCTTTACTTTGTTAGCAGAAACTACATTTTCCAGCTGAAAATTCCCAATTAGTTATTGGTTTCTCTGGTGGGTTGATTTTGAGTATTTAAGTGGCATATCCCTGGTAATAAATCAATTTTAAATAATTAAAAGAATCAAGTTGTTTTTTTTGTTTTTTTCTTGTCACAATTTGAAACTTTACCTGTTTTAAACTTTTCTTTTAAAGTAACAGAAATCGTTTCAACTTCTATTCATGATTAACAGTTTTGCCAATCACTAGTAAGGAATGAGTAAAAATATTTATCTGTAGGTCTGTAGCTTTCTAAAGAGAAAAAATAACCTAAATCAATTTAGAAGAAATTATTCTGTGGAACCCATTTTCCATAATGAACAAGTGATGTGTAAGGAAAATAGGTGCTATTGCAGAATTTTCATTTATAGAGAGGTCAGTATTTTCAGCAAAGCTATATTTAATATTACAACAGGTTAGCATTCAAGTATTTGTTTTGGTATTCCTACCGAAAGGCTGGCTTGCCCCTGCTCCTATGGAATACACTTATCACCAAATACTAACCCTGCAGCCATGTTTTTCCAATTTCACTGTACTTTCAAATTCACCACTGCTCTCCACCACTGCTCTCCACCACTGCCCAGATTTTAAATCTGGCAATAAATAAGCAACCACAGAAGGTTCATTTATTATTGTTGTATCACTTTTAAACATAAAATAAATATCTTATATTTATATATTATTTATCCTGCCACTGTTATTAATGCCCCTTGTAGTTTTTACTACTATTATTAACATAATATTATTCTAGTATTAATAATATAATATAATTAGTTTTCAATATCATTATCACACCTTGCCACTTATTAATGACTTTTCAGGCTTTTTACTATTGTTATTTTATTAGAAATATGTTTCATTTAGGGACTGTTTATAAAAATAATAAATTTTAATACTTTTATTCATTTCTTTTCTGGATATTTTTTACTCTCCCTTTAGGATATCATGTGCATCAAATATTATAACTGTTATAATTATAAATATTACTGAACATAATACAATTTTTAACAAATTAAAGTACAATTTTAAAAAACATGAAGGGTGATTTCTCTTTGCATCTAGATCATCATCAGAAATGAGTTTACTATTTTTAAAGTAAACTGTTGAGTGCTGTTTAACCATGTCAAAAATATTTCTATTAATAAAAAAAAATAAAAAGGTTACGATCAGAGTATCTGTTGTTGATATAAGGGCGGGAAATGAAGTAATGTGTTGCGGGCTTTTTACAACAAGCAAGTCATTCTTTTGATAGAGATGCCTTTGTTTCTATATTTTCATCTAATTGTATTTTTATTTTTCAATACCAAAGACATAAATGTATACTTAATTTTTCACAAGAACTGTTTTAATACTGAAGTCTAGCTTGATCTTATATTTGTATTAGAAATGGTATGCTTCTTCTTCATACAATTATCATATTTATATCTTTCTTTTATTTTCAGGTATACTTAAACCAGGCTGTTCAGTTCATTTAGTTGTTCATTGGCCGGATCAAAATGAGGTACAAGCTGAACCTTCAATAAAGCTTCGTTTGAAGCATAAAGGGATGAAAGACTTTGTTGATATAGATGGAAGCACTCCTTTAAAGAAATTAACTAATGCTATGGTTAGGACAAATATGTGGTCATAAAATATAATTTATATTTTTCATTTTAATGATTCCAAAGATCAGTGATAATTTTTTATATTTAAAAAAAAATGTATGTTAGAAATATAATAATTTATTTGTGAACCATTCCATGAATTGAAACTCATTTATACCTTATCAAGACAATAAACATTATCATCTCTACAACCAACAATTATCTTTCCATTCAACACTATTGGTGAAGAAAATACTTCACCAGGTAACGTATAATGAGATAATTTCTCTCCGTTATTAATATTTAAAATAAATAATTCCCCTTTAGTTGTAAAACAAACAACAGATCCAGTAGAGGAAGCTGGACAGAATTCAACAAATGGCGTTGATACTATCCTGTCATTCAAAAATATCTTCCAATGAAGTTGTCTTTTTTTCAAACAGTAAACAAACCCATCATTGCATCCGAAGATAACTATTTCATCTTCATTCATTATACATTTTACTAATGATGAAAAAATAATATCGTCAGTTCTGAATACATGTTCCTGAAAAAAAAAAAAAAAAAAAAAAAAAAAAAAAAAAAACTGTCACTTTCAGCGACTATCTTATAAACAACTTAGATATAACCATTACAGCTTGTTATATAGTACCTCTAACCCGTTTTTAAAGTTTAGCCATTGGATACGTCCTGTGACATCTGCTACTATTAAATATGAATCATTCAAAACTGGTGTAGAAAATATCGGATCATGTTTTATTTCCCATAAAAGTTGCCCGGTATTTGGATTTAAGACAGCTATACTTCCAAGTGTAGCACTGTATATACAATTGTTATGCAACACTGGATTTGCCAATATAGGACTACGAAGGAGCGTTTTCCACTTCAAGAAACCATTCTGAAATTTCATCACAAATTAGACTTTCTAGAATCTGTTAAGGAAATAATAGCATTGATTATTTACAAAATTAAAAAAAAAAGAATCAAAATTCTTTGGTTTATCTATCTGTACAAATGAGACAAGTTATAATTACTTTAAAAAATTTACTTTTCCAAAATTTGGGAATAATGAATAATATATTGGTAATTCTTTACTTTTAAAATTACATACATAGTGTCTTATTATATTCATACATTATTCATAAAGTATATTTAATAATAAATAAATAATTTCAATTGAAATCTGCTAAATTAAATAAGTACTAAATTATTTTTTATTCAAAATAATAGGGTGTTTTAAAGTACAAGTAAACATAATAAATGTTTATGTAAATAATACTTATGCATACTGTTCCCCCCTTAATGTTTAATATAAACACTGAAAGAATAAAATACCATGTTCAAATATTTAAAAAATACTTATTTACAAATACAGTTGAGCAATCCCAATAAAATAAATACAATTATAAATTACTGAAAAAGTTTTTGCCAGTCTATTGGTTTTATATAGTGATAATTAGGGATCGGATTTTTATGTATTTAAAAATGCTAAATATTTAATTAAACTATGCATATATTTTCGTTAAATATGTGATTTTCTTAAAATATTTAAGTAAAATGCACATTTTTTTTAAGAAAATGGAATTTTTTTTTTCAAGTTATAATGATATATACAAAAAAAGAACACTTTTACACCTTATAATAATTATTAGAAAAAAAAAAAACAAAATTTTTTTACACCTTATAATAATTATTAGGAACAAAAGAATTTTTTTTACAAGTTGTAGTGACTTACCAGGTATGCAAGTTTAAAATGTCGTTTATTTCTTAAAATATATACACAGTAATTTAAAAAAAATTGCCTAGTGACATTCAACTGTTCTGCCATCATTTGTTGGGTTTGGGTATTGTCTTCGTCTAATAAAGATTGCAATTCGAAGTCCTCAAACTTTTTTGGTCGATTTTCTCGTTTTTGATCAGTAACATCAAAATCACCACGTTTGAAACTTTGAAACCAACGTTCACATGTCCTGACGGTTGGAGCAACATCGCCATAAGTCTCAACAAGAATTCGATGACATTCAGATGCCTTTTTCTTTTTTTGATTAAATAAGAAAATCATGACATGCCGCAAATGCTCTTTATTTGGCTTAAAATTAGACATTTTTAACACCAAAGAAAGGTATGATACGTCCACGTAAACGACTTAAAAACAACTGACTTTTGTAAACAAATGACTAACAAACAAAATAGCGTTTAGAGATAAGCAAATCCTTCAATAGGCTAAGAGCGCATTCTATTGGAGTTAAAACGACATTTTAAACTTGCATACCTGGTATACAACAAAAGAACATTTTTACAGTATATAATAATAAACGATGTATTAAATTTTCAATTTTGAAAACTTTTCTCTGCGAAATGGTTTGCAACCACATGGAATTTCAAATGTTGGAATGTAAAGCGACGATGATCTGTCGTACTCTTTAGGCTATATCTCCAAAACCATTAGTCAGATCTAAAATTACTATTATTAATTAGTTAAATATACTATTAGGCGTCATATATCAAGTTTAAATTAGGTCTTATAAAATACACATACCAGAACGCTATTCCCGTTCTTTTGTGAATCACATTTTCTAAGGATATTTTGCACTATAACTCCAGAACTATTTGTCCGATATCAAATTTATTTGTTTTCATTTCAAAGTTGATTAAATTTACAATTTGGTCATATATATTTAATTTATATTAAATCCCATGAAATACCCAATCCAGCCCACTGAACTTGTCATAATTGTCAAAACACACACATTTAACTTGTTAGCGTGGGTTTTTCACAAGATTGAATATAAATATATAGGATCTGATAGTAAATTTAACCAGCTTTGAGATAAAAAGAAAAAAAGAAAAGAAATTTGGGATCGGACAAATAGTGTCGAAATTAAGCCACAAGTTGGCCTATTTCTACTATTTTTCCCAAGACCATAACTTTAAATGATTTTGGAGTTGTTTATTCATATCATAGGTTCTGGTTCCTGTATATAACCGGTATTTTGCGATTTTGAATAATCAGCCGATCGCTGCCGTGGCAGCTAAGTTCAGATTCGGATTCAGCACCCCAAAAAACATGAAGAATCGTTAAGAATAAAAGATCGCCATTTTTTTCTTGAAAACGTCCTTTTGGAGCCTTATTTTACTGAACTGTTGTACCCACTGTGATTCACATCCCTAGAGTCTGTGGTTCATAGTCCCTGTCCACCACCTCCAAATTATGAAAAACATCCCCAAAATAAATAATATGTACTTATTTTGATTAAATATGTGGAAATATGTATTTATTTTGATTAAATATGCAATAAAATGCAAATATGTGAAATAAAAGTAGGCTCAAACGGCTTTAAAAGTGTCAGTATGAACTCTTCTAGTTGAAAAACGTCTGAAAATTGCCTCGAAAAAAAAATGTGTAAATACATACGAATCCGATCCCTAGTGATAATTGACTAAACACAGGATAAGTAAGAATGACTTGTTTTAATTTGTAATGTTTTTTTTATTTATCACTGATTTTTCAGTCTGCATCTCTTAAAAGCAATGAGAAAATATTCGAGTACAGTGGTTTGATGTTAATAAGTGTTGTAAAAAAATTATTTGAATTCTAATAAATGTATCTCGTGGATATATTAGCCAGTGAGAATGAAAGTGGTGTAAATCAAAAAATTTCAAGATTGGGATTATATTATTGCTCCTTTATCACTGCTCTATTAATTGGCATTGTCAATTATGTTTAATTCTTTACCTAAAGCCAGTAAAAACACAATATCATTATCAAAATTAACAAAAATGGATTTCTGTTGAGAATGAGAGTGGTGTAAGTCAATAGGTAAAGACTAGGTGCTGAGTGTGATTGAGTTTGAAAAAATAGTGCACCGATTTTTCTCTTCTGATTATTGTTCAGGGGGTCCTACTGACCATGAAACTACATGTATCCACCTTAGAATGTGGTAGGTTTAGGCGGGAGGGGAGCGGCAATAATCAATGTGGCGCTGTTCTAATAATCTTTATAACCCTACTATTGAGCGTCGTAAAGACTCAAATTGTTCATATTTTCATTTTGAGAAATTTTTATTCTGTCATGTTTTTTTATATCAAGTGAGCAGAGCGAGCAAATCAGGAGACAAATCCTGCCGGGTTTAACTCAAAATATTAATCTATAGATGTGCATAGTGCATTTTAAGAAATTTCTTAAACACATATGACTCATGATTTTTATGTATGTATGTATGTATACACGCTAGATGTGTTGGGATTAGTTTTTCAAGAATAGTTGCAAAATAATAAATATTTAAATTGGAAAAACTTATTGTTTTTTGTATTTATATTTGTTTTCATTTTATGAATTTATCTTCCCCCCCCCCCTACAATTGACTACAAAACCTACAAAATTATCTGGTATTAAGATAAAAATTAAATAAATTAATTTCATTTAATGTAGAAAAATTATGCGCACTTAAATAAATCTAGTAAACCAGATAATACTTAATAGTAACAACTTTGGCGAAGAATTTAAAGTTATTTAAAACTGTTAAAATATTCTACCTAAAACTAATTAGTTGAATTATGTAATGTATCTTCAGTTTGAAGCAATATTAGGATTTAGAAGAAGTTTGCACGTATCTTGTGTTGAACCCAAAGATGGTTAAAACAATTTTTTTTTTACTGGTGACTCCTTATCTTCCTTTGGTAATTATGAAAAAGGGTGTTTAGTGTTATTGCATTTTCTGCTTCAAAAATAGTTACTAAAACCATAACTTTGAGTTTTGTTAGACATGCTTCCCGATTTGAAAAAAAAAAAAAAAAATTCAAATATTTTAGCCTATTCAAACCTATTAATAAATTATTATTAAAACTTGCAGCAACCATTTTTATAAACACTAAAGCATTGTTGTCTGAATTTGAAACACAGTCCATTCTATCTTGTTCATGTAATTTTTAATTAGAACGTTTTGCAAAACCTTCATTTTCTCAAAATGAAGAAAACTTGACTTACACTTTCATTCTCACCGGCTCATATGTTACTTACTAACTATCTAAAGAATATATGGTTGGAGTGAACTGTAAAGAATGTAATCTGAATGAAGTGATATCAAATCAGTTTCTATAAATTAGTATAGACCAATAATACCTGATCCTAAAATTAATTCCTTCCTCATTAACTTTAAAAATTTGGATTAAAAAAAATTATGAAATAACATACCGTAAAATGGGGTCACATTAGTACGGTGGGGTAAAATTGGTACACAATTATTTCTGTGGTGATTTCCTTCTGGCAGGTTGTTGTGTCGATTTTACCAAATAAGAGCGCATGAGTCGTTTCATGGGCTCTCACTTGGTAAAAGTCGACACAACAACCTGCCAGAAGGAAATCACCACAGAAAAAATTGTGTACCAATTTCACCTCACCGTACTAATGTGACCCCATTTTACGGTATACATTTTTATCATTCTGGCCAATTCTTAACCAAGACTCTATCATTTTTCTAGTAGAAACATTTCAAAACCTATCTTTTGATTAAAAATGTTGCCTAAAAATTAATTTTGAACAATTCATTTTATCACCAACTTTCATGAATAACAAAACAAATTGAAAGCTTTAAACAAAATTTTTAACTAGAATACTTAGGAAGGTTAAACATGACAACCAAACACAATATGCACACCTGATTGGTAGATCATAAAAAGAAGTCTTAACACCAGTAAAAATGTTTTTAAACATCTTTTAAATTCTGCTTACTGACTGGATAAATAAACTCTAACTAGTTCTTGTCCTTAACATGAAGGGACATTAAAATAAAAGAAGGGGAGACTATAGTACATTGAAACACTTTTCAGATTTTTGGTGTTGGCACCCCCAATTCCACTGATATGTTTTTCTTCTGGTGGTCTGTCAAGGTAATACTAACCAATAGTTGTAGAGGTAGTTGTACTAAAAATTCCAAATTTTTTTAGTTCTTTGAGTATAACTTGAACGACAAACTAGGAAACCTTGATATCTTCCTTACTCCTCACCATTTTCAGGTATTATACAAAAAATAATGTAAAAAAAATAAGTATTTCAAGGTACAAGAGGTTTCAAACTCCTTACAGGACTGTTTCGAGGTACAAGATCCTTAATGTATCAAGGTGCAAGATGAGATGCCACTAAGAACAAGTGCATGCGAATCAGTCCACATTCTTTCTTAATCCTGAATCGACTGGGTACCTTCCAAAGAGGTATCAAGGTATTCGTAAGGTACAACAGTCTACCCTACTTTTTAAGGTAGATTGCAGCGAAACACTTAGTGCCTCATTAGAAACTAGAAAGCATGGTTTAGATAACTGTTAGAATTTATGTTATAACTTTGTGTGATCCAAATTTTTACAGTTAATGAGGAAGGAATTAATTTTAACATCCAAACTTAGCGACAGAACTTGTAAATAAAACATGCTTTAGGGATGACTCCTGCAATTGAATAGATTGATATTGATGTAGCAAAAGTTTTAAATCTTATTGATCTAATGTAAAAAAAATATTTCTAAAAGTATCTTTCTATAGAAAGATTACTAAAAGTATCTTAATTAAACATTACAAATATTCACAAAACTAGTAATAAAAATATATACCTCTAATAAACAATACATATTGCGGTCATATGATCCAAAAATTATACAGTCTTCAACAATTAAACAAGTACTTTTAACCATATCTTCTGATTTAAATTTCCAAATAATTTTTCCAGATTTAGAGGACACAGCATAAACACATCCATCATAACAACCTATATTACAGAGTATTCATCGACTATAATCTTAAATATAATTTATTTATTTATATTACTTCAATTTAATTTTAGTTCTATAAATCAAAACTAAGTTGAACATCAAAATATGATCATAATTAAAATAATATAATACAATTAAATTTTTGTTTCCTCTAAATTTTATCACCAAGCAGTTCAGTATTAAAATTTATAAAATGTAGAAATTACATCATAAAATGTTTGTCAAAATTATTTATTGAAATTTACCACAAAATAAATAATGTAAGATTACAAAAAAATATGATGAAATGAAGTTAAAAATTGTTGAACAACTATACGAATATACTAGTTGACGGTGCTGTTGCTGTTACATTATTGAATATAAATATATAGGGAATCTAAGAACAGTTTGATTCTATATAACCAAATTACAGTAAATAATAATGGCATAGTTCAAAGGTATAGTTTTCTCACATCCTTCATAAATTACAAAATATATTTACCAATATAATAAATTTCAGCATTCAGTGAAATACATGCAGATGATTCCACACGATCTGGTAATATACATTCAGATATCAGTTTCTGAGTTGTGACTTCTATAACAATAACCCTTCCACTGTGTGACCCAATAATGCACAATGCTTCACCACTAATATAAAAAATAATTTTACAATGGAATCTTATTTATTTTTAAAGTTTAACTAAAATTGATAGCACCGAAATTGATGACATTTATAAACTAGAAACTAAATAGCAAAAATCATACCTAGTAAGTTCAATACCTAAAGGTGAAGCGTCAATACACTTTCCAAGGTTTATTTTCCATCTGACTATAAATTGGTCATTAGTAGTAATGAAAAGGTCATTTGACATATAATTTCCAAAAATGCTGTATTTTCCTTTTGAAACAACTTTAGAAATATTTAATATTCTAGGTTTTATTACTTCATTACACAAATCAGTTATCGTTCTTTTGTGCTCCTGGGTTGCATTTGTTCCTAAAGTGAAGTAGATAATAGAATAGTCATCAATTATTATGAAACAGTTCGGAAATTATATTAATATTTACCTTGATAACCTTCCAAATAATTCCATATTTCATTACAGGATTTCTTTTGTAGAATCATTCCAAGAATTGTGTCGGGAACATCATTAAAAATTTGTTTCAATCCTGCTACTAACTGTAATGCCATCAATGAATCACCCCCATCAGAAAAAAAGTCATTGGAACCAGGTGTATTGTCTGAGCTATAATGCCTCCACATTTCATAAAATGTTTCTTTGGTTTTTGCTTTTTTCTGTTCTAACAGCATTTTCTTTAATGTACGGACACATATTTTTCCTTGAAAATGAAATTAATTGAATAAGTATGTTTTAAACAAAAGAATAGGTATCATTTTAATTTTTTTTTTTTTATTACCATGGGCTGTTAATGGAAAATAGTCAAGTGCTATGATAGAATCAGGCCATGACGCTTTAGGTAAGGATTTTTTCAAAAAATGTTTCAAATCCTTCAGATCAGAACGTTTTTTTTCCATTATAAATAATCCAATCATTTTATGGTGGTTGATTTCGAACATAGTACAAACAGAAGCCACTACATTTTCATGTAATTTCGCACATCCTTCAATGGATGAAGCACTAAACTTGGTTCCCCAACGTTTTAAAACATCATCTTTTCTCCTTTTGAAGTATAGCTTACCATTCACTTTCTGTTTAAAGAAAATATCAAATAATACAACATACAGTAAAGAATTAAACAATTCATATGCAACTTAGATACTAAACTTAAAAATATGAATACAGCAGGTTTAAATGCTTCATTTTATGAAATTTTAAATTACTAATTAGAATTTCACAATTATGAAAACAGTAAAATGTAAAGAACCACACAAGACTTAAGAACTTGTTTGTTAAATATCATTTAGTAACCACATAAATGTAATTACTTGTAAACAGTGCCTGGGTCCTGAAACTTGGCCTGGGGGAGCTTCTATTTCCCCGACAAAAAATATGGACTGATAAATTGCTGTTATGATAAATAAATGTTCTAAGTGTCACAAACATAGATCCTCACTACTCGATGTCAGAATCTTCAGGGATACCAATTATAACACAGATCATTTCTAAAGAGTCACTTAAGGCAATAAATAAATAATAGCATAAAATAAAATAAAAGATTTTACGTTAGGTTTAATATGGAGGGTGCACTGTGAATTTTTAATTAGCATGGATGTAGAACAGAAAAATGCTCTGGCTTCTGTTCTTGCATTAGATGGCTATGTAGGAAAATCAGTGGGGTTGGGCTATACCTGTAGTCTCTGGAGGGCCACAAGTTACATGACTCAAGATATGTTCTGTCATCTGCTTCACATCCACACATGGGGCTATCTCAACTTTTGAATTTCTTGAACAAGAAATTTAACCTAAGAATTGAGGCCATATAGAACACTAGGATAAATAAATCACCTAGTACAACTACCTTGATTTCCAAACAATATTGATTTTGCTAAAAACAGTTAAGAATAAAAAGAAGGCTTCCATTAAATTGAAGCTTCTAATGAATTTCAATTAAACAAGGTACCTGACTGTGAATCCAACAAGCTAAAATAATAAGTAAAGAAACATATATGGTAGTAGAAAAACACACAATCAAAACGTTTTAGGAGTTTTTCAACTTAATCCTTTGATTCCAAGTGAATGACATCATAGCAATGATTAAAAGGTAGATAATGGCTGCCAACCAGTGAAATTGTGCCATTCAGAAACATCTCTAAAACTATTTCTTTACAAAGTCATAAAAACCCTTTATAAATTTGTAAAGGCCTTTCTGACCAGTCCTAACTTAATTTACTAAAACCTTAACTAAAGGGTCAACAAACTTTGTTACTATGTTTTGAAAGAAAAATTCTTGAAGACAGCATACCTCCATTCAGAATGGCATGTGGAAGAAGAGGATAAAAAAAGAAGAGATAAAAGTAGAACTGGAAGCTCTATGTAATGAAATTTATGTGGTTCAATCCATGAAACTTCTTAAGCAAGGATGAGACAGGAGATTCTTGCTTAATTGTTTGAGGGGAAAATGTTGGTAGACTAGTTAAAAAGCAATTGATGCGGTTTTATGATTTTTCATTCACATACAAATGGAATAGACAGTACCTTCATTCTATCGTGTACACAGCATTATGTCAGACGCCTAAATAAGATATCTGTTGGGATTCACTACAGATCAGGGGAAAGTTTAACTTTGAAAAAGTTAAAGAGGAATCAACAAATTCACAAACAAATAGAAAATGCTGGATAAAAATAAAGGGAAATAGAATGAAAATTTAAATTACTTCCCCGATATTTCCACTCATGGTAAAGTGAATACATTTTTTAATTTATTAATAATAATATAAATTTATAACAAACCTTAAAAATATCTCCAGTTTCTCTGAAAAGGATGTTATCCTTGTTGCATACTGTCTCATATGTCTCATCATTAATCAAACATTTCCTTGTTTTACTACCTAAATTTTCATGACACACATTAGAATTAAAAAATTTAAATTATCTGTTTTTAAATAATAAGCATGAATATTAGTAACAGATCTCAAAGCATGAAGGTCTTAATTACCACTCATGGTTTTATAAAATTTAGGAGATCGATACATTTAATAATAACTAGAAATATAATATTAACTATCTGCACTCAGAAGCTGATGATACAATAGAAAACATCTCATGTGCTGGGTATGAGCTAGTAAAACTATTAACACTAAACCTACCATCAAATGACCCTTTTCAGACATTTTGGCAGATGATCTTGGTATCAACATTCATTACTTTGCTTTTTGACTTACAATTATTAAAAAATATATTAAACGTTTTTTTCAATATCCACTCCTCTCCCATTATTATTTTTTATCAAGAAATTGTGATAGAAATATGTACACATGAAATATCGGTAGGTTTAGTGTTAAAAGCTTCTAATGTGTGACTAGAACCAATTCCCTGGCTTGACACTCAGATTTCATTCCATATATTACCACCATAAAAGGCTTAAATAATGAATAAAAAAAAACATTCATAACTTTTCATATTATTTCAAGTTGTAATAACATAATGTAATGTTATTTGTAAACTTACATAAAATAGTCAGGGATAGATGATCTGAGTGGAACTTATAGAATAGAATAAAATGTAAGTAGATTTTTATTTTTCTGGATCTAAACCAGCTTTCAAGTGAAAATGGTTTATAATTTTTATTTAATGCTAATGTATTTTACAAATAATGTTAAAAAGAGGATATTCCAGTTGTTCCTGGAAAGACTGAGTGATACATGACAAATGTTGTTTATTGGCAAACATTTTTAATTTAATTAATTCACAAGTTTTAATGTTTCATAAATCTATAAAGTTATTTAAACAAAATAAATTGAGTCACTGCCTAACCCTAGGTCTACTAAACTAATGAAGTGTTTTTGGAAAAACTTTTGAGGTATCAAGGACTAATAATCATTGTATTTTTTTTTAAATTACCTAACCCATCAATTGTTAACACTTACCAATAAGTAATTCCACCTCATTTTCATTTCCTGGTTCTAATTTAAATAATGTTTCTGATAAAGGTGTCCCAATATCAATTTCAATTTTTCTAGCAGGCCATACTAGTTTTATAGATGCCCAACAAGAAACTTCAGTGATACCATAGATATTGTAAATGTTAATATTATTTCTCAGTCCCCATGATTTCAATTCATTTATACTAGGAAATTCCTCTCCACCTGAGAATAAAAAAGAAAATATAAGACAAGTACATAGCACTATCCTAAATTTTGTAAATGCCTATTCACTGAAATTTAATTGCATAATGCGATTATGACATCCATGAACAAATAAATGAATAGGTGGTAAATTGTAATCATTTATTCAAAACCATTCAAGGTGGGGTATTCAAACAAAAACTGTTAATTGTGGAGGATTCTAACATCAACTAAAAATACTGTGTAAAGAAAATTATTTTTTATACAGGAATTCTAAACTTTTGTAGGACTATCATAAAGTTACATTTTAATTCCATTAATTAATGAATTTAGAATTGGAATTGGAAAATTTATTATAGAACATAATAGGTATCAAATGAAGAGCCTTATTGATAAGAAAAAACATTAGAAACAAGTTAGAAGTACCTAAAATCAAGTTTTTTAACATTGATTTCTCAGCAAATATTCTCTTTTGTAAGACTGATAAATTCCACCTCCTAAATAATGAAGGTGTTGTCTGTAATATTGTGACTAAACCTCCTGAGACAGGAAACAAGATATCCAATAACAAGTTTGGATTTTGTTTAGTAAATTTTTCAACAATGCATAAAGTAGCTGCATTCATCAATGCCAAAAATAATTCTATGACTGATGGATCAAACGTAATGGGTGTCATCAACATTAAAACATCTGTATTTTTGACTTGTAGTATTATACTGAAACAATTCAACAACAGCAATAGATTAGTTAAAAATGGATAAACAATTAAGAAAATTAGTAAAGAGAATGAGAGTGAAGTAAGTTACCTAAGATTTTTGTTATTTTAATATTAAACTATATCTAAATAATAATGTTAAAAGACGGCATTCAGAATATACAACTATTAATTGAAGAATCAAGTGTATGCAAACATGAAGAAATAAGCGGTTGAGATCAATATTTATAAAATGTTAAAAATATTAACTCAAATGTTATTCCTTTAATCTAGAAGGGGGAAAGACCAAGATGAGAGAGAGTTACCTGATTAAGATTATGATTCTAAACTTCCCGATCCACCTGATAATGATAATATTGGAAATGCCGTAAATGTTATAAAAAATAAGGCTATGGATGAATATGTGATTCCAGCCAAGCTCCTGAAGCATGAAGGCATGGAGATTTTGAGAGCCCTATACTGTATCTTTCTCACAATCTGAATCTAAGAGATTTCAGAACAAAGAAAGAAAGGCATCATATATCCAATCTACAAAAAAAGTAACATCCTGAAATGCTTTAACTATTGAGATATTAGGCTTCTATAGTGGGCCTACAAGGTTCAATCCAAAGTTTTTCATAGAAACCTTTTCTCATTTGCAAAGAGAGAAATTGGTAAATATTAAGCAGTTTTCAGAAAAGGAAGATGTTTGAGGGGTTGATTCTTGAGTACAGTCTAATGAATATAGGATGACTATCCATATCCTTTTTGTCATCACTCATCTTCCAATGTGCATAAGACAACAATAAAAGGTCTAAGTTGTAAGCAGCTTTGAGATAACTTGTAGTTACTCAGAAGCTGGTTAGGCTGATCAAGATGTACCGCAAGGATTCAGTCAGATCTTTCTCCACAATTTGAACCGACTAATGGTTATAGGCAGGGAAATGGTCTCACCTAATTATAGTTCGACCAAGCTCTGGAGATGACTTGGGCATACAGAACTATCTTCAATGGGATTGTCCAAACAATTGGCTTTGCTAATGACCTAGATATTGCCGTAAGTTCCTTTCAAACATGAGGATATGGGGATGTGCATAAACAAGGAGAAGACCAAGAATCTAAGAACTTAATTAGGATTAAAGACAGCAGGCTGACAGCCCTATATTATAGAATGTTGACCAATTTGTTTACCTGGGGCCAATTGTGAATTGTGGAAATAGGTTGTCTGGGGAAATCAGTCAATGAATTCTAAAAGATTGCAGGTACTATTTTCCTAGAGCTTACTTCTCTTGCAGCACTAATTGCCTACTGCATAAGACCCTTATTAGGCTCGTCCTGATCTATGGAGTGAGTGGGCTGGACAAAGTTAGAGAAAACTGGAGGCAAAGGACAAATAGGGAAATTAATCAACTTTATGGCGGGGCTGATAAAATGAGGCTTATTAAGCACACTAAGCTGGTCATGATGCATCCATGCCAGAGGAGGAAATACCATAGAAGTTGAAAGATTGGAGGTTCTACCAAACAAGAGAAAGAGGAAGGCCCCAGCTTAGGTAGGAGCATGAGCATCACCTAATATAAACCTTAACTAGCAAATAGCCGCATAGAAACAAGCTAAATGGTGAAAGCTTATTAGGATGGGGGAAGACCACAACAAACAGATAATTTAAATGTCCGGTATAAAATTTAACACATATAATATATAACTGCTACCTAATACGAGTACTACTTAGGTATGTAGCTACTTAATTAAATACCAATGCTCAACAACCAAAATTCTTAATTTTTTTTTCTCACACTAAACTTTCTAATCTCAATCTTTCTAATTCATTACACACAAGTTTTTTAAAAGTAACATTCCACATAGGACATGATTTACATTAATATGATATATAAAATAACTAACAATGATGGAAAAAAGTCAATTAACTTACATAAATCACTTTTAATCAAAAAGCTATTCAAATGAATTGGATTGTTAATTTAGAATTCAAAATTAATATACAAAAAGTAAAGTAAAATTTTAACATGGCCCCATTAATCCCTTTTCCATGTATAGAACAAAGTATTTTCTAAGTTGTTAGTAACCATAACAAACAAAAAAACATTATATAACAATAGTATTTAAACCAGGTCAGTTAACAACATCTAACTTAAATAGATACAATCAATAAATGGATTCGGGGCTAGTAAAAAAAAATATGAGACCGTATTAAAAGAAGCAAAGCAAATAGGCAGCCAATAAAGTTAATGTTATTAATCAATGTAAAATAAAGTATTACAATCATAGCAAAATCAGAACTTACTTCACTCATTAAAACTCCCATGCAAAACATAAATCACCACCTTAGATCTTTAAGATTAGGGAAAATGGATTCATGCAGTACCCGCACAGTCTTTGCCTTCCCAGTTGTTCCTGAGGTTTTGATGGCATAAATAAATGGTATGTGGTCAGATTTACTATCATTATCTGAAAAACGAGTATTAAAATATTATCATACTGAGACATTTAAAAAATATATCCCTTTAATTTAATAGCTCGTCTGATAAGGTAAACCTGCAATACCCAACCAATTTCCTATTTCTGACTATGAGGTACACAGATCATAGCCATACAAATTCTGATCATAAATTTGAAATCTGTATGATTGTTTAATAAAATTTTAAGTGTAGTTTTCTTTCAATATGTAGTACTATCATATATGCAAGAACAATAGAGTTAATTAGTAATTTCTAGATTTGGTCACTCAGGGAAGTTAGACCATTCATTTTCCCTTCAGGGAAGGCATATAAAATGAACACAAGAAGGATTATGCTACTCATTATGTTATCATTAAATATGTATATATTAATTTTGTAAACCATTATTTTTATTTTTACCCTTTGTAATAAAGGCTGAATTCATTGTTTCAGTACCTCCTAATTGCAAATTGAATTTTATTTAAAACTACAGCCCCTCATAGCTTATTCTAATACTCTGTTATTTAACTCATGATATAATTCATTAATTAGGATAAGGATGAATAATGTAATGGCTATTATGCACAACTGGTTACTGTAGTAAAAATAATTGAAATTTCAGAATTGAATGGAATATTTGTACCAAAAACATTGGTGCATGATTCAATCTCGTGATAAGGTATTACACATGGGAAATAGGCAGAACTACTAAAGTAAAGGGATTCCAAAAAATATATAATAATCAATGTCTTACGTGTCATCCATAATCCAACTGTTTCTCCATGAATACAAACGCTTCCTTCAAATGTGGCATTACCAAATGATGTTTTATGAGATTTATTAAAGCATATATTTGAAATAATATACTTAATAGAAACATCTTTGAAGCATTGATTGATGGTATCCTCTTTTTCATCACCAATACACAAAAAACCAAAACCAGCATTAAGAACACTAAAAAAATAAAATTGTGAAATAACCACTGCAGTAAAAAAATATAAACTATTTACATAAGATCATTTATTTTACCCCAAAACTATGGAAGGGTAGGTAACAGTAATATTTAAATGAAGCAATACACATTGTATTTCACTTTCTAAAATATTTTCTTTCAAAAAGGATTGAATTTCGTGAACTGCATCCTTAATATCAGCATAGAATACCTCATACCATCTTAGACCATTGTGGTAAATAACAGCCTTTTTGCTTAAATTGGAATTTATGCTTTCATTTATTAATGCCACCAGAGGAAATATCATTTCCAGGATATAAGAATATTAATTTAAAACAAAGATATATACATTTCAACAATCAAATATAATACAAAAAATAGTACTTTAAATGAATATGATATTCATCACTTCAATGAAGCAAGAATTCGCTGTTATTTGTTTACGTTGTTAAGAAAGGTTATAAATATAGGATACAGCATGTTTTTATCTCACAGAAACAGCAAATCGTTCTTAAAAAATTGAAATCGAGTTTTGAATCATCATTTCTTGCACGGGGAATATTTTATATTCTCTTATTCAGACAATTTATTAATTAGCAATATTACTCGATTTCATTTTCTTTATGAAATTTAAACTAAATATATATATTTCATCATTTCCATATGCCGAATCGGGATGGATTAGAAGAGAATTGATTTACCTTGTCTGTATCGATTATGAGTCTAAAAAAGAATAACCTCTCCGGGAGAACATAAGACTCCCCCTGGTCCGTTGTGAATGATATACTCTATGTGGATCAAGAAATGATTTTAATAGACTTTTATTGTAGACATTAATTATTTTAAGGCTAAAAAATGGTCATGGGGACTACGGAAATTTGTTCGATTGCGGATGTTATCTTTATTATTGAGGGTACCGCTATAAATGGTGCTTACTTAAATGATATGAAGACAAACTACATTATTCCTACGTTAGAGTAAGTACTGTGCTAAACTGTTGTCTAAATTAATCTTCTTCATATTAACACATTTGAAATTTTTTAAAGGTATTTTAACCAAGGATCATTGGAAGAGAGGGACTATGTCTGTGAGGTATTTAATAAACTATTTTAGTCCTTAGTTGTTACTGATATTTCCTTTGACAGTTTAAACTGTTTGATATATAATACTTGAAACTTACAATGCTTTGATTGACCTATTTTTCATTCTGCTACTGGCAATTAAATTCCATATGGCCCTTTTATTCTATTCTAGAGTACCAGTGCCCTGTATGGTGTCATAATTTATCATGCTGCTGACAGACTTCCAAGTTCTTGTACTGATATCTATGGTCCATATTCTAATCCTCATAGAGTTTTACAAGTTCTTGAAAAGATTGAGTAAGTTATTGAACTATTCCGATTGTCTTAAGCTAAAATCAGCATTTAATTCTATTTTTTATGTTATTTAAAGACTCATTGGAGGACGAGGTGAATCATATGCGAATGTTGCGGAAGGGTTTGCTGCTAGTTTAGTTTGTTTGGATGATTTACAACTTAGAAGAGAAAATGGAGCGAATCCTCAAAAACATTGTATTCTTATTTGCAATTCTCCACCATACATGATGCCTGTGATAGAAAACCAGTCATACATTGGGAATACAGCAGAACAGTTAGCTACTATCTTTAGCGAAGTATTAGCTTACTCTTTGTTATTGATATTATTTTATTGCTATTACCATAATTTTTATTTATTTATTTATTTTTTTGTTATAGAAAAATGTCCATTTATCAATCATATCTCCAAGAAAAATACCGCTCATGTTTAAACTATTTGAAAAAGCTGGTGGAGATCTTACTACTTCACAGACAAAAAACTATGCCAAAGACCCCAGGCATTTGGTTTTACTTAAAGGTTTCAGGTATAATATGTTCTATTAATAATTTTGTTTTAATTAATTAATTTTATGTTTAAAGTTTCTCATATATCTATGGAAATTTTGTTCCTAGTTTACCCAGTCTCAAAGAACGACCTGTGAGTCCAACCAGTGCAAATGCTGCTGCACAGCATAATGTGAATGTTCAATTATCAAGTCCTCTTCCTTCTCACGGAAGTCCTATGTCCACCCCTGCTCAACCACAACCACCACAGCCTAATCAAGCAGCACCAACAATACTTCAAGTAATTGATACTTTACAATTTCCTGGCCTATTTGATATAAAACATAAATAATTCCTATAGCAAATAACACACTACCATCCCAAGTTACCTTGGGAATTATGTTTAAGATATGCATTCAAAAATAATTTATTATTCTTGAATTAAGTGCATGTGTGCATTCTAAATTTTAAATTAAATCTATACAGGGAATAAATAGGAAAACAATATAGCTAGTATTACTATGCTTAACTATACACTATGTTAGAGTTGAATATGTGACTATGTTTTGATTGCTTGGAATCGTTGACCTGCTTAAAATGGAATGTTATTGTTATGTTTCTTGATCTAGTTATTCAAATAACTAAGAATCATTGAAATTATTATTGCTTTAAGCAAATTATTACATTTTACTTTATAATATAAGATACTTGTATTAACATTAAACCTACTTATACATATTTGTACAATTTCTTGGTAAAAAACAAAAATAAGGGAGAAGTGTATATTGAAAAAACACTTTTGATATATTTTTTAGTAAAAGTAGTAAAACGTAAAAGCAAAGTAATGAATATTGTTTCCAAGTACTTAAAAAAATCCGAAAAGGGTCTTTTGACCCACCATGGTAGGCTCTGTGTTAATGTTATGTAATGAAACAAGATCTATAAATGTTGATTCAGAAATCACAGTAAATCATTTCTAGTTCTATATTCTCTAAATCAGAGCTTAGTATGAATTAATCATCATCTTATAACATGATTTCATTAAGTCTTGCTTATTTATAATAATGGCTAATTTAAATCATGTTTAATTTCCAGGGAACTCCTGTTGTTCCTGGAGTACCTGCAGCAGCTGCTCCTCCCAGAGGCTTTCCACCTGCTTATGGTGGACGACCTACACCTACCTGGAGGGTAACAACCATGCACCAGTCTGTTCCTAGAGCTCCAAACTATCCAACTCAACCTGGAAGCGCTCTCATAGAGCAGTTAACTAGACCTCCTCCAATAACTCCTCAATTTAATAGTATGTTAATATATTTCATATTTTAAATCACTGGTTCATTAAAGTATAAGTGCATTTATTAGAAAATTCTTGTAAAAATAATGGATCTTGGATGAACTATTTTTTTCATTTTCAGAGAAAACATTTGTCATAGTGATTGAGTAATATTAATTTTATTGGCAGGTAATTTAAGACATGAGTGTATATTAACTTTTCATGAAGTATCTTCTGCTATTTTTTAAAAACAAAATAAAGTAATTTATTTGCTTCATTCCCTTAGAAATCTGGATTATCAGTGTTACAATTCCGAGATATCATCCCTAAAAAAACAATCAATTTTCGCAAAATTTACTGTGTAGTATCTTCATCCACTCAAGTCTTCAATTCATATTTTTGTTTTTTCTAATCCTCCATTTATTTACAATCTATCTTAATATATATATATATAAATTACGTGTCGCTGTCTTGGGGCAGGCTGACACCTAAACTACTGCACCGATTTTAATCAAATTTGCACACCGTGTGCAGTTTTATCCAACAAAAAAGATAGGATACCTCATATCTTAATTTATAGTCGCAATATTATTTGTATATTATCTGTAAGTCACAATTATCTGTTAGCTCTATACGATTCTAACATATGGCGGTATAAGGTTATACTATTATATAAAAGGACAAGCAATTTTTCGTTTGTGTTCACTAACCGCCAAAAACTACTGAACCAATCTCTACCAAATTTTGATTACATCATCTTTATAGGATGGTTTAGCAATAGTAAAATTTAATGATTTGTGGATAACAGTGAAGTTCAAAAATGACGGCAATTACCATCTACACGAAAGGTTAAAAGGTACAGTGTTACATAGAGGTGAACATTGATAATAAAATTTACTTATTTTCAATTAAATTGTTATAAAAACAGCTACATGGAGTGAAATATACCAAATTTTAACTACATCATGTTCATAGTTCTAGGTTTAGCAACAATAAAAATTTAAATGTACAATGTTGAGTGTTAGAAACGGGTTTTTCCACACTACCACTTACTTTTATGGTTAGAAATTAAAATCAGACAAGATCAAATCAATAAAATTATTTCTGTCGAATGAAAATTATTAAAAATCAAAATGCCGATCCTCAGCTGTTTAATATTGTGTGTAAAAATATGAACTTTGAACCTTTAGTTGTAAGCAGTGATAATGCAGTTTCTTAATAGTCTCTGTCCATCTGGATTACCAACTCATATATTAAAATTGAAAATTGGATGTCTAATTATGCTTTATGTTATCTTCAAACACCTAATCAACCTAAATTTAACCAAGTTAATAATGGCTGCTATGCGTGAAAATATCATCAAAAATATAATTTTCAATTGTTCACTTTAATACAAGATTTTTATCGATAAACAAAAAATCAATTATTATTTAAAATTATCTAAGATCTTCACTTATGAGAGAGGGCAAAGCGAAGGGATGATGAAGTTATATATAAAAGGACAAGCCATTTCCGTTCGTGATCACTAACCGCGAAAACTATAGAACTATTCTGTACCAAATATAACTACATCATCTTCATAGCTCAAGGAAGGTTTAGCAATAATAAAATTTATATATTTTCTATTAAATTACTGTTTAAAAGCGATAAATATGTAGTGTGTAGTAAAGCGAGCGCCATTCAAGAGAGGTTACAATGATCCGGTGTTCAATATAGCTAGAAATTGATAATAAAATTACTAAATTAAATTAATTTGGTTATCCAAAAAGCTATAAATATGTGGTGTGACTTGTGGATTCCAGTGACATTTAAAAATCGAATATGTGGCAAGCGACAATAGCGTTTTAGTAAAACTAATGAACCAAATTTTAACTACATCATCATCATAGTTCTTGAAAGATTTACAATTAGAAAATTTACTATAATAATAATTTAAACTATTCTATAAAAGAACAAGCCATTTTTCGTTTTTGATCACTAACCGCGAATATTACTGAACCAATCTGTACTAAATATTAACTACATCATCTTCATAGTTCTAAGAAGGTTTAGCAATATTAAAATCTACTGATTTTTAATTTATGTTTTATTAAAAACAGTTAATGAAGTTTGAAAATTGACCGATAGATGGCGAGTGCCATTCTACACGAGAGGTTACAAAACAGCTTGAAATTGATGGTAAAATTTACTTATTAAACTATCAAGAAAATTATTAAAAAAGATTTAAATATGGTGTGCAACATGTGGATCCCAGTGAAGCTTGAAAATCGACCGATTGTGTATAGCGCCATTCCACAATAGAGTTAACAATGGTAAACTGAACCTATCTGTACCGACATCTAAATAAATAATTTTTATAATTATAGGAAGGTTTTGCAATGGTAAAATTTACAATAACTAACATTTAAATGTACAATGTTGAGAGGCAGGACCGAGGTTTGCCACACTGTCATATACTTTTATAGTTCGAAATCAACATCCAACCAGATGAAATCAATAGTTATTTCTGCCGAATCCAAATATTAATCAAATCAATCATCAATAATTATCGATTAATCAAAATGTCGATCCTTTGCTTTTTTATATCGTATGTAAATATATGATCCACAGGCCTTCTGTCGTAAGCACTGATAATGCAGTTTATTTTCCGCAAGAGTTTCTTAATAGTCTTTCTTCATCTTGATTACCAATTCATACATTAAAATTAAAAATTTTATGTCTAATGGTGCTTTTACGTAATCTTCAACCATCTAATCAGTACAATTATAACTAGATTAATAATTACTGCTATACGTGAAAAAATCATTGAAGAAATAATGCTGAACCACATGCTAAAATACAACAATCTTATCGATAAACAAATAAAACTTTAATTTTTAGTTGAAATTATCTTTACTTATGAGGGCGGGCGAAGCCGCGGCGGGGATGCTAGTACAATATATATTAGAATCTTGGATTGCCTTGCGGCATTTGAAGATAGATGTCCTCGGCAGCTGCTGGATCCACTCTGTTGACGGATGGTCTTCCTTCTTCTATGTTAAGCGAGGAGGAGTCACTCTGCTGGTGGTGGTGGTTCTAACGGGTCAGTCTGTTGAGCCTGTACCCCTTCCCTCGGCGAGTACGTCCGCTAAGGGGGTCAAACCTTGCCACCTCCCAGGCCTGGGAGGCGGGGCTACGTCCCTGAAGAGAGGGTAGGAACAGTGCTTCAGCCCATCAAAGAATTTGATGTGCCGGCGGCCAATGTAGGTCAGGATGGAAGGCATCCTCAGCTGTTCTAGGATGTGACTGTTTTAGGCCCTCTCAAGGTTGGTACCATGGACGATTCGCCGAAGGACGGTGTTCTGGAATGTTTGGAGGGCATGTAGTGTACTTTGTATACTACTTTGTGGTGCAGCAGTTGAGCTCCATGGAGTAGGGTAGGTCTAATTATGGATTTGTGTATCTGGAGCTTGAGGCGAAGGGATAGTTGGAGAGGAGCTGATAGAGGCAGTAGGTCTTTGACCTGGCCTGTTTGATCCTACTCTTCACGTGGGTGGAGAAGGTCAGGTGTCGGTCAATGTTGACCCCAAGATATAGGATGGAGCTGGATATTGGTTGCTCAACATTGTCTACTGTGAAGTGCTTAGGCAATCTCTGGGATCTCCTGAATTTGGCAAAGGACATCACAATAGTGTCAGTTTTCTTGGGGTTAACCTTGATTCCACAGGTGTGTAGAGCTTCGACAATGGTGGAGGTTGCCCTCTAAGCCATTTCGAGTGCTCGGCCAGGGTTAAGGCTGGAGGCATAGACGGCGACGTCGTCTGCGTATGCAGCAACTACCACCTCGGAGTGTTTGATGGAGACCACTGGAGCCCTGAAGATGTTAAACAGTATTGGCCCAAGTACTGATCCCTGTGGTAGACTGCAGGTGGTGAGGACTGGTTAAGACAGGCTCCCACCGACTCGTACGACAAAAGATCTTCCGCTAAGATAGCTTCTGATCAGTCGGCATAGGGCGGTAGAGAACCTGTATTCTTCCAGTCGGCAGAGTAGTAGGGGGTGTGAAACACAATCAAAGGCCTGTGTGCAATCCAGCGAGATGAGCGCAGTGGCTTTATTCCTATGCATCTGGTTGATGGCATAGGCCTGAAGCTTGGCCAGATGGTGTTCGCAGGCAACACCTTGCTGTCCGGTCTGTTCAATTCATAACTACCAATAGTTTCCTAAAAATTATTTGGTAACTTTTAAAATTAATGGGAATGAAATAACTTTTATGAATTATAATAAGCATTTCTATGATATTCCATTTATACTAATGATAATTAACAAAACATAAGATGCCGTATGAGTGTTAAATTTTTCATGTTTCAGAATACATAATTAAAATGAAGTTTTGATCTTAAAAAATTTATTATCAATTATGAAAACTGAAAATTGTGACTATGAGGTTAAAAATTAAATTGAGTTGAAACTTTTCACAGCAATGGTAATGTATATAAAGCTAGTATAAAAAGTGTTGGAACTCCAACAAAAATTTTTGTTTTACCTGTTTTTTTAATTAAAATAATTTTTGGGAGAGCACACAACTGGTATCAATAAAATAGAAATAGACTCTGGATAAAATATAATTATATATATAAAGAAATCACAACATTTCAGTTATATCCAGAATAAATTATATTAATGTTGGAAAATGACAAAGAAACATGCACAGTATTGAAACACTATGATATTGTTGTATAAAAGAAAGGGATTAGTGTAAATTATCTATGTGTTGTGAGTGGAATTACTGCCAGTGTTCTTAAGTACACATATCAGGCCCTATATATATTTGCTGTCATTGGGATGGAGAGGAAAAGGAATTCGTGCTGAATTACGAAAAATAATAAATAAAATCGATAATTAGAGCTAAAGGTTGCATGAAATATAAAAATTGTTAAATTTAAGTCACATAACCGTCTCTAATATTAAAAATAATTTCAGTTTAAGAAAGTTTTGTGATGCTAAACCTTGTTCTGTCCGCCCAAAAGTTATTTCGATATCAGATGATTATTTCAAATTTCATCTTTGGCCTGTTAGCTATAATTTTTTCAACCTAATCTTTTTAAGGTAAATTGTAGCTGGCGATATGAATGCTAAAGTAGGACGCGAGCAGTATTATTATCCTGCAGTTGGTCGACACAGCCTTCATGAAGTCTCTAATGATAATGGACATCGACTAGTCAATGTTGCAGAAGCATGTGATCTGACTGTTGGAGGAACGCTGTTCCCCCACCGAAACATATATAAGGGAACTTGGAGATCACCGAATGGAGAGACCACTAATCAAATCGACCACATCCTCATATCATCACGCAACAAAACAAACCTCATGAATGTCCGAGTATACAGAGGAGCAAATGTGGACTCGGACCACTATCTCGTGAGAACTCATCTGAGGGATAGGATATCACTTGTAAAAAGACAGCCAGCACACCGAGCCAAGAAATTTAACGTTTCGAGATTAAAGGACGAGGACACACGGAGGAGATACGAGGATCGCGTGGATGAATTTATTAGGCAACTGGATGCCCCTCTGGACTACGACATTGATAGTCATTGGAAATCAATAGAAGATGCTATCTCGGGTGCTGCGGAGGAAGTCCTTGGCTTTCGGGAAAGGGAGCCACATAACCCATGGTATGATATGGAATGTCTTAATGCAAATGCAGCCAAAAACAAGAGCTACAGGCTAATGATTCATCGACGTACAAGAGCAAGCACTGAGGAATACAGACGTCGAAGACGCTCCGAAAAGAGGCTACTACGGTGGAAGAAAAGGCAATGGAGGAATAAACAGCTGCAAGAAGCCCAGACCCTGAAGACCAATAACGAGATCAGAAAATTCTACCAGAAGATAAACACTGGAAGAAAGCCCTTTCAGCCTAGATTAAATGCATGCAGAGCTGAGGATGGATCGTTATTGAGTGATGAAGGTGGAATCCTTAGAAGATGGCACCAATACTTCCGAGATCTCCTCAACGATGGGGACCCTCCTCCCCAACTCTCAACTCGCCCAGTTCCAATTGAGGATCTACATCCGCCTGATGAAGAGGAAATTATGTCAGCCATATCCAGGCTTAAAAATAATAAGGCACCAGGCTATGACGGCCTTGGAGCGGAGCTCTTCAGGCAGGGCGGGATGGAACTGACCAAGACACTCCAGGATCTCCTCACCTCTATCTGGGTGAAGGAAACTATGCCACGGAGCTGGAACAAAACGATAATTTGCCCTATTCACAAGAAGGGAGACCAGCTAGACTGTCGTAATTATCGTGGCATATCACTGTTACCAGTAGCATATAAGATCCTCTCTCTTGTCCTCTTTGAGCGTCTCCTTCCATGGGCTGAAAGAATTGTGGGTCCCTACCAGTGCGGTTTTCGGAAGGGCAAATCAACCGTAGACCAGGTCTTCACCCTCCGACAAGTGCTGGAGAGGGGTAGGGAATTCAACATCCGAACCCACCACTTATTCATAGACTTTGAAAGTGCCTACGACAGTATTGATCGTAAAGAACTTTATATCGCACTGGAAGAACTTGGAATACCCCAAAAGCTCTTAAGAATGTGTCAGGTTACGATGGAGGGTGTAGAATGCTATGTAAGGGTCCAAGGCGGGATGACCGAGCCAATCTTCTCAAGTAGGGGTGTCCGTCAGGGTGATGCATTGGCCTGCCTTCTTTTTAACATCGGCCTTGAAAAAGCCATCAGAAGTTCCCAAATCCAACTGGGTAGTACCATATTTAATAAAACTGTTCAGCTGCTTGGGTATGCCGATGATATTGATATCATAGGACGATCGTTTCAGGCTGTCTCAAATGCGTTCCTTCTCCTTGCTGAGAACGCCAGGAGAATGGGTTTGGTAATAAACGACGCGAAAACGAAGCACATGGTATCAGGAGAACGGGCAGTACAGGGCGAAGAAGTCAGAATTGGGGATTACAAATTTGAGAAAGTTAACGAATATGTATACCTCGGCTGTCAAGTGGATGTGGATAACAACATATCTGGGGAAATTAGGTCACGGATCAGCAAATCAAGCAGATGTTTCTATGGCCTACGTAACCATTTCCGAAGCTCCCTGCTTCCGAGAGCAACCAAGGTACAGCTGTATAAAACCTTGGTCCGCCCAGTCCTGAGCTACGGTTCTGAGACCTGGACACTCACGAAGAAAGATGAGTCCGCATTACTTATCCACGAGAGGAAGATCCTGCGATCTATCTATGGTGGAATTATGCAGGGACAAGAGTGGCGTCGACGAACCAATCAAGAACTATATGCTCTCTTTAGGGAACCGAATATAGTAAAGTTTGTTCGGCTTGGAAGGCTTAGGTGGGCTGGACACCTTGCGAGGATGGATGAGGGTTCCATTCCCAGGAGGACATTGCTGGAGGAACTTCATGGAACCAGGCGAAAAGGAAGACCCAAACTGCGTTGGCGAGACGGTGTTGCGCATGATGCCCGGACATTGCTTGGGGTGCGTAACTGGATGGTGGCTGCGCAGAACCGGGACATATGGCGTGGGCTGATTGAGGAGGCCTTGACTCAGTAATGAGTTGTTGCGCCGCTAATGATGATGATGAATCTTTTTAAGGATGTCTATATATTAATCCAGGCATTGAAGACCAAAAAGGCCAAATTAAATAACATAATAAAGTACTGGAGGGTGGTGGGATCGCTCTAAAAGTCGTTTTTTTCAGTTTTTCGTTAATAACCTGAAGACTCTTGCCTCTAGCAAAAATGTGTTTATGTACTATATCAATTGACATGAAATTCTTTACAAAAAAGATTCTATACATTTTGTTGCTGGGATCAATGCTTAAGGAGATATATTGGGGGGAATAGGGAAAATTAAAAAAACAAAAGATTTTATTGTTAAAAATTATATATTGATTGTTAAAATTGAAATGTATATTGTTACAAGTGAATAGATTATTATTATTAATTAAATTGTTATTGCTAAAAATAAAATATTTGTATATTTTCATTGAGGATTTTACAAAACAAAATAATAGCTAACATTTATTTTTGATGTCTGTTTTTATTTATTTATTTTTTTTTTTCCTTTGAGGATAGTACATGCTGCAGTGCAATGCTAACTTGCAGTGAGGTTAGCCTGAAAAAACAAAAATAAATGGATTTTAAGTTTATTATATTGTTATTTTAGATGCAACTACTTTAGGAGCCACAGGTTTGAATGCTCAAGCTCCACCACAACCTCAAATGCCTCCTCAGCAGCAACCAACAGCTCAGCCAATGCAGAGAATTTTAGGAACACCTGGGGTTATAGGCCAGCAAGTAGCAATTGTTCAACCACAGCCTCCAAATGTGATGCCTCAGAACCAGCAAGGTATTACTAAAATTAATTAATTATTAATGTTAATAAAGTAATTTTATCAGAAATTAATTACGGTGCAAATAAAAAACAACAAAATAAATAAGTTTGATTGCATAAGCTAACATTACAGCCAGATGCTATGGGCAATCACCTGCGCAGTGACAGATAAAATAGATTACTGTACCATAACAACCAATAGATACTTGCTCTATCTGTGGTTTACACAAGATTCCTCCTTTGTTTGTTATCCTTCCTGATATTGTTGTCTCTTCACAACTGTTCGCAAAGTTGATCAAAGTTGGGTGAGGAGATTAGCGTGTCGAACTTCAATCAATTAGCAATCACTGTGTCGACGTGTAAAGGCTGTTATGTACAGCTATTTCATTCTCTCTGATCATTGGCTCTGAAAACTAAACAATAATGTTTTTTTTTAAGTCCTTTTTTCCTTCCTCTCAATTTATCACTGAGTTCTTGTCACTAACACTACATGCTACAGGAAGTGACAAATGTATATATTAGATTGTACTAATTGTTTATCCTTATCTCCTCTTTTGTATAGGAGCCTGACACAGGCAAACCTTTGAAGGCATCTATTTTCCTGACAATGATTGAAAACTGCCTGACTTGAGGGTATTAATTTATTTCATGATTAATTATTTTTTTCTACTACCATCAAGATCGTGTATTTCCCATCCTGGACCAAATTATTATCAACTGGGCCTACCATAGTGTGTCATACAAATGCGTTATATTTATTATTGCTATTATTTATTATAATATTCAAAGATTTTATTATATTTTTTTTATCAGGATTGCTTCTGGGACTCCTTATATATATTTCTTGATTATTTTTTTTTTTTTTTTTTTTTTTTTTTTTTTTATGTATAAATGATTTATATTTGTATTGAAGATCTTACTAAACAAAATAATTGAAGTTTGTGGTGTCTGAACTTATTCATTGGTTTATAATATTAAAAGGTAATGATCTATTACAAATAATTACTGCAAAAAGTATAACATGCCTGGGCCACTCTGGATGGCATCCCAAAAGTTAATAGCTGATTACTTGACAATAAACACGTTCGGACTTACTTTTAGAAGTGTATTGTACATTATGTAACTAAATATATGATAATGGGTCTCTGAGAAGAGATATTTCTTACTACTTTTCCACACTTATAAATTAGGATAATAACTCTAATTAATTACCTTTTGGAAGTAGACTTCTCTCATCATAATCTCGACAATAATAGTTGAGAACTCCACTCGTTCAAACCATGATAATTTGTCCAATATTTTTTTTTTCATCTTTAAAAAAAATTGATTGGGAACAATTACTTACAAGGACAGAACTTGTTCTTTAGTATTACCTTCTTTCTTTTAACACATTGACTTGGGAGTTTTTTGACCATGTTCCTTTCTCATTGCTGAAAGTTTTGATTTCATAAATACTTTACTTTGTAATATATTGGGTTGTCACACATGAAATGTCCGATTTTTAAAATCTTAATCTTTATGGAGGATTAAAGTGTTGCCTGTTGATTCCTTTTACTATCTATAATAAGCACTTGTTAATCCTCTATTTGCAAACTGTGTTTGTTTTTATCCTAGGTAGGCATACAGATTTTTGTATAATTTTAACGATGGCCATGGAAACACACGATTTCCAAATGATTTTTTTTTTTTTTTTTTTTTTTTTATGAGTACAAACTCGGTCATTCCGCTGCCCAGGCAGCAAGAAATATTAATATTAATCATGCATTTGGTGAAGGAAGTGCTAATGAAAGAACCATCCGTCATTGGTTTATAAAATTTTCTTCAGAAGATACAACATTAGAAAATCTGCCCCGTGGACAGCCTCAAACATAAATAGAGGACGAAGATCTTAAGAATGCTGTGGAAGAAGACCCTCATAAAACAATCAGAGAATATGCATCAGAGCTAGGCACTAGTTGTATGATAGTTTCAAGGCATTTAAAATTCATCAGAAAGGCAAAAAAGCTCGATTCCTAGGTCCCACACGAGCTCAACGAACTCAGCAGTTGAAACATCTAGAGATGTGTGTTTCTTTGCTTGCTCGTCAAAGAAACAAACCATTTCTCGGCCACTTAATAACTTGTGATGAAAAGTGGATCATGTATGACAATCAAAGCCGATCTGGTCAATGGTTAGATGCTGATCAGCCTCCTGGTCACATGCCAAAACAGAATCTCCATCCGAAAAAGTCAATGGTTACTGTATGGTGTTCTATGGCTGGGGTCATTCATTTTTCTTTTCTACAAAAGGGAAAAACAATTGATTCAACATCATACTGCCAAGTAATTGACCAAATGCATCAAAATTTGATCAAGCAACAGTCGTTACTGGTAAACAGGAAAGGACCTATTCTCCTTCATGATAACACCTGACCTCTTGTTTCAATACAGACAATGATACATTAAAGGAGTTGGGCTATGAAGTCTTACCATACTTCCCATATTCCCCTGGTCTATCCCCTACAGACTACCTCTTTTTTCTGAGTTTGGACCACTTTTTGCGAGGAAAATTGTTTACCAATGATTTAGACATTCATTATCATAGGTGGCGCGACATCCTATCACTCTGACTGGGCCTCCTCCAAAAGCTTCCGCCAGTTCGCTCAGTCCCTTGCCACAGCTTTCCAGTTTCGGGCTCCAAGAAGGGCCCGTGCGTCCGCAGAAACTGAGCCAATCCATTGAATGCTCGGGCTTCTAACCTGCCGTTTCCCGTAGAGCTCCTCTGTCAGCATCATCTTCAGGATCTCGCTGGGGACCATCCTTTCCACGTGTCCCACCCATCGAAGTCGTCCAAGCCTTACAAACTTGACTATGTCAACATCGTTGTAGAGGCTCTCTAGATCTCCATTACTCCTTCTTCTCCTTTTGAAGACAAGAAGCCTGGACGCATCCGCCTTGGTGAATGCCCAAGCTTCTGAACCATAAGTGACGACTGGGCGGACTAGTGTTTTATACAGCTTTATTTTGGCCCTCTTGGAGAGCATCCTACTTCTAAAATATTTGGCATGGCTAAAGTAGCATTTGTTGGCGGCTGCAGTCCTCTTTTTTATTTCCTGTGATATATCGTTTTGGGAGTTGATTTTTGAACCTAAATAGGTGAAGCTGGTTACCCTTTGAAATCGATAGTCTCCTGCTTCAAAATAATCAACTCCTGGTCCGGCACCTCCAAACCGCATGTACTTTGTCTTGGCCTCATTAACAACTGGGCCAAGATCCCTCGAAGAGTCTTTCAAAGCCAGAAACGATTCTCGTAGGGTTCGTTCCGATCTGGCAGCTATATCAAAATCATCGGCATATCCCAGAAGCTGGACTGTGCTGTTGAATAGGGTTGAGTGCAGTTGAATCCCAGACTTCCTCACAGCTTTCCCGGCAAAATTAAATAGAAGACAGGCCAAAGGGTCTCCCTGCCTAACACCACATTTTGTGACAAAGAGGTAGGAAAGATCAGCGCCCACGTGCACCATACACCTTGAGTTTGCCATTGTCAGATTTAGACATTAAAAAATGCATTTTCTGAATTTCTTTCATCACGTGACTCAATATTTTTCAAATATGGGCTAGAAAACTTGGTATGCCGTTGGCAGAAGTGTATCGAAAATGATGGTAAATACTTTGAATAAAAAATATGTATGTTAGATTTGATCTCAAATTTTTATTTTCTTCCTGGTTCTAGAAACGGTCATTCATATGTGACAACCCAATACTTATACAAATACGGTACCACTTTTTTTTTTTTTTTTTTTTTTTTTTTTTTTTTTTTTTTTTTTTTTTTACCTCTAGATGTACTTGTTAGCCTTAGCAATGAGGGCTCTAATACATAAAATTTTATTTTTTTATCATGCTTGTCAGTTGGTTTTAAGGTGACTTCACATTTTCCCATTATAAAAACCATGGCATTAAAGTTAGTGGAAAATAAAAATTTTGATGTATAAAATTATATTCAATGAAGAATTTACCATTTTGTTTCTATTTGACCAGAACACCCACTGGTTATAGGTTTAATGCCCCAACAAGCAGGAGTTATGCAGCAAACAAATTTACAACCTGGCATGATGGGGCAAGCGCAGCCTCAGGCTGGCGTCATGCAAGTACAGCCCGGACCCCCAATGCAGGCTCAAGCTTCACAACAACAGGTAATCTCATTTAATCAAAATAATTATAAAAATTTGTATTTAAAGCTGATATATTCATGTAAAACTATTGGTAAAATGGTCTTTATTTTAATTTGAAACAAAATTGAAATGTTCGCTCAAATTTTTCAACATATATACAGAAAATAATCAATTCATTATGAATTATGTTTAATATTTAAAACAATGTAGGTTTAAATAAAATATTCTTGGTATGTATCAAAAAATTGTCTTGGGATGGTATGGAGTTTGATAAGATGATTATAACAATTAGTTTATTGGAACATTGCCAATGTAACAAAATATAAATAGGTTTAAAATAGTAAAATCAGGGCAAAACATTGGTTAGTTGAGTTTTATCAATCTTAAAAATTTTATACAAACATAAACCTGCACATTCGTGCGCGCAAACACACACACTCTACTCAGATTTTCTTTTGTTTCTCATATGAAATGCTTACAGTCTGCATAAAGAACTTAAGAAGTCTAATTTGTTTTATCCATTTCATAAAAGTATTTTATTTTAATCATGTCTATCTTTTTTCATTTTCATTTGTGTTGTACATTTATTTACTTGGGAAAAAGAAATGAGCTTGAATCTTTAATGAAATGTTAATTTATTCTAGGGACAGAGAGAGAGACAGACGATTTGGCAAGGTATACTTGAATGGCATGAGAAGAAGGCTCCTGGAGACTCTCCAAAAATGACGAGACATGTTCCATGTCAGATTTCTACTAATTATAAAGAAGGAGGAGAGCCTGAATTGTAAGAATAAAATATATTTATCAACATAAATATTTTATTTAAATATTGGTCGGTGCCAGCCAGGAGCAGGAGCTGGTCAAGTCCGTCTGCCAGAACAGAGACAACGCGTGCTGTAGATTTTTTTTGCTAACATTTTTTAAATTTGTGTTTGCACTGTGGTGGCTGGCACCGACCTCAAAAAAATTGTCGGCGTGTGTACCGAATTAGGTATATCTTAGACGAATCCGCTTTTGAATTTTGTTTTCCTTTTCCATAGTTCCTAAAAATATTTTTATTTTACTTTTGAGTTTACTGGCTGTTTCTAATTTTGTATACCTACCAATTTGAAGTCGGTTTATTTTTTTTTTATTATTTCTTAGGTTTTAGTGTACTAAGCTAATAGTAATAGTAGTAGAGTTTAATAGGTAGTTATTACTTATTATTATTATAGGTAGATAGGTAATATCTAAGTGATCACGTTTTATTATTAGTAATTTAAAAGTCTAAATTACTTCATAACAATAAGGAAATCCATATCAAGAGATTCTGCTAAAAAATGGAAGAGTCGTGAGACAGAGGGTAGCATCAAAAGGACAAAGAGAATCTATGATCAAAGAGAGAGACAACACAAAACTCGTTCTGCGGAAACTCAACCTCAGAGGTCTCAGCGACTCAGTCACATGTCAGAATATACGTGTTCTCAAATCTAAAGACAAATGTATTCAGCCTTCAGTCTTCAGAAAATGAGAAACCAAGCTCAAATCGCGCGTTCTCTCAAACCTGAAGATGAACGAGCCGTGCTTCTTCAGAAAATGAGAGAGCATATGGAAATCACATGTTCCCTGGAATTTGAAGAGGAGCGAGCCATGCATGTTCAGAAAATGAGAGAGCACGTGAGATAACGAACACAAATGGTGAAGATTTAGAAAAAATACTTTATTTACTGATAAGTTATATATATGACTTATTGTATGAGGGCTCAAGTCAAAAGTGATGTTCCTCTGAAAACTTGCAGCTACTTCCATACTTACATACATACATGTCAACCTGATTACCTCCTTCTTTTTTTTTTAAGTCAGTTAATAAATATGCCTGCTTAAACTTGGAAATGCGCCACAAAATATACAATTTGGTTTTTACTTGAAGTATAGTTAAAATTTTTGTATTGTAAAAATTACTGTAAAAAAAGGGACCATTGCCTGTTTGTACTTACAATATTAAATTCAAAATGTAAATGTAAATGCCTCTTAAATCGATGGTTTCATCAACTACATTGTCTACATACTTTCATTTTTCATAGTCTCATTTTAGCATTTCGTAAGATAACTTTTACATATCATTCCCACAAGGAATTTTGTGTGAATTACTAATTTATCAAATATATATATATATAATTTATCAAATATATATATAGTACTCAAAACTCCGAATTGAAGTCTAGCTAGATTTATGATCAACAAAAAAAACAAAGAAATTCTGAAAAAAATTGTAACACATTAATCTAAAAACATATTCAAATACTGTGAGGAGTATGAAGCTACTTACAGTGTTACATTGTAAGTAGCTTCATACTCCTCTATATTCTGTAATTATATATATTTTTATTACCCTACACATGTTGTTATATACCTACCTGTACTGTAGCTAACTTTATGTTTTGAAATAACTTGTGTGTTATATAATTTTATTGTAACCTGTTTTTTCACTGTAGGGCATGATTATGAGAACAATATAGTCTCGAAACGTCGCCAAAATAGTTGATTTTTTATTTTATGACTGAACCTCAAGAACCTTACTAAACATTTAATAGTAACAGTCAAGAAATTTATCCATATATATAATTGTTTCTCATTTTTGCAACTGCAAACAAATCCTGGGTCTACATTTTGCACATGTATTTCTAAAGTGACACAACTCAAAAATTTGTATTTTGGATTTATCATTATGTTTAAGTTCAATACTCTGCTATGAAATGTCAAAAATGTATCGAATTCACTTCAAATCCCACCTTGTACATCTCTTGCGGTTGGGACTAAAAAATAATTCAGCTACACTTTCATACATGACTAAGAATTTTACATTTTTTTAATGCTGGTTTTTGAGTTGTGTGAATTCAGAGATACATGTGTGATATGGCTATTGGTCATTTATTATGAATGCTTGATACAATCGTCCCTAACAATTATATATTTTATTTCCATGAACATTTATTGAATTTATTCGTGTTTTATTAAATTCATCTTTATTAAAGCCAACAAACTAATTTTTCAGGAAAGCTGATTCATGGCCTCAAAAGTTGATAATGCAGTTAATGCCTAAACAGCTGATTGGTAATATTGGAGGGGCGTATTTAAAGAACTCTAAATCTGTCTTATTCCATCCACAACCTTGCGATGCATTGGAGTCTTTGACCAAAGTCATGAGCACTGGTTATGTAAGAACATAAATTATGTAATATTAATAAATATTTAATAATGTTTGAAAATTAATTCTTTGATGCAAATGTGATCATAAAGAACCCAAAAATTATAAACATCTTGAGCTGATAGTTCATATTAAATAGAATTCATATAGGGGCATTTGTTCACACTCTAGCTCTGTTCTGTTGGTGTTGTTCGAAAAAAAAATTTGCCAACATTTTCCTTATCAGAAGCTGTAGATTATTAATACCTTATCATAAAGATGATGTTATGTTAGTTATTATAATGATGATGCCTGGAAGCCTGTCTTCCAACCAAAGCGTAGAAAATATTTGGACAATCAATGACCGCCTGCCCCCTTGGGAATCAGAGCTGGAAGATATATAGAAGATATTCAACACCTTGGGCGTATGAATGAAGAATGGAGATATCCCCCATGGACCCTAAAGCTCCCAACAAAAAATCTTACTCTAAAATAACATTAAAAAATTAACACCACTGACATAATCTAGAGAACAGAATTTTTAAAAAGAAAAGAAAAATACAAAAATTTCAAATCTATTTTTACAGATGGCTCAAAATCAAACAACAATGATGGATGTTCTGTTGTTATTGACAATACAATTATAAAATGTAAACTTCCACCAACCACTAGTTATTTTATAGAGGAATGCTGGGCTATTTGTGGAACATTACATTACGTTATGCAACTAGAAGACCTGAGCTTTGCCATATTTACAGACTCCCTTTATACTATAATGCCTTTTCCAGCATATACAGGGTGTCCCGAATTTAAATGGCAAAACTTCAGGAACTTATAGGGGACCGAAAAACTAAGACAAAAAGTCCTTTATAGATTTGCTCGTTTTTGCTTAGTTTTAGAGAAAATCGCAAAAAGAGAAACAAAACAAAAATGTTACAGGTAGCGATTATCACCTTTCAAAGTTCATCAGACTAGGCAGTGAGATATGTAAACATTTAATGTTATCCTTTACATTCTTTTATTTGTTTACATTTTGGCTTCCTTCTAGGATTATAATTCCTAAATCAGTCTTCAGTCAGTTACTCAGATATTTTTGTGTGAATAGCATCAGCCACAATGCCGCATATATATTCCAATGTTGAATACGCTGATACAATTTTTTTGTATGGTTTCTGTAACGGTAATGCTTTAGTAGCGGTGCGGGAGTATGCGCACCGATTTCCAAATAGAAGAGTGCCTAATCGACGAGTCTTTTTGTTAACTTTTAATAGACTACGAGAGACTGGGTTATTCTTAATACATAATGAAGGCGACCAATAAGAGCAAATTATCGGAGAAGAAATTGTGTCCAACGCCACTTCGATAACAATCCTGAGACTAGCATCCGAAGAGCATCTGCTGCATTAGCAATATGGCGAGCTTTGAAAGGTGATAATTGCTACCTATACCATCTTCAAAAAGTTTAGAATTTATTACCTCAAGATTATGTCAAGAGATTGAATTTTAGTAACTAGTTTCTTGACAAAATTCGCGATGTTAAAGTTAAGTCAAAGAAATTATCATGTATGGGCTCTTTAAAATCCCAGAGCTATTAGAGAGAATAGGTTTCAGCATGAATTTGCTATTAACGTTTGGCTTGGAATTTAGAACGGATTACTGGTGGGACCATATTTTTTACCTGGAAGATTGAATGGTATCACATTTACACATTTTTTGGAGAACGGCTTTTCTAATTATTTAGATGACATTCCCTTACAGCAGCGGATTGAAATGTGGTTCCAACTCGATGGATGTCCAGCTCATTATAGCAGAGTTGCTCAAGCTTGGCTGGATATAAATTATCCACAACAATGGATTGGACGTGGAGGAGTAGTACCTTGGCCACCCAGATCACCTTATATGACACCCATGGATTTCTTCGTATGGGGAACCTTGAAGCAGAAAGTTTATTCGGTGTCAATCAACTCAAGAGAGCAATTAAGAGACCGAATCATAGATGCAGTGCACCAAATATCATCAGAACAATGTTTAGCTGCAATTTATCAAGTGAGTGCTAGATGTAATGCTTGCATTGGTGCAATAGGACAACATTTTGAGCAATATTTACATTAAAAAGAACAACATAAATATAAATGTAAATAAATAAGTATAAAAATGAAAACTTGTTTTTGTTTCTTTTTTTGCGATTTTCTCTAAAACTAAGCAAAAACGAGCAAATCTCTAAAGGACTTTTTGTCTTAGTTTTTTGGTCCCCTATAAGTTCCTGAAGTTTTGCCATTTAAATTCAGGACACCCTGTATACCAAGAACCCAATTATAAGAAAAGCACAAGCATATGCCTCAATAATTAAGGACTTAGGAAAGAGCTTGGTACTTAGCCGCAGATAAGGTAGCTAAGGAAGCAGCCATTTCCTCACTGGAAGAGAGTATATATACTCTTTTAGACATATGGAACTTCTTGAAAGTGTGTGCCAAATTCAATTCAATTGAATTACGAGAACAAATTTTATTGATAAAATCATCACATTTCTGAAACAATATGTTTTGTTTCAGAAATGTGATGATTAATTAATATAATGTGATGATGATTAATATAAACATTATGTTAATATATAATAAATAAAATAAAAAAGAACAAAAGGAACCAGGAAACTGAAGACTACAGGTGTTGAGTGTCCAAAAACCAGATACAGATTGCTTCTCTATTTTTTGTTAGTGATAACAAACTAAAGATGACTTGTTCTTTTATATATTAGTATAGATTAAATTTATTCTATAATAATCCAAAACAATATTTTTACCTTATGTCATTAATCAAGAATTTGTCACGTGAGATTATCATATGTCAATTCATTTATATTACAGGCAGGATGTGTCCACTTTACTAGTACTCCTCAGTGTGATATAAAAGTTTTGATTCTTTTATATACTTCTGAGAAAAGGGCTTATCTTGGTTTCATTCCTAATGATCAAGTTGCATTTGTGGATCGTTTAAGGAAAGTAATTCAGCATCAGAAGTCAACACATGCCCTCAACAGACAGGTTAGTTGGAATAACCTCTAATGATATTTGCACTTTTTTAAAAAAAATATATAAATATTAAGTTTGAGATTATTTTATAAATATATCACAAGTTTCTTAATGATTGATTATGATTTTAAAGTTTGTTACATTTTAGTGTTTATTTTGAATTTTTATTATTTATGATAAAATGTTAATAAATAAATAGTGATGAAAAAAAATGATGTAAGGTTTTTAAATGCTGAACAAAAGTTTTGTCTTAAATTCTTTTTAAACAAATTTTTCTTATGATTTGCCAATTATTTTAGTTATTATGTTTATAACACATATAAAAGTAAGAATGTATAAAACAAATTTCCTTTTCCAAAATTATAGTAACCAATAAATAACTTTTTAAATCCAACATTCTACTCTTTATATAAATACATTTCACATCTTCACGTAAGAACCTTAAACTAATACAATTTTATGGGCACCAACACTATTCAATACATAATACAATTTTATTAAATTAAACATTTAATTTAACCTTATTTTTCTGTTTTTCCACATATTCAATATATTTTAAAATGTCATGTTTAAATATGCTTTGTACTATATTTTTATAATCTGTTTATTATGATTGGTTTAATTATATTATTAAATCAGACAATTTTAAGGGTTTTTGAATTAAATTATTATTCAAAATTGTTTTAATTTAAGGTTCTTCCTGAGGATGTGAAAGGTATTTTCCAAAAACATGTGAAAATCTATTTAAGGAGTAAAATGCAGAGTTTCATAATTGAACCTCCTTTGACATTATTGACATTGTTTTTTTGTTGTTGTTTTTTTTAGCTATGTAAAGTGACTTCTCTTAGTGTCATTTTTATTACTGTAAAGAAAAGAGAAGTTCTAGGCGCTGTCAATATTTAAATTTAAAAATATGTTTATTATAATATTATACTAATTATTATATTAACGTAACATATTATATAACCACTCATTTAGCACAACTCTTCAATTAATAGTTGTGAATAAAATAGATTTGAAAATGAATCATATCTAGATAAATGAATTAATGAAATGTTAACATTTGTCTATTTTTAGAGTTTATTATTCAGATCTTAAGTATATTCTCAATAATAATTTAAAGTCTCAGGAATTTTTTCTTTCGACTGTTTACTACAGTTGTGTAGCTTTCTCTCGAACAAAGTAAAATTAAGTCCTATCAACATATTTATATATGTATGAAAAAGTACAAAATAAAGAGAGTTTATTTTGTTCCCTAAAGTCCTGGTATGAATGAAGAGTTTTGTTAATATTAATATTTCAATGGTAATGAACCTCTGTTTATGGAATTTAGGGTGGAGCTCAGACTGGACAGGCCATTCCCGGAGGTGGTTTAGCTGGACCACAAGTTCCTCCTACTAGTCAAGCCCAGTTGGGTACAATGTTGCAGCAACAGCAGCCCCAGCAACAACAACAAGCAATAGGTAATTTAAGTCCATTTTCTGTCACCTGTGGATTTTTTGGGGTGTTCAAAAATTAATGCATGTTTATGTTTTTAAAATAAAACTATGAAATAAATAACAGAATTAGTGCCTGGGCGACTTTAAATCAATTAAAATTAAATCGAAAGAAGGCTCAGGCCATTATGATAAGCTCTAGCTCCCTCCTTAATTCATACTCCAAATTCCCTCCCTTAATCTTAACTCTTTTCAGCGCACAGTGTACTACAGTACACCGTAATGCGATAGATTGTTTGGAAGTGTCCCATCATTCAAAATCATTATATAAGACTAAAAAACAAAAATATTGTTATGAATGAAAGTAAATTATTTATTTTTACAGATTTATTGCATCAATATTAGACCAATAAAAAATAAATAGCGAATTTAAATGATTGTAAATATGTATGCCTGACCTGGAAAGGGTTAGATGATCATTCTATCTCTTTCTACTCCTCAGTTAAAAATTTCAGGAATATTTTCAACTTAACCCTTTCCTGGAAATTGAAGATTGCCCAAATCCTGCCGTTCCATAGGTCTTCTCAAATTACTCCACTGAAATTGTCACCTTCTTCCCCATTCATCTCATAAGGTTTTAGTGTTTTTCTTATTATTCCCTTACCTTGACTGTGGTTGTCTTGTTAATGGTGTCCTCTCAACGATTTTTGAGGACAGACTGAAGCGAATCATGAACTGCTTCGCCAGGTTTGTCTTCGATATTCCAAGGCGCTCCCATGTTTTCCATCTCTATTCCCACTTTAATTGGCTTAATCCCACTTTCCGTAGACAATATTTCCTCGGAACATTCCTTTACCAAATTATCAATACCCTTCAACCTTCCTATATTTACAATATGCTTCAATTCAGATCCGCATTCAATTCAATTCAAACAAGATCATGTCTTTCTGATCTGTATATCCCATCCTATAGAACTTCTGCATTCCAACACTCCTTCCTCTTCCGCTCAACCTTCCTCTGTAACTCTATTCCTCCTCATATCAGACAAGCAAAAATCCCTGAAAACATTTAAATACTTCTATTTTCAATACCTCATTCTTATCCAAGCATGCTGACGCTTGCTATCAACCTACTCAGTTATGAATATGTTCGTTCATTTCTCGAAACAGATTCAGATTCAGTTCTTGTATAATTTATAAACTTTATTGTACTGTATTATGGAGGTTTTTTATTTTAATGGTGGGAAGATGGGGGCAGCAAACTGATCTTGGCTCTCCTGACCAATCTCCTAGTTTTAGCCCTGTGTCTCTGACCAGATGTAACAGTTTCATGATGACAAAACCTCTCATGATTTTTATTTATTTTTTTTGTTTCTTTCTATTGCCTTGAGGTAGTCAACATCATTCAATTCGCTAACTGTTATTTTCTGAGCAAGTTTTCGAACAGTTCTGAGAATTTCAGTCACCAAAGCTCACAGAATATAGTAATCCTGAAAAGAAGTATTCCCAAGAACCTGTTTGTGTTCAAAACTAAAGTCTCTCTCTCAAAAATTGGTAATCCCTTGTTGAATGGTCCACACACTCACGCCATTGTCACTCCTCTGTGGGCCCTATCCTAACGAAGTTTTAACTCATAAAACAAAATTATGTGTAAACTTGTGATTATAGACTGAATTTTTTCAAGTAGTAAATTGCTAAAGAGGTTAAAAAACATTTTTTTGGAGAGGAATAATAAATATTTACATCCCTTACTAAAAATTAATAATCTACTAAATACTAACAGTCTATTACACTAAACTTTAAATTATAAATTAAAAAACAATTGTAAAGACTTAGTTTAATAGTTCAATAATTTACAGGAGCAACATTAGGAGTAGGTCAAACTAGTTCTATGATGTCGGCCACTGGAATGCAGGGGGAAGCTAGTCAACAACAAGGTTCCAATCAGGTAAATATTTTTATCTTAGATGTTTTTATTTTAATTAAAAAGTTAATCCTATTCTATATATAATAAGTTATACATACTATTAGTTAGTTTTTTTTTTCAGTTTTCACATGATATTATATATTTTTTTAATAACTAATTATTTTTTTAATTTAACTCAAGAACAAAAAAGAAATATTAAACGAAAATCTATTTTTCTTTACTTTTAATTCTTTGCTTTAGTTCTTTAATATTGATTTGTACACATACCTTCTCACAAACTGCCTCCTTTGACAAATCCTTTATTATTCATGCAGCCTTTTTTTGGGATTCCTTACCCATTTCAGTTCACAATTCTTCCTCTTTTGCTTCCTTTAAACATCATTTATTCATTTACCTCTTCGATTATCAATCTTCCGAAGTTATGTAATAACATACAGTGGTATCTCGATGCTACGTAACTTGGAAAAATATCATCAACTCATATAAAACAATGCATTTTAGTTCCCTTGGTGTAACATAGTAAATATATATATATATATATATATATATATATATATATATATATTTTTTTTTTTTTTTTTTTTTTTTCCTCCAAGATTGGCAAAATTTCATAAATCATATTTTTCTGTTGAATTGGAGTCTTGTTTTCGGAAAATCTCATTAATTCCTATAAAATCAATCCCTTTGGTATAACGTATTTTTTCCCCTCCTGGTCCATATAACATTTTATAATTGGTATTTTAGCATTGAATTAGAGTTATTGAATTAGAATTGGGTTTTCCTGGATTTCATACTGATTTCCCTGGATATATACAGGCTTTTATGAAAAATATAGTTTAAAACATTTAATTCATGTTCTATCCATAATTCTTCTTAACCCATAACAAATTAACTTTGAAGTTGATTACAATAATTTTTTATTACAATGGCTCAAAAACGATTATAATCCTTTCATTTTCTTTTTATTAGTAGTATACTATTTTGTGTTTGGTTTTTGATATTTCATATTTTTTTTCCTACAGGGTGGTCAATTTAATACACATCTTGTCGAAGCAAGACAAGAAAATCTTTTCAAAATACAGAGGCTACAACAGACACTTGAAGCTGCTCAGCAGCAAGAACTGCAATATAAAAGCCAATTAGAGGTAACCTCTAATTATTACTCGCAGGTCAGTAGAATGTATTTTTTTATTTTTTTTTATTTTTTAAGTAACCATCAATGATCCCATGCAGTTATTGCATTAAAATCTAGTTTTATCGCATTAAATGTAAATTTGTTTGTACAACAGCTAAGCACGATTGAAGTGAATTTCATCTTATGGCGCTTATGGTTCTTGTTGAACCCTGTCCTCCTCTACAATTCTCTTCCATTCTGACCTGTCCTCAGCTACCCTTCTCCATCCTCTCACACCCAGAGTCCGAAACATCTTCAAGCCCAAGTAATTGGGAATAAAGTCTTGCAACTAATCATAAATTGTGTATGAAAATTGGCTCAAGGTTATGCTTGAAAATGATAATATTTCATTAACTACCAATTAATTTTATAATTAATAAACTATTTTATTCACTCACATTTTAGTCGTATATGTTTCAAAAATGACATTTAGTGTGATAAAATTACATATTATTGCAATATGGCTATAGTTTTTGTGAAATTGCCTTGAGTTATTTACTAATTATTACCTATCTTTTTGAATATTAACTTTGGTGAAGAATGCAATTGTATAAATATTTCCATCACTTGTTTCATGTCTCAGTTTTTATACATAAAGTCCCCAGCTGTAATATATTAATGCAAATGTTGTTTATATAGGTAATAAACATATTTAAACATTTCTATCATAGACAAAAAAAAATTGATAAACTTTATGGTCTATTTATTTTTGTTGTATTTCTGTGTTTATAGTGTAACTGTAATTATTTTATGACCAGCAGAGAGGGCTTTCATATATTTTCCCTAAAGTGATTTTTAGGGTGAAAGTTTAAGTCCATAAGACTTAAACCAATTCTAACACCTGCTAAATTCATTAAAATATGATTCCTTCTGCTCTTGCAGAAAAATAATTTTTTTTATGATTTCATATTCTTCCTCATTCACGTGAGTAGCATACCCAATAATTAAAAACCCCAAATTATGAATAATATTAAAGTTTGCTTGTTTGTTAATTAATGTTTAAAGTCCTTATATACTTCAACTAGAGCAGGAATTACGGCTTATCCTATAGGTTACCAACCTATTCTAGCCAAAGTCGGAAGGTCGATATTCATTTCCGCCACAAAATAAATTTTAATCCACCTAGGTGGGATTCAAACCCACGGCCTTCTGTACCGAGCGTGTTGAGACCCTCTTCCCAACTCACTCAGCCGTCGAGTCCCCAATATTTATATATTTACTGTATAAATATAAACAAGATTAAACTGGCCCCTACCAATGGTTTTGTAAAGCATCAAATTATCTTCTTTAATTCCTTATATACTTAGGCTCTGATGTAAAGGAGGTAACTAGTTGTTAATCCTATCTCTTATTAGCTATGTTCTCATCAATGTCTACTCAGACTGTGTTTATAAACAGTCATGTCTATGTGACTGTCTATGTTTATAAACAGTAAATGTCTATTTTCTCTGTTTACCAATAATCTCATTAGTTGTTTGTGATATTTAGTATTCCATTATATATGTTTAAATCTTAATTTTTTTCTTTCATTATTATCTGTAAATATAATAACCTTAATAACCAGATTAATTTGTATTATTATTTAATTTGTTCTTTGTGGTATTTCTTAAAAGCTTATTTTCGTTTATTTAGCTTTTGAAAAAAAATTGGATAGATATATTATATACATAAATATAATAATATTAGTAAATTCTAGAGTTTCATTTTAGTTTGTTTTTTTAATTATCTATAATTAATATTATTAACTTCTATCATTCCTCTTCTTTATGTAGATAATGAATCAAATGAAACTTCAGCAAATGCAAGAAAATGTTGGCTTGCAACAAGTTGGTCAACCTCAAGATCAGTTCAAGTCACAGTTGGAGGTGAGTTTTTATTTTAGGTTACAGTATCCTTTTGTGACTAGTTTCCATCCAAAATATTTTTTTAAAGAATTTCAGTAACTTTATTTTATTTTTTTTATCAGTTTTTTAATGAAATGCTGGTAGAGGTAGTGGAGTTGTCATAGGTGTAGTGGAGTTGTCTTAGGTATTCAAAATTTCCTTCCTTACGAAAATTGTCTAGCTTTACTGATCTTAGTATCCATCTGCTTTCTACTCTCCTCCTCAGTGCTTTTATTTTATAATTATTTGTCTGCTTTAGAAATATGTGATTCAATTCAAATTCGTTGGATCTCCTTGATGCATGCTGGTCAGCTGTTAGAGTCTATATCTTTGAAGAAAATTAGAGTCTTATAAATTGAGAGAGGAATAGGGAGTGGGAGGGGTGGACTTCTTATGAACATAAGGGATGCATTACATGGAGCTAAAGAGTGTATTCAGCTGAAGAGTACCATAAACTATTCTTCAAATTACAATATGAGCGACCCTCTACTATATGAGTATAAAAAGTTTATAGGAGGTATTCAGTGTTCAATTTTTTTTTTTTTTTTTTTTTTTTCACAAAAATTATGAACTGTATAAATTTGACCCTAAATGGCCTTCCATATGTATAGCTGTGAAAGCACTCTCACCCAAAAACGACAGCCAACATTTCTTTTTCATTGTTTGCATACCTTTTCTCCGTTTCTGTTAAACTTCTGGAAGCATATGCAATAGCCTGTCCTTCTTGCATCAGTACTCCTCCCAAGCCATCACAATAAGCATCCACCGACACAGTAACAGGTAACTTAGAATCATAATACCTTAGAACTGGCTGAGATGTCAATGCCTTTTTAAGAGCTTGGAACGAAGCTTGCTGGGCATCAGTGCCATTCAATATCTTTTTGAAGCAATAGTCTCATGGGAGCAGACAAATTAGATAAATGTTTTATGAATTTCCCAAGGTAATTCACAACACCTAAACATCTCTCCAATTCCTTCTTAGATGTAGGGATAGACATACTATCAATAGCCGCCAGCTTTTCTTCATCCATATGATCCCCTTTTTTTTTAAAGACGATGTCCCATGTACACTACTTCCTTTACTCTAAACTTACATTTTTTCCCCTGAAATTTTACATTTTCCTTCACAGCTCTATCCAATACAGCCTTCAAATTATTGTCATGTTCTTCTCTCGTTCTACCCCAGATAAGTATATCATCAACAAAAATATCACAGCCAGTCAAATCTCCGAAAATATCTTTAAAGCGAGCATGGAAAATTTCCGGAGCACAGTTTATTCCAAAAGGAAGACGTAAAAATTTATACCGCCCCCATGGTGTATTAAAAATACATAAATCAGAGCTCTCTTTGTCCAAAATCCTGACATGTCATCCTACTTACTGAAGTATCTGGCACCTAAAAGACGACATCATTTCATCAATAGTAGGAAGAGGGAAATAACAGCGCTTAATGGCCCGATTTAAATCTTTTGGATCTAGGCAGAGCCTAACATCCCCATTGGTTTTGTAAGCCACAACTAATGAATTTACCCAGCTTTTAGGATATTCAACTCTCGCAACAACACCTTGCTGTTCCAGATTTTCAAGTGATTTTTTAACCCGATCTCTCAATGGAAAGGGTATTCTTTTTGGCGGATGCACAGTCTTATCAAGCTCGATATGAATTAGACCTTTTAATTTACCGAGACCCTCAAGATCCGAATAAGCTTTTCCCACATTATCTGAATCAATTGAATTTATTCTAGTTACTAAATGTAATGCAATACATGTAGCCAAGGCCAACAATGGTGCCCCATAAGGAGTCTGTACTACTTCAAAATTCAATTCATAATCTTTATTTTTGTATGTACAAGGTAGTTTACACTTACCAACAACAGGTAAAGGCTCACCTGAATAAGTAGTTAGCTTCTTAGAAGATGGTGTAATCAGTACACCAAGTTTATGAGCCAATCTTTCCAGTAGTACACTAACTTGAGCCCCTGTATCCAATTTGAATTCTAATATGTTCCCATTAATTACAAATTTAGCACTCCACTCATTTAATATCATTGAACTATCTTCATTCACTTTATTGTTAGCCGTGGTATCATCCTCCTGTATATTCTTCACCACCCTAGGCCTCATCCTACACTGAGCAGCAAAATGATGAGAGGCTATTACAATGATTGTAGGTTTTACCATAGGCAGGGAAGTAACCAAAGATATGTTCATATCCACAATATTGACATTTTTTTAATTTTTTCACTAGCCAGATCAGACTTTTTTGAATAATCCTTTGATTTGCCTTGAAAGTTCTGGCTTTTTGTATAATAAACGTCAGCTGAAGAAACTATTGACATCTCCTCCTTACCTCTCCTCATACCTTGTCCACTGTTAGGTCCTTCTCCCGCAGCAAACGTTCCCTCAAAGCATTGTCCTTTATACCAGAAATAAAACGAGAAACAATAAGTCCATCCGATAAGTCTCTGAACTCTCACCCTTTAGTAATTTCCCTTGATCGTACTATATAAACACCATAAGAATCAGATTCCAACTGAGAACAAGTAAAAATCTAAGATAGTTTATATTTTTTTGAGGTAAAAAATATTCATCCAGGTGCTTTAAATTGTCTACCAAATTTTCTAACTTATAGGGTAAGCTATTTAAAATTTTCACAATTCTTTCGCCCGCAATGTGCTCGAAAAGAGCACACTTCCTTTTTTCTTGAAACACATCCTGGCCTCCAGCAGCTTCAAGGTAAATTTCAAATTTTTCCTTAAAATCAATTCATTCCTGAGCTGGCTCCTCATCCCAGTTGAATTCTCTGGGTGGTTTCACAGAAGAATCCATTTCTTCTAGTAATAAAATATTAAATGTAATTTAACTTTTTATTACCTAGTCCGCAGCGCTATGTAAAGTTTAATTACCCATAAATCACAAAATATATACTTTAACATTAAGCACAGATTCACTTATCATATGTCTATTATAACCTCCTCTCATTTATCAATCTTCCAATGCCATCCATATCTCCTAACAGCGTCCAACCATCAATTATCTCCCATGTTTAATTAAATATATATGGGTATAAAATGGCTACAGGAGATATTTAATGTATAATTTATATATATATATTTTTTTTTTCAAAAATATTACATACTGTACCCCAACTATCATTTATATCCTCTCCTTTTATCCACGTTCCGTAGTTTTATACATTATTATTTTTTATTATTGATTGTAAGAATAATTTTTTCGTGTTAGCAGGAGCAACAAAAACAGCTAAGAGCTCAATTACAGCAGTTGCAGCAACAGCAGCAGCAACAACAGCAACAGCAACAAGTTAGAGGGTTGGCTCCACAGCAACAACCCAATACAGCCCAACAGCGAATGATGAGGCCTCCAATCACCAATAATCAGCTTAGACATTTACTTCAAGGGGTAAAGAATGTCATTAAATTATACAAATTACATTTTAGGCATTTAATCTATTATAAATTATAGTACAGCAATAACCAATAGATAAACCAAAATATAAATTTGGTTATTTGTATAGAAAAAAATAATAATGGACAAATATATCAATTGGATTACTTGTTCTAATCACTTTATGAGTTTAGATATTAAAAAAAAAAAAAAAAAAAAATGGGTGGGATAGGAAAGTTTTAATCATCTCCACATCATCAGGGATAAATAAATAAATCTAAAACTGAATGGTTTAAATTTTGGATATAAATTATTTTATCACTTGAGGTACGCATGATGATATAGAAGGTTCAAGAAGTAAACCTACCTGCCTCCCCCTTTTACTTCTCACAAATTCAGTGTTTTAGTTACCTCAAAGGTGAGTGCCTATGCTTGATTTCTTGTCTTATCTTTTTAAAAAAACTTTAGTATATATAATCTATGTAACATAGTACTGATGTGTTGAAAAAATTTTGTATGTTTTAGAACTGAAGATGAATGTTTAGCATTCGAAACTAGTTTTCAAATAAAATTATCTCAATAGAAGTGGCACTTAATTCATCAATCCTAATTATTTTATATAAGCCATGACACTGTAAATACAGTGAAGATTGTTTTTCATGACAACCTTAAAGGGGATGCTCTTTTGGGTCATTATAACAGAGTTACAGGATACCTTATATTTATCTTACGTACTGCTCATTTTAAAATAAATAAATAAAATCAGTATTCTATCTTCTATGTATTTGACAAAAAATTTTTGTGGAGATGAACTCTTATATCTAAAGGCATCTTCCAGAGAATATAAAACATCGAACTCGTATTATGTGATAATAAGCATTATACATATTATTTTATGTTCCAAGAGAACTACAGTTTACATATTGCTATAGCCTGTTATGTTTCGTTGAGCTCAGTTACTTCACTAAGAATATATGGCTTAAAGACTCGCTTGAGCAAGAAATACAACATTAATTAGATTACTTGACATTGGGAATACAAGTGTGTGAAGTATTGAATGTACCTTTACCGGTACAACCCATGAAAGATCTTGGGTTTACTACTTGTAAAGGAAGTATAGTTTCATGACCAATGATCATAGAAGTTGTCAGCAATCACACTTAACTGCCAGGTTTTTCCTCTAATTTATAGAGGCTGGGTGTGCCCCAGGAGGGTCTAACTCTAAGTTGATCCACGGTCGAAAAAACAAATTGAATTTTCTGCCTTCAGCCGGGCCCCGAAACATAGCAGTTCAGTGACTTACCCACTAAGCTGCTCTGCTCCCTTGAATTGAATGTCCTAAGCCCTAGTAAATTGTCCTTCCCTAATAAACAGAGGCCCTAAAAGTGGTGCCTTAACTGACAGATCGTTTCTGATAGAAGCTATTAAAAGAAAACTGATACCAAGTAAAGTAAAATAAGCTCTACTCCTTCTCAAGACTTAATGGTTTTGAGGTATTACTATTTTGGTCATTACTGACAATATTGTTGCAACCATTGATCTTCTTATGCATTTTTATGAGAAACCAAACTCCTATAATATGTCATCATTATAAGTAGTTCGTTGTCACTGGCGATGCTGTTTTAAACAATTTCTGCTTCATATATATATATATATATATATATTATATATATATATATTATATATATATATATATATATATTTTTTTTAATTGGCCTTTTGTGTAAATATCTAGAAAAACTGTCTCTATATTATGAATCCATCAAACTTAAGGAAATGGCTCCAAAAACTTATTTAAAATAATGTTTGTGCTTGTAGGTGTGTTTAGTAGATGTAGAATAACTGTATGAACTAATTTTATTTTAGCCACAGCCTCAATATCGTATGAACATGGGGCAGCAGCAGATGGTTCGTGCCGGACTTCCTCAAGCGCAGCCAGGCCAGCAAATGAATACCCAGCAACAACAGTTTGACGATGTCGCTTCTTATGACTTTTTGTCTTAGACAAAATATTATTTTATCCAAAATTCAGATTCACTTTTATTTATTATTCTTTTTTTCTTTTCTTTTTATGTTGAAATTGGATAAAGTTTTTATAATTCTATATCTTTGTATTTATATGTGCATTAGGCTGTGAATTTTTAATATAATTTTTATTTTTTGATTAAGAATTAAAATGATGACTAATATTTTATTTCAATTGAAATGTTAATTTCATATGTTGTATTTTGTAGTAGTGTTGATTGTAAATATAAAAAATAATTATAATAAATTTTAAAAGATTCTCTTTTTTTTTTTTTAATGTTAAGGTTATATTTACTTTAAAATATTGGGTAATAAATCAACATATTATCTGTAACATATTGATAAACAATTATTTATTCACTTTTATTTGTAAATGGAAACTCACCTTTGATAATAAATCTGTACTTTGTTTTAATATTAATATTGAAGAGTCTAGGAGTCTAGATTTTCCAAATTATATCAATACCAATCAATAAGAATTATTTATGTTTTAATGTCTATTCTTGAATGTGATGTTCATTTCCAATAATTCTTTGGGGACTAACAATTATTTTATCCGTAACATCCTTTATTGCATTCTTCTAAATTGTTCGAAATTGAGTTCCTACAGTATTATATATATACATATATATATGTAAAAAAAAAAATCCAAACATAATAATATTATAAGGTATATATCTATTAATCCTCCTTTGTCTGTATTTATTGATGAAGATCATCCTGAATTACATATTTGTTTCCTTTATGTTAAATTTTTTTGTTATTTTAGTGGTCTTAAAAGATGTTAACTGAAACCAAACAAAAATTTGATATTTAACTGAAAAGTTTTATTAGATGTCAAATATCTAGCAGTATACAATTATGGAACTTACTATTTAATGTTTAACAGTACATATTTTTCTTGTAATATTAATTATATAAATCCAATTTCATTTTAAACCCAAAGATTTCAAAAATTTTTTAGTTGAAATAAAAAAACTTTATTGAGGCCATTATTGAACTGTATTTTTTTTTTTTCCTGCTAATAATCACTTCTTTTTTTCCTTCTTCTCCTTTATGGTGCTACAACCCGGTTACAGGTTTTGGCCTCCATCAATTGTTCCAGTCTTGTGGCCACACCATCCAGTTCCTGACTCTCAAGACGTTTAGAATCCTCCACTACACCATCCAACCATCTATGCTTTAGTCTTCCTCTTCTCCTTGTTCCATGTAGTGGGTACGTCAACAATATCTTTGGTATCTCCATAACTGCCATCCTTGCAATATGTCCTGTATACCTCAAACGCCTTAACTTGATTGCTGTGACATCACTCTCTCCAAAGGCGATGTATAGTTATTGGTTAGTGCATCGCTTCCATTCTTCTCCAACCTTAACACCTATGAAAATTCAACAAAGAACTTATCTTTCAATAATCAATAGCTCATTGCTATAGCTAGCCAGCATTCCGAACCATATTGGTGTACGGGATCCACAACGGTTTTATGGCAATGAAGCTTGGTCTTCCATGAGGGTAATCGCTTACTCAGCTGATTGCTTAGTCCAAAGTAGTATCAGTTGGCTGTGGTTATCCTTTTCTCCACATCGGGGTTACTACAGATCTTAAATAAGTAAGTTCTGAAACCTTTCCAAAGTAGTATCAGTTGGCTGTGGTTATCCTTTTCTCCACATCTGGGTTACTACAGATCTTAAATACGTAAGTTCTGAAACCTTTCCAAAGTTGTAAGCTCCTATAGTCAAACTTTCACCTGGCTTAAGAACCTCCTTTGTTACCATGTGCATGATTTTGGTCTGGTCAACTTCCAGCCCAAGCCTACTGGCTGGTCCCACCAGAGCATGAAAAGCCTCAGTCACACCCTGAAGAGAGCACCCTACGATGTCTATATTGACCGCATAAGCTCAGAGTTAAACAAGCCTCGTAAAGATATTTCCTGGCCAGTGCATTCCTTTGCCTGAATCCTCTTCTTGCCAGAAGCTCCTCAGATCTTTCGTTATTTACCCTCTTAGATTATTATCATCTTAATAATCTCTACAGTAAACTCTTTATAACGATCTGGACTCTATTAACTTGCTCTAGCACCTTTCTCAACAAATGAATTTTGAGGACCATAATGGCTGAACACATTGGGGCAAAGGACTTAGATCACCTTGTACAGATAATGGGTTCGATCACCACCTAGGCCAGTTCATATTTATTTATGTGGATCCTGCGAAATGAATCTTAACCTTCCACCTTCTCACTCTGGCTAGAATAGGTTGGTAACCTTTAGGATAACCCATCCTTTCAGCTGGAGTTGAAGTACATAAACCTGTTAAACCCTAACAAACCAGCAATACAACAGATGAAAAATCAAGTGTAACATCTTATAACATCTTTTTTCTTTAATAAAAAATGCTTTAAACGACAATTGAGAAGTTCTTCCAAAACTGAACTTGTCGACTTTAGAAAATGTTTAAGAATGAGCAAATAAGCTACACAAGCCCTTTCCCTGCTGTTAAAGATAAGACAATTATATTATTTAAACCCTTGATAGATGTTTACTAGCCAAAACAAAGTATAGTAGTGTGTGCAGCTCGCATGGCTTTATCAGAAAATAAAAAAAAATTCAATTCAACCGAAAGTGGATATGTTTAGTTTTGAAAGATAACTCCTCAATTGCCCTCTATAGTAATATTGTTACAAAAAGCCCTTATATGAACTTCTATATTGTGAAATCCTATTATTGCAAAGTCTACAGCCCAAAATGTTTATAGCAACAACCTAACTCCAGGAACATGTTCAGTGAGCTAAGGTGTAACTTTTCTATCCAGGTAATACAAAAGACAAAACAGTGGACAGAAGAGCTGAAAGGTATTTATTCATATACATGTTATTTGTACTACCTCATTTAACCTCATCCCGAACTGCCAATATTTGGTCTCAGGTGCCACTTTGAGATTCTCAGACATTCATTGGAATCTCTGACTTCTGAATGAAACATATTACCTCAGCTAGGAGTGGTCATGAAAGTCTTATCCAAAATCTATTATACTGCAAGAACTACCTATCCCCTCTTAGCAGTTGAAACAATGGGATGGGGTATATATCATTTCCAGAATGCTCCTTTAAGGTTTTGAACAAACAAGACTGCCAACAATGTCAAGAAATTTATGCCTATACACTGTTATTAATAAGTGTTAAGATTCACTCAGCCATAACAAGGTGGCTGGAGGTGCCACTGAGTATTGATAGAGACAGAGTCATGATTCCATTTGAAGTTAGTAGACTGTGTAAGATAACCCCCACTCATATCCCAGTCCTACCATATATTTTTTATTATAAAAACTGGTATAATTATTCAATCCTCGTATTAGTGATTTGTATTACAATGTGGCAAAAAAATCATTGTTTTATTTTTCAATAAAGAAATTTTACTCATTCCCTTAACTAGGAAACCTGTTTATGCCTGATACCTATATCCATGAAGAACATATCCACATCATGATAGCCCTGGAAAAAATCGAAAAGAGGAGTCAACTACTGTCCCCCTTCCTTGTAAGGACCCATAAAATTACTGCTGCACCATCCCATTCTCTTCGATGGCTAGATCAGTATTGTATAATAATTTTAAATATAATATAAAAAATATATATATTTTTTAAAATTAGGATTGGAGCTTAAATAAAAGCTACATTGTTTTATTTAAGAAAATAATTGACAAATTCAACATAAATTACAAAATGTAACATTCAATTTTGTTTCATTTCAACTGTATACAAATTATTTGAACCACAATGTTAACAGAAAAACCAATATCAAATTTTATTTTTATGAAAAATAAATTTTAAAATATGAATGAATTTATTTTTGTCCTGAAGTACTAAACATATTTCTGAATCAAAGCAATACTGATATTTTACTAACTTTAGGTCACTTTTTCAACACTTAGGTGTGTTGATACTTGGTATGATATGAACATTTTGAATTTTCTAAATTTTGTCTGATAGTAATTTTTTTATTTCTAAACAAAACAGGTTTTCACTTTTTGAGGAATTATTTTTAGCTTTACCTAACAGTTTTATAAACAACCATAAATTCATTATTTCATATAAATTAGTAATTTAATAGATTTAAGTTAGAATTGTGATTTTATAACTTATTGTTCCAAAGGTGACATTATTTTTTATGTATTTTTAGAAAAAAAATACCTAGATTAACTGAACTGTCATACTGATACATTAAAATTGATAAATGACTATTTAGGTGTTTCTTAGTCTTTAAACTTCCAACAGCTGTTACTAGTTTACAATAATTCCTAATTTATTCATTACAACTTCATGTTCTCCTAAACTCTTTTAACAAGCACCAGGTGTTACTCATGGAATGATAGATTAGTGAATTTTTCAGTATTCAGCGTTTGCTGACTACCACTCACAAGATTCTGATGTTTTGGCTTGGCAAATATCTCCCCATCTTTTAGAATATTTTCTGAAGCTGATTCCTCTTAGTTCTTCCAAATAATGTCATTTATCTTAATATAATTTCTTAATATAAAGTTATATTGATTTTTCTTCACACGAAGTAAAGAAGAATTGTCATCATACTTGTGGCATCTCTATTTTATCCATTACCAAAAGCTATTTCAGGTCCACTGTATTCATCCAAGATTCCCTGATTTACTTCATACCTTGACTTTAGTCACCCCAAAGTTAGTTTTTTTCAAGGTATTCATATTTGTAATATGCATAACCAACTATAGAAACAAATTACTTTAAATATATACTATTATATAAAAGGACAAGCCATTTTTCATTTGTGATCACTAACTGAGAAACCTACAGTGAAGTTTGATAATCGACCGATAGGTGGCGAGCACCATTCGAGAGGTTCCAAAGATACGGTGTTATATAGAGATAGAACTTTATGATAAATCTACTTGTTTTCAATTCAATTGTTATTAAAAAAGCTATAAATATGTGGAGCAACATGTTGATCCCAGTGAAGTTTGAAAATTGACCAATATCTGGCCATTCTGCAACAGAGTTTGCATTAGTAAAACTATTAAACCCAGCTGTACCAAATTTTAACTACATCTTCATAGTTCTTGGAGGGTTTATAATAATAAATTTTACTATAATAGTAATTAAATATACAAAACCTTATTTTAACAGAAAAAATTGTTGCTCGTCCTTGGAGGGTTAACCAAGCGATTTAAATTCCAGCTTACTTGTTGGTTCATTAAGAGTATTACCAGCTTATTTTCTCAAACTTACTAAAAACTGCTTCTCATACTTGAACCAAGGATCAGTGCTTTGCTGACAATTAAAATATAACCTATAAGACTTTCAATGATAAACAACACATTGCTTGAATTAATGTTTTATTGAAACAAGATAAACTAAAATAAAAACAAAGAACATAGCAATACTGATCAATCTAATGTCCAAAAGGTATATAAAAAACACTTAAAAATTGCTTTGTAAATACAAACTCCCTGTCAAAAGTATTGTATCACCCATAATTCTCAAGATTTTCCTGGTTTTTACCTTAATCCACATTTGGTTTAAATTCATATTAATATTATTTATTAAATGTGAGACATTAAGGATTAGACACATCAATGTTTTTCCCTGTTAAAAACAAATGATGAAATTTTAGATTATTTTTTTCAAATTTCCTTCAGTCCATGTTTATCAATTATTTCGTTATTTACAAGTATGCCAAGACTAGTGGAAACAGTCAGGGGGCAGTCTTATTAAATATAAATTAAAAAGGTTAAAGTTAAAATTGTAAAAAAATTTAAAAAGTAAGTTATCTAACTTTTTTGTTTATTGGAGGAAATATTATAATTTATTGTAATTATAAAAATGTATATCTAGTTTAGGAATGCTTATTATAGACTTCATAACCTTTCTTTATTATAAAATTTTTTTTTTTTTTTTTTTTTATAAAATTTAAATATTTTAAAGTGCTGCGATACTTCTGACGGGGAGTTTATATAAATCAAACTGGTTATGAAAATTACAGTTTTCCAACTAAAAAGTAGCACATCAATTACAAATTAACAGTTTATGAATATAATAAAAATACATAAAATTCACACTTCTAATAAATTTATTTCAACTTCTTTCACAAAATAAATAAACCAAAACAATAATGATAATAAGTAATTTTCAGCTGTAAAATTTACAAATAGTATTTTACTAAATCAAGTTTCATATAAAAATAATCAATATATAACTGATGCAATAATATTATTGTACTACATCATTATATAAATTTATATTTACATAATTTTAATTTGTTCCTAATTTGCAGAAGTAAATATACAATAAGAGTAAATATATATTATATACAAATTAAATATTTACAGAGCTAAAAATAAAACAATATGAGGCAACATAAATGATGTATAGGGCGGCCCAGCTTTTTAAGGGAAAATAAAAAAATTAATTTGTTTATTTATAAGGGGGCTGAAAAGATTGTGGACAAAAGGCATTTGGTAACTTCTTGAATAAGATTAATGCCAAGAAATATGAATAATTCTTCTTCTAGCTAGATATGTTTTGTTTTTTTATTTTTACTGGTAATTTATTGATAATAAATTTTTATATTTGACATGATTGGATATATTTTTAGTTTAAAAAAAACAACATGAATCCATGTCTATAAAAAATATGATTTCATAAGTAACTAAAATAGATATTGTTAAAATCATTGGTATAGAGGACTGAGTAGTGTTCAGTAATTGTTTGCATAGAAAAGAAGCTTTAAAAGTCAAGACATATAAAACAAGTTCTGAAGCACTGAAAATTATTAAAGACAAGAAAGCACTCCATACCCAAAAAAGAAAGATCATACAATATTTTTTCAATGGGATCATCGATGTTATTACTAAATATTTCATTTTTAGTCTGAAAAAGTAAAATTAATTTGATTCTTTAAAAATATATACCCTGTCAAAATATGACAGTACTGTGTGTAAGTAAGAGATTATGACAGACCAAGGAACATCGTGAGAAGAGGAATTGTTTCAGAAAGGGTAGACTCAAAAAGTAATGAGTCATCACTGAAGAAGCAAATGAGCTTTTTTTTTTTTCAAATACTTCTTCCAGAAGTTAATTAAAAAACATATGTTGAATGCTTAATTAGTGATATAAATAATTAATTAAAAGTGAACTTCAATCATAATCAGGTAAGTTTGAATATTGCTTACAGATGTAGGCGGCATACAAAAATAACTTGAGACATTGTTTCCTTTTAAAAAAAAAAAATGTAAAACTAAAATATAAAATAAAAAATATATAATAGCAAATATATCAAATAAATATATAACATTATATACAATGTTTTTGAGTCAATTTCAACTCACAGGCTTAAATAAAATATTTTTGAAACTGACTTAAAAAAAAAAAAAATCATACTTGATGCACATTATCGTTTTGTTCTTTCTTAACAGAAAGTTGCTTGTCAAAGTAAGGTAAAGCCAAATCAATTTTCTCTAATCTCACAAAACAATCTTTCATTGGATAGAATGTGCTTCCTTGAGAGTTAACATATTTTATACCAGTAAGGTCTGGCTTAGTATTTTGTTTCTTCCGGGTATTGGGCTTTGTCGGCACTTTTTTTCTGAGAACTTTTTCCTGAACAATTTTGGGTGGAGTTATGTCTTTAATTTCAGTTATTTCTTCAACTTCAGATTTATAATTCTCGATAACTGCCCTTGCTTTTCTCTCTTTCCATTCATTTATCAAACTAAGTCGACAACTGTTTAAAAGCTCCCTGTGAAGGGAAAGAAGAGTTGAGACATTGTCTACTTTCTCTTCTGTTCGGGGATCATATTCATCAAAGTCCAACGATTTTTCAATATCTTCCAGCTTTGTCCTTAATTGATTAAAATCATTTATATAACCAATTAATTTTTGTCTCAACCAATGAGGCTTTTTTGTTTCAGACGGAGGAGTTATTGGTTTCTTTTGATGTAGTACAGATGGAACATTAGCAGGAACTGAATGAGCAGAATTAGCTGCATTAGGTTTCGGCTTCGGTTTAGGTTTCGTGTTTGATTTTGGTCTTGGTTTAGCTTTTGATTTGAGAGCATTAAACTTTTGAGTAGGAAAACCTACTTCAGGTAGTTGAGTACGATACAACTCAACATCTGTGGCTCCATTCAGCAAATGCGGTGGTACTAACTGGTCCAAGTCAAACCCATCTGATGTACTTAGAGATTGAAGGGCATCAACCACTACTTTCTTCTTTTTCTTTCTATTTTTGCAGCACAGCGAAATATCTCCATTTATTTTTGCTAAATTATTTCCAGGGCTGTTTACAGAAAAAAAAAAAAATCAAATAAATAAAAATAAAAATAAAAGAAAGCATTATATTAGACATAAACTTCAAAAAAGATTTAAACCTGACAATGTACATCATTAGTAAACCAAAGAATATTTAATATAATTAAGACTGAAGATTTATTTTCCACTTCTAATGGAATTTTTTTTATTATAAAACTAGTTTCAAATGTTAAACATTCATCATCAGTTCTAAAAATATACACCAAATTCAAAACAGTAGTACTTTAAAAACAGATTATACAAATTAATTTTTAAAATAGTCTATAACTAAATATCTATGAATAACTAGAAATAATAAAATTGTCTACAACCAATCCCAACTTTTGTTTAAATGATCAGATACATATTTCCTTAGACCCACTTTCCAACATGAAAACCATCAAGTCATAGGGAAAACCTAAGAGATTGTTTATTCAATATCAAGCTAACTACCCCTCTCCCTTTCTTTCTATTATATCCCAATTTGCTCCAGGACCTAACAGCTTTTACCGTTGCCTCCTTAGGTGAATAATCAACATGTTTGATTTCTTATATATATAATTTGTGTATCAAAGTGCTGATGTTTTGTATATTCTAAGAACTGATTAAGAATGTAACCAAACAAAATTATTGTTATCCATCATCCATCCAAATTGATGGTCATAGGGATAAGTTGGTAAGTAAAAAAATGGACAAAACGAGTTAAGTGCACTGTGATAATCTTCTAAGCCTCCTACACCCACTGAATAAGTGGATAACTCTTAGTCCTATTGTTGATTTGATTTATGAGGACGACATTCAATTTTTCCTTTCTATATGCTCTATAGACAACTATTAAAATGAAAAAAACAAAAACAAAAAAAAAACATATTTTTTCTTATTTTATAACTTTTCCTTTAAAACAATAATATTAAAAAAAATTTTTAAGCGCAAATAGCCACCAGAATTCTCTCTCACTTCAAGGGTAAAATCCTAGACAAACTAATTTTGAAATGCTAGATTTCAATTACATGATCCCAGATCACAAGTTTGAATTTCTAACACCATATTCCACAATCCAGCAATGTCATCGTGTAGTAGATGTTTTCTCCTCAAAGCATAAAATGTACAGCTCAGAAGCCTTTCCCGATGTAGAATTAGCTTCTGACCGAGCCTGGCACCTGGGACTGATTTAGAAACTCAGTAAAATCCTGCCATCAAAATAATTCCTGATTATCCACTCCTATGTCAATGATAGTGACACTGGAGGATGCCAGGGACCAGTAATGATCCGTTGAGCAAATGGTAAAAGAAGGAAACTCAGTGATAGAACCTTCGAAATTACATATAACTTTTCCTATTCTTCCCTCTTTATTCAATCTACTTGTGTTCCTAAAGGAAGCATTCTAGTTCCCATCCTTTACATGGTGTAAAGGATGACATCCAGACACATCCTAACACCGATCTCATGCTAATTTATGTTACTTCACTCTTCAGTGACACTTCAGGTGCAAAACCCTCTCTTGGAATCTAAAATTGAGGATAAAAAAAAACTTGTTACACCTGTCTTTTTTTTATTATGAGCTATAATTTCTTAGGTTTGAGAACTAAATTCTTCGAAAATCATTTTTTACAAAATTCATTAAGTTTTCCTGACTATGCTGGGAGAGTCTTGTCAGAATGAAACCTACTGACACTAACTATATATATATAAATATAAAGTACGATCATCTAAAACCTCAAATATATTAATATTTCTAAAGTCTATAAAGAAATGACACATTACAAGCTTACTTACTTGGATAACAAAATGCTTTTTAAACAGTGTAAAGCCCAAAGAGTTGCTCTAGCAGGCCAAAGCACTTTTGCATTACAAACAACGCAAATCCAAGGAAAACGTGGTTCACGTTTAAGGTAATCAGGACAATTATGTCCTAAGCATACCTAAAAAATAATTTAAAAAAAAAAATAATAATTTTTTAATTATTGACGAATTTGAAATATAAATTAAATAAATGAGAAATAAACATGAAACCACATAATATTATTTGATTTATAAAGTAAGGTGAAATGGGACAAGTGCATCATATGGAGTGCAAAGTTCAACTTCAACTTAACATAAAAAATAAGCTATTAATGCTAGGATAATATTTTTTGTTATATTGCAAACGTTGAACTATACTCTTTTCAGCAATATAGTTGATTTACCTGATATTCTAAAAATTATTAACAGTGCGAAGGAAAATCAATTTTAAGTCCCATTTACGCACTTGCCCCACCTAAACGGGGTAAGTGCAAAAATAAGCAACTTCCAGAAATCATTTTACTCCTTGAAATTAAAAAAATAGATAAAAATACATAAAATATAATTTTATAATTTTAACTCATTCTTTACACAACACCTAGATCAACAGGTTGAACTATGAAAATACCTCTCTAGGTTATCTTCTACAGTAGAGCATAGGGATGGACCGTTCCAGGGGGAACGTTCCGAAGACCGGTCTTTCGTTTGGAACGGAACGAGAGTCTTGATTTTCTCGTAACAATTGGAACGAACTCAGACCGGTTCCTTTTATTAATTATATCTAATAATTAATAATTATATATAACATAATTTATTATTAAGATAATTAACTGTTAAGGTAAAGTTTATTATTTTAAGAAAACTTTACTACGTAACATTTTCTCTTAATAACGGGTGAAATTAGCAGTTGGTTTGGATAATCTATATTTTTTTTTTGCCACCAATAATAATGCCTTTATTGTTAATATAAAAAACAAATTGTTAAATTAGAAATAAAACAAGCACTTTGGACTATATTCAAAACAAAAAATAATATCATTAATGATATATACACAAATAACAAAGAAATAAATTAAATTCATTTATTTAAAAAAAAAAAACTGAATAGACCAATAAAAATAAATTGAAAATTCCAGCACCTATATCTAATAATAATATCCACAGTAATAATTACACCTCAATAAGTGTGGGTAACATTAAACATAAATACTATATTTATGATTTTTAGTTTAAGACGTCCAATAACATGTTAAGTTATAAGAAAAAAGAAAAGTTACAAGAAAATATAAATTATTACATAATATTAATAGAGTAATTAATAAAACTTAATTGATTATCCCTATTTATTAGAGAGTTCATTATTATTATTTTCTCAATAACTTCTACTTATGTAAATAGTTACCAATAAATTTTTTTAAACATTTAATATCTAGTCCCACGCTTCTTTACTATAAATTCAATTATTTTATGAATAACTTAAGATTTACTTAAATTTTATGCCAAATTAATTAATCATAATTGATAGTCTAGTTTTGTATTGTCATAACACAAACTCTTCACGAAATAAAAATTACTTTCTACTTTTTAGCTCGGTTTTTTATTTTATTAAAGCCTGTATTTTTTTTAGTTTTTCTAAACTATAATTTGTTATCTTAATTTCTAGTCATAGATAAAAGATTCCATTACATACAGGCACAGTTAATAAGAGCATATTACAATTTTTTTTTTTTTTTTTTTTTTTTTTTTTTTTTTTTTTTTTTTTTTTTTTTAATCTTTAACATCACATCAACATTACAAATTTAAGTTATTAGCAACAACTATAAACATTATACAAAAACTTTCAATATCACAGTGACTACAACAAAACAAAATATATACATAATTGAGAAATCTTGCAAACATTACAAAGTTAGATATAACTATATATCAGTCCAGAATCCAGTTCCCTTGATAAATTTTAGCACTGCCATGAATTTCACAGTTTTGTTCAGGTCTTGAAGATCGTTTAATATTTGATGTTTTCTCCTTAGTTCATTGTAAAATAACTTGGTTTCACGATTTAAAGATAAATAAATAATTTATCTACTAATTATGGTATTTCACAATAAGTAATAATACAAGTTATAACTTAAAAAAAAAATAAGACCTATGATCGGGCAAATACAGTAGATTCCGTTTCAATAGAGGGAAGGCTGAGAGTGGTGGAACGACCCAGAGATGGGAGTGCTGGGACAGCAAATCGCCATTTTATTTGAAAATGACCCACATATGAGTTTAGTAGTTTAGCCATTGCAAAATCAATTGCAGAATGGTGCTAAACACATATTTCAATCATCTTAAATAAGTTAATTGAATGTATGTATAATTTTTTATCAATTTCAAGCTCTATATAACACTCTGGCTTTGTAACAACTCATTTAGAATGGAGCTTGCCACCTACCGGTCAATTTTCAAACTTCATTGTTATCCACAAATAATTGGTTTTCTAATAAAAATGAATTAAAAATTAAAATATTTTATTATTGCTACACCTTCCAGGAACAATAAAGATGATGTGGTTAAAATTTGGTACAGATTGGTTCAGTACTTTCTGTGATTACTGATCATAAACAACAAATGGCTTGTCCTTTTATATAGTAGTATAGATAAACAATAATATAAGTATAAATTATATTATAGTATATAGGTTTATCTCTACCTATTTGTCAATAAATTTTTTATCAATACACAATAAGGCAAATATTCTGCACAGTTGATTTTATTAATTTTCTCGGCTATAAGTCTCATTCTTTTTAAATATTTATGTCTCTTCGTAATTTAACAGACCATATAAAACATATAGGGAATATTAATAAAAACAATAAATTTGGTAAAAGCCAACAGTATCCAAAAATAAAATAAATTATTAGGCAATTTTTAATTAGAAAAATGTTAAATTAATAGAAAAAAGGCCCTCTAAGTAACCATGTTAGACACCCCTTTATAAAAAATCAATTCAATTCAAGGGTCTCTAAGAGCTGCTGCCCCGTTTAACACATATGTTTGAGATGGATTTTCTATTATGTTTGATAATCAATGGCCACATACAGCAATTATGGTTTCCTGCAAGTTAAAATACACTTAAATCCAATGTTTACAGTTGGCATCATGTAGTTCGGGCCTAAACATTATTGAATATGTTTAGAATGAGCTGTCAAAACCAATAAAGAGATGTCCATATTTATCTGATTCACTTCAGATGTTAAGGATACCACTAATGAAAGAATATGAACATCTCACAGATGGAATTGAAATTTTTTATTAACTCATTTTAGATTTTAAGCTGTTTATTAACTCTACCTGCCTTTTATGTTATTTAGTAAAAAATATATTGTTTATAGGTAATTAATAAATCAATGATAGAAGCTTATTAATCATAAAATGTAAAATTATTTATTCTTTTAATCGAATGAGGAACATAATTACTAACTATCTGTCAGAAACTAGAGAAATAATACATTACTACAATAAAATAAATAGTACATAGGTATAAAACGCAAAAAGGAAAACCAAAATATGCAGTAGACTGAAAGAACAGGTTATTATTTTCCTCCAAGTTCAAAATACATCAGATACATAAGTATAAATTAGTGTGATAGTTTAAAAGATTAACTCACGAACAAAAAGGGGTAACCAGCAATAATACAATAGCAAATTTATGAGAAGTAGATAAAGACTTTATAAAATAATAAATTAATAAAATAAATAAATCAAACTATACAAACAAATAAGAAAAACAGGCTTAACAGGCAGTCATGAAATAAATGAGGGATACGAAATTGTATGTTTGTAGGAACATCTGCCTGACAGATGGATCCAAAATCGTTACATTAATAGGACCATCCGTCTCGCGGATAGGATGTCTGAGGAAATGCAATCTTAGTTACTAAGGGTCCAATGTCAAAAAGGAAACATTTGGTTTCGGCAAAGAGTGGGGTTTAACTGAAGCACACACGAAACCTCACTCCTTCATCATTATTGAGTAAGATTTAGTACAAACTATATCTGTCTGACAGAGAGGGCAATAGAAAAAATAATAAAAACCAAGAGGGGAGAAAGAAGTTACTCCAAGGGAACTGAGGATAATCAACCTTTCTATTCTATGTCTGTACGTCGAGGTAAAGAACACTATATCACATTTTTGTGACTTTACAGGAGAGCAGTTGGAATCGGTTTTATTTTTAACAGAGTTCATTTTTCTCAACTGTTTATTAACCCTTTGCACTCGAAGTTTTTTTTTCATTCATATTACTAGCAACTCGAAGCAATTTTAGTGAAAAAATCATTTTTACATGTAAGGTAATGAAATACGCATTAAAAGAAAAGTCATCGTTGTATGTTATTATTTTTTTTAATTGTTTATGAATACAAATGATATAATATATAAAAAAAAACAAAAAATTATAAAATTAATACGTTTTGTAATTGTCCAAAGTGTGATATCTCTCGAAGCAATTGCCAATATGTAATCTTGGCTTTTCTAAACAGGTATCACAAAAATAATGGGTCTGCCGTCTTTCGCCCGGAATTTTTCTGTTAGAACACACTACACAATCTGTCTTGGTTCCAGAACGTATAATGTGTAGTTGGTAGTTGAGCCTGCCTTCCGTATTTGGTGTGTAAGTGGATTTTCGAGATGTGCTGTTTTGTCGAAAATTTCCAACCAATTGCTCCACCAACAATTTTACAAACTTCAAATGTGACATTGGTTTTTCTTTATTTATTTTTTTTAACAGTAGTGTACAATATGTATGAATTTACTGTACACATTTCCATCCCCCAGAAAAATAATTTTCTCCACCACTTCAGGGATTTTCTCAAAAAACAATATGTTGCAGCATATTGGTCGGCTCGATCTACTCCACGCATATTTTTTGTGTAATCAATAATAATTTTAGGTTTTTGTATTCTGACTAATTCACCACCACGTACTCTTCTATCAACTGATGTCAAACCCGCTTCATTACAAGTACTTAACAAAGTTACAATCCTTTTGTCCTTCCATGCGAGGACTAGGGTTTTGCCTTTTCTGCAAGCCACTGTTTTCTTGCCTCTTACAAATTTCGGTTTTTTTATTACCATTGGTAAATATTTCCTATTTGTTTTTATTGTGCCGGTGAGGAAACAATTCATTTTTAGCAGTTCTTCAGCAAGGGGTACGCTTGTATAATACCTGTCGGTATACATGTGATAGCCTTTAGCATTAGGAACATTGTCCAATAGTTTTCTATACAGGTCTAAGGGAATTCTAGAACTGACAGGTAGATCAGGTCTTATGAGATTTTCAGTAGTAATACTGCCGTAATAAGGTAAAACCGAATAAACATAACCGGTATTTGAGTCGGCCAGAACGTAAATTCTAATTCCCCATTTAGTGGGTTTGGCTGGATTATATGTCATAAAACATATTTTCCCCTTAAATTTTATAATGGATTCATCAACGCAAATCGACTGATAAGGTATAAAATGTTCGGAAAATTTGGAATTGATGTATTGTAAAAAGTTATTAACCTTTTGAATGCGGGTCCTTAAACATATATTTCTGCCTACTGGTGCATTTTTCTGTAAATGAAGCATCCAAAATATCTGTTGAAATCTATCTCGGGTAAATACGTCTGAAAAGAATGGAATTTTACTTGTGAATTTGGTAGACCAATATTCCTGGATATTTGCAACCGGCATGGTTCCCATATTCAAGATCACTCCAATGAAGGCCAGAAATTCTTTCCGATTAACATCACTCCATGTATTCCATATTGATCTCTTTGACAATTGCTTTCCTCGTAGTTTTGAATTTGTCTCTTTTATTATGGAATCAATCAAAGCATCAGTAAAATACAATTGAAAAAAATCTAATGGTTCTTTTATATCGTTGGAAATTTGTGGTCCGGCAATTCGAGGTGAAATATCGAAATCCATAGGAGATGGAATATTATCCACTTCCGAAACATCTATCCATTCGTCATTTTCTGTTGAATCTCCTGTGTCTTCTACATTTTCTCCTGTATCACTTTCAGATCCCTCAATATCACTTTCAATTCTCGGTATGTATCGTCGTATAACAGGAAATACATCACTATCATTAGAATCGGATTCATAGTTTAGTTCAATTAGGTCTGCATTATCACGGCTAAGATCGTCTATATTATTTACATTATGTTCACTATAAACTTCAAATTCTAATTCATCGCTACTACTGTCAATATCACTATAATTTTCACAAATTTTTCTTTTATTTGCCATATTGGGGATGTAAATATAAATTCAAAATAAAAAAAAACAGATAAACTCGAATCAGATACACTCTACTGCTGAATAATAGGACTTGATTCATTTGCATCCAAATGCGGAATGCGGAATGTTGCTAAGAAACCGCGATTGTCTGCTGTTATCGAGAACATAATAATCGGCGAGCCGCGACCGTCATTTGTCATCAAAAGCGAAATCTCTATATATAAAAAGCTAACTTTTGATCATTTTTTTTTTTATTACCCCTTCGCTTTTTAGAAATTTCAAAATAAAAAGTGTCGAAAACGCGATTAAAAACGGATTAAGGTGCCATAAATGTTTTCATTTTGTTCTTATATATATCATACTTTTCAACAAATAAGTGTAAAGCTTTTTTTATTCAGCAACTTATAAAATTAAATTTATGTTTAAAATTTTTATAAAAGTCTCAAATTTTGGTTATTTTTTGTAAATTTTGATTTTTTTGAATTTTTTTAACCCCTATTTGTAAAAAAAACCAAAAAATTATAAACTAAAATAAAAACACCAAAAACTATAACAAAATTGAGATTTGAACATATTTATTCAGCACTTAAATGCTTATTTCGCTACACATCAGCATTTTTCGAATTAACTTTTGTATTAAATATTTTAATACATATAACAAAAAAAAACTAGAAAATGATGATTTATGAGACAAAAATTGCATTATATAAAGCAAAAAGTTGTAAATTCCCGTTTTTAAAACGGGATAGCTCTGCTAGTATCCTATAAATAGTTTTTACGATTTGTTTTTGTTCTTATATGTTAAAAACTGAAAATTATTTGCATTGTCTCCGTAGCGGAGACATCGAGTTTGAAAACAAATTTTAAATGTCTCCGCTCCGGAGACCTCGAGTGCAAAGGGTTAAATTTGTGTGTAACTGACCTTACAATTAATTGTCCTAGGGCATAGTATTAAGAAAGTGAAAAAGAAAACATAATAATGTGTTTTTCTAAAAAATGGACGTGGTGTTCTTTACCTATGAGGAAGAGATATATTTTCTTTATTAAGAAACCTTCAAGTTCGATACAGAGAGGTTAAATGCATCCAAAGACTTAAACAAATGAAATCTTATTTAAAAATAGCACTTATCCTTGAAATATTTTAAAGAAAAATAAAATTTAATCTTTAATAGCAATAATAAAGTAATTATTACCTCACAAAAACTGAAAGGGCATTGTTGACAAGTTCTTATAGGTGGACCGGATACGAAAGGAACTTTTCCACACCATCTACAGTTGATTTCTTTTCCTTTATCATTCATAATAAAATTAACCGTTCTATACATACAAGCACATTGCCCGCAAATCAAAACCCTTAAAATAGGGTGTTCAATGGAACTAGGATGTATTCTAATATCACAGCCAACATGTTCAAGGCAAATCGTGCAATGCAGTATCTCAGTCAAAACCTCATATACATCTAAAATAAAAAAAAATAATCTTAAAGCAAGGAAATAAAATATTAGGTTCATGCAAAAATAATGCAGATTCTTGGTATTCAGTAAAAACAAGCCACAATTTAACTTCAATAAAATATATTTAATCATAATAACTTTCATTACAATTTATACATTTTTGCCAACGCACAATTAATGCATTAATCCCAGAAGAGTAAAAAGTAGAGTCTCTGGAATCAACAAACTCTCAAAATGCATCTTCATGTGTCTCTCTGGGATTTGAACTGCTTCTCGCGCAGAAAGGTGTTCAGATGTTTAAAAAAGCGAAAATCTGTAGGTGAGAGATCGGGTGAGTATGAGGGATGTGGTAAAGTCTCGTAACCCAACTTATGAAGACGTTTTATTCTGCGTTTAAGTCTGCTGTGCGACATGTGGATGGGCGTTGTTATGAAGAAGGATTGGCCCTTTCCGATTAACTAATGCTGGGCACAAACGAAGCAGTTTCTGGTTCATCTCATTAATTTCATTACAGTACTTTTCAGCAGTGATGGTTTCACCCGGATTGAGGAACCTGTAATGAATGAGCCCTACAGATGACCACCAAACAGTGACCATAGTTTTTTTTGGGTGTAAGCTTGGCTTTGAAAAATGTTGTGGTTTTTCGGGACTTATCTAGCACCTGTTTGATACGCTTTCTATTGTCGTACAATATCCATTTTTCATCGCACGTTGCTATATGACTGAGAAATGGATCATTTTTTTTGCGTAAGGAAGGCATAAAAGAGATTTCATACCTCCGATCCTTTTGGTGGTCGTTCAGTTCATGAGGCACCCAAATGGCGAGCTTCTTTGTTTTTCCAATTGCCTTGAGATGGTGAACAATGTTGACTGATCCACATCGAGTTGTTTCGCTATTTCTCGAGTAGTTTTGATGGGGTCAGCTTCAACTATTGCCTTTAACTGGTCGTTGTCAATAGCAGAGAGACAGCCACCACCTTCTTTGTTTGAAAGGTCAAAATTTCCACTACAGAATTTTTGAAACCATCACTGCACAGTAGATTCATGAATGGTACCTGGCCCCCAAAATTCATTAATATTTCGAGCCGTTTGCACAGCACTTCGACCGAGTTTGAACTCATACAAGTAAATTTGCCGAAAATCGCTCCTAGACATCATTTTGTCTGGAGCCTCTGAATGGACTGAATTACATGTAAAAAAAAAAAGGATTATATAGGAAAGTAAGCAAGATAAATAGGCTTTAACATGACGTGTATAACTTAGCATTGCGGATTAGTTTTGTTTACACAATTGGAATTAATTATTAAACGGGAATAAAATCCTGCATTATTTTTGCATCAACCTAATACAATATAAAATATTTCTTATAAGAAAGGTTTAGCAGATTGTATATGGGAAAATGATCTGGGATGCAGTCGGGAGAAAGAAAAAACAAATACAAATACAAGTAAAAAAAAAACAATTCATGGAGTGGATTTTGACCTGCTGGGCAGTTTTTTTTTTCAGGACAACCAAACCGATCAGGGAAGGAGACAATCAATTGCCTCCTCTGCTAGTTAGGTTGCCCTAAAGAAGATCTCTAAGGCAGGTCAAAACGTCGGCACTCCATAGATTTTTTTACTTGGATGTGTTTTATCTTAACCTTACTGCATCTCAGATCATCTTATTCTCATAAAAATATTTATTAGTTCCCATTAGGAACATTAGGGTAGATACCCAATACAATGTCAGTCATACATTTTTGACTTTCCTTTCTCTTAGATAAAAGAAAAACGACATTCTTAAGTAAAAATTAAAATGAGCTGAAGAAAAAAGAATCCATCCAAAAAGTAAGAATATTTTCAATTTATTTTGACTAATAGAACCATATTAACAGGAAATTGGAATAGCTAAATTAGCTGAAGTCCCAAGTTTATTGCCCCTAAACACCAAAAAAAATTTGTGATCCTTGAATACTGAATTTCTGAAACAAATATTAAAGTGTCTAACAAGCTGATAGGCAGTGTTAAGTAAGCTTTCGACATTTGTAAATGATAAATGAGCTTTGAAGATCTACTTATAAATAATTTGATAATTTCATAAATTGTAAATAATAATGAGATAGAGGTTCCAAATTTATTTAAACTAATTGTAAGTCTCTTTACATCAAAGGGATCAATGATATCTTACCAAAATCACTGAATGCCTAAAGACAGTATAATCCTATTAAAAGCTAAAAAGCAACAATAATGTTGATAATGCGAGAAAGAACACCTACTCACAGTGATGAGTTCTGAAGTGCAACTAAGAACAATGTTAAAGTACAATGAAATCAAGGTAAGACTAGTGGCAGGCAGCAGATGCCTGTTCATATTTTTAAAATTTCTTTGGTTTAAGGATCTATTTTGCAATGCTAAAATAACAGTCTACAAAACCGTTATAATAGACCAATCATCATGTATGCTAGAAAAGCTTGGTTGCTTATGGAAAGAAATAAAAACACCTTGAGGTTTGGGAGAGGAAAATGTTTAGAAAGATATTTGGCCCGAAGCAGTGAATTGTGCCTGGAAGATGAAAAAAGGTGAAGAGCTAATGGCATTGTTAGGAAAGACAGACATAATTGTTCAAATAAAGAAAGCAAAGTTTAGATGGTAGAGAAATGTGGAGAGGGTTCCTGTGGGGAGGTTGCCACGAAAATTGTGAAAATGAAAAACCAGAAGAAGCAAGAATTTAAGGTCAATCCCAGATTAGAAGGCTGGATGCTTTGGAGCAAGACTTCTGTTAGGGGAGAGCGAGAGGATGATACTGTGGACTGAGATGGATAGAGAAAACAAATTGAAAAGGTCCAGGTCCTGATTCAAGGATATTTTACTTCTTAGGTTGAACTCAGTGTGGAGCGAAAAAGAATGCCAACAAAAACAAACATGTGATTATAACGGGAGCATAAAGTGATTTAAGCAAGTTGCTATGTAGTGATAGTACTACAACAAGATTTGACGTGTTTAATTTTGTTCTATTATCACTCTCAGCTGCTGATTACTTCCCTTTTCAGTTATAAATAAAGCTACGACTATTGTTATTATTTACAATATGAATAACTTTTATGGGGGAAGGTGAACTCCCAACTGGACTTGTTCTTCATGCAATGTGATTCTCGACATTAGCATATATTTGGTCTCCACCTCATTGATTCCCAAACTGTGTCTTTTACAGGCTTATTCCAGTTCTTGAAAAACTCCTCCAAGGGTACTTTAGTCTTAGCTGTAATAAGTACATTATCAAAAGCCAGCTGTTGTGATAATCTGTTGTAGATGTTGCCACCAGGATCTGTTCTGGTGACACACATAGCTTGTTCTAATCAGAGGTTAAAGATTATATAAAGGTTCCCCCTTCGTTAAGCATGTATCTACTTTGAAGTCCTCCAACAGAGTTGTATTTTATGGTGATATCTCGTGTTTTGCCACATTATTAGCATTAACTGATTACTTTAATTTAATTAATTTACTTGGAACACCAAGTGCTCTTAAATATTTTCTTTTCAGTTCATGAATTCTCTCAAACATGGAGAAGACATCATTGTGGAACAACATTTGGGAGGGATAGGAGGAAGAATTGCCCACTCCTCCATAAGTGAATAAAACCCTAGGGCTTAGGACGATCTAATAGTCTGGCCATAGGACAATCTCTTTCTTATCTCCTGAGAAAGTTCTCCGAGGCAGCCTGGCATTGCTTGTTAGAAAAAATTGAAAAAGCCTTTTACTTCAAGAAGGGTGATAGGGCTGTCATCTCCTTATGTAAACTATGAGGTTTTGCCACCAAGACTTTAACAAGAATTCAGCAGAAAATGATATTTTAAGACAATAAAAAATGATATTTTAAGACATTAAAAAATGATATTTTAAGACAATAAAAAATTCTATAAATGGATCTGTATCCAAGTACAACAGAATCAATTAAATATCCAAATTAGTTGTATTGGTACTGACAGTTCATCAAGAACAAAAGAAATCGAAAACTGACAAAAACAGAATTACCCATTATAAAGAAAATAAATCATGAATCTCATAGACCACAAAATAAGAATCAGAGAAATATGACGGATATGGGTAATGCTAGAACCGTAAGTTATAATCTTACATTGAAATGATTCCAAAAATTAAACTGCAAGATTAAGCACTAACTCATTAAAAAAAATTTAAGCATGTAATTCTTTTGCAAACTAGGCTGGCTGACCAATAGTAAGCAAAAACCGACACTGTTTAATGGAAAGATTATAATATTACCTTAATCAAGTTTAAAATAAAAGTAACTTACTAGAATATTGACTTTTTCTAAATTCTAATTCAGCAGGAGGAACACCTGCTAAATTGGTGATGTTGGTGGTAACCCAAAGAGTTGGCATATGATTTTGTTTATCATTATAAACTCCTGAGGTGCCAACAAATAATGGATCAACTTCTACTTCCATTTTTTCTCCCACAGGAGTATTCCATGAATTAATTTTACTGTTATTGGGTGTTCCATCATTGTCCTCTATTATAATGCAATCTATGAAAACAAAATTATAGCAACAAAAGCAACATAGAAAACAAATCAATACAATCTAATAGTAAAAATACCATCATCTGCACCAATTTCTTCACTCATGGTTACTTCCAATAAAGACAGAGGACTTACAATATCCATCACTCACTCAATAATTCTGTAAAAAAATCGAAAGAATATGAATTTAAAATAAACAGAGACACAGCTCTGGAGAAAAAAAGATTTTGAAAACATAGGAGCAAGCATTCCCAACACCCGGCTAGAAGTACGTACTCAAATTTTTGAAAGTTAATTTACAAACATAAACTTGTAACCTCCACAATCCTGAATTAAATAAAATACAACTTTGATTACGCCTAAAATGATTGTATATATCTCTACTCTTAGCAAAGGTTTAATCGATTCAGTAAGATTACCGTATGTTATAATATTGCTTTGTATAAAAAAAAATAAAATAAGAGTTAAAATTCAACTCAACTCTTTTATAATTTCGTCTTATCGGTTATTGTGGCAGTGGACTGTATGTGCTGATGGCCATGGTTTGTGATCCATGGTGAAGAAAAGAAATTCGCCATGTTCATTATCAGATGAGATATTGGGATGATATGGTGAAATTGTGGATTTTCTAAAAGTATTGTTAGTATCGTGGAGGTATCCAACATCTTTCAAGCTGGATAGATTACCTGAATATCTCCGCGATACCGTGGACTGGTTTATGGGGTACGTTTAACTTCAAATTGATTTCCATTACCAATCATATTTTGTTTAGAAAAAAGAAGACAATGTGTGTAAAACAATGCTTATTGTGTAGTAATGTTTACATTCAGACAATGATAGTTGTTTCTTGTCATAACTGGTTTTTCTTTGCAAGGTAAGGGTTCCTCTCTTTTTTCCATAGTTATGTTTTGTTATTACAGAAAAGCTCGTCGAAAAGATAAAGAATCATCATCAGTAAGTTCTGAAGAACCTAAACTTTATCTTGAAGAAGCAGTCTTAGAAAGAAAGTTACCTGAAATTGACCTCAGAGTATTGGTAGATTTACCTGCAGGCCTGGATTATAATGAATGGCTAGCTTCACATAGTATGATACTTTAATTAAATATTAAATCTTGGTTCTTTTATTACTTATACACATTAATTTGTATATACTTTCAGCAATTGCGTTTTTTGACCATATAAATTTGGTCTATGGTACAATATCAGAATTTTGTACAATGTCTGGATGTCCAGACATGACTGGACCCCAATTGAGGTATGTATATTTACTTCTAATTCCCTTAATAGTTATGATTTATGGTTAGGTTATAAAATAATTTGCAGTGTTAGGAATGATTAAAGTATTATATCTTTTTATATTGGATTTCATGGCCTTCAATGTTTGTTTCCAAATCCTCTGTAATGTTACTAGTTATTTTCTTCTATTGCTTGCAGTTGGCAAGAGCTTTTCAGTATGGCAATGGTCTACAACTTTTACTGGTACTATAAATATGTGGAAAATTTTAACTTCATCATTACAGCTTTAAACGAGATATTTTTTAAGATTATTGATTTCAGTTGATTATTTAGTTTTCAGAGTTAAACATTTGTGATATATGTTGTCTGAACTTTTTGCTTCCAACTTATGGACTGCTAAATCAATAATAATTGTCATATATATGATGCACTTTTGGATAATTTAAGGGTGCTTAATTATTCAATGTATGTCTGACATCATTCCCTAAGTTTTAAGAAATTTCTATTTGATTATTCTTTATTGAAAAAAATTTAATATAGTTATTGATGGTTTTGAAAGCCATGATGATTAAATCAATTGAAGTTTCTAATTTTGATGCAATGATACTACAATAATATTTTGATTAATTTATTAGATGGTTTCATAAAACTCCTTTTTTAAATCTTAACCCTTTAACAGGCAATGTATCCTGTAGGATTTAATAATTTATTTAATGCCTTTTGCTCAATAAATGACGTAATGTCCGACGCATTATTATACTCATTATCGTCTAATATCCTTTATTTAAACTTGATTTTCATGTGGGGATTAGCGTGGCTATAGCCATTCAAAGGAAAAAAGAAGAAGAAATGTATTCCGAAATTCACGGCCTGCCGTTAAAGGGTTAATTATTGTATTCACAAGTTTGATTGATATAAGAACCACTGAAAATTATTTTTAATCTTTAAAATCACTTAACATAAAATAAAATTATATGAGATTGATTATAATATTTTCTAATTTGTGTAGTCGTCTGGCATAAATTCATTGAACTTGTTATTTTTTTACTCTTATTATGTCTATAAATTTTCTTGTATCATTTTTTTAAAAGTGTATTAGAACTTGCATTTGTTAATTTATATTTTTCCTTAATTTTATTCTTTCAAGAAATTTTTAGAATTTGTTCATAAGAGAAGTTATAGTTCATTGCTAAATAAAAAAAGTTGGATTATAATTTGATTAAAGTGACTATTAGTAATCATTTTTAATAGAAATGAATATTTTGACTTTGAACATTGAAAATGTCAGACACCTAGAATCTGTTATTTTCCTTGGCTATTCACTTCTTGTCACATAGTTATTAAATAAGGATAGGTTAAAGCAATTAATTTTTTAATTGATCCTTATTTAAAGATGCTATACTGTGAGGAAGGTTATACACTTGTTACCTTCTTTGTTTATAAACAGAAATTACTACTTAGTACTTCTATTTGTTGTTTATTTTTTGGAAATTAGTTGGTTATCTTTATATTTCCAGTGATTAATAACAATGTCAAAAGCTTTTCTGTATACTTATTCCAAATATGAGTTTTTTTGTTTTTTTTACTTTACATTGTCAAATAAATATTTAAGATAAATCAACATGGAAGTAGACAATCCATGTGTGCAGTCAAGGGAAAATAATCAAATTGTGCATAAGGTTCTGAGTATATCCATAAAACTGTATGCACTAAATTATATAGTACATACCTCTATATATACTACATGTACTATGTAGTATTTAGCTCTTTAGTATATAATTATAAACCTTATGCTCTATTTATTGTCATATTACACTAAATATGATCTTATAATGTATAGTGTACATATATGTATATGTATGTATCAAGATGTAATAAATGAATGATCAATCAAAGTTAAAACTAAACAATCTGATATTGGAGGTTTTGTATCCATAAGTTCCTCTATCTAGGCTGGAAAGCTTGAGTTTTCTATATAATTGACTGATTCTAGCACAAGCAAGATGGTCAAAATTAACTTGTTTTTGTTGCCAAAACGAGCTCAATCGACTTAGATCATTGAATAGAAGGGCATGTTGAAATTTCAGTTTGTTATCCATTATGATTTATCGTTTTTCAAAAGTATGCAGTGTAACATCAATATATAAATCAGATAGTAGTAAATGTTCCAGGTATGTGGATACTGTACTGGAGGCTGTTATTATTTTTGTATTACATGTAAATGTATACATAAAGCAATTGTTTATATTTTATTGTTTTATGATTAAGTTCATTGTAATTATAAGTATATCTTGATTTCATGCCCTGGTATAATTTACATTAGTGTTGTTTTTTTTTGATAAAATAGCTTTAATAGTTGTATTATTTATTTTTAGAACTTACCTATGGTTTGATGAAAAAGGGAAGAAAACTAGAGTTGCTGCTCCTCAGTACATCGACTATGTTATGACGTTTACTCAAAAAACAATTACCGATGAAACAATATTTCCTACAAAATATGGTAACTACAGTAATTTCATAATTATTATTTATTTGAATCAGGGAATTCGCATTGATTTTCTCATTTTCGAATAATAGACTGTAGGTAATTGGAAAAATTAAAATGTTAATATCATTGAAAGTAATTAATGAATTTTTAAAATAGAAATTGTGCCATTAAAAAAGGAAGTATGAATGAAGATTTAAAAAAAAGCTTTTATAATCTAAATAAAACTGTAGACATGTCATCTGGTGAGTTATTTGATCCAGTTAGTTATAATCTCAATAATAATCAGTTACTTAGAACAAATAAAATAGGTATCTAAAGACTAATTAATAGGTGATCTCACACTTCTCTGATGTTTAGTTTATTATTTATAATTAGTTCTGAATGCTATAAATTTAACTTCAGCCCTAAAGACATACAAATATTCGAAACCCTATCAATTGGATTCTATGAATTGTGTATTAAATCAATGGATTAGTTCAGACTTGTAAGAGATACTAAGACTTTTGAGAAAAATATTTTCTACAGCAGAAATATAGTTCCTTTTGTACAGACCAAAGTATGTTCTTTATATATATATATTCTATGAGTAGAATGATGGAATTATAAAACTGAAAAATTAAAAACAATCAATTTTTTTTTTTTTTCTCAAAATAAGTCTTACTGAATGAAGGCCATCTGACTTGCCTAAGCCAATTATAGGAAATGTAGTTTTCCATACTTTAAATTCTATGGTCAACAATATCCTCCCAAAATTATATTTAAAGAAAAAAGTTGTATAATCCAAGTAAAATTTAAGAAAATTCAAGTTTAAAAAAGTGATTAAAATCAAATATTAACACACTATAGTAATTAAATCAATCATTATACATTTATTTCATGTATTAGAATTATCATTAGAATTTCATCATTTCAATCAGTAGAATTATTTATGAATTTTTCAAGTTGAATAGATAAAATAAACACAATATTTTGGTGCTATCACCACCATGAGTGATATATGTTTATTGATCATGGATGGTTCAGTTTCTAAAACTAGAGGGATGATGACTCACTTTCTGTCTCCCTCTCCCCTTAATATACACTATAAAATATGTTTAGGGGTGATTCTCAAACTAAGGGAAACTTTCAGGTGGATAATTACCAAAAATATACCTGATCTCAAAATTCCTGATGGTCACTTAGATGAAGCAGGTGCCAAAATCATATTTTGGTGACATCAGTACTGATTTTTGGGCTTAAAATCAGTAATTACCATGAGGAAACAAAATTTAAAGCCCATGGTAATTTTATATTTCCTGTCATGGTAAGGACATTTCATGATTCAAAGTCAATTATTTTGATGATTGCTAATCTCCTAATAAAATAACCAAAATATATATTATTGAAATTGAATCCAAACTTTACATGATGAGGTATTATGAATATGATTGACTGATAATTACCTTATATAAAACCGTTTATGGTAATTACATTTTAAAAGGTATGCACTTGTGAACCAGCCTTTCACCTTGAAAAGACAATCATTACTGATGGTTGCCAGCTTGAAGAAGTTCGTTATCATACTTGTAGCTCTGCCACTCGTCCAACACTGTTAGGAAGATCTTTCCCTCTTACTTAACTTTCACGATATATTGGTTTTAAATTTTATGCAAGGTGATTACAATATAATTAAGGACAATGTACAAAATAGTCTCAATCAGAATTTAGGCTTGATATATACAGTACCATAATCGTTTAGTTAAATTTCATCCTTCTACTTTACAAAAATAATAATTTATTGTTTGATAATTGGTAGTAAGGTTTTGAAGGACAATATCGTGAATATCGAATTTAAGGACAACCCTGGTAATTATAAATTTCCACTTAACCCTTGAGTGGTCTCGTTTGTATGGCTCAGTTACAAAAAAGGTCGCGCGGATGACAATAGTCATCCACTAAGTTTTCTGGTGTTTTAGCAATATGCATCTTTTTTAATCCCTTTAATTTTCAGAAATACTTTACAAAGGATAAGAGAAATAAGTTCAAATAATTAAATTAAAGAAATAAATTTAAATAATTGTAAGTTCACATGGAGGACAATTGTTACCCAAGCAAAACAAATGGTAATTACAGGTCAGGAATATCCTATAGCAACTAACAGAGGTACTGAGACTATCCACCTAGCCCCTCTTGACTCTAGGCTCATCATTTTCATCCATGCCAAGACGAATACACAGTAGCGATGTTAAGAGCAGTGGAGGACTATTGTCATCCACGCGACCACTTGAGGGTTAAGTTAAATAAATATGCCATGCCTAAAATTCTATAGTTTAATGCATTTTAAGAGGTTTTTCATGAAAAGAATGCATTACTTAGCATATAATCTAGTTAACATACAATTTATTATTTATTTTGAAGCAGATCTCATGAGGACATGAAAATAGTCTATAGTTTGAGAATCACCCATATTCCTGTGTTTATTTACTAAATGTTTACAACATTTATCTAAAACAATCTTTATTACTTCTTATTTATTATTTTATTTTATTAATTTTTTTTTTTTACAGCTAATGAATTCCCATCTTCCTTTGAGTCAATCGTTAGGAAAATTCTCCGTCTTCTCTTTCATGTAATGGCCCATCTTTATCACACCCATTTTCGTGAGGTTGTCCTCCTAAACTTACATGCTCATCTCAACTGCCTCTTCGCTCATTTGATTCTTTTTGATGAGCGATTTTCTCTCATAGATCCAACAGAGACAGTTGTTTTATCAGACCTTGTTCAAGCTTTGAAAATACTTGGACCTGAGTCAACCACCTCGACAACACAGAAAGATTCTTCAGATCAGGAAGAGCCTCCACCTCAACAAGGAACCTCTTCGATTGGTCAATAGCTAGGCTGTGAAACTGTTAAATTATTTATTGTTCTGTATAAATATAAAGGTCTCATGAGTATTGCACCAACTGAGACGGTTATTTTATCTTTTGATCATCTTTACCGTCATTTTTATCACACTGCACTTTTATCTATCAATATTATATTTATTCATCTTATAGAATTTTAAGTACTTCTAGATGCATATTTATGTGACAAAATATGTAAGTATTTTTTTAGAATGGTTCAACATATATATTATACAAAAATTTTAAAAATACAAAACCCACCCAAAAAAATAATAATAGATACATCTTCTAAAATCTAGTATTAAGTAAATGCATTAGTTTTTACTGTGAAATGATGTGTTCATATTTTAATTATGGTTGCAATTTTTCTAGATGTACTGATTAAATGAATAATTTATGGAGATTTAAGTAATTTTTAATATTTAAATTGATGTTCTAGAAACGTTTTCTTTGTTTAAAAATAAATAAATAAAAGTTATATACGAAAATGAGGTGGATTTAGAAAAAAAAAGTTTGTCAGTCTCAATTTGGATTTTATTTTTATTTCTGAATGAAGGAAATATCTAAATTCAAGCCTTCTTCAGGTAGCATTAAGATCGTTAATTTCATACTATTTGTTCTAGTTTAGAAAATAAGAAAAATATTTTTTAATTCATTGTCATGTTATTATTCAAGAACCATTTAGTTGCCTGTTATATATTATGAGAAGTTATTTTGTTATTCATTTAATAATTTGCTGAAAATTTGAAAATATTTCTGATAAATGATAAAAACGCTTAAAAATATGATTTGTTATAATTCATTAATTAAAAAGATTATTTAATTTCCAAAAATATCGGTTATGTTAAAACCATCTCTTTTGTTAAAATTTTTTGTTTAATTTGCTTATTTTTGTTTTTCCAAAATAATATATAAACCCTTCTTTATAAAAAAAATAAATAAAAAAAATTGCCTTATCACTTTAGTGATTAACCAGACGATTTTACAACTTGCTGTTTTTTGAAGTGCAATTATATAAACTTTTATAAATAAATCATGAAAATTAAATTAAGGAACACTTGGAATACTTTAGTATGTTTAAGTGTTATCAATTAAATGGATAAGCAAATCTTTTTTACAATATAAAAATCATTTTTAAAATGCTAATCATTTTGACCAAATATTATTGGCCTTATTTTACTTAAAACTAAATAGGTGATTAGAATTATGATAGTGGATAAAATATATTAATATATATATGCATAAATATAATACTAGAAAGAGGAGGGTTTTCTTTTTTAATAAATTAATTATTTTGTAATTTTAGGGCCAAGTCCAATTATATTAAATATTATTTAATTGTTTTTCTATTAAAAATTTCTTAAAAAGCATCATTTCATCTAAAAAAAAAATTCTATAGATATGGTATGTCTCTTATGGTGCAATAACGGAAGTAGACCTAATTCTTTATGTTCACGAGAGAGCTTTTAATGATTACTTTCTTTCTTGATTTTGAATAGCATTTTTAGTTACTGCCTCATGTTTAGTATACCTTACATGTGAATAGCTTGTAGGGCATTAAGTAGCGCTTAAATTCTAAAAACTAAAATTAAATCATCAGTGCTCTCCCTCAAGTTTATTGTTGAACAATTGTATGTATTATTGTAATAAAAAAATTAAAAAAAAGAAAAGAAAAAAAAGAAGGTTGTTAAAGTGTATAGTTTTATAGTAGATCAGGGCAAATTAATATTTCTAAGTCATAGCATAGTCCACTAAAATATTTTTCTCGCAAGGCTACAATAAAATTAGTCCCTGAGACATTAAGTGTAGATGTGAATTTTTCAAGATTTTATTTCAATTTTCATTGTCCATATCTTTTAAATTTGCTGTTGTTGTTTATTAATATATTTCTTGTTACATCATTTAACTACATTTTCTGTCCGGGGCAATGGACATCCATGTTATAAATGTACTTAATAATTGGGCTTAATAATGTAAGCTGTTGTTGATTATTTGTTAGTAATAATAGTATATGTAAACATTGTATATAGTGTATAGAGACTGAGATAGGCTTCATAGAGTGAGATTTATGACAGGTTACTTTTATTTAAAGTCAATGTCAGAGTTTAGTTTGCCTTCAGGTTCAAAATACCAAAGAAAGCTAAAAAAATATCAAATAAAGTATATTACTTAAAAAATATAATAAATATTAAGGTATTTGAATACATTGAATAATAAATTTGAATATTATTGACAATAATATCATGAAATTTTCGTAGTATCATTTTAAATTCTAAATTTTTTGAAAAGATTCTCGGCAACCTGAACTTTGATTATAGACAGGAGCCAGTGCATACGCAAGTATCTTAGGATGGTGCACGGAAGTTCCTCGTTAGTTATCTAAAGACAGCGTCCTCTTTTGAGTTCATTTTTGACTCCACAGAGCACTTGTGATGTGACATTGTGATTTGTTAGGTGTTCTATCTTGCTTGACAGATTTTTTTTTTTAAATTGTTTTTCTTATCTATTTTTAGTTATTAGTTTTGCTTATTTACTAAGATAAACTGAGGAAAGTTAACAAACTATCGACTGCGCTCTAAATCATAATTATTTAAACTTTCCTTTTTTAAAAACTATTTTGTAAATATTAAATTTCTTGCCGTTATCTTTTCACATTAGTTAACAATTGAGGTTGGCGTTCCTTCGAATTATTTATTAATTGAATGTGTATACTATTTACGTGAGATTTTATTATTTTTTTCCTAAGCATAAAAAGTGGTTTGAAAATTTTTATATATATTGTGTATATATATATAAAAGACGAAATATGAATTGAGTAATGAAAAAATATATCTTCCACAGAGAAATATATTATATTTTTGGTTCCTAATCTGTGTGAGGTAGTTCTGAAAAAACTTTGCAAACAAAATTTTATTTTATTTTTTTTTTTTATCCTAATAACAGTTTCAATTTTTCTTATCTTTTATTTCTATTGTTTATTTTTTGAAGAATTTTTAGGAAGTTGTAGAGGCAAGTTTCTTCAATAAAGAGTTATTTAGGTTTTAATCCCCTTTCTGATATGTGATGTTTTGTAGGATTGTATAATTTATTCATTTAAGTTTAATTGTTTGCTAAATTAAATTCTAAGTAATAACACTGTATATATATATAAGAAATAGTTTTGCTAGTTCTAAACACTGAAACATGTCACTTCCACTTAGGTAAAATAATAGACTGCAAGAGAGATAAAATGAGTTTAAAAAGCTATATCCTTAATTTTATGTATAGAGAATACTGGAAATAAATTATATTCATGAGTTACAATTTTTTTTTTTTTTTTTTTTTATCCCTATAACATGCTTTTTTGTTAATTATTTTTCAATTCCCTATTCTTAAGTTGGTTTGTTTTTAAATGCAATATATTTAAAATAAAAAGCCTTGATTTTTGGCCGATCAAAGAAAAAATATAATTAAATAACTATTACTTGTAATTATCCGAGGGAAGCTGAAGTTGGTTAGTACCTGCGGTTTCAAAATTGGTTAATCAAAATTTAAATTTTTGAGTATGTAATTAAATTTACTTGACATAGCATATTTGCCATATTAAAAAGCACTAAATTTGTGACAATGTAAGCCTAACTGCAGCTCTGTAGATCGATTGGTTGGGGAGATACAGTTCTCCAACAGTTTAATGGTTAAATCAAAAAAATGTTGATTTTTCACAAAATTAGACATTTTTCTGTTAGTAAGTTCTCAGCCGCATATTGATAGAAGAACGTTTTTCACAAAACACTTTCAGAAAATCGTTTAAAGGTAATTTAAGTAGCTTTAATTTGAGACCTATAAGATGCCTGTAGGTCTAATAGTTCTCTCAGTAAGAGGAAAAGATGGGAAAATCATATTTGGAGAGAAAATTATAAACTGGTTTGACAGTTGTGCAAGGTGGTAGGAACTGACCTTATTCTGTTTTAATTTATTAATATATATAAGAATCTACTTCTGTATTTAAAAAGATAAATTACTGCTAGGTATTCCGATGTGAGAAAAGTTGGGTGCAATTAGTAATAAGGTTGTGATGGCTATAATGAAATTGGCTAAGTTGCACTTCTCCAGGTAAACTCTTTTGGCTATAAATCTGAAACTATTTTTCCGATCCAGAATTTCTTTTCCATCTAAAATTTCTGGTTAAATTTACTATCAAAACTCATACATACACTTTTGGCCAAGTCCCATAAAACACCCATGCCCAGCACGCTGAGAATCCCATACTGTTGTGAAATCCATCTTATATCCATAAAAAATCCATTTTTTAATCTACAGAGCTCAGGATGGGCTTAAATAGTCACACATTTAGTGCTCTTTGATATTGTAAATATGCCATGTCAAGCAAATTTACATACTTTACGAGTGATAAGCGAAAAAATGAAAATAGTATTAAAATTTCTCGTTTTTTTTAGTACTAAAAAAATTGCTGCAGGTTTTGAGGGCTGTAAACTTGGATTTTAACCACCCTCATGGGTCCTAATAACACATCAAAGATGGTAGATACATGTGTTTTAGAGAATTTGGATGTATAACTGGACTAGGCTAATAGTTTTCCTTCAAAACACAAGAATAATGAGTTTCACATTGAGAGTGATACATGCAACATATTTTTATAGAAATATGTTTTTAGAATTTTTTAAAGAAAAAATATTCAACTCTTAGTAAAATAACTTTCCTAACTTGAATAATTTATAATATGTAACCCTCAATATTTATAATAAACAACCCAGTTATAGCCAACATATCTTTAACTGCATTAAAATGAAATTCAAGGTCACAAAAGCTATAAATATTTACTTGAAATCATGAATTAACCATGTTACAAAAAGAAATATTCAATTTTCTTGGTAAAATAACTTTTAAAACTGGAATATTTTGTACCCTGAAAAACTACTTTTGAAAACAAATACAATGGATATGGAAAATAAATATAAAAATTGGGTAGGCATAAATAATAAAAACAGTTCAGGGAATATTTTATTTATTATTAGGAAACAATTTTTCTTTATACAAATGTTAAATACGGTGGAAAAAATAATTAAACTCCAGTATAACTACTTTATTGATAATATTTTGTAAACATTTACAATATGAATATATGCAAAAACATAAAGAATAAGTATAAATTTGTTAATCTAACCTACCTATCTAAAGACATTTGAGTTTTGACTTAAAATGGCTTGATTTAAAAGCTTAATGAATTTCCAAAAAGCATTATTAAAGCATTTATATGGCCAAAACATATGAAATAAGATATACACAGAATGAGGTTATAGCAAATATAATATCTTACAAACAACTACTGTTCACTAAAGAATTAAAATTTTAAAAAATCATTTTCTTAACATCATTCTGATATATACTCTTTCAGTCCTTAAGAACATTGTCACTGCACAACAGTGCTGGACATTTCAAAATAGATCCCTGTTATTTACAAAGTATTCTTCCATTTTTCCCCAGTTCTTTTCAATTCATTAATAACAATAAAATATGCATTTAATATTTTCAAACATTTAACATACATATATATATGAATATATATACTCCTATATACTATGATGATATAAATATATCTGAATAAACAATAAAACAATGGTTAAATATATGCGTGTGAAAATTTGTTGAAAATAAAAGGGGCCCTTTATGATTCAAATTAAACATGCATCACAGAATTTTCTATTCAAACAGGCCCTTCAATTTCACTCACTTTTATTGTACAATAATAAATACATCTAAGGAGTGCAAAAAGACCAAATAGGAATATACCTAAAAAATAAAAAAAATATATTAAAGTAATAAATGTTCACTAATAATAAGTTAACAATAAATTTATTAATATTCTCATTATTTTCAATCAATAGAGCATTTGAAGTTTAAACCTTTGTATACACATTAATAAATAACAGGTCAATGAAAAAAAAATGTTTATGCCGATTTAGTATGTATTTTGTGAAAACAGTTTACCATTGAATAGCAAGTAAAATTTGTTTAAAATAACAATCATGTTCAAAAACTGTTTTTTGTATAGAATGTTATGACAAAAATTGAAATTCTTCCAAAATATAATGTTCATAATTAATAATATTGTCTTTCCAGAAATCCTTCGGAAAATAAAAATGTTACATAAAAAAACTAAAGACCCCCAGCCAGAAGACATATCCGTGTCAAAAAAAGTGTGTTTCCGCTGGGTTATGTGTCATCCCCTGTACTCATAGGAAAAAGATGTAATGATGGAACAAATTTTAGATGATTTAATGGTCTGCTCGCTGATTCTGTATCCTAAGAAGGTTCAGTAGCAAGCTCCACAAGACCAAGTTTAGAGGCAAAGAATCATTCATTGAGGCAAGAACCCCAACTTGGATAGTAATACTGCAGAAGTTAAACAAAAGGAACTTTTTAATTTTATGATAACAAGTCGGTAAGTGCCAGTCTAATTAATTACCAAGGGATGAACAATGAGCTCTCTTTTGAGTTTCCTAAAGAGCTTTTGGCATCCAAAAAATCAAACATTATATCAATTATGAGTTAGCTAATAAAAGAGCCTAGCCAGTTTTATGACATTTAAAAATGTTTTTGTTTCTTAAAACCTAGTCATTCATTAGCATACCTAAAATTTCTGAAGGTGACATAAACAAAGTCTGGCTATTAAATGAGAAATTTTATTATTTTAGTTTTTAATAATTGCAGCAATGCATTATCTAAATCATTATGCACATAATTTAGAGGATTGTGTATGATTTTGTAACAGAAGGTACGTTATAAAAAATTATATCATTTTAGGTAGTTCATACTCTATAATAAAATACACAATGATTATTTAGGAGAATACTTACATATATAAATAAAAAAATAGCCACCATTCAAAGCTGCAAAATGATATGTTCCAAGAGTAACTCCAGTTCCAATTATAAATAATATTATGGATATTGTAAAAAACAATTTTCCTCTCCATCGAGCAAATGTTGGTCCAACAGATGAACTGGTAACAAAAATACACAAACTTATATAAATATTCGCTATAAAAGGAAACAACCACTTTATTAGCAAGAATCTTGAAATCATAGATGAATGAAATTTGAATGTAAACCTAAAAATGATGATCAGTATATCTGTATATATATATATGTATATTAAGATAATAACCAAAGAAAGTTCTGAGCCTCATTTCTACAACCTCTACTATGAATGTTCATTTAAAGCTGATATTAGATGTAGGCATTTTTTAATTTTGTATAAATTCTGAATAATCTGTAGGCAGCTCAACTAGAAAAACCTAAAATGATTGAATTATTTTTTCTTTTTTCAATTTTTTTTTTTAAAGTAGATGAAGGTAAGCAATTAGACTTTCAACAAAATGTTACATAAAACAATTTGTCATAAATGAAAATACAAAACAATAAAATGTATATTAACTCATAATTTAATTTTTAGACATTTTAAAATAAATGAAAATTGGTCAAAAAACTTTTGTTGATTTTTCTGGTTTATCAGTAGAATAACCTCACCCATTGTCCCCTAATCATCCAATTCCAGGGATAATTGGGTTTACTAAACTTATAGTTAATTGTGCCATAACAGAGGAAGAATTAAATATTCATTAAATGTAATTCATACTAAGCTTAATTACAAGGCTTATTAACTCACTAACAGTTTAGTCTTCACAGTTCAGTGTTACAGTAAATCTTAACATATTTTCATTCTAAAAAATTAAAAATGATTGTTACTATCTAGTTCTTTAAATACTCAAACTACTAGAAGAACACAAATATGACAAAGAGCTAAAGCACAAATAAATACAAGAAACCTCAATAAAAAAATATTTGACATTCAAGTACATAATTGAAACAAAAGATTTAGTATATTACACCTCTAATAAGAATCAGAAATATGTTATTAAAATATATGTAATCAAAATGTCCTTCTATTGGCACAAAAGGGAAACACAGCTGTCCTTAAAAGCAGTTAACCATCTTCCCAGTCTCATAATTGGCAATAGAGATCCTCAGTAGCAGATCTTCTTTATCACCATTCGACCTTTTGGCATCTCATGTGGACATATACAATCTGGAATGTTCAAGTAAAAATTCATCTGAGCAATCTTTCATCGCATGCTCAAGCCATTTTAATGTTCAGACCTTTGTAGATGAGATGTTGAATTTAGAATAGAGCTAATATAGTTCTGTTTTTTCTTTGTCACCACTGACCATTTTCACATATCGGTCCTAGAGTTCTAAACATTATTTTTTCAAGCACATCTAACAGACTGATGCTTTTTTGTAAAGATAAAAGCCTCATATGTATCTAATGGTCTTAGTAAAGGTTTTGTACAGCATGAACTCTGAGGTACGAATCATTAAGGCGGATATCAACAATGTTTGTGAACCACCAGCGCTCCACGCTCCTGTAACCCTGTTTATGGAAATGCGTTTTATGAACAAGACTGCTACCCAAGTGCCCTGCTGTGTTCAGGCGATCATTGAAGGAATAACGTCATCTGAGTTAGTGAGAAGTGCAACCAACATTTTTATTAATTATTTGGTTGGAGATTATAGAAGGCCTCAAATATTGGCGAGGAAAATTTTATGAAGAGTGAGATAAAGATAACTGACTGTTGAACCTCAGATCTCAAGAATTTTTGCGAATGTCTTCCTCAAGCTTCAAAAATATTTTGAAACTGTCTATTCAAAGAAAAACACTGAGCTCCAAAAGGCTATATCGGCTGAGGATAGGCTCGCCTTAACAGTATGATTTATGGCCACTGGTGACAGTGTTACAAATTTGCAGTAACCTGTACAACTACAACCCATGAGGGGTCTCGGGTTCAGTACTTACAAGAGGAGGACACACTCAGTCTCTCAGGGATCCTGTTGGCAATTTGTTTGGAGGTTCCTGGTCAAAAAATATTAGACACATAGTTTGCCGTTCAAAACATTTTGATTTTTAACTTAAAAATTTTCTATCACATTTTACAGAGTAAAAGCTAAAATTTTTCAAGTGAAGTGCATTCAATATATTTTTTTCACAAGAATTGACATCGGATTCAAATTCAGCATTCAAAAGAACCCTTAAATACGAAATTTCATCCAAATAGAAAAATAAAAGTTTGTAAGCTTCAAAGTTTGCCTGACCAAAAAATAGTAGGCAACTTTTGTTTAAATTGATAAAAACATGAATTACGCTTAGATGGTTTAACGTATCAACTTTTTTTTTTTATACAAAATATAGGGTGGTAATATGCCTGAAATGTACGAGGGTGAATCAAATATAAACGGTAATTTTCAAAATTATATTTATTGAATAATATTATACAGAAACTATACCTTCAACATTTTCAACAGCATTATCTACACACTTCTGCCACCGATTTAGAAGCTTGAATATTCCCTGTTCATAAAAAGACTGAGGGCGAGTTTTTAACCATTCGCGCACGTGCTTTTCGACGTCTTCATTGTTTTCAAATCGTTTTCCTCCAAGTGATTCTGCACATGTGATGAGACGTGGGTTCACCATTACACCCCCGAATCGAAAATGGCAAGTAAGGAGTGGCGAAGGAAGGATGAAGGCTGCCCAGTGAAAGCCAAAACTCGTCTCTCAGCCGGAAAAGTTCTTGCAACAATTTTTTTTTAACTCAAGGGGAGTTCTACTCATTGATTTTCTTCACGATCAACGAACAGTGAATGCGGCTTACTACTGCCAGGTGCTACAGTCAGCAAAAACCAGTTACCGGAACAAAAGACGAGGTGTGCCCATTAGAGATGTCATCCTTCTCCATGACAACGCAAGGCCTCACACCGCATTGTTGACAAGGGATAAATTGGAAGAAATGGGCTGGGAAACTCTCGAACACCCTCCTTACAGTCCAGACCTGTCCCCTTGTGACTATTTTTTGTTTGCGCCCCTGAAAGAATCACTTAGAGGAAAACGATTTGAAAACAATGAAGACGTCGAAAAGCACGTGCGCGAATGGTTAAAAACTCGCCCTCAGTCTTTTTATGAACAGGGAATATTCAAGCTTCCAAATCGGTGGCAGAAGTGTGTAGATAATGCAGGAGACTACATTGAAAAATGTTGAAGGTATAGTTTCTGTATAATATTATTCAATAAATATAATTTTGAAAATTACCGTTTATATTTGATTCACCCTCGTATTTGGTTTCATCATCCTATCTGGTTTCTAACTCAAGTAAAAAATCAAAATGTTTTTCAGAATTTCCAATTGTTTTAATATGTTTTTGTTCATCGAATTTTACATTTATATACATCAAAAGAAAGCTGAGGCTCTCCTCTTTCCAGTGATACCAACCAGTTAATTGCGTGACAAAGTAATGGCGATTTAAAGGTATGTAACCAATAATCGGTTTAAAAATTTCATTTTCCTCTCAGAGGGTGAAAAAAAATGATAATTTTTGATTTTGTTGAATAAGCGTTTTTCAATGTTTTTGAGGGTACTGAATTAGAATCTGAACTCAATTTTTGTGTGAAAAAATCTATAGAGGTAGTTGGCTTGAAAATCTAATCATTTTTTTACAATTTAATTAACCTTAACCAAAATCTATGGAGTGGCTGTATTTTTCCTTAAATCCGCAATCAAAACTAAATATTTTGGTGCAAGAATCATGTCGATATCATTTCTTAAACTGGAGATATAAAATAAATTATTTTAATGCTATTTTTTTTTTTTCTCGGCTTAGGCCCCATTGGTCAGAACGGCAAAATACGTGTCTAATATTTTTTGACCAGGAACCTCCAAAAAATTACCAACAAGATCCGTGAGAGACTGAGTGTGTCCTCCCCTTGTTAGATAAGGCTGTACTGTTTTTAAGCCAATGGTTGTTAAAAGAGAAGTTTAGGCCATAATACTCATTCAACCACCAGGTTTTTCCCTAATTAAGGGTACCCACTTTATAGAGGAGGGTCTCCCGAGCTCGAATCCCAACCACGGCCAAAGAAACAGAAAATAAATTTTCTGCCTTCAGTCGGGCACGAACTTGGGCCCAGGATCATGGTAGTCAAGTGTTCAAAATTTTGAAGCCAGCAATCAGCAAATTTGGTTATGAAATTTGCGACACCATCATATTCTGCATTAAAATACAACATAAAAATAAGTAAAAGGATAAAAAAAAAAATTTATTTAAACAAATCAAGCTTTAATACAAATTGTTAAGACTAAGTATTTTGGTTCCAGTAACTGTACATTATATAAAAATAAATTTAACTAAAATAATAAAAAACATATAAATTTTCTTAACAAGCAGACATGTATTAATACTCCAAATTCCATTTAAACATATTTTTCAATGTCGAAGGATAGGTCAAATTCACTGCCTTTTCAAGTAGATGTTACACGAATTTTCTTAACAAGCAGACATGTATTAATACTCCTAATTCCATTTAAACATATTTTTCAACGTAAAAGGATAGGTAAAATTTACTGCCTTTTCAAGTAGATGTTACACGAATGGTACGCATAACTAATATGGTCCGAATGGTGGACAAAAGCCAACAGCCTTTGCAGTGCTCTATAGTGTTCCCGAACTGTTACATGCTCAGAGCCATGGAGGTTCATGAATATAATCCTCTATATGTATATAGGAGAAAAAATAGACTCTATTTCATGTTGTAATTCTCTTCAGCTCTTCTGCTTCATTCAGTTCATCATTGAAACTGAAAACTCATCACTGCAAAACTGTAGGCATCCATTTGATAGTTACTAAGCCTATGAGCATGCTGTTTTTCGCCTAATACCATAACCTCAGCTTTCTTTTCATTGGTATGTTTGGCCTATCTTTTTAGCTTCCATGCCTAACTATTCGAAGCTTGTTCTTATGCTCTGAAGGGATCTCTCTATGATGAATACATCATCTGCCAAAGCTAGAACTTGGGTCATTTTTGAAAACATTGTCTCTTGCTGTATAAGAGCAACTTTATTGTAGATTATCTCTATAGCAACATCAAATAGAAGGGGAGCTGGACCCCCCTGTCTTAGATCAAATATATCTAAAAAGTCTCTGACACTCCAGAATACTTACGATATTTCACTACCAAGTGCTTTACTGATTAGTTATTTGTTACTAGTTTGTTAACTCGGTTCATGATTTTTCAATATAAGTTCACTCCTTATTATGGCATCATAAGCTACCTCAAAATCAAAAAACAGCATCTAAGTAAGTAGTCTACTGAAATTCCTTCATCTTTTATATGTATACATTTTTTTCCCCCTTTAAACTGTAACCATATGATAGGGTACCATGTATTTAAATATTCTGTACATGCACCATGCTTATGGCATATTGCATGCATCAAATGTAACTTGTATTTATAACTTGGATATTATTTAAATAATTAAAATGAGTAAACTTAATTATAATATAAAAACTAATTTGATTTGAAAAATAGAACTAACAGTAAACAAACTAAAAATACAGGAAAATTTCTTAATGTAACACTGAAAATATGTATATTTGCCAAATCATTTTGCTCTGACACTAATTTAAGTTACAAGGGCATATAGACACAATGCGTAGCAGGAAATCTTTTTTTTTTATGACGTCATAAAGGTAGGCTGTTGATATTTAGCAGTAGACGACCTTGATCTTTATTTTTATTTTTCAAAAACTTAAAACAACAAAAAATAAGATGGCCCAAAATTTTATTTTAAATTATAATTTGCTAACATGAATGACATCGAATGAAACAAAATCTATTTAAAATGTCCATATCTCCCTTTTAATTACATTAAATTAACACTTTATAGTATCAATAATGTTATCAGTTATTTTTCTCTAATAATAAACATTAGGAATATCTACACCAAACCATGGAGACTTAATTTTATTTTAACTGTTACATTCCCATAATCTGATTTAAAAAAATAATCTGAAAGAAAAAGAAATGTTCAAATGTTTTTTAGATTAATCTACTGGAATGATAAGTCCTATTCACAGCATGGGAAAATGTATGATGAGTAAGAGTAGATAGTTTCAATTAAAATGAAGATAGTACAGAAAACTTAACCACTGTGCAATCAAATTGTATGTAAATTGTATACAATAGCTGTCTGGTAGACATATAGGATCACAATATATATTACAAACTCTTTGTAATATATAAAGAACTTCAAAAACCACAATAAAGCTACTTTAAAAGAAAAAATTAATAACATACTACCCTGAATATTGAATAATAAACAGAAGGTATTCATGAAAACATTAATTATATCATTCAATAGTAAGTATTTAAACTAATTGGGTTATTTATACTAAAAATATTTCAGAAGATATATAATATTTATTTGAAAACAAATGGAAAAAATTATAACACAAATATTTTTATGTATAAACATTACAAGGAATTTAAAACATTGTAATTACTAAAACTCCTAGCATTGATGCTTTATTGAATTGATTATTTATATATTATAGATGACAACATATGTAATATCAGAGATGAAGAATCTAATAATTAAGAAATAGGGATAATTTAATTTCTTTTAATCTATAATCACATGGCAAACAGAGTCTTAAGTTGAATATAATATTATATTTACAAAAACTTATAGAATATATCAATATGTTTAACAGACTAGTAATATAGTAAAAAATACTTATGTTACTTACACTTTACGGCAATGAGGACAGCGAGCAAGAGCATTTCTTAGAGTATTAAACAGAAATGTATCCCTACAGTGAACACATGTCACACGACACATCCCAGGCACAGACGGAACTGGAGGAGTTACAGGTGATGGCGAAAGATTGATAATCCGCTTACAATTGGGTCTTGGACAAGCTATTCTTTGAGAAGATGATTTGCATATCAATAAACAGTTGCAAGGGCATCTCACATATTTCTTCCCTGGAGGAGGATTCTTAATAGGCTGTAATTTTCAACAAAATTTCATTAAAATGAAATGCAAAAGCATTTAGCTATGCTAACATAATTTTATTTATATATGTATTTTACTTTACATACAATACATCACAAAGTAATTAACTGAAACTCATGTATCAGAAAGCAATTTCAATTCACTAAAGTTATTAAACTAAAGCAGGAAGAACAAGCTCACCTACATATTACCAATATAATCTATCAAGAGTGGGAAGATCTAGATACATTCTGTGGATCAAACACCAAATAAATTTCAACACTACCAGACCATATTCGCAGAAGTTACTAGAATGCTAAGTATATATTGGGCCACCATAGTCTTAAATCCACAAATGTGATTTGACAAACTAATTTTCAATTCTTACACAATCCTAGCTCTAATCTGATAGGAAAAATGTACTCATACATGCTATTGCTCTGTTTAGATTCAAGAATAGTGGTAATAAAATATAGAACTAACAATTCATCAACTAACACCAATAGTTGTTAGATGATCAAAAGCTATGTTTTATAGGCAATCGTACTTATTTTAGAAAAATTAATGTTTCTAAATAGAAATTAATAAATAACAATCTTTATTTATACAATCCCAAAATACAAAACTTGCCAACTATTTTATTATTATAATAATAAATTTAATTTTTAATGAAATACTTGCTATAAACGGGTTTTTATAAAAACCAGTATACACAACTTAAACCCAATGTACACAACCAAGATAATAAGACAGTTTTCAAAATCCTTTCGAATCATTCCATCAAGATTCTATATTTTGTATGAAATATAGTAGGATGACAGGTGACACCTTATTTTATATAAGCTATCATATAAACTGTTTAATTTTTAAGTTAACCTTTAGCCAATAAAACTTAATTTATTATGGGTGGTTTTATGTACAACATAGCAGAGGGAAACCTGGCATTCTTAAAAAAATGTTGACAAAAACTGAAGAAATATTCTTAACAAAAATTTCTTGATATAAGAATAAAGATCAAACTGAAGCTATGTTGTATAGGCAATCGTACTTATTTCAGCAAAATTAATGTTCCTAAATATAAAAAATCAAGCACTATTGGAAATGCTTGGGTAGTGGAGAAATTTTATGAGAAAAGATGAACATAACCTACTCAGTTCCACTCTGCCAACATAAAGGTGAATTTCACTATGATTTGTTTGGTTGTTTTTTTTTTTTGTCTCCAACAACTGAACTAAGAAACAAAGTACTTGGGCTAAGGTGGTATCAAAACTTTAATTAACCATACTTCCTAGGACAACTGGCATTGAAACTCAATAATAGCAATTAACAGTTTATAAATGCTCAGTGACAGCTTAAATTAAATTTTAATTTAAATAAACATCCGAAGATAAGAAATACCTTTCATATACTAAAGTTTTACATTATTTTAATCTAAGAAGACAAATTATACAGCATAAGTGTTAGGAGCTTCCAAGAACAAAATGATGAACAAATTGTAAAAATAGAATGTAAAGTATTTAATCATCAGATCAATTCAAAATAAATAATAGGACTTAATCAAATTTAACAAGAAACATTTTGAAAAATAAAAAAGGGAGATAACATTAGAGTCAATGTTATCCAGCTTATTAAGAATTTCTTTATTCAAATATTATCAGCACACCTAAAAATATTTATTGAAAGTAAGCCTGATATTTAAGCCAACAATAAAGTTGACACGCTTAGTCAAATGGATGAGTCATGAAGTAATAAAATAACAATCAATCCAATTGAAATAAAGATATAGCAAACATTTGAGTTAATGCATAGCAAAATAGCTTGATTGTAAAAAACCTATACAATACATATATTAAACCATATAAAATAAACGCAAAATGGATGTAAAAAATATATATATATTTTTTATTTGTTTCAAAACAGTAAAAACCAACAAAAAGATAAACCTAATAAAAAATATGGCATCAAAAAGATATGCAGATATGACTTAATATTTTAAATTATAAAAGGACTATACAAAATCTATAAAACTAATACAGATTGAATATTTCAGTAACATGATGAATAATTCTTAACAATTAGTAGTTATAAGATAATATTTTGCTAAACATGGTTGAGTTTATTGCTGTTCACTGAACAGTTTATTTAATATATTGATGCTTTACTAAAAAAAAACTTTGAAAATAAGTAGAAATATTACTAATAAAAATCAAAACACCTTGAATTTCACTTCTTATATAAAGAAATTTATACCGGCATTTATGTTCAAGAGGTTTAAGCGGGAGCAATCATATATAGGTTCTAATGTCAGCATAACACTTACTGTGGCTTCATTACAATGAATACATTTCACAACATGTTGCTCCTTTTTTTCAGAAACATCAATTAATGCTTGACAGACTCTACATGTAACCATGGGGGCATTTCCATGAATAGCAGCTTGATAGGATGGAGGAAAATCATCAGGTCCAAGAGGCGAGACAGTTTGGGGCTCCTGTTCTCCTGCAGCTAAAATTAAGTCAAATTTTAGGTAGGGTGATTTAAATGGACAGTTTATGAAACAACAATACAGATTTTAACAGTAAAAAGAAAGCTAGTAAGTTATCAATAGAAAATTAGCTCATCCTTTGAAACATAATAATGACTAAAATTCAATTTGAATGAAATCTGTTTTTCTAAAATTACATAACAAATTAACTTACGGACAGCAGAATTCGTGACAATTCTTGTATTAAGTTCATTCTGCAAAAGAGGTTTTGTTTCATCTTGACTATCACCCATGTTTTACGTCTGCTATATCATCAAGACTCAACTGACAAAGGCTGCTTTGTTAGTATGGCACTAATGATGTGATAATCACAATAACCCCCTCCTTAGTTATTCTTGATTCAAATTTAAGATATAAAATTAAATTTAATCAATGGATCATTGGTTACGTAATGTCAAACTTATAAGTATCACTTTCGCCAGTTCAGTTGGCGTCCATGTAATCAGCTGATTGTCTAAAACCTGTGTTTTGTGGTTATAAACTGATTTGTAAAGTTGTTTGTGATTTTGATTGGATTAGATTAAAAATTTAGTCTATTTTATCTTAGTCGTTTTTTTTTTACGTATTCACCTGAAATCTGAAAGTATTTCACTGAAAATATTACCACTAATGAAGATAGCTTAGTTTTGAAATATGACTACACTTGATGATAAAATACTTGGTATTAAGAAAGATTATTATTGTAGCAGTAGTGAAAGTGAAGATGAAAATGAAAGTGAATCTGGTAGTGATGTAGAAAAGACTGCTGAAAATAATATCCCTGTTGAGCAATACAGAGAGCCAGTTTCTAAATGGGAAGGAAGCTCAAAAAACACTGGACCCAAAGGTGTCATCAGAGACTGGCAATTATATAAACAACTGGAAACAGAAAAGCGACTTGATTTAGACTTGCAAAAAATTGAATTAGCTAAAAAGCTGACTTTGTCTTCATCTCAAAAACCCGTTGAAGATGAGGATAAAGATATCCTCGAGCTAATGAGTGATGATTTTCTTTTACAGTACCAGAAGCAAAGAATGGAAGAGATGCTTTTAAGGCCCACCAATAACCCTTCATTTGGTACTGTTATTAGTTTAAAAAATGGCAATGAATTTCTAGATGCTATTGATAATGAAAATAAATCAGTTACCATTATCATACATATATATGATGACAAAAATTCTGGTTGCAAAACAATGAATAAGTGCATTGGATCATTAAGCAAACAGTATTCTTCTGTTAAATTCTGTAAGATTAACGTCTGCAGTGCAGGAATGAGCCATAGGTATGAATGTATAAACATGTTTATTGTTAGGATAGTCCTTGTGCTATGCTGATCATTCAATTTATTAATGTTATTTTATCATTACTATTGTGTTTTCTACATATATTCAAGAAATGGTGGCTGGGCATGCAAGGGGAGGGTTCCATAACTGCTGTTCCTTAGCATCACTAATTTATTGTTTAAATGTCCTCCACTAATTCATAACAATATAATGATAAGGTAAAAATCCAACAACAATGCCAGGGTCAATTTATATCATTTATTTACAATTATTCACAATATGTTAAATTCCTTTACCTTTTCTATATAACAGGGTGTCAGCAAACTCCTATATATAGAATTATATGTTAGAATAGAACATAGCGGTTATGAGACATACATGTTGTAAGATTGATAAATGTAAAGAGCCTCTGTTGGGCTGGACACTTCGCACATATAGTGACCTATGAAATAGTAGGAAAACTCCTTGACAAACAGTAATTTGGGCTGAGGGTTGGTAGACCGAGGCTCCGATGGACGGGGGGATGTTGCAGCAGATGCGCTGACCATCTTACACATCCTGAATTGGAGAGCAGCTGCAAATAGACGAGATGACTGGTGGTTGAAACTGCAGGGGGCCTCGTCCCCACGCAGGGTGTAGAGCCATTTATCTATGCCTAAAGACTACTCTCTATTCTGACTAATTGAGTAAATATTTGACTTGTAACATTGCTATAAAAACACAAAACAAGGCATGATTCTTTTGACAAGATTTTTCCTTTATCAAAAAAAGTTAGTGGTTATGGTATTACAAATTGTCAGTATGTGGTAAAGAGAATAATAATTGAAAAAGGGGTTTAACAGAAGATGAATCGTAACATTATTAATAGTCATAAGGTTTCATTCTATCGGTTCACCAGCCAAAAGACAGACCCACATTAACACATGCTAGAGATTTACCCTCCAGATTATGACTATTACAAAAATCCTAATCTACTCGTACATACTATTTCTTCATCCCTGTTACCATTACTGTTATTTTGTCTTAAACGTACCAGGCCCAGAGATCTCATGTTAGAATAAGTTTTATTCTTGATTCAGTTTATTTTGAGTTTCGTCAATATTATTTTAATTACAAGAAATAAAAAACCAATAAAATTTATCTCATACACTAAATGTAGAAGGGAGGGACAGAATACGCAGATATTTCTTTCATTTATTCTGATTTCTGTCTTCTTCTTTCTTCTATCCATCTCCCAGGCCCATGTCTCATTTTTTCCTCTACAAAAACCTTGATATCATGTTGGTCCCTAAATTTCTATCTATACTGGAATTCTTCATCCATGATTTTTTAAGTCTTTTCATGTGCTTCTTCAGCTACTTGAAACACCACTCTAGCTTATCAAATTGTATAATTTATCATATATTTGCTTGTTCAACCTTTTTGATTCCAGTCAAACTTATAAATATTATTATAACTATATTATATAAATATTACAAACTGAAACTTAAAAAAAGTTGTAATTGGATTTTATCTTCAGAAATTTTGGCCAAGTTTCTTCTTTCATCTTGAGGCATGTAGAAAGGAATTTTTATTTTTGATAATATCAACTTTTCCTGGTAATAAAATAAAATTAATGCTTATTTCATTTAGTTATGATATAACTAAATTTAAATAAATAATTATTTCAATGATATTGTTAACAGATTCAAAATGGATGGTGTACCTGCTCTTCTTGTTTATAAAGAAGGTTCTGTCATTGGAAATTTTGTCCGAGTAACTGATGAACTTGGTGATGAGTTTTATGATAGTGATGTAGAAAATTTCTTGATTGAGCATGGAATTCTGAATGATCCTTACTGTGTTCCAATGATTATGCAAACTGAAGAGGAAAATGAAGGAAGTGATTGGAGCCTGGAGTAAACTTTATGTTATTCATGATGTGATAATTGTACTTCACATTATGTTTTGTCTAACACCAAAAAATGTGTCATGAAACTATTGACATTATTTCTCTATAATTATCAAAAACTCTTTATTCATGTTTTTATACTATCTTATAATTTTATATATAAAATGTTTAATTTTACTTTCATATTTGTATTTATTATCTATTTGATACCATTACATGAATAATATTATGTTCACTAATAAACTCAAGGCTAATCTCTTGTAACAAAGGTTGGTCAGCTAAATAGTATGGACTTTTTCTGGAGAGGTTTAAAGTTAGTAGTCCTATTTGTGTGAGTGTAAAGCAATTAATTTATTCAATTTGAAGATAGTATGATATTGATTGCTTGGCTAAGGAAAGGGAGGAAGGTGTTTGGGGCAAAGCTCCTTTATTCTTATGAGGGGGTGATATTGAATCAATTTATAAAAAAAATGTATTGTATTGTCGTCTATTACATTTAAGGGTGTTTGGTAATATTTAGTGTTGTACAGCAATTGTCTAAGTTAGTAGTATTTATGAGTAGTTCTATGTTGTCTGATGGATTGTGAAATAGGGCAGGCTGGATGATGTAGCTGAAGTCCTGTAAATTGCATTTAATTTTTGACAGAAATTATCCCTTACAGCTTACTTGATATCTGATAATAGTTTCCTGAAGGAGCTCTCAGTGTTTTACTTGTTCATATATAGTAAACATTGGTATTTTTTTATCTGAATAATGTCAGTGTTAGGTTTTCATAAGTGTTCCAATGCATCTGTATAGTATATTTAGCTCTTGAGAATTTATCAAAGATATAACCAAGCATATTCTAATTGCTCTTTTTTTTTTTTTTTAATGTCTTATTCATGGTTATCTGTAGATCTAATTGGTTAATTAATATGACTATATTTGAGGCATTCAGCTTCAAAATCAGCCCAATCCATTTTTATGCATTTACAGGAAGGACAAAAAATATTTCATGCTCTGCCCATTTAATTTTTCCAAAAATATATTTTTGTTTTGACAACCTTTGCTGTATGATTCCAAATCGTTATTATTATTTATATTATCCGTATGGTCTAATCATTTATAAATAAAAATAATTTGGATTGGGTGGGATTTGAAAAATTTGGGTTATTTTTTTTTCTTCCTTCATCTCAGATTTCAATTAAACTTATGTTTTTTTCTAAATTTTCTACCATGTATTAAGTAAACTGTAAATACAAAAAAATGAGTTGATTAATCAATTTATCATATTATTGTTGATAATTTATTATTAAAAAAACAAACAATAAACATTCAAAAGATATTAATAGGTTGTCACTACTATAAACCTGAAGGAAAAAATGGAAGATACTAAAATATTTTGTTGAGATAAATGCATTTTCATCTGAGATCACATTGACAACATATTCTTCTTTTGCATTATTTTCTTGTTGAATGTGGTTCCTTTCTGCGTTTTTATTATACTCTATTTCCATCCACTGATGCCCAAAATTCTAGTGAGCAGAGTTTTGACATCAGTTTTCGAGCAGGTTGAGATGGATCTGTTTCAATATGCTATGTAGTGTGATAGTATCGACTAAGAACTATCAAATAACAACAAAAAACTTATTTTCAAAATTCATTATTTTGATACTAAATGCCTCATTAGTTGTTTTGTGTAGTGATTATTTAAAATCAGCTTTAAGATCGGTATTATCATAAGCAGAGATTTTTATTATACTCTGTAGTTTTTCAAGTGTTCTTATTTGTATTTTTTTTTTTTTTTTTTTTTTTTATGTTTAAAAAAGACCAAAAATAACTCTGTATCAAGCTCCATACTATATTTGTCTGAATGGCCCTTGTTCATTGTAAAATATGTGTTCTAATATATTGAATTGAATTTAATTTTCTAATATCCAATTATTCATGTTGTTTTTTTTATGGTGTAGAAAGCTTTAGTATTAATTTTATATTTCAGAATTTTTATTTAGAAAATGTAATAAAGTTATTTACAACTCATTGAAAAGATTTAATTTGAGTTAAATATTATAAACTATTTTAAAAAACAAAGTTGTATATCTGTATCCCTTCTCTTCAGGTGGTCAGAGCTAGCAATTTTCATCTATGTTTGATTCATCAACAAAAAATGTTTTTTCCTAATATCCAATAATCAATGGATTTAGTCCTATTTTCACTGATACATTTTTCTTGGATTATGAAAAAAATAATTTAAAAATGTTGACTGATTCCTGTTTATAATAATTTATAACAGAGTTATTATAACTCATGTTATTTGAATTTTGTGAATCAAAAATGTAATATATTAGTGATGGGTAATGATTCATAGAAAACTAATTTGATTTTAAAAACTAATTCATATTTAAACTAATTTGATATAACCACCATTCAAGGTGAAGGTGAGAAATACACTGTTGAACTGATAAAAAGTGCTAGTGATCAAGGAAAATGTATTTTTAGCTCTTTAACACCATTAGTTTCTAAAATATATATCTTTACTTTTTTTACTGTAATATTCTTGTCGCAAGTTGATTAGTTGTTTACTTCACCCTACCTTGTCTTTCTGTTATAAGATTTTGGACAGTGGTGTCAGATCACAAAAGAAGTGCGTTTACTATCTCTTCAACAAAACAGTTATTTAAATTATGATAATTTTGATCTGTTATCTGTCTTTTATTTCCAGGATCTCTTTGCAGCTCTCTCTTGATTTTAAATTTATTTTCATCTCACCGGGAGTTTGAGAGTTATCTCTCCCGGTAAAACTTACAAAACCTTATTCAACTAAGATCTGCACTATCTGGTGATCTGCTGAATTTTTTTCCTTCTTGCTCTTCTGTTGGAGTAATTGATTCTGATCCCAGATGGGGTAGGCTACTAACAGCAACTGAAGAAGGAAGCACACATTCCTGCTTTCTTCTTCAGTAGAGCTCTGCTGTTAGTAGTCACCATGGCAGGTCCAGAGATCCTTGTGGATCATTTTTTTTTTTCAATTTTTCGTTAATAACTCGAAGACTTTTGCCTCTAGTGCAAATGTATTTATGTACTAAATTAATTAACATAAAATTCTTTACAAAAAAAATTCTATACATTTGTTAGCTGTGATCAATGCTTAAGGAGATATAGTAGGGGGAATAAGGAAAATTAAACTCAACAATGACAAACTTTAGCACAATACACTTACTCTTTAAAAATGGATTCGCCGGTGAACTTATCTTTAATATACAGAGTTCTATTACATTAGAAATGGTACTCTGTGAAAGACAGCCCTACTTCCATAATAGCTTTGTGGGATTCATTTCTATGCACCCATAAGAGATGAGAACATAAACCAGCGCACAGACTAGAGTAAACTTAGGATGGAATATGCATGTTAAGAATTTAACAACCCCTTTGTATTAATATTCCTCAAGGAAGGATATAAGGACTGAATGCCAATAAGGATGGGGAAATGTACACCATAGTTTGCCACAGGAGAAGCGAGCACCTATTGAACATAGCTGGTAAAATAATAGGGTGGTAGATGATAGTAGCCATATGAATCAGATAACTAGTCCAGCCTGTGGGTGACTCTTGTTCTTCTCCGTGGCGCTATAATCTTTGGTAGGTCCTGGCCTTCTCAATGAGCCACCGCCGTTCGGCTCGACCCTGTGCAGCCAATCTCCAGCACCTGAATCCTAACAGGCTTCTTGCATCCGCTGTCACGCCATCAATTCATCTTAACCTGGGCCTACCAGCACGTCGTTTTCTGTACAAGACGGCAATCCATGGCTCTCTTGGGTATCTAATCCTCTTTCATTCTTATTAGGTGGACAGCCCAACTGAGTCTCCCCTGCTATATGAACCCGATCACATCTATGTCTTTATACAGATCATAAAGCTTCATATTTCTCCTAATTCTCCATCTATCACTGGACCTATTATTCGACGGAGAATCTTTCAATGCTATGTGATCATTTTCATTTCTTCTGGAGATAGTCCATGTTTGGGAAGCATAGGTAAGAACAGGGTGAACAAGGGTCTTATAGATGGTGAGTTTCGTTCACCTAGTGACAAGCCTGCTACGGAATATCTTTAGTAGAGCAAAATAAGCCCTGTTAGCTTTTTATATAAATTAATAGCCTCTTTTTTATTTCCGCATTGATACATCATTGACCGGCATTATCTGATATCCCAGATATGTAAATTCATACACCCTTTCAAACCTTTACAGAACCACAATCATTGCTTCCTCACCGCCGATCCCGTTGTACATGTACTTTGTCTTTTCTTCATTAATGGTCAATCCCATAGATCTAACAGCATCCATGAGACTAACTGCGGCCTCCACTAATGCTGGTCGGGACCTCGCTACAATATCCAGGTCATCTGCAAAACCTAAAATATTTACTGTACTAGTGAAGACAGTGTGGCTTGTTTGGATGCAAGACTCCTGAACAGCTTTCTCCAGCTCAAGGTTAAAAAGATGACAGGCCAAACTGTCTCAGTCCCCTATCAGTAGAAAATTCAGCAGAGAGGTAAGCTTGGATTTGCACATGACTCCTCACCTCCCTCATTGTTACCTTCACGAGACGGATTAGCTTGCCTGGGATGTGGGCGACTCCAGCCTATTTCCCAACCACGTTCCAGTTATGCTCTTCTGTTCGTTTTAGGATTACCATTTCTCATGTTCCCATTGGTTGGCATCGGATGTGCAACAGGTTCGGACCCTCCACCCTACTTATTGCTTTTCAACTAATCCCTCAGCAGGTTATTTACAAAAGGCTCCTTTCAATTTGAGATAGAGGGTCCTCGTAATTAGTTATCCAAAGTACATAACGTTAACAATACTTTCAACCTATGAAAATGTATTGATATGTTATCAGACTATCTCATTTGCCTGTGAATGGGGACATAACGCTCGCTAGAACATGTCTGGACTTCTGTAGACACTTTTTTTTTCCCTGAACGTCTAGTTCTACGTGGCCTTCCTATCCTTCTCAAAAGCCTTATTCTATATACCTTCCCCCTGATTATCAAATTTTATTGATATAAGCTTGTTAAGTATATAAAAAACTTCTTTCTTTTTTTTTCCAGACTTCACAGAAAAAAGAAAAGCTAATACTTAGAAAACGTTTTTAGTGGAGATCCGATACTCGCCAGCGAATTAATAACTTCAAGCCTTATGTTTGAGATTTTCTTACTTACTATAGATACAATTACATAGTAAATATAATAATAAACCTTTTATTGTGTACGGTAACATTTTAATTTAATGCGAAATTTATCTTGAAGCTCGTAAGCTACGAAAAGCTATATAAAGTAGCTATAAAAAAAAAAATCAATAATTGTTTTCCCATGGCAACAGTTTCGGCGCCAACTTTGGGCTCTCAATGTTTACAAGCTCTACCAAATAATGTGTTTATGAATTAAGTTTTAAAAAAAAATATAGACAAATTGTAATTACAAATAGCTGACTATTTATTTATTTAGATTACTTAGTAAATTAATGGTTGAATACGATCTTCAGAAATACAACCTTCAAAATATGAAGGTAGTAACCTTGTAATTAAACAATAACCTTCCTCAGTGAAAAGCGTTTGACAAGTCTCACCTAGTTGTTTATCGTATATGTTACCATTTGATTTTCCTATAGTGGTAAAGAAAATATGAAGTGTTCACAAATCAAAGAAACAATAAAAGATGTTGAAACGCGAATTCGCAAACTTGACAGTAAATATTATAGATTTAATGCTATTCTTGTATATTTTTTCATTTATTTAAATGTCTTCTTTTTTCAGATCAAATACTCATAGCGAAACACAAATTACAAGTTTTGAAAAGAATGAATAATCTTCATGCGAAACTAAAGATTATGAAGCTTTCAATCTTGAGAGTTCCTATTAAGGAAAATGATAAGGACGGAAAACAAAGAAATGAAATTGAGCAGGATTTGTCACAAATGTTAGGAAACATGCTTTCTATCCAGAGCAGTGTTTAGCTTCCTTTTATCAGTGTTTGAAGAGTACATCATTAATAATTTTGTAAGTAGCTCTATTACAAATATTTTAGTATCAAGCTCATTTATTCTAAGTTATACCTTTTTAGTATTTAACATTCTCAAGTAACCTTTTGTTTTGTGGTGTAATTGCTATAAATTAAATGTCAACAGACAGTAGTTACTTCATTTTCTTTGTTTAACCCTTCAGTAGTGGCACTCAGATTTTGCCGTCAGTGGTGGCAGGGGAAGCAAAGGGATATCTGTAATTTCTATGTACAATTTATTAAATAGATTAGGACTAGTTAAAAGATACTCACATTTACTATAAAACATACTTATAATTCATTCCAATTTTTTTAGGTATTTAAAATAAACAGAATTTTATACAAAATTCTACTCGAATAGAATTTTTAAGTTAAAGCAAACATATTATTGTATTCACTTTCATTTTCAGAACTAGCATTTTCTAAAGCTTGTGAGTGTTCTCCGCATGTGAATAATGTGCAAGAATTACATTGTATTGTGGTTTTATATTTAAGTTTTTACCGATAAAATGACTAATTCACCCTTCCGAAAGTTTTAGTTCATTAGGTGTCTGAGGTCTTCTTTTTCTGAATTGTTTTTGAATAACCTTCATCCAACCTGTATGAATACCTACTGTCGATATATGGTTTTGAAAGTGGAAAGCATCCTGTTTAAGTTTTTTCACTATGGGGAAGATTTTACTAATCAAGCTTCTGGTTTGTTTTTCTGGCACTTACATGATTGTGTAGATATTTTATAGCTACTTTTAGGTTTACGACTAATAATGAAATAATTCAATGTTTTCCATAGTTCTATTATAGATATTTGTTTTTCTACAAAAATTAGATGTACTTTCATTCTATATTTATTCTATGCCTTCTCAAGGAGGTGCCTTACAACAAAGATGTGGTCACTGCACAGTTGTCCAGTAAACCAATTTCTATTTGGTGAAACCTGTTTGTTCTTTTGTAATTATATTAGTATACTTTTTTAAAGCTTTTGATTAATTTATCTTGTGTATAGTCTAAACACACCGCTGTCACCTGTTATTTCAAGATAAAGGACAATTTCTGTACTCCTTTTGAGTTAAAATTATTTGATATTATTAATAACTCATGATATCAGAAAAAATATCGAAAGGCTTCAATTTGATTAATTAATAAATGCATTTTAGGATTACATGCTGTTTTTTTCTTTTCAGAAAATCCTATTCTCAGTTTAGTGTATCAGAAAGCTGATAAAAATTTAAGGATATCAAGAATGTAAGTTTTGGTTGTATGTAAAATTGTATAATCTAAAATTCATGTTATTAGCCTTAATGTTTTATCTTTTTAATCAATTTGTTTTAGGTATAAAAACTTGAGTGAAGTGAGCTCTAAAATATGAAAAATGCATTTATTGATAACATATCGTACATGCATTTCTTAAGTGACGCAACTCAAAAATCTGTGTTCTTGTTTTTTTATCATGATCAAGTTCAATAGTCTTCTATGAAATTTCTAAAATGTATGGAACTAACTTCAAATCCTAACTGAAACATCTCACTTGCGCTTGGGATTAAAAGATAATTCAGATATACTCTTGATATTTCATACAAGGCTGGAAATTTTACTTTTTTTTAATGATTGTTTTTGAGTTGTGTCACTTTAGAAATATATGTACAATACGTTTTTACCTTCCTACTAATGTTGATCTATTATGGCACTGCCCTAATTTCAAAATAATACCGTAAAATGGGGTCACATTTGTACGGTAGGATGAAATTGGTACACAATTGTTTCTGCGGTGATTTCATTCTGGCAGGTTGTTGTGTCGACTTTTACCAAATGAGAGCCCTTGAAACGACTCATTCATGCGCTCTCATTTGTCAAAAGTCAACAAAACAACCTGCCAGAAGGAAATCACCACAGAAATAATTGTGTACCAATTTCACCCCACCGTACTAATGTGACCCCATTTTACGGTAGCTACATACTTTTGTTAGTGAGGCTTGTTAGGAATCCTAGTGTTGTTAATTTATTTTGTTTTGTTTTTTTAGAAACTTATTTTAAACCTGAATCTGAATTAGTTGAAGTTTATATTTTTTATTTAATTACTTAAGATATATGAATATGTATTTTTATGGATTTGTATCTTTATATTTTTTCACTGGTAATCTATTATGGAAACATATGTTTTTTAATACTTTTTATATAAATATTATTCTTATAAAAGTTATTATTTATTGTAAATAATTTATAGTTTTATATTCAAGATTTTCTCATGAATCCATTTGCAATATAATGATCTTAGGATAAGTTTTACTGTACATTATCATTTAATATTCTAGTTTAGTTATTTCACTATCCTTCATCGACACCATTTTTCTATAGTTAATTTTGTAATATTAAATATTTATTATTATTAGGTTTAGTTGAAATTTTGTAATAGTTTCAAGAGAAAATTAATTTCATTTTTTATGTTATTCATACATATATAATTGATTTAGAAAATATTTGTTACCCTAAATGGCATTAGATAATTTTTATATAATACACTGGGTCAAGTACTTAAAATATATTTTACTTATTGTATGTTAAGTTAAGCACATAAAAAAAATTAAGTGTTAATCTAAATACATGTTTATATAAATACAATTTTAATTAACTATTAGCATTTATTTATATAATGGTAACTATTCCTATACTGATCCTTATATTTATAAATTTATTAGAAAATATCTAATCAAAACTTTTTTAATCCTCTAAAGCAGAGGTCTCCTAACTTTTCAGCCTTCTGGCCATACTGATTACTTCCAAAGGTTCAAAGGGCCAACACCGTTTTAATTTTCCTGTCAGTATCTATAATTTCTAGACTAATTTCTGATTATGCGCCCTGAGCCATCATAAGCTTGCTAAATTCGTTAGTTCAATCACTATTGTGTTGTACAGTATTTTCACGACCACGAAACTTGATGACATCTAGTGGTTACAGGCAGACATATAGCCCAGTCAATGAAATCAAGAAATTAGCCTTTGTCGCAACTAATTAGGGGAAAGCTGAATTTTTGCTGGGTGTGAGTACTTAAAGTATACACTAAAAAAACACTAAGTCCCGACCCACACCCCTCTTGCTTCTCGGAAATCGGAAAACCGTACTTTTAGCACATATATACATAAAAAAAAGCTAAGCAAATTTGCAAAAAAAATGTCATTTTATTACTCTCTTTCCCATATTATAATTTTAGAGCTATGGAAGATGGAAAAATAGATTTGTTACTTGAGGTAAGTAACAGTTCTCTGGATTAACACGTTTGTCAGTACTCATTTGGCTATAACTCCGAAACTATTCAAAATCTATTTTTTCCATCTGAAAGGTGGTTAAATTTACTATAAATACTCAAATATTAAATTTGATTTAGTCCCGTAAAACAGCCACGACAGAATATTGAGAAACCGGTACTGTTGTGAAAGACTCTTATTTTTCGGCACATTTATCACAATAACTCCGGAACTATTTCTCCGATTCAAAATCTATTTTTTTTCCATCTAAAAGCTGTTTAAATGTTCTATGAAATCCTATATATTTAATTTTGATTGAATTCCGGAAAACACCTATGGCAGGCCATTGTACATGTCAAACTCGTCACATTTTTCCAAAACATACACTTTTGGCGTGGGTATTTCACGGAATTTAATCAGAACTAAGTATATTAGGTTTAAATGTAAATTTAACCAGCTTTTATATGGAAAAAATAAATTTCGAATCAAACAAACAGTTTAGGAGTTATAGCGATAAATGTTTCGAAAAAAAAGTGAATCCCCAAATAGTAGGTGTACTCAGCGTGCTGTCAAGGGTATTTCACGAGATTCAATTAAAATAATATAAACGGTTTATAGTAAATTTAACCACCTTTCAGATGGAAAAAATAGATTTTGAATAGTTTCGGAGTTATAGCCAAATGAGTACCGACAAACGTGTTATTCCGGAGAACTGCGACTTACCTTAAGTAAAAAATCTTCTATTTTTCCCTCCTCTATAGCTCTCAAATTATGATATGGGAAAGAGAGGAATAAATGACATTTTTTGCAAATTTGCTTTACTTTTTTATGTATAAATACAACCCTTGCAAAAGAAATCTAACCCATCTTCACTTAGGTAATGATTTCCGTCCCATATCAATACTTTCCAATCTGTCCAAACCCCTTGAAAGAGGTCGGAATTTTAATTCATTTTATCTTGTGGTTGACTTGGCCACGGCCGACCGACTATAGACGGAACTCAACATGACATGTGTTTCCACCATCAAGCACAGGACTAACCAACATAACCAAGTTACTAATAATCATGAAAATTCAACCCCGACGTCACCTATAAGCTGCCTTCATCACGAATTTGGTCAAATATCCGGTCCTTCGTCCCGCCTTTCAGCTATCCCGTCCATTTTCCACGAACACCACATAAAAACTTCATAGGACGCTCACCTAGTATTCCAAACCCAGACGGACTAGCGACAGATGAAAATAACAGCAGACTAAGGACAGTATTTGACAATATGACTCGACCTTGCGGGCATATGTCCGACCTTCAGATAGTCCATGGGGCCAGCCCACTACATTTAGATAAGGAAGGAAAGATAGCACTTGGAGACCTTGATGCGGACTACAGACAAGTTAAAGTGACATACAATATACCCTGATAGGTATCCCTTACCTTAATATTTCAAGAGATTGCCTACTAATTTTTTAGGAAAACAAAACCATCCTTTTCAACCCTGGCCGAACGCCCACGCCTTACCAACAAATTCCAGTTCCACCAGGATAGACGTTTGCCAAAACTAGACGCCATTACGAACACCATTCAGGCTCATTCTGAATTTCCCTACATGCCAACGGATAAACGTAAAGCCTGCCAAAACCTTGCAAAACGATTTATTACGAAGTCCTCCGACGGACTAAACTGCCCAATTTACATATTTGGACGAAACGTCCTAGCTCGCCTCGTTCATCGTATGGAAGCACATCATAAACGATCTCCGTAGCATATTTCAGCCGATGGCCTTACCGAACACAGTTTTAAAGGTCGAACAATTCAAAGTGTGTTTTCGCTCAGCGAGAAGTACACTTGTTTAGTCACTAAGAATAAACAAGACGGTTGACGGGCCTCGTTTTAGACAAAACTTCAGGCCGTATATCGCATTTCTCCCTCAAGCAGAGGAAAGCAAAACAACTCGTAATCACTTCCTAGGAATGTGTGATAATCTTTATCGTCGGTTTTGCCCAGGCAGCGCAAACACAGCGCTCTCTACAAATAACCTCATGACATAACCGCAATCAGTCTATAGAATGGCCCCAATCGATGTCAGCCGCCTATCTTGAAGACACGAAAAAGAATAAAGCGACCTTTGTAGAGCAACTCTTCTCGCACACCCTAGCACAAGGTACACCGCTCACGGTCACAACAGACGCCTTACGGATACAGCTATATGGCGGACAGTAAGTCCACCCGATCCACCATTCGACGTGATGGAACCATTGATGCAGTGTTCTTCTCAAAGAAGCCTTCACCCAATCAACCAGGCGCAGCAGAGGTAGTCTGTAAGATACTTATGTCTTCAGATGAGTTCATCGATAGGCCTTGCATATGAAACCATAAAAACATTTCAGATATCAATCTGATCTGGAAACACGCCGCCCCCTTACCCCTGTATATACCGACCATCCTTACCAGTCTTACCGGTCCGCTAAACTGAGTGCTAGCGTTATTCAACACAAAGACCTGAGAAGGCTGCCTGCTCCAAGACAATCCAGACAACTCTCCGTATATTTCTCAGCTTCCACGTTTAACACGTCGTGTCAATATAATCAAATGGCGTTAGAGAAATATAGTAGCCGACTGCTTGTCCACGGACGTTGACGAGCACATAGCGAGCAATAGTTTTTACGTAAGAACGAACGAAACAGCTGACATCGCCCAAGAGATCACAAAACGGAAGACCAGCGAACTACCAATGTGCTCCACCGGCATCCCTCATCGACTTTCTCCAACCTCCACGTCCCTAGCACCAACCACACTGCCATGGCAACTTTTCACTCTACTGCGACTAACGTCCCTTAGCGATATCTTACGACGCTATTTTAATAGATCCCAAATCCTTAAGATCGGCAGTAGTCACTCCTTGCCACGCCGCTGCTAAATTTCACACACCACCTCTTTCACAGCGAACCTGCCTGTAGAGCTACTCTTGATCAACTCCCTAGCTCAATCAAAAATCTCCAATTTCCTAGAAAACTCTCATCTCCTTAATCCGTTCCAATCTGGGTTCCAACCTGGTTTTTCAACTCAGACAGCCTTAACAAAAATTACCAATGACATACATACTGCTCTTGACGAACGAAAAGTAACTGTCCTTATCCTTCTAGATTTTACCAAAGCCTTTGACAGCCTAGACCATTCTATTCTCCTCACGAAACTAAAAGCCCTATCTTTTTCCTCAAGCTCTCTCCTCTGGTTTCATTCCTTCCTCTATAGTAGAACTCAAATAGTATCCATTTCCTCTTCCAGCAACCACTTTCCTCTTCCCTTTCATTGACATCAGGGGTAGCCCAAGGTTCCTGTGTCTCTCCTACTCTTTTTTGTGCCTACATAAATGATCTACCGAATTCCATTCACCATTGTTCCTACCATCTATACGCGGATGATTTCCAGATATATCTATCCTTCCATCCCTCTGATTTAATTAAATCATTCTCCCTAATCCAAGAAGACCTTAATAGCATTTGCAAGTGGGCCTCTGATAACAAATTAAAATTAAATGTAGAAAAAAACGCAGGCTATTATCATAGGTTCTAATACCCATCTGAGATCCCTTCCCCACCTCCCGATCCTGTCTATGAACTCCCAACCTATTCAATTCCACCCCACAGTCAAAAACCTTGGTATTACCTTTGACCAAACCCTTTCATGGAAACCTCATATCTCCCAAATTTCTCGACGGGTTATATCCATCCTTAAACTATTTCATTATTCCCAGGACTCCCTTCCGAAACCTACTCGTCAACTCTTGGTTTCTTCCCTTATCCTACCCCATTTTGACTACAGCTGTGTTGCATATGGTGGCTTGACGGCGGAACTCGAGAGTAAACTAAGGAGACTAATGAACTGTTTCGTTAGGTTTATCTTTAGGGTTCCAAAAGCCTCCCACACATCACATCTATATACATAGTTAAAATGGCTTTATCCTTCATCCCGCATAAATTACTTCCTAGCCTCCTTCCTCTATCAAACCATCAATTCTCAGAATCCCTCCTACATCTATAACATCTTCCACTTCAGATCCTCGGTCTCCTCCCGCACTACAAGATCTCGCTCCTCTGACCTGTATACTTCTTCCCATAAGAGTACATCATTTGACCACTCCTTCATTTCCCGTGCTACTTCCTTGTGGAATTCACTACCCTGTAATATCCGTAATGCTCCATCTCTGTCCACATTTAAATCCCTTCTCTTTCAATACCTCCTTTCCCTCTAGAATGATACTGACTAGCAAAACTTCACTAAAAAAAAAAAAAGAAGTGCATTCAGTAGATGTAAATAGGTTTTTATTTTTTCTCTTGCAATTATTGGATTTTTGTAATTTTTATTTCATCTGTGTCTGTTTTTGTTCTTTATTTGTAAAACTGTAAATAGTTAACCAGATTGTTAATTTATTTTATTTCATCTTATGAAAGCTAGACTCATTGTATTTATTTATGTACATTATATTATTCTTAGGGGATATCGTCCCAGAATAAAGTTTATTTTCTATTTCTATTTCTATTTCTATATATGTGCTTAAATTAACGTTTTCCGAGTTCCGCGATCAGACAGCCTGCAACATATGACTTTCACCCCCTCTCTTTCCAAAACCAGAAGATATTTTGAGAAAGACTTTTTATAACACTTACAGCTAAGGATGAGGAGCAATATTCAGCAGTCAGATCTTTTGATTTTTGGATTTGAATCTTAGATGATAAATTTTGTACTAAATAAGTGATACAAGTAAACTATAAACTATTATAGCAAAAAAAATCGCACTTTGGAAGTAATAACCTAAAAATAAACGTTATTACATTGTTGCTGCATTTCAACTAAATCACTATTCATGTCATGAACAGCAGAATATGCGTTTGTGCACCTCAGTACGGCCCTGCTAGGACCGGCGCACCGGTGTCCACTACTCTTTCACCGCTCTCTATGAAGCCGTCATTTTAATGTTATGCGTTATGAGACACATCATTTTAAAGCTAATTATATTATCTATAAGTTTTGTTTAATACTTTTCTTCCCAAAACGTAATGATAAAAATCTATAATTTGTTGAAGTTACATTTTATTTTTTGTAGTGGCAGTTTTCTGTATATGATTAAGTATTACGGCGAAACTAAGGCATCTACATAAAACGTGTATGTAACATAATTTGTTCGTAATATTATTAGGAGTAAAATAAAAAAATAGAACACTTCTATAGCATATTTAGGTTTCGAGCTGTCGGCATGTAACCAGAGTTCCGTACTTGTAATGTTGCTGAAGGGGTGGGGGGAAAGCAAGAGGGGTGGAGTTCGGGAGTTTTTTTTAGTGTATACTTTATGTACTAACACCCTACAAAAATTCAGCTTTCCCTAATTGGTTGCGACACGAAACCTTCATTGACTGGGCTAATAGGTAATGTACCCTCTCCATCCTTGCTAGCAGATAGCTCTCAGATCGCGTTAACCTCGTTGGTTCGAGAAAGTTCTGGTGTAGTCACTTCTAGATGGCAATAATTCGTCTCGACGATATCTGAACAAAATAAAAGCTCATTCAGGGTGAATGTTCAAGTGTATACGCACCTTAATGGTGCGTCACGTGCCAGATTGATGATACTGGCGGGCCGTAGTTTGGAGACCCCTGCTCTAAAGAATTAATAGCATTGTACTCTTCTGAGCCATTGAGGGAATAAATCTTAACAATATTAACGTTAATGATCTCTTGGACCTCTTTAGTTGTTTACTACATCTCTTAGACTGTATGTTCATTACTCAAACTAATTTTTTTGTTACCTGTGGCTGAATATTTCCCATTCTTGGAATAATGCTTCCTTCAGTTGAATTTTATTCTTAATCTTACTTTTTAAAGTCTCCTTTTCATTCCATCCAACAGATGTTCAATACAGTTCATTTCTGGAGACTGCGGTGGCATTTTTAATAGGACTATTCTTCAACTTTTCTTGCTCTATGTTTCAGCTCATTGCCTAGCTGAAAGAAAATGGTGATCCAATACCAAGACTCACACACATGGTTTTAGGTTGTGCCTTAATATGTCCAGATAAACATATTGTTCCTTAATTCTATTGATTACTGTAGGTTTTCCAATGCCAGATGCACTCACATCCCCAGACCATAATTCCACTTCCTTTGTATTTAACAATGCAGCAAAACATTTTAGTTGCTAGGGCTTTTTTTAATTTTAAACTGTACCCTAACTTTTCTTCCAATTTTCAAAGGAGGCAGTTAGATGAAAAGTGGTATAAAAGTCAGTAGGCTTTGGTCTGGTATCTAAAAAGTGAATAGAAGAACAAAGGGCAAGGGTATTATATGCATAAGGTTTTTTGTGTTTCAGATATTGAAATAGAAAAGTACCCAGGAAGTACAAACAAAAGTTTTGCTATGGGACTTAACAGACCTTGATGAACATGCAGTTAATGCATGTTTAGACATATCTATGCCTTAATATAAGCCGCCAGAAACACATCTGTAGGCTCAGTTGTTTATTAGCAGTGACAGAGTAATGTGCTGACTATCGCATAATGGTCGCTTAGTGAGGTAAGGTCAGTTTTGAGAAATACCTTTTGCGAATAGGGGTGGTTAGGGGTGACTTGTGACTTTTTACCGAAAGATACTGAAAATATTTAACAATGTATAATCTTAGAACGATAACAGCATCGTGCCAGGTGACGAGACTTAGCTGTACTATTACGATTTACCAATTAAGGATCAAAATAACGTTTGGGTCTTTGATATCCCGATCTCTTAAGAAAAAAATAACCGCTGTTTTTTTTCATATCCAGCTAAATTGTTGAGCGTATCGTTTTGGACACATATAAGACAGTCATTTTTAAGTGGTACACTGAACAGTGCCTGCTTAGAGTCCAAGAAAAACCTGCGACCAAAACCATGATTGGACACCTCGTACTTCCATCATGACAACGCTCCAGCTCTCCGAGCCAGAACCTGCTCCGAGTATTTAGCCAGTACTGGACTGAAACAACTTGAGCTCCCTTTTTATAACCCAGACCTTGCTCCCTGTGACTTTGCACTGTTCCTGTAAGTGAAAATGAAGAAGAAAGTAAATAGTGTTTCTTGCGACGAGGACCTTCTGAGGGCTTAGGACAACGAGTGTGCCTTACCCAAGGATGAAACTTGGCGGAGCTTTTTATGGATGGACTGTTTCAACGAATGGAGAAATGTATTGAATGTGGTCGAAATTTCTTTGAAAATTTAATTAAATATAGCTGTATTTCAATACTTTTATTGTATCCTTTGTACTGTCGTAAAAACTTGGGTTAAGCCACATGAACTCAGAATAACAGCTAGTAATGTGAGAGTGCCTATGAATTTTATATTAAGAGCTCACTAGATCGTTCTCCTTATTTTAAGCATCAATAATGACAGTGAGAATGAAAAACGGAAGAAACAAAAAGTTGACAGCTTCTGCGTGGGAACGTAATTAAAGTAGAGTCTCTTAGGAGTTGTTTACGAATTGAGATGGTTTTTGCAGGTGATTTAAAAAATTTGTTTATTCCAGGATAGATATTGATCGAATGTTTCTGCGAGATTTTTAATAAAGTTTATAAAATGTAGAATAGTGTCCTATTGCTAGCGTATGCTGATGATATTGACATAATTAGGAGGCCTCAAGAAGATTTAATGAAGTTTACGAAAATCTGCTCAGCAAATGGGTCTCGTAAATGAAAATAGAAACTAATTTCATGGGCTATGTAAAATCCGATCCAACCATTTTCTGGTACAAATCGACAGATACAAGTTTGATCAAACTGGTGGCGGATGGCTGAGAATAGAGATGGTTGGTGAAGATCTCTTTTGGAAGCCAAGGTTCTCTCCACGCTTTAGTGCCAATGATATATGTATATATGAAATGAGTACACAATTTTTAGCAATGGATAACAAGTAAGTGTATTAAGGGAAGATTTTGTATTAATTTTTAGGTTATCAGCATATAAATGATATTGGGATTACTGGAAAACATTTTTTGTCATTAATGTATTTAGAAAAGAAAGTTCGTAAAGTCTATAATTGCATTTTTCAATTTAGCTTGTTGGTTCATGGCTGCTCCTAACATCGTTATTGCATATCAAAGTAAAGTATTATATCCTTAGTTTACCCTGGCCAGTTCACCTTGGATATAGTAGCGCTATTATATCAAGCCCGCATTTGTGGATCTTATCTCTAAGAATCCTAGAAGGTACCTCCTATGTAGAGTTTTGATATTACTTGTTATCATAGTATCATTGCTGTAATGTTTTGCGTTAACATTTTCGTTAAATTTTGTAATACTCCATATTACGTCATATCCTTGTAATACTTTTTATCCTAGAATAATCAAGTAATATAATATTATAATAAAAATATTGAGAATTTCCTTTTATTTTAGACCCAACGAAGCAATTAAATTATCTGATCAATATTATGGTAATATTGATAGTAAATATTTACAACAAAGGACACATATTCAAAAATGTTGGTCGAATCGGTGTGTTTTTAAAATGTGAATCCAGATAAATGTAACTATTTTAGTTTTTCATTTTTATCCTAGGCTCGTGCAACCGATTCTGGATAGCCCCATTATTTATTTCTTACTTGATGTAATCGCTGACAGGTTCTCTCTTAAATTCTGTTACATGTGTATCAATCGATTTTTCAAATTGATTGATTTTTATCACAATTGGAGATATTAGGGGTTCCAAATTCAAGTAAGTTGGTCGCTGTTTAGTTCTTCTTCTTCAGAAAAGGTTTCTGGAATATGAGGAATTTCATATTGTCGACAGATGAACAATGACATTTTGATTTTCATAACTGATTATGTTAATACCTATTACATCTTTATCTTTTTCTAAATTGATAAAAACAATTATCGTCAAAAAGTTCAATAGCGATTGTAATATTTTTCGGTCAAGGAAGAATTGAAAAGGTCAGTCAGTCTTCGACGACAATCAGGGAGATGAAAGCTGTTAAGTTCCTCAGATGTCCACGTGAATGCTAGGTACCGCCACCAGCGCTGCTGTCCTTTCTTCGATGCTCACTTGAAAGTAAGAGTGCGGCTTTTGTCACGCATTTATGTACGACGTTATTTTAAGAGCTCTATTAGATAATATGATAATTGGCGATCCTTGAAAATAAAGGCAATAGTGATTAAGTATTATATTAGGTAATAAGATAATAATTTTAGTTTTTTTAAATACAAATATATATATATATATATATATATATATATATATATATATATATATATATATATATATATATTGTTCGCGCCAATCGGCGCTATTGTGAAGGGGGGGAAAGGAGAAAAACTTTAATATACCTATATTGACGCGCTCTTTGAATTTCCGGTGCAACTAGCCCTTATCTGCGTTAATCCCTACCAGAATATCCCTTTTTCTTCTATCATCTGTGCTCAAGTACGCACCTACTACAAATGCCCAAGACCTCATGGTCTTCCATCGGTTTTATAACCCAGTTCTCCCCCTAATGAGTGATGACCTAAGAGGAGGCGAGCTTAGACAAATATTGCAGCTTAGGAGAAGCATTTGCCAGGCCGTAAAGATTCCAGGGGCCCCCGGACAGACCGTCGGCGGCAGTAATAAGGTAAGAAATTTCTTCTGTATTATTTGTTTATGCTACCTTCTAAATAAAATCTCCCCAAGGGTGCAAAACCTCGATTTCATATTTTCCCATACAGTCCATTTTCTAGAGGCCGAGGCGAGTTTGTCGCATCGGACATTAACATTTTTTTATTATACATATATATATATATATATATATATATATATATATACATATATATATATATATATATATATTTACTAGTTTGCCTCTTATTAGTCTTAATGTGTGCCAGTTTGTGATAAATCATAAGTAAAAGTCTGAATTAAACAAATTAGATGTTATTAAAATATAAAATTTTTACCTACTAATTGTTTTATTAATAATTCCTAATATTATATTTTGTACACGTCCACTTTCCTTTTCTTTTAGTCACTAGTCACCAGCAAAATAATAATGTAGGTAAATATTGAAAGGTTGATTAATTAAAAAAGGATAAGAAATTGAGGTTAATACAGTAATACTAATTAACATTTATTTTTTACACTGGCACTAAATTTAAAATATATTTTACAGAAATCAATTATAATAAATATAAAAATTATCCAGTAATTTTTTGTTTTGTTTAGTTGGCATTCTTCGTTTCCTCTATTCATCATCATTTTTGTCTTTTCGTAGTTAGGGTAAAGACCAATTTCTTCATATAATTTTAGAAGATGCTTGAGCATTTCCCGCAATTCTCGCATATCTTTGGCAATCAGCACGATGTAATCCGCAAAACGTAAGCTGCTTAACCATTTACCATTTATTTTTATTCCCATGTTTTCTGAACCAAGACGTCAGAATACCATCTCCAGCACAAGAACAAATAAAAGTGGGGATAGCGGATCTCCTTGTCGCACACCCTTCTTAACACTGAAGCTTTGTCCTCTCTTTTCTGTTATGATATATGCAGACATTTCTTTATACAGCTCTATAATTATCTTTACATAATTTTCCTCTATTCCTATTGTCTTGAGGGCTTTAAATATTACGGTATGTAAAATGCTGTCAAACGCTTTCTTGAAGTCGAAAAAACAAAGGTATAGAGAGAGGTTGTATTCATTTGCCTTCTCGATAATCTGGTTTACAGTCTGGATGTGGTCCACTATCGAAAAACCTTTTCTAAATCCTTCTTGTTCTTCGTCAACACATTCCATAATTCTTTGGGTGGGCCGCTGTTTGATGACACTGGTGAAAACTTTTCCCAAAGTTGAACAAAGGGAAATAGGTCGATAATTCTCCATGTCATGCTTGTTGCCCTTTTTGTAAAGAAGAATTATTTTTGTGATTTTCCATTGATTAGGAATTTTTCCTTGCCCTAGAATTAGATTAAATAATTCTGTTACTTCTTTTATTAGAGTTATTCCTCCTGCTTTTAAAATTTCATTATTGATATTATCCGGCCCAGGACTTTTCTCGGGTCTAAGGCCCCTTTCACACTGCGATACCGAGCAGCCGATACAAGTATCCAAGCTACTGATAGAACAAAGGAATCATTGTTTAAGGCCAAGCCTCTTCAGACTGCGATTCCAGCCGCCGACGCGTATCCGATACTGAAAACGAGTAGCCTGTCACCGTCAGCCGCCAAGATACTTTTTGTATCGGCTTCTCGGAATCCTAGTGTGAAAGGGGGAAGATACTTTGCGCATTAGGCTTTATTCACACTGAGATTCCGAAGCGTGCTACTTCACTCGTTTAGGATTTTAGTTGTCTTTTTGATTCTAATAGTTTTAATTTAATGATTTTAATAGTTTTAATTTAATAATTTTAATAGTTTTAATTTAATAATTTTAATAGTTTAATTTAATAATTTTAATAGTTTTAATTTAATAAATTTAATAGTTTTAATTTAATAATTTTATAGTTTAATTTTAATTTTTTTAAATGAATACATTTTAAAAAAAAATATTAAACATGGATACTTGTTGTGTTCAAAAATAAAATATCGTTAAATATTAATTTTTTTTTTATTAATTAATTACCTTAACGTTAAACAAAGCCTTTCTTGCGGCAAAATACTCTTCCTTAAATGGGTGTCTTGCATCTGAATAGATATCCGTACTTTCTTTAGAAGTTCCTCAAATGTTGATGGCATCATCCGAAAATAATTAAAAAACTTCGTGGTGTCATCCATTAGCTCTTTAAACAGTAATGCGTAGGCACCTTTTTCTTCACGGCTTATATTTATTCCGTGAACCCACTGCCTACGTTTATTTTTTGATTTTCTAGCTAAATACAAGAGTGCTACCACTTCAACTTCGTCCATTGCAATGCAACATGTGGAAGGTGTGGAGAGAAGTGGGAGTGGGAGAAGAAGCAGCCGAGCGGCTGAATCACGATTCTTTTAGCGTCTCATACAGCGTCGGCTGCAAGGGGGAGAGTGGGAGAAGGAGCCGCCAGGCTACTGAATCACGATACTTTTTGCGTCTCATACAGCCTTCGGATACGTGTATCGGCTGCTCGGTATCGCAGTGTGAAAGGGGCCTTAGTCTTTTCAATATGGATTTAACTTCTTCTACTATTGGTAGAACTTCTTCTAGAATGTTTACTCTATTTCTTTCTTATTTGCTTCTAAAGTTTCCCTTTTATTTTTATATAATTGCCTGAAGTAATCTGTGGCTACTCTATTCATATGTTCTCTATTAGTTATGATTTCTCTTCTATAGTTTTCAAGAGTGACCATCCATTTAGTGCATCTAGACAGTTCTTTTTGGATTCTTTTTGTAGATTTGTTGTTTGCTGAAATTGTTTCTATAATATTAATGTTGTATTTTTCTATGTCTTCTTTTATGCTTTTCCTAATTTTATTATTTATGACTGTGAGCTCTTTCCTGTCGTTTTCAGAAACACCTTCTTTTTCTTTCATTATTCTGCGAATTCTAAAAAGTTCTTTTGTATCATCTGATAATTTGCTTGATTTATTTTTTATGAAGCTGGGACCCGGTGAAATTGTGTCATCAATAGCTTTGGAGGTGAGGTTATATTTTTCTTGGACTTGTTGGTGGAGCCTTTTCTTCTCTGCACTCATAACTGCATTGAATATGTCTTGTGAAATCGGTACGGAATTTTTCTATTTGAGTTTGGTCTTGAAGAATAATACTTTTCTTTTTTGCTTGAAATGGTCTCTTCCTGTATTTTTCAATGCACAACTCTGCTCTTAGCATCCTGTGATCTGTGTTGAAATTAAACCTCTTTATAACCTCTAAATTTTTAATAAACTGATTTGGTTTGTTAGAAAATAGTCTAGCTCAATTTTTTGTCCTTTGGGTGAGCACCATATCCATTTTTCTTTTGCCCTTTTATTAAAAAAAGTATTTACAATTTGTAAACGTTGACTAAAACAGAAATTAATCAGTCGGTTACCACCTTCATTCCTTTTTTGGAAACCAAAGCTCCCCATAACTTGGTGTTCGCCCTCTAATTTAACCCGGATCCTGCCATTGAGTCTCCCATCACAACTATCCATTTTTTTCTTATAAAACTGGAAACTACAAGCTCTAATTCTTGGTAAAATTTTTCTTTTTCTTCTGTCGAATCTTCCATTGTAGAGGCATGTGATTGTACAATAGTTAGACATTTTCTAGAATTTATTTGCAACCTTAACACAGCAGCTATTCTATAGCTAATTTCTTTAAATTCCAATATTCTATTTTTTATCTTTTCTGATATATATAGAATCCAATACCATAAATTCCATTTTGAGATGCTGTGTGCATGAAAACATTTCCTGATCTCTGTTCTAAAATTAAACAATATTTTCTCCTTACCTCATCTAAACCAATAACATTCCATTTGATATCCTCAAGAGCATGATTAAGCTCCTCCAATCTTTCTTCACTTAACAATGTCCTAACATTTATTAAAATAAACCTTGAGAATGCCTTTGTTATCATCTCGGAAATTTGAATCTTCTTTCTGCTATGAATCAGTACCTACAACTGATCTTTGCCCTCCCTGACAAATCTCCTAGTTCCGGTCCTGTGAGATAAAGTCAAAAATAAAGTTTATTAGTTGTAAAACTTTCTTTTGTCCAATTTTTTCGGCCCGCCTAGATGTTTTTCTATTTCATCCGGCCCTTCCCTTAAAAAGTTTGCCCATCTCTGCCCTAGCCAATATTAGTCCAAGCAACGAAGACCGAAAAAGGCCGAATAGGGAACATAATTCATGTAGAAGCCAATTTTGGCACAGTTGTAGGGGGAGGTGTCCTTAAGAACATACTAAAAGTACTGGGGGGTGGGGGTGGGGGCGCTCTAAAGGTCGGTTTTTCGTTAATAACTCGAAAACTCTTGCTTCTAGCGAAAATATGTTTATGTACTAAATTAATTTACATTAAATTGTTTACAAAAAAAGGTTCTATACATTTTTTTTCTGGGATCACCCAGATAAAGAAGATATAGAGGGGGGATATATAAAATGTAAAAAAAACAAGTTTTTATTGTTAAAATTTATATATTAATTGTTAAAATTCCAATGTTTATTGTTACAAATGAATAGTTTATTATTATTAATTAAATACTTATAGCTAAAAATAAAATTATTGTCGTTAAGCCTAATATGCTTATTATAGTACTTGCGGTAAGTCGCACTTATCTTCAAAATCACGTTTGTCGGTACTCTTTTGGCTATAACTCCGAAACTATTTGTCTAATCGCGAATTTCTTTTTTTTATCTTAAAGCTGGTTAAATTTGTTATCAGATACTATGTATTTAGTTTTAATTACGTTCCATGAAATATCCTTTCTACCTCGCTGAATTCCGCGTACCTTTGTGAAATCCTTATCTTTTCGGAACATTTCTCGTTATAACTCTAAAAATATTTGTTCGATTCCGAATTTCTTTTTTCCATCTCATAGCTGGTTAAATTTTCTATTAGATGCTATGTATCAAATGTTGATAAAATTCCGTGTAATACTTAATTTTAATACTTAAATTATAGTTTTTTTTTGGCATATTTTCTCTATAACTCCTAAACAATTTGTCCGATCCCAAATTGCATTATTTCATTTTAAAGCTATTTAAATTATCTATCAGCTCCTATCTACGACTTTTAATTATATTCCGTGTAATACCCATGCTAGCACACTAAATAGGTATGTATTGGCAAAACATGACATTTTTGATATGTTAAATGGGCTGGCGTGGGTGTTTCATGGCCTTTAATCAAAGTTTGATTTATAGGATCTAATAGCACATTTAACCAACTATGAGATGGAAAAAAGAAATTCGGAATCGAACAAATATTTTTAGAGTTATAATCAGAAATGTTCCGAAAAATAAGGATTTCACAAGAGTACGCGGAATTCAGCGAGGTAGAATGGATATTTCACGGAACCTAATTAAAACTAAATATATGGCAACTAATTATAAATTTAACCAGGTTTATTATGAAAAAAAGAAATTCTAGATTAGACAAATACTTTCGGAGATATAGCCAAAAGAGTACCGACAAACGTGTTTTTGAGGAAAAGTGCGTCTTACCGCAAGTACTATAATAAGCATATTAGGCTTAACCACAATAATTTTATTTTTAGCTATAAGTATTTAATTAATAATAATAAACTATTCATTTGTAACAATAAACATTGGAATTTTAACAATTAATATATAAATTTTAACAATAAACACGTGTTTTTTTTACATTTTATATATCCCCCCTCTATATCTTCTTTATCTGGGTGATCCCAGAAAAAAAATGTATAGAACCTTTTTTTGTAAACAATTTATTGTAAATTAATTTAGTACATCAACATTTGATACAAAGCATCTAATAGAAAATTTAACCAGCTATGAGATGGAAAAAAGAAATTCGGAATCGAACAAATATTTTTAGAGTTGAAATATCATCAAAAATAAATTTTCAATTCTTCACTTTAACGAGAAATTAGTTCCCCCGAAAAGATAAGGGATTTTTCACAAAGGTACGCGGAATTCAGCGAGGTAGAAAGGATATTTCATGGAACGTAATTGTTTAAAACTAAAATACATAGTAATGATAACAAATTTAACCAGCTTTAAGATATAAAAGGACAAAAAAAAAGAAATTCGCGATTAGACAAATAGCAATATTTTCGGAGTTATAGCCAAAAGAGTACCGACAAACGTGATTTTGAAGATAAAAGTGCGATACTTACCGCAAGTACTATAATAAGCATATTAGGCATCTAACGACAATAATTTTATTTTTAGCTATAAGTATTTAATTAATAATAATAAACTATTCATTTGTAACGTTAATAAACATTCCGGAATTTTAACAATTAATATATAAATTTTAACAATAAACACTTGTTTTTTTTTACATTTTATATATCCCCCCTCTATATCTTCTTTATCTGGGTGATCCCAGAAAAAAAATGTATAGAACCTTTTTTTGTAAACAATTTAATGTAAATTAATTTAGTACATAAACATATTTTCGCTAGAAGCAAGAGTTTTCGAGTTATTAACGAAAAAAACCGACCTTTAGAGGCCCCCCCCCCCCCCCCCCCCAGTACTTTTAGTATGTTGTTAAGGACACCTCCCCCTACAACTGTGCCAAAATTGGCTTCTACATGAATTAACTCCACTAAAAATCCTTCGTTGCTCGGACTATATGGAATGCAAGTCGCCAGTTGGACATTGTGGGCGTGGCCGGTTAGTGTTTTGGTCTCGTCCCTCACGGAACAATATACAGGGAGGCCCGTATAACTCCATGGTTGTACCAATATAACCAGACGTTGGAAAACCGTGAAGTTACCTCTATATTTATTAATCTGGTCAAACAGTAAAATGATTAGTTTTAGAAACATTAATGCCCTTAGTGAGATTCATATAATTTTTTATTTTTTTCTGATAGTTATTTAGTTCAATAGAATAGTATGTTACTGTTATAGGGCTATTTATTTTTCCTTTACTGTTATTCCCACTAGAATTAGAGTCATGGTGGTTGATACTACCCTTATATCTTTTATACAGTTTGGTTTGTTGTATTGTTTTATATTATTAATAAAATTTAACTTCCTATTAATTTATCTTACAAAATTTAGTAAATTTAACTTCCTATTAATTTATCTTACAAAATTTAGTTTGCATTGCTTATAAATTATTAAATTCAAAAAGTCATTTTACTTATATTAGAGGAGAAAGAATTTACTGAAGGTTAACATCACATGGTTGTCAAAATAAACATTTATGTTTATTTAAATATAGTTTCCTTATCTGTAAAGTTTCAACTTGGGTCCTTTAAAATAAAATATTTGTGTTAGTTTTGAGAATCTTTAGAGACAAGTTTTTAAATTTGAAATACTGTCATCTTTGTTATTGATTTTCCTCTAATTTGGGTATGAATGAGGAATCCTTAACCCGAATTGAGTGAAGTTCCTGTGAAAATTAAAAAAAATATATCCTCGAGGATTTTTATTCGAGATATGCAATATTAGGCACTTATGAATGCACGAATGAAACTAAAATACATGAAAAATGTTTATTTATTTATTCTAGTATAAATTACTTGGAAAAGTGTATGAAACTTAACAAGATTTTATTATTTGTACATGGATTTACTTTTTGTTGTTTTATTTATTTTTTTCTATTTTTTTCCTTAGAAATAATAAATGTAAAAACTAATTTTCTGAATTATCAGATGTTTTGTTAAAAATAAGTGAAGAAATCGTTTATTATTAAGCTAATTTGAATCCAATCTAGAAAATAAGTCCTAATTGCTTAGTAGTCTCGCTTATCTGTTACCTCAGTTGACACCTTACTGACTGCTATATCTGAAGTAACTATCTTCTTAATTTGCTGATGATAATCATTGACAGGGCCTACAAGTTGTTACTATGTGATGTATGGCGATTGATAAGCCGATGGATTAATATAAGTGTTAACTGATCTCACTTACAATTGATTCATTGTGAAAAAATTCCTTTCTTTTTTAATTAATATTATCATTTATTTCAGAGAGGTTGAGTGGCTCTTTCAACTTTTCCACTTTTGGAAGTTTAAATACTACACCTGATTGGGTTATAAGGTAGTTTTTTCTTTTTTCACATTTATATTTATATTTGAAATATCTATTTTTTTTTTCATCCTAATTATTTAAAGCTTGAGGAATTTAAAAATGTAGAGCTCCAATGCTTATATTTGTGCCAAAATAGGTCTAATTTTAATCATATAAATAAGTTTTATGCATTCAACTGGAAATCAAGAGCATTTGTGTAGTAGATATTAAAATAATTGGAAATAATTTTTTAACAATTTTTAATAACACTATCTGCTGCGTCATGATCGTACTAACCGCACTGGCGGAGGTGTTTGTATATTTGTACATAATAATTTCCGAACCAAAGTCCTAAGCCTATCCCCTTCTTCTGAACATCCCCACATTGAATTCCTGTTTGCCGAAATAACCATGCATTCACAAACTATCCTTGTTGTAGTAGTTTACCGCCCTCCCAATGTTCCTTTTGACTCCCACTTCGAAACCACTCTATTCAACATTGTTCCTCTCTACTCACATGTTATTATTGCTGGAGATTTCAATACCAATCTCCTCACCGATTCCTCTGACAAGTCTTATCTTGAAAACCTTTTTTTTTCCCTCAACCTACATGTGGTACCATTCTCTCCTACCCACCACACATTTACATCTGATACCTGGCTTGATCTCCTAATAGTTGATTCTCCTAAAAACCTCATTTCCTCTTCCCAGTTACCAATCACGTTTCTTTCTAATCACGATTTAATATCCCTGTCATACAATATCCAAACTCCAACATTCATTCCAAAAACCATTTCCTATCGCAATCTTGATTCCTTAACATTTTCCTCAATCCAAACTGATATTGACGCTCTGGACTGGGACTCTATATATTCCTCCCACACTATCGACAACATGGTTGACATCCTCACATCCAATCTCTTATCCATCCTCGACTCACATGCTCCCCTAAAAACCATCCTAATCCGACGTCCACCAGCACCCTGGATCACAATAGAAATCAAAAACCTACAAAAGAGACGAGAGGCCGCCCGAAGACGTTTTCGACGGACTAGACTTCAGGACGACTACACTCTGTTTAAATCCCTTCGGAATCAGACACAAACTGCCATTCGAAAAGCTAAATCACAATATTTTCATGAAGCCCTCTCCAGTGCCTGTGATCCAAAATCAAAATGGAAAATTTTATCAAAACTTTCCTTTAGTAAATCCTCAAATGCTCCGCTTTCATACTCTTTTACTCCTAATGAAATGAATTCCTTTTTTGCTACCTCATCATCAAACTCCTCATCTCTTTCTGCCAGCTACGCTCCAAGCGGTCCTCCTTTTAACTCCTCCAATTTTTATTTTTCCTATATCACACCCTCAGACCTCATTGATGCCATTTTCCAATGTAAAACGCAAGCTATTGGACATGATGGTATTCCACTAAAATTAATCAAACTCTGCCTTCCTACTATCCTTCCAGTCCTCCTACATATATATAATTATTCTTTGCAAAATTCCACCTTTCCTTCATCCTGGAAGAAAGCTAAAATACAACCCTTACAAAAGAAATCTAACCCATCTTCACTTAATGATTTCCGTCCCATATCAATACTTTCCAATCTGTCCAAACCCCTTGAAAGACTAGTTCAATCACAAATCTCCAATTTCCTAGAAAACTCTCATCTCCTTAATCCGTTCCAATCTGGGTTCCGACCTCAGATTGGGTTCCGAACTCAGACAGCCTTAACAAAAATTACTAATGACATACATACTGCCCTTGACGAACGAAAAGTAACTGTCCTTATCCTTCTAGATTTTACCAAAGCCTTTGACACCCTAGACCATTCTATTCTCCTCACGAAACTAAAAGCCCTATCTTTTTCCTCAAGCTCTCTCCTCTGGTTTCATTCCTTCCTCTATAGTAGAACTCAAATAGTATCCATACCAAACCAGCCACTTTCCTCTTCCCTTTCATTGACATCAGGGGTAGCCCAAGGTTCCAGTGTCTCTCCTACTCTTTTTTGTGCCTACATAAATGATCTACCAAATTCCATTCACCATTGTTCCTACCATCTATACGCGGATGATCTCCAGATATATCTATCCTTCCATCCCTCTGATTTAATTAAATCATTCTCCCTTATCCAAGAAGACCTTAATAGCATTTGCAAGTGGGCCTCTGATAACAAATTAAAATTAAATGTAGAAAAAACGCAGGCTATTATCATAGGTTCTAATACCCATCTGAGATCCCTTCCCCACCTCCTGATACTCCCGATAATGTCTATGAACTCCCAACCTATTCAATTCCACCCCACAGTCAAAAACCTTGGTATTACCTTTGACCAAACCCTTTCATGGAAACCTCATATCTCCCAAATTTCTAGACGGGTTATATCCATCCTTAAGCTATTCCATTCTTCCCAGGACTCCCTTCCGAAACCTACTCGTCAACTCTTGGTTTCTTCCCTTATCCTACCCCATTTTGACTACAGCTGTGTTGCATATGGTGGCTTGACGGCGGAACTCGAGAGTAAACTAAGGAGACTAATGAACTGTTTCATTAGGTTTATCTTTAGGGTTCCAAAAGCCTCCCACACATCACATCTATATACAGAGTTAAAATGGCTTTATCCTTCATCCCGCATAAATTACTTCCTAGCCTCCTTCCTCTACCAAACCATCAATTCTCGGAATCCCTCCTACATCTATAACATCTTCCAGTTCAGATCCTCGGTCTCCTCCCGCACTACAAGATCTCGCTCCTCTGACCTGTATACTTCTTCCCATAAGAGTACATCATTTGACCACTCCTTCATTTCCCGTGCTACTTCCTTGTGGAATTCACTACCCTGTAATATCCGTAATGCTCCATCTCTGTCCACATTTAAATCCCTTCTCTTTCAATACCTCCTTTCCCTCCAGAATGATACTGACTAGCAAAACTTCACTAAAAAAAAAAAAAAGAAGTGCATTCAGTAGATGTAAATAGGTTTTTATTCTTTCTCCTGCAATTATTGGATTTTGTAATTTTTATTTCTATTTTTGTTCTTTATTTGTAAAATTGTAAATAGTTAACCAGATTGTTAATTTATTTTATTTCATCTTATGAAAGCTAGACTCATTGTATTTATTTATGTACATTATATTATTCTTAGGGGACATCGTCCCAGAATAAAGTTTATTTTCTATTCTATTCTATTCTATTCTATTCTACAAGCCCTTGTTACAGGGTTACTGTAAGAGGGAAAACAAGAAAAAAAAAAAAATGGAAATAACTAGAAATTTTATTTCTAATTATATATTCTAATTATTGAAGAATATATTTGAAATTTTATTAATATTTTACATTAATTTTTATATGACAATTTTATTGCTTTTACAAAAAATTTGGAAACGACAAGCATTTTTATTATTACAAATAATATAAGAAAAAAAAAAGGAAATTTAGATTTACAATTATGTTAATTTTATCAATGGATAGTTAAATTTTACAACTCTATGACAAATTTAATATTATGCTAGAAACTAATAATTCACTTTTGAAAAATGCATGATGTATTATTTTATCAAATACATTATAAAAATATATATTTTATAATATATAAAAATAACTTCAACAGGAATAATCGGTTTTCCTATAGGTTACCAACTTAAAATCTTAAGGATTAATAGTTATGATATTAATACCAATAAAGGAATAATAGTTATCATATTAATAGTTAATAAGAATTAACATGATTGAGGAAATTAAAATGACAGTAGAATAAAAATAATCCATATATCAAATGAAATGATCCAAGCCATCCCCTCAAACATTCTGCTTGAATGAGAAAACGGGAAGTTTAAAATTGTCATTTTGCCTCCTAACATAGCTTCAACTATTTTTAAGATAGTGTGCGATTTATGTTAAAAGAATGCGTGTTTTTCTGAAGAAAAGGAAAGACCAGTTTTTTCATATTACTGTTTCATATGGTTCCAATGATACATGTTTTTGGTAAATATTGGTCATCCGATTTATCAATAATCTGTACAACGATGTTTTGGATAATCAATGTCCCACTGAACTATTAGATGTTTCACTAAAGAGCCTGTAGTATCTTATGCATGTCTATAATTTCAATTGATAATTTTGTTATGATAGTGTTTGACCTAAAGCCTTTGTAAGAAAATAAAGTCATTTAAAGTTAAAGATCCAAAATAAATCTTTCACCTAAAAATTAGATTAATATTTTAAAAAACAAAGTTGGCATTATCACAAGGTTATGAAAAGACACTATAAATTCTTGATCTATGGGGAAAATTAAAAAACCTCTTATTTTTATTTATTTTTTTTAAACAATGAATTTACACATGGTGTCCAAACACTTATGCTTATCTTATTTTTGTCTCAGTTAAGAAAAAGTTCTAATTTTTTTATAGTTTAAGATTACATTTATTTTATTCATGTGAATATGATACTTCCCTTTTTCTATAATACATACATCTATAATTTTTATTTGAATTTTTATTATTATTATCGTAAAATGACACCAAATTAATCGAAATAAATTTTTAAATAGGAATATCTAAAATAATTTATAATAAAATTAGTGGCTATCATCCCCAGGTGTTTTCACTCATGGATATTAGGATAGGAAAACATTTTTTTTACCCAGCAACATGGAAATGATCCTTGTTAATTTTACCCATATCGAAATAATCAGGGTGTCTACTAGTCGGGAATTTCGGAAATATGTCAGGAATTTTGTGTGGTCAGGAAAAATTCGGGAATTTACAGAAAATTTGCGGAAGTCGGGAAAAAGTCGTCATTAATTGCTCAATTATTCACTTAACAAAGCGTCTGATTGGTATAGTCACTCCACATAATTTTTAAGTAAACTAAATTTGCTACAATTTGAGATCAGGGTGAGCTCTATTTAGCCATTGGTTCCCAAGATACTATCCCAAGATATTATCTTCGAAAAGAGGCCATTTTATTTTCTCCAAAAAGTGATGTTTTTTCGATATGCGATAATTTTTGACTTTAGGGCATCGTTAGGAGTAGTTAGAAGATAAACATATTAAATGTTCCCACCACTGGGGGTTGAGCATACGGTGGGGTGGAGGGGAAAAGGTCCCATTTTTGGGTATTTCGATATCTCGGAAACGGTGGACTCAAGAAAAATATAATTTAAATAAAAACTAAAGCTAATTAAATTTCCTACAAAACTGTTTCTATACGTATTTGTCATACTTTTAACAGTATTTGAGATACAAGTTATTGCAAATTATTTAAAAAAAATCATTTTCACCTCACTTTTTGCCAAACGTTTGCTTCTAGTGCCGGCCACGACCGTTTCTCAGAAGAATATTCAGAAACAGTTTGATAAAGCATTAAATTTAATTTAATTTGATGTACAACTTTGCTACTTTATTTTTAACTGGATCTATAGTTCACAATTTTTTACAGTTATAACTTTTATTTAAATTTTTACAAATCAAACATTAATAACGAAAATATTTACGTCTACTAGGTAATTATATTTCACAAGAGTATGGGGTTCTCATTGTGATGGCGTGAGTATATCATGGGGCTTGATCAAAATTTCATATAAGAGGCCTCATAGTAAATTCAACCAGCTTTCTGATGAAAAAAAAAAAAAAGAATATTCTGATCGGACATATATTTTTGTAGTTATTTTATCCGACAACCTCGTAACTATTTTCAAACCGAATGGCAATACTCGACATTGATGTGTTTCTTGAAATTTATCTAGAGTAACCTGAAATATAAAAAAATTGTTTTTTTTTTTTTTTTTTTATATTGTTAAACTGTATGTTAAGTAGCAAAGTATGCATATATTGATTTGTTTAGATTATTATTGAAACACCTTTAAAATATCGATTGGCCAGGATTTCTAAAAATTTTTTTGAAAAAGTCAGGAATTTCTAGAAAAATTCTTGAAAAAGTCGGGAATATTGATAGCTGAAATTGGTAGACACCATGAATAATCACTAAATTTTTTTTTAATTTTTCACTTTTTAATCCCTTGTGATTACATTAACTTTATTTTTTCAAATATATGTTTTATATAATAAAAGAGTTTTATTAAATATTGAATAAGAATCATGCCAAATAAATCACTGCGTTAATTTTACAGTTATTGGGAAAACAAGTAATTTATTTTGCTCAATCAATTGGGTCATTGTAAAAAGTAAATAATTCAGACTTTGGTGGAAACTTGGTCATTTTTCATGATAAAATTTTTTTTCTTTGTGTATTTCTTAAAATTATTATGTATTGGTTTTGATATTTATATATTTTAGAAACTTTTTTTTCTTTTACCTCCCCACCCTTGCTGTCTTGGCTACTCTGGGTTTCCTGGCTGGGAAATTAATTCCTTAGAACTAATTCCACCTTTCACCAGTCAGGCTCTAACCTGTGATGTTTCATTTACCGTGGTTGCTAGGATAACGCCTTTTTTTTGCAAGTGCGTTACGTCTTAGCCAGGCCCTACCCCATATCATAGAAACTTGTTTTGTTTTTTTTGTTCAATATCAAAATGAAAAATTCCTTCAAGTGATAACAATGAACTGTTTTAACATGTTGATCCTTGGAACTGGAAATATTTTCCCAAAATACTTATTAATTTAAGTTTTATAATTTTGTTGTGAATCAGCATTTCCTAACTTGGATTTTTGTCTTCCCATAGTCGATGGAAGCCACCAAAGACAAATGAAGCACTTCTTAATTTACCAGACTACTCCTACTTGGATCAAAGGCCTACTCCATATGGTGCTGGACAGCGCAGACGAATAGAAAAACAAAAGAAGTACACTGTAAGAATGACATTAATACTTATCTGAACCTCTCCTCTTTAGCTCCTTGTTATATTCCTTTAAGATATTGAGAGTACTATCATCAGGATAGATGAAACTCTCTTTTAAGTTTAAAGAGATCTTTTTATTCTGAAGAGTTTGCTCAATTTCCTGTCAGCAGTGAATAGGAATATTGTCATTTATTGTTAATGAAATTTTTTGTCCTTACATATTTATGGCTTATTATTTCATTTTTATTACTTTTTCTATTTATATATAATTTGGTTGAATATTATGCTGCATATTATCAAATTTTTTTATGGCATATTATATCTATATACTATTGGACGACTATTCATAGTATTCATACTATTCATAGCATATCCCAATGTTTTTGTTGCTTATAAATCTAGCCTTTAGTTAATAGTTTTGTAAACAAATTGTAAAAAGCTGTTCAGCTACAATGACCAGGTCATTTTGTACAACTTGATGCAGAGGTAGAGAGCTAATAGCTCTTGCCATATTTTTCAATCAAGAATTCTCCCAACATGTTGATATCTTTAAATCAGTATCTTATTTTGGGGCAAGAGCCCTGATTGGTCTCATTATTACCAATAAGTTCCGCTAGGAGATATCTCTGGTCCATACTATTTTAAAGAGCCTGGTTTGAAATAGAGCAGTAGTTTATTTTTTGTGGATGGTTTCTTATATCATCCCCCGAAATTATAGCTACCAAAAATATATATCTTATATGTTCATTAGTTAATTATACATTTTAAAATTATAGAAGAGTCAAATTGATGGAACAGGACTTAAAAAAAAAAAAAAATCAATTGAGATACGTGAATGAAACAGTGTATTATAATAGTCATTGTCACTATTTTCTTCAGTAGTAGTGATTATATTTGTCACATCTAACATGGTAGTCAAAGAAGAAGTTTTATAATTTTTGATTTATAATGAGCATGCCCATGGCTCCATGAGTGCAGCAGCCAAGTGTTCTGTTTCCATTTGCACAATCACAAACTTATCTTGGAATCTTAGAATGAAGGTTTTGAAATTAGTCTCATACTGGATAAAGTAATTGTATGTCTTGCTATTAATTAATTGTATTGTTACTTTTATAATATTATCGAGATCTTTTATATATTCCAGCTTTAAAATATTTTAAAAGTTTTTGTAGGAAAAACATATATCTTCTTCGCACTGCCATTCTTATTTTTATTTTAGCCATTATTTCATTTTCATTGGTTACAGTTGCACCAAAGGATTCCAACATCTTGAAGTCATAGTTCAAAACTTAAGATTCTCAATTTCTTTGTTTTGTTCTTGTTTATCTCAAAACCCATTCTAGAGTTTCCTCAACCTTCTGCAGCACCCTTCACAGGGCACCTTTAGATCACAAAATCAGCATATGCCATGTCCTGAGTGAGTCGGTTACGAGTATATATTACACCAACTGAATTTTTTCTATTGGTTCTCTACACCAAGGCTTATATTAAAAAGTGTTTTGAGATATCTCAAACCACATTGTACTGAAAATTATCTGATAAGGTACTGCATTTTTTTAACCTTAGTGTTGTCCAATGCCATTAGTGTGAGACTGACTATTCATAAACACATATGAGAGTTTAGGTAGCCTAAACTCTTCATCATTATCAGCATGATTCATTTATCTCCAACCAGTATTTTTTCTCTCATCCATATTTCCTACATCAGCTTATAAATATGGAAGCTCTACTCTTATCTTGTAGTCCCTGGTTCTAGCTATTTCTTCCTTACCCAGTGGTATTTTATTCTCATCTATTTCATATTTATTTCCCAACTTATTAGCATCACCTGGATTCATTAAGCTTGATTGTAGTGTTCCCATAATATTCTGCAGATCATTGAAGTATCCATCTACTACACCAAATATTACCTCAGTCCTTGTAAAGATCTGACCAAGGAACAAAACCAGTTTTTAAATTTTGAATTTCTTTATAAAATTTTCTGATTTGTTTGGCTTAAAAATTCTCTTCCAGCTTTCTCCTTTTATATTCTCTCTCCTTCCTCCTGCAGACGACCATGGCCTCTCTTCTCTTCAGAGTAAATTTGTGGTGATCCCTTGCCTTGGTTTATTATCAGTGCATAATAGACTAGTAAAAAAAAATAAGTGATTAGAAGCAGTGAATAAAATAAGCAGTGTGTTTATTTTATAAGTGGTTTAGCTCCAGAATGTTTCTAGAGCCATCTTTTGAATGTCTTGATGATGAAGGCTTAGAAAATATGCCAAAAGGGCACAATCAAATTATAATACAGTGTTTCTATTAACAACATCCGCAATTATTTTCTCCACTATAAATAGTTAGGCTCTCGTCTAAATAATATTAAAAACAAAACAACCTTAAAGAGATGAGGTAGTGGATGGTAATAACCTATTGACAAGTGAACAAGTTGTTTTTGCTAGTCCATTTGTCTAAGGTGTAATTCCATCACATATGAGATATGAATGAGGTCAGTTTGCAACATTGCTAAAGAGGAAATGGTTGATACTTTTGTTACAAAATGATGTCTGGCTTTCGTATTTGAAGTGACTATCCATAACTTAGCTGTTGCTCTCCTCTTCTCGTTTTGAGATTATGAAATGATACGAAAAAAAGGAAGACTAAATACTAAATGAATCGTGAAGCCAAACAGAGATATAGTGATAAATAGATAATTAAATGAAAAGGTAAATAAACTTCTGGCTAGAAAATGGTGCTGTTAGTCTAATTTTATTTTAGAAAAAAAAACTTGTGAACTTAAATTAGGGTTATAAAACAGTAAATTTAATGAAATGCATATTTATTAATATCATTTCCAAAGTATAATTGTTTCCATGGCCTTAAAGATCTTTTTTCTTTCGGTTCAGTTTGGTTGCAAAATATTTCTTAGGTGCTGAATGGCAATGTAAATTTTTTTTTTTTAAGCTCTTACAATATTAACACTTACAGCCTGTCTGTTCATAAAATATGCTTTAGCAGCTATTTTTAAAGCACTAAGCCATGGATTTTCTTAATAATTTACAGTTCATCCAATGGACTTCGAAATAATCATCCGATGCCGAAAAAACTTAAGAGCACCTGGAACGAGGCTTTGCTCCATAAAACTGTCTTAAACCTTACCTATTTATAATATTTGCGACGGTTACGTGGCTTAAATTTAACAATTGTAATATTTCATGCAAGCTATGGCACTCATTATCGATTCTATTTATTATGTTTTGTAATTCAGTATGAATTCCTTTTTCTCTCAATCCCATCATTAAAAAAATGAATGATAGTAAATATATACATATATATAATCCCATCATATATACATATATAAATATATATATATATATATATATATATATATATATATATATATATATATATATATATATATATATATATATATATATAGACATACATACATACATATAGGACCTGTTAAGTGTGCCTAAGACCACTGGCCGTAATTCCACTCACAGCAAAGGGATAATCTGCAGTAATCCCCTTCTTCTATACAACAATATCATAATCAAAGTGTTCCAACACTTTCTGCGTCTGTTTCTTGGGAATTTTCTGACATTAATATAATTATTTCTGTATATAGCTGAAATTTTGTGATTTCTTCAGTATATATTTAATTTAGAGTCTATTAACATTTTATTGATAGCAGCTGTGTACTCATTGAAAATTTATTCTAGTTATAATACAGTTGACCAAAATTTTTGTTGGTGTTCCAATACTTTTTACACTAGCTGTATCTTATTTGAATGACTACTACTTGTGACATTTTTGTTTTTCTATAAATTTGGGTTCTAATGATCATTATATTATGGTCAATCAATGAGTAATAAACAAAAATTATGATGTTTTTTAGGCTAAAATCGTACAGCTGACTTCAGAAATCGATCTTGCTATAAACCTGCACAAACAGAGAGAGGCTGCTAAGCAGGCTGTTATCAATGAGAGAATCAGCAAGAAGCTGACAGAAAAAGGAAGTAAAACAGTTGGAGATTGAAATAAGATTTAATTTATTTCTATAGTAATAATTACATTAAAAATAGAATCATATAAGAAAATTTACATCCATGTAATATTTATTTTCTATTCATAATATAAATTTCAATACATCTGTTTTCTTTCTTAGTTGTTATCCTCTCATAATGTTTATGGAACATCATAAATGTATATTGTCAGACCACCAAGTAACATATCTAACCATATACTTAAGTCTCATAACTTATACATTTATATACAGTTGAATAGTTTTAGAATTAAATGAATTGCTGAACTACTAACATAGATAGATAACTACAACTGATCCAAACAAAAGTGACTAGCTAAAATGTTCATTAATTAATATACATCAAATTTTATCCTAGGAAACTGATTAGCTTCCTGGAAAGGCAAAGAATATTTTTTAATAGGTATTTATAGTTGGTCGTACATGATAAATATCATACAATGATCAGAGAATACAGCAATAATACATCTTTTAGAAGTACAGTACTCATCACCAACTTCAGTAAATATATTTAGTCCTATTGAATTAAGTAGGACAAATTATAAAATACATAAATTATTTAACTATGGTTAGTAGTGGAGTTAACAAATGTATTCTAGAAGGAAAAATACATCTTTTTTTTTTTTTTTTTTTTTAATGCAAATTTAATGGAGTTATGTTTCTATTATGAATCTAAATTTCTCTTTCAAATAATGCAATCATTTATAAAGTTTTTTATAAGTTTTGGTAACAGGCACTTAATTATTGGGTTTTAAAAAACAATACATTATTCTTTTTTAAAAGTATTATTATTTGATGATAACAATAATATATCTGTTAAATATCTCAATTAGAAAAACAATGTAGTTTTCTTCTCAAATTGAACATTTTTATTTTAAAAATATATTGTAAACTTACCACTATTTAGTCACCTTACAAAATACAGTATCATTTAATATTATCTTACATAATTGAAAAGAAAAAGATTAACTCAATAAAAAATCTAAATCTAAATAAAAGAGCAACATTTACTCTTAAAAAACATGCATTAAATGATATTGAAAATCATGTATAACAAAAATGACCTGACTACCAAAATATAAAATAAAGAGAAAGAAAATATAGAATAAGATTAGTATTTTAGAGATGAATATAATTCAGGAAATATCAGATTATAAGGATTATTAACAGCAGCCATAAATGAACGAGGTACATATTTGGCACAATAACAACACAAAGCATTATTAGAAATTAAAATCATCAGTGCCCTATTAAGAAATAAATAATGGTCCAAGCTTCCATTCAAGATTTAGTATTAAGGAAGACATGAATAGAAAATTAAGTAATAATGATATTAATGATTAATGCCATTTTTTTCTTTAAAAAAAATATTTCATATAATATTAAACATCAAAGTTAAACATAAAAAAATCTCTAAAATTAACAATAAAGAATTATAAGCTTGTTTAAATATAATTCTTAAAAGTTAACAATGTAGATATAACATGAAGGTTACATAAAATAGAGGTTATGAAAATCTATACCCTGTTAGTTAACTTAGGTTGATGATGCCTGTTCAAGAAGACGCTTGCGCTTGCGAGTATAATGTTGCCAAAATAGCACCTCCTGATCATCAATAAATTTAGCACATTGTGCATTGGCTAGCTCCTTTCGAAAGTATTCTGTCTGTAAGAGATCAAGGAAGAAGAGACAATACGGATATTTTAAATGTTTGGCATACTCTGGCTCTCGCCAATATTCCAAATATTTGAGGTAGTTAACAAAAGCTTGGTCCTTAAAATATCCTCGTTGTGCCAAAAAATTTAAATAATTCGGATTCGCAAGACATTGCACAAACTCCAATTCAACTTGAAACCGGATCTTATCGTCATCTACAGTCATTGTACTTGAACTAAAATTTGTAAGCAAAAAAGAAGAACAAAATGAAAAGAAACATTTAACAGTAACTTCATGATTGTTAGTGGTTAAAACTATAACTTTACATAAAGAAGGAGTAGGATTTCGACTAAGAACATAATATTGCTCAAATTAGAAATGCTTTGGGTATCTTTTAAAAGTTACCAAATAAAATAAAATTAAAATATGTTAATTCTACTATGTTTTTAATATTCAAATGCTGATTATGATTTAAAGTCGAAAAACTACGTACAAACATATAAAAAGATAATAAAGGAAACCTACCTTTTAATATCTGTAAATATAAAAACAACCTAAAGCTAGCCAGAGGTGTAACTAACAGTCTTTTAAGACAAACAAAAACAACTGATCAGAAGGTTACATTCAAGAAGGTTATGACACCGAGCCTAGCAGTGTTGCCTTGGGCCTTGGGCAGTTATTATAAATTAAAAATTACAAATCACTGTTACCATCAATTTTTAGTTTTAATTCATTTAAAAAAAAAAGATTTGTAAAAAATCATCGTTTTGTTTATAAACCAGTTATTTTTAAAAATATTTTTTTATTCATTGGTATGCTAGACTGATTTGCTTTAATTCTTTTTCTGAAACATTTTTGCTACAAAACTGATTTTTCAGTAAAGTAAAAACCCAGCCTTGGTTAATATATCCAAAAATTAGCTTTGTTATTTGTTATAGATGTTTTGTAGTTACCAATAGATTCCTTATATATATTCTATTCTAACTTGGGTAGAATGTTACCTGTTTATTACTCAGAGCTGGTTCAAAATTAGTATAGTTTAACTAAACTCTGGTACTCCCACCTTCAATACATTTGACTCTCTTTCTCTCTGAATACATTATCAAGAATAATTAATGTAATATTCTTAAATAAGTTGCAATTAAAACAAAAATGAAAATGTGTGGTTAATTACATATTTTTGAGACCTTAATGACTGAATGTGTTTTTTTTTATTTCATTACCTCTTGATTCAACATTGAGAAAAAAAAAAAAAAATCAGGAATACCTGTGGCTAGATTTGATTCCATAGCTTTATAATTCAAAAAATGTTTTATTGAATTATTAAAGTGTTTTTTGAATCTAGAGACCATGAAAAAGAAAATAGCTAAGCTTGACGGGTGGGGAAGGGTTGGATCAAGAGATAAACCAAATATGTTGTTTAATTATTAAAAATAACAACAACAAAATTTTTTTTGAATCCATACCCAGTGATGAAAATGTGATCATGAAAATTCATAATACAATCTGAATTTGAAATAATTAATTCTGGAGTTGGTTTGGAAATTGACTTGCAAAATCTTAGTCCAAATGTTGCTTGTCAGTGATGAATATGTTTAATATCTTCTTAGGCCAGCCTATTTTCTTTAAAAAAAAAAGTGATGCCAAATTACATCAAAATTATGTCAAAGTACATAAATTATGTCAAATAACTTGGACACTTAAGATCTTTAGTTTTCTTTGAATTTATACAATGTGAATTGTCCCTCTTAAGTATATATAGTCAATAATCATTCAATTCTGTACAATTCTAATAATAAAAAAAAAAATGTGAAAAACAAGTACCTATCTCCAATATGATTGATTAATCCTTATACTCTTGTCTGTACTCTTGTTCATTGATAATTAAGGTTTTATTTTATTTACTTAACCTATCCTGAAGCAATACTGTTTACAAAATACAATTCCTCATTTGTTTGTATGGAACAATCAGTTACCAAGTAATATGGCCTTATTTCATCTCGAATAATCAAATTAAAAGTCTTAACAGATTCATTCTAATGGCAATTTAATGGCGATTTCCATTTACCGCACAGCTTCTTGTTTAAACATGGAGCTTTCTATTTAATGATCTGATGAAATTTTAGAGGATACCTCAAAGTTTAAAGCCCTTATATCATGTTATAGTTGGTTAATGGAATGTAAAATTCTGAAATATTTTTATTGCTCAAGTCAACAGTAGCTTTAGAAAAATTTAAGAATCAACCATTTAGTAATCACTACTAATTCAATAATTTATTCAATGACAAACTTTTGGTTTTATTATTTGTAAATAACTACACCACAGACTACCTTTCAGTCATGTACTTGGTCATAAAGGGTTGAAGGGCCTAATCTACAACCTTATAATATTCTTGGGTGGTTCTGTTATCAGCTTTGTGCTTCAATGTCTGACTTATCCCCTGATTAAAGTCAGTAAACTATAATAGGATGAATGAACTGAGACAAGAACCAGTCAAAGCCCACTCATTTTCTGTCAAGTGGGCTATAACTGGATTTGTGAATCAATTGGCTACCTTGCTTCTAATATAATTTTAATAAAAAATTTATGTAATGATATTGTTAAGGTTATTAAATGAAACTTTTAAAATAAAATAAAATTGGTTGAAGAAATACATATCTCTTTTTTATTTATATGTTTATATTTATCTCTGTCGAAGAAGTATCTATCTCAATTTTATCTTATAAAAACAAAATTGTACTAATGTAAAGTAGTTTTATAAAAAAAAAAAAAAAAAAAAAAAAAAAAAAAAATTCTAAGTGAACAACAAACTTGTTTTGAATATAATATTCAGAAACTGAATAATTTTACCACCATTTCACATATAATTTTATATTGATAAATATATTAACCTTCATTTGACAACTAGATCCATATTTAATCATTCCAAAAAATTATAAATAAATCTGGATATTTATTCTTCATTTTATTAGCAAAATAACCACAAGAAGAAAGATTAATTATTTTTATACTTTGTTACTATAAAAATAATATACATTTATTAATGAATGAACCCAAAAATTTAATCCATTGAATTTCAATATGGTATATTAACTCCAACATTTTCTCATCTATAGTATAAACAACAGGGAAATCAGTGAACGCATAACTAATGTTATTGCCACTGTTTCTTTTCTTCTTTTTTTTTATTCAGTCTGCTATTGTTAATTAAATGGAATGCAGCAAAAGGGGACCATAGTTTGTAGTGTATGGAAACTGCCCTCAGCCCAGGACTCAGGGAACAGGACATGAGTGCTAGTCACAAATAGGCAAATAGATATAAGGGCATTCCCTACAATGTATGGAGGTTCTCGCAGTTTTTAAACTTTGAGTCCTCTTTGCCAAATATCCACGTAAAGACTTGTCGAGCCTTGACTGATGCACGCATCATCCCATGGCTGTGGTACCAATGGCGGCTTGTGCTAGTTGGTCCTGGACTTGCTTCCTTCAGGCGAATTTGTGTAAGTAGACCAACAAGTAATTCATCCACATTGTGGTTGATGCCAACAGAGACCTCAATAAACTTGCAGTTATAAGTACAGGCCACACACCTCCCATCTGTAAACAAAATAAATGATTATTTTTTAATAAAAAGATATATTTGATAAAGGACTATAAGTCTAAATGGAGGAAAAACCAATAAAAATTAGTTTTTAGTTTTTTTTAGTTTTTTAGAAAATTAATAAAAAATTAAAAGATTTATGATATGGCTATCAACATTGAGACAATTTCAAGATTAAAAGTTATTCTTAATTCAGTTCTAGCAATGAAATAAAAATGAACAAGTGAAATGCTTTAGTAATTACAGCATACATTTTTGGCAGGAAAAAAAAAATTAAATTAAATTTAAAAAAAATGAAAAATAATATATATATATATATATATATATATATATATATATATATATATATATATATAATATATACTATATATTTGTCAAATACCACTCACTCATTTAACACGAAATCTCAGAAACCACCGAACGGATTGGAATGAAATTCGATATGTAGCTTCCTCTAGGGCCGTAGGTGCTCGCTAAGAAAGGAATTTTAAAAAATCTGCCTGGATCGCGGCTATGCTATTACAATTTTTATTGGGTGAATAATAATAGATTAATAGTCATATTAATCTATATAAGTTAAGTTAAAAATTAGGTTAAATGTTTAAGCCGCACACTTTGACCACAAATTAAGTTCCTTATAATTGTAAACAAACAAAAATACGATCGATGTCGAAACCCTATTGTTTGGCACTTTCTGTGAACTCAGGGTGTCTGCAGAGGTGTACCCTTTCAAGTTTGAGTTGTTTCGTGACGAGAAGCTATTAAAAGACTTATGTTAAAGAGGGGGTTAAAAGACGTATTTTCTCTGATGATGACGTGTAAGGCCAGTAAGATGTTCATATTCTTTACGAGCAACCAACCAACCTTGCTTCACCCCAACTACTCTTCCTTCAGCTTTTCCGGTCCCAAGATAATTGTTCTTAACTATAATTGGCCCTTTTCAAATCGGCTTTGCTCAACCAGGCCCCAGTTGTATTTCTTGAATCTGGACAAGTTGTACCTCTCCTTTCTGAATTTCATTCATTGAACCTAGAATCTACTTTTTTTCTCAGTTGAGATGGAAGTAAACAACGTAGGAAATGATTCACAGATACAGTTAGCAACAAACAACTAAGGAACTCGGCTGCAAAATATATTCAAGCACATCTAGAGGCCAACAGGAAAGCTGAAACGACAAATAATCCTGAAATTAGCAGAAAAGTGGTTAACATAGATAAAGAGAACCCACCCGAAGTTAAAAGATATGCTGTACACACATATTCTGAGAATCACCCAACTATACTTAGAATGACTGTACAGAAGTATAAGAAAACCCATCCTGAATTCCATAGAAAGTCTTCAAAAAAGTACTCAGGAAATAATCCTCATGTTAAACATGTAGCTGTAACAAAACACGATGAAAGATGTTCAATGAAAACATTACAGCCAGTATGACCCAAAAACTGAATATGCAAAAGACAAAACAGTCGATATTGGACAACGGTCTACTTGAAATTGGTGTTATGCTGTAAAATGGAAGGACGAGAGTCCTGCCATGTGCTGCAGTAACGGAAAGTTCAACTTCCTCCCTTTCAAGAATATCCTGAACACTTGCACAGACTCCTTACTTACAAACACCCTGAGGCTGAGCATTTTCTAAATAATATTTGTAAATAGAACGGTTGTTTCCAAATGACGTCATTTGGAGCAAAAGAGATAAAAGAGGGAGATTTCATGCCAACATTTAAGGTGCGAGGACAGGCATATATCATAGAATCGGGAGTTTGATGTCTGGAACACAACAGCAACCGTCTTTTATTTAGATAAATTTTGTTGGTTATGACAACAATGACTTGGTTGACAATGTCAAGCTTGCATTCGTAGGCCAACTCCAGAAAATTCTTCATGAACATAACGAGTATATCATGGACTTCAGAGCTGCTGTTGAGTCTGTTCCCAAAGATTACAAGATTTCCAGGTGAGATCCAGTGATCAGTGCTGACAAAAAGCCTTCAAATGCTCACTGAGGACGTTACAATCAATACTCCTACCACAAACGAAGCTGCTGTCTTAATTATTGGCCAGGTGTTTGAAAAATGAGACATTGTTCTCCACAGCAAGGACAAAAAACTGATGAGAATCAGTGAGTTCTATCAAGCGTATGATTTTCTTCAGTATCGTCTCATGTTCTGCCATGGTATTAACCTTGGCCATGGGTACATTATTAACATCCCTCAGCGTGACCCAAACACCAATACACTAATTAATAAAACTGTGGCTGCAGCTGATTTTTACGCCTAAATGTTGATGAAGCGAGGAGGTGAAGAGCCTTATTTACTTTAATTTCGTAATCTCCTCGACCAATTTATGCTTATATGTACGCAAAAATGGAAACAGAAAGACTAAACTTTATTCGAAAAAATAAAAAAAGTTGAGAAGTTGAGACTATTTTGACTTAAAGTATGCCATAAGAAAAGCTGATGGTCTGGTATCAGAGCTGGGTAAGATGGTAGTGCTGCCTCAAAGCTTCACTGGAGGACTATCAAATTATTATAAAATTAACTTTTGCAAATTGTCAAATTTACTTATTGAAATTATTCTAAGAATGGAATTCTTTAGGTTTATTTAAGTAATAATTATCAACGATAAGCTTAACTTTTACTAATTTAAGTTATCCTAAATCCTAATGATATTAAACCGTAGCGGAGCAGGGTACTTTCAGCTAGTATATATAGTATATATATATATATATATATATATATATATATATATATATATATATATATATATATATATATATATATATATATATATATTTATTTATTTGATTATTGACATATTTGCAGAAGATTGATTGTCTAAAAGGTACAGATATAAATAATTTTTAAAGGAAGTTATGGAAGCCATTGCAATATCTTTATTAAGACTTTGGAATTTATTTTACCAACCAGATGGATGCAACAACAGTAAAATCTAGAATGTTGGCGACATAGAAATTTAATTTGAGATATGGAAGAATTTAGTTTAAGATTTTCAAAAAAATATATTTAAAAAAAAAAAATGTAGTTTGTTGTCCCTTAAAGTCCTTAGGTGCTTCAGCTAAGATAAGAGAACTGTCATCATGCCAGATCCCTGAGATTACATGGATGCTTAGTTCTTGACACTCTGATATCTTTGGCTTGTTTGATGCCCTAAGGCAAACTGCACCTATTACTCAGATTCTACATGTTAACTGCTTTTTTAACTCAGAGTGTGAGATGAGTACTGCCATTCCATAAACTTATCAACTGCGAATACTTGTTAAAATTTGAATGAAATGAAGAGGTAGAATGGTTATTCAAACTATTGGAAACACACAGCTCATAAAACTGAAAGTGGAAAAACATTTCGGGGTAATTCGAGCCGTATTGAACGAAGAAATGGCATGTCTATTTAATAAACCGGAGCAGTCGCTGTTGAAACTTCTTCCAGTAAATCTCACGTCATCATTTAATTTATTTTGTTCTATTTGTTGTGCAATGCGACATAAGTGAATAGAGATTACCCATGTCTGTGAAAGATTGGACCCTGATTATCTTAAAAAAAAATAAGCAGAGGAGACCTGAGAAAGCATATTGTATTTATTTAAAGCAAAAGGTCCGAATGAAACAGAAGAGACCAAGGTGAAGAAAATAAACTCAGTGAGAGGTTCGTTCAAAAACGAACTTGACAAGGCAATAATGATTGATTTCGTTTTACTGTACGGCAAGCGTCATATTTTCTTTACTGACACTCCGATTAAATATTTTCTATTTCACGATTTTTGCAGTTTAATAAGCTCTTTTAAATTAATTAAATGGTTTTACCTTGTATTTATGAAACATGTTATTTCCTAGGCGTTTTTTTTCGAAAGTTAAAAGAATTTCAGTGTTACTTTTTAAGTCGGCAAAAAAAAACAGGTGTGTTGGCGGAGTGTAGAATGGTCATGATTGGAAGGAGAAGGTTTTTTTTTTAACGAGATAATGGTAATTTTAAGTGTAACTGTGCGAAGGCATGTCAATCCATTTAGAATGACTAGGAATGATTGCCTAGAATAGTTTTCAATGTTGTGGAATTCACGTACCAATGAATATCTCAAATAAAAACATTTAAACTCTCAATTTTATAATGAAAAATACTTCAATTGAAGAAGACATTTTATAAACCATTGAGACGTAAACACTCCAGGATGGGGTCATTGAGAAAATGTGTATTTAATACCAAGAATTAAATTTGAGTATCTGATGTGGTGTGAATGTAATGAAGAATGAATAAAAATATAATCTATGAAATAAATATACGAATCAGATGGAAGGATTAAGGCAATCAAGAGCCTCAATACCTCAACTCATGGATTTTTTTCTTTTCTCGCAGCGACTATAAGATGAAGTGAATAATTTACATAATTATTCACCACTCTTCTTTTACTTTTACCTTTGAATGAATAACTAATCTTTTCAATATTACATCCTCGGTTGAAATAATTGATTTTATTCCTTCCTTTTCATAACATTTAACTTCTCAAAAATCTCAAATCCACTAACCTCCTAAACTTTATACTGATTTCGGTGAAGGTTTTGTGATTTACTTGAAATAACTTAGGTCTATTAACACTAACCCGGCCTCAAAGCGCCATTTAATAGTATCGGATTTTTGGAAAAAAGTGGCTCAAATGTATTGAAAAGTATCATTATCAATCAAACTTTCCAACAACCATTTGTTTGAAATTACAATGGTAGTCGTGTTTTTAGAATAATCACTTTCAGACTAGTAAAATAAAATTGAAAAATGGTTATGCAGCAATTTTCTCTGCATGTTTAACATTTATCCTGGCAAGTGGAACTACAGTTCCCTCCAACTTAGGTCAAAATATATGAAGTCACCTACTGATGTTTTAGAAGACCCTTCTCATTAAGTTGGCAGCCCTGCAGGTTGGGAGAAAATCTATGAGCTCAGTGTTTTGACGATGTCTGTAATCAAGTCGTTTTGGGGTGTTTAATATTAATTACTAGGTTAGCTTTGCGAGTCGAATATGTTAACGACTATTTTTTGTTAGTTATTTCTTGTTTCTCAAAACTGTGTCAGAAACTGAATTGTTTTCTTAAAGAAACATCTAATAAATATTTGAAAATTCCATTCAACTTTTATTATGGAAGATATTGGAAAGGGAACCTGAGCTCCCATGCCAGAGTTTATCAAGGCTAACAGTCAACTGAAATATCAATTTTTTCATTTGTCATGTCGATTAAGATTGTTTTCTTGGTACACCAAACTGGCATAACCTCTTGGTATTTATATTTTTTTCACTTCTAGGAATGTTTTGAAATATTGTTTTATTTGTTGTTTGTTACCATTTTTTTAAATAAAGCAGACACAATGGTTATCTGTTTGTTTACAGCTGATTGCTCCGTTGGAGATTTCTTTATCTCTTGAGGAAATGGAAGCTGGTGGCAGTGGTAAAAAGCGAGATATAAATTTAAAAAATACAGCAAATAAATAGGTCAGTGGACAGAAAGGTTGTTAGGAAGTTTGACTTAAAAGAAGGCAGAAACGTAAGCCAACAACAAGTACATTTAAGGCTTTGAACAGTCGTCATATATACCTTTTTGAAACCAGTATTTTTTTGTTTGTAGTATTTAGTTCAAGCATCTGTAATTTTGTGCGAAATTTTAATTTATAGCTATGCATATATAATATATTATACTTGAATGAAGTTTTAGTTCTGTTTGGATTCAATTACATAGTGTAAAGCAATTACCGGCTAATATCTTGTAAGAATATTGGAGATAGTTGAGGACGGTTTATCTCTTACAAAATGATATGTTTCATGATTACAATAATGTCTAAATAGCGCTGCAGCCCATTATTTTCTCCTTCGTGATTTCCGTTTGACAGTGGTCTGCCTTATTCTGAAAGATGTTTACTTTTACAGACATAAGCGGACAAGTCCGTTCTTTTGACAAACAGTAGTTCCTCATCACTGTCGCATGCTCCTTCGTGATTTCCGTTTGACAGTGGTCTGCCTTATTCTGAAAGATGTTTACTTTTACAGACATAAGCGGACAAGTAAACTATATTAAAAAAAAAAATCTAGTTCTTTCGCTTAATGCATATAATTGAATTTCGAAACATATTTTTACCTTACCACATTTCCGTTTGACAGTGGTCTGCCTTATTCTGAAAGATGTTTACTTTTACAGACATAAGCGGACAAGTAAACTATATTAAAAAAAAAATCTAGTTCTTTCGCTTAATGCATATAATTGAATTTCGAAACACATTTTTACCTTACCACAAACAAATTGCATATATTTATCAAATACGTCTAAAGAGAAGAAAATAATTTTCCTAGTCAAATCTAGAAAAATTGAACAAACTAAAATAATTGAGAGGAAACTTTACTGTGGAAAGGTAATATTCACGCGAATTTTTCACTTGTTATACTTTTCCATACAAAAAACGGAATAATGACTCTTCCAGTACCCAGATATTTCAGCATCTAGTTGTGGTGATTTCAATAAAAAAGTTATAACAAAACAATGAAAAACCTGCTTGATATTTCCGAGACCCTTAACAGATCACCACTGTATCAATATATGGACAAATTCAAAATCGATTGGCACGGCGCTACCACTAATTGGGCTAAATTGGTTTTCACAGTGAGTGGGGACCTTTTGGATTCATGGATTTCCTCGTAGTTTGGCACACAGGCTTCGCTTTTTACCATCCCTGTAATAATGGCTATTTGTAGTTTTAACGTAAAATATATCTTTAACTTCTATTATTCTATTATAGTTGTTTTAGTACACAATTTCTGATTATGATTTTATCTTGACAAGCAGTTTTATAAAGTACTTATTGAAGACGGAAACTTTAGACATATATCTTTGGACTCTCAAATTGAGCTCCTAACCACCATCGTTAATATTCTATTTCCAAAAGGAATGATATTGAGACGCATGATTGGTCCAGTTTGTCCCTTACACAATGCATGGTGAGTCACAAAGAAAAAGAAACTTGATGAATTCCTGGGGATATACTTAGGTTTGTCAAGTCGAGAAGAATAATTTTACCAGGGCATGTAGAGAGATTACCAGTGGGGCCGAGAGAAGAAGAGGACGTCCCAGGAGTACCTGGTTAAGAGACGTGGAGCAGGACCTAATCAGACTGGAGTGACTGTATGGCGGACGAAGGCTTTAGATTAGTAACAGAATTATGTCTTATCTCTTATTACCTGCAACTATACACTCCTGATATCCTCCTTAATTTTACCGAATCCCTCAGTTCAAAAGACATATGCTCTTACCACTTCCAGATTCCGTTTCTATTTGAACGCTGAATTTCAATTTCTCCTTCATAGGTTATTTTGGAATTCAATAAAAAAAAAAAAAAAAAAAAAAAATAAAAAAAAAAAAAAAAAAAAAAAAAAAAAAAAAAAAAAATAAAAAAAAATAAAATAAAATAAACCTTGGCCAATAAAACTCAGAAGAGATCCTTAGTTGAATGAGAATGTACTAATTCAATGGTTGTGAAAGGAGATCAGAATCTCGATCAACCACTGGGTTTTACCTAATTAAGGCTGGATGTGCTCTAGAAGAGACAGTAATAATCTGTCTCAGCGAGATTTCAACCTAAACCCAGGATTTAGAAGTCCAGTGTCTCCCTATTCTATACCTATCGTAATTCACAACGCCTCTTCTCTACCTACATTTAAACCTAGATGTTGTTTTTAATTTATTATTACATATATTTGAAATAAAAACAAAAAAAAGGATTATTTATTATGCTAAAAAAAAAATTAATTAATAGGACGCAATTATATTAAAACTAGCATCCTCCGTCGCGGCTATGCCCACTCTCATATTTAAAGAACTAACTAATAATTGAAGTTTTATTTGTTTATCAATTCAAATCTTGTTTTGAAGTATGCAATTGAGCATTATTTCTTCGATGATAATTTCACGCATTGCAGTAATTTATAACCTGGTTATAATTGCACTGATCTGATGTTTGCATAGAATATGTAAAATCATAATTGAAATTTTTTAAATTTTAATGTACGATTTGGTAACCCAGAAGGACGGAAACAATTAAGGAACTCTTGCGGATAATGGACTGCATTATCAGTGATTACAACTTAAGGCCCATGAATCATATTTTGACACACAATATCAAAGAGCAAAGGATCTACATTTTGATTTGGTACTAATTTTTATTCGGCAGAAACAGTTTCATCAATTTCATCTGGTTGGAATAAATTTCTAACTGTAACAGAATATGGCAGATTGGCAAACCTTGTTTCTGCTACTCCACATTGTACGTTTAAAGTTTTAATATTGTAGATTTTATTATTGCTAAACCTTCCTAGAACTAAACTCCCCGTCGAAAGTATCGCAACACTTTGAAATACTTGAATTTTATAAAAACGTATTTTTTTTCATAATAAAGAAAGGTTCTGAAGTTTATAATAAACATTCCTAAACTAGACATAAACTATTTTTTTTTTTTGACAAGAAACGGCATTATAGACCACGTGAATATCGTTTCTTCCCAACTCTCCCTACACATCCCTCCCTCTTCTCCTCCCACCTCTTCTTCATACTCTCAGACTGCATTCATCTTTCTTCCTCGCTCCATACTCTCCTCCCCCTCACCTCCTTGGTACCCACAAGGACCTTTATTTCCCTTAGTTTTTCCCTATATCTATCCCTTTCTTCATCTGTCCAATGAACCCTCCAACCTCTTTATATCCCCACATTTTCCCAAAGGTGTTCCTATTTATTCTGCTCTGGTTCATCCTGACCATATTACCGTAGAAATGTAGCCCCTTTAACCTAATGTCCGTTTCCAGGTCATCCATTTCTCTGTATAATTCTCTGTTAGGCCTCAGCCTATATCCTTCCGGTAATTTTATTGGCCCATAAATTTTCCTCAAGTTCTTCCTCTCTTCTCCCAAAAGTTTCCTTAAGCTAGGAAGAGAAGCGGTCTCCATTCCATACAGAATAACTGGCTTGACAACCGTGTTATAGTGTCTAATCTTCGCTCTTATTGAAACACCTTTTTTACAGTATAGGCTACTGGTGGCAAAGCTGAGTCTGCCATCTTGACCAACCTCTCCTCCATTCTCCTTTTCTCGGACCCATTACTACAAATAATCTCTCCCAAATACTTAAAGCTATTAGTGACCCTGATTTCCCCATATTTTGTTTTAACTGTTTTTTCCCGAAAGTTTCGATCTGTAGTCATGAACTCCGTTTTTTTCGAACGATATTTGTAAACCCACTCTTTCAGCTATTTCTTTTAGGGCGTCCAGCTGCCCTATTGCTTCATCCGCAGATTCCGCCAGGAGGGCAAGATCATCAGCATATGCTAGACATCTTACTCTGACATTATTATTTTTGGTTCCTAATTTTGCCCCCGCGCTATTTTTGACCTACAATTCCTTCATTACTTTATCCAGCACTACATTGAAGAGTACTGGAGACAGACAATCCCCTTGTCTAAGCCCCGTCCTCACCAGAAAGGGCCCACTGATGACTCCTTGGAATTTCACCTTTGAGGTCGTGTTGGTCAGCGTCTGTTCTACCAACCTCCTTGTCTTTCCGTCCACTCCATACTCTTCCAGAATCCCCAGTAATGCCCTCCTATCCACAGAGTCGTAGGCCTTCTTAAAGTCCACAAAGGAGATATAAAGTTCTTGTTCGCCCTGTGTTTGTAATAATTTATTAGTAGTTTCAGACTCAGAATTTGTTCCTGGCATGACATTTCTTTCCTGAAACCCCCTTGATACTCCCCAATCATCGGATCCACTTGTGGATTTAACCTACTCAAAAGCGCTCTAGAAAAGATCTTGTAACTTACAGAAAACAAGGAGATCCCCCTGTAATTTTGACGTCCGTTTTTGGACATTTCTTATGCAAAGGGTGTATAACTGCAGTCCTCCACTCATCCGGAATTATTTCCTCCAGCCAAATATCCATCATTAGCTCCGTGATCCATTTCCTGAAGTCCTCCCCAGTCAACTTCCACATCTCCGCCACCACTCCATCTTCCTGATGCTTTGTTGTTCTTGAGGGCGGCTATGATATCATCTACTTCTTCGTCATCTGGGGGATCCGACTCTATTCGCTCCACATGACTTTTCCTGGTTGTCATTCTCTCCTGTGGTTCCTCGCAGTTGAGCAGGTCCTCAAAGTATTTGGCAAAGATGTTACAATTTTCTTCACTGGTTTGCACCATGGTCCCACCCTTCCTCCTTAGCATTATACCAGGTGTTATTTTTATTAAAATAAAGTACAATTTTTCTTCCAAAAAACAAAAAAGTTAGAACACTTACTATTTAAAATTTTTAAATTATATTTAATAAGACATATGCCCCCTCTGGCTTGAATGACTGCTTCCACTAGTCTTGGCATACTTGTAAATAAAGAAACGAATGATAAACATGGACTGAAGGATATTTGAAAAAAATAATCTAAAATCCCATCCTTTGTTATTAACAGGGAAAAACATTGACGTGTCTAATCTTTAATGTCTCACGATTAATAAATAATATTAATATGAATATAGTCTAAGTATGGATTAAGATAAAAAAACAGGAAAATTTCGAGAATTATGGGTGTTGCAATACGTTTGACGGGGAGTTGATTAAGATGATGTAGTTGAAATTTGGTACAGATGGGTTCAGTAGTTTTACCATTGTAATTTCTATTGCGGAATGATGCTAACCACATATCGGTTGGTTTTCAATCTTCACTGTTAACCACATATTATCATTTTAAAAAAAAACAAACAAAGCAATTGAAAATCAATAGATTTTATTATTACTAAACTATCCGTAAACTATAAAGATAATGTTAAAGTTTGGTATACATCAGTTCAGTAGTTTTCGTGGTTAGTGATCACAAACGAAAAATGGCTAATCATTTTATATAATGGTATAGATATAGATATTAGACTATGGCGGAACTTTGTCCTTGGATGAATAAATTGTATTACTAACGTACAAATGAGGCTTACTAATGTTTAAAAATTTCAGGTGGTAAAGCCTGATGTCTCTGTATGTATTTTTTACAGTTGTCTGAAAACCTAATTCCTAACAGCCTTTAGCAAGTAAAGAGGTTTCTGCCTATTGTAAGTGACTTATGGTCACAAAGTGTTACGGTCTCCAGTTCTGCTCGGAACGTCGATTATTTGTTGTTTTGAACTAAATAACGTTAAAATTCGTTCACTCAAACTTCTAGCTCATCATTTCTTTTTCAAAGTAGCTTTTACAAATAATGTTCAATTGAAATAATCTATTTCTTGGTTCAAAGGAGAATGGAAGAAAACAATTATTTGCCCTATATACAAAAAAGGTAACGCACTGGACTGTTGCAACTACCGAGGCATATCGTTACTTCCATGCGCCTACAAGATCCTTTCAACTATCTTATACGGCAGACTGCTACCTCTTGCTGAAAAGGAAATTGGAAAATACCAACCTGGATTCCGAAGGGGAAGGTCAACCTCTGACCAGATCTTTACCCTCCGGATACTACTGGAGAAGACAGCAGAATACCAGATCTCCACGCACCATGTCTTCATAGACTTCCAACATGCCTATGGCTCCATAAATCGTCAGGAAGCTTATATAGCCATGTTAGAAATGAATATACCTCATAAACTTGTTCGACTTGTGAAAATGACAATGGAGAACAATATCTCTTATGTTGTTCTTATATATCTTCTTTTACATCAAGATTTCTTGGTTCAAAGGAGTTTTAGTATTTTATATCAATAAGACCACATTAATATATATATATATATATATATATATATATATATATATATATATATATATATATATATATATATATATATATATACACACATATATATATATATATATATATATATATATATATATATATATATATATATATTAAGGATAAATTAAGGAGTCAGTTTATTTTTAGAGAACGCTTTCAGTGAATATTAACTGATAAGAAACCTTAGATGAGACTTTAATTCTTCCCATTATCCTTCTTAATCTTTCTCAAAAATCTACAACAAAAACGGAAAATTCGATGAATGTAATATGTATATATATATATGTACCCTTAACCTACCCTGAGATGAAACTGCTCTGCTCCTTGCAAGGTCGACCTTGTTGGCGACTAGGATGGCCGTTTTGTACCTTGTGGCTGGTGAGTGCTGGAGCCTCCGCAACATGGACTCCGCTTTGTCGAAGGATGCCTTGTCTATGACTGAGTAGAGGATAAGGTAGGCGTCTGCTGGCGATGGGTCCTTCTCCATCTATAACATTAACAATAACAATATAATATAATGATAACAATATATCTGTCGCACTTGTGAATAGGCTTTGGATTGGAAGTATTGAATGCGTTTGATAATCATCATTAGGAATATCGAAACCATTTGAACAATATGTAAATTAAAATCTACTCAAAAAAAATATATACAATCATACCTGCTATATATTGGAACACTCCGTATAACTATAATCACTATATTCGAAACTTCAAATTAAGCCCGTGCATTAAATCCCCTCCCCCTTATGAGGCAAACAAAATCCAATGAGATCCCAGTGCAGTTCTCTTAGCTACGTCATTGGTGAAACGCTCAGGACTTAAGAGAAAAGGTCTATCCATTGTTATGAATCCGACATAATATTTGTTTGAGGCCACTACCAGTATAATCTGCGATAAAGTTTTTAAGGATGTATGGAAATGGATAAGACTGATGAAGTGGATTGGGAAATTTTTAAATTTTCGGGTATGCGGTTGAAGACGAAAAGTATATGATTACTATGTCCGATTTATCTTTTTTATTTTTTTCCAATTTTCCATCTAAAGTGTATTTTGTTATAACTTTATTCTATTCTTTATCTTAAGATTAATTTTTACATATTTATAACTTTGCTTATACAATTTATTCAATCCCTCCCCTTTTTTTTGCATTACAATTTTTTTTTAATTTCTAATTTTTCCAATTAATTTATTCTGTTTATGTCTCTTTTGTTCATCTTATATCTTTTTTTTATATTGTATTTTATTTATAACCTCTCTGAACATACAACAATTTCAATTCTTTACATACAATAATTCATATTATTTATTAACCCTATTATATTTCATTTTAGCCTCAATGGTGTAGAGCTATCCATTTGTTCCACTCCTTGGATCTCGTGGGGGCATCCTCAACAACATTGAGACAATGAGGCTAAAGTGGTTTGGGCATGTTATGAGGATGGAAGAGGAGTGATGGGCAAAAAGAATTTTTGAATGGAGCCCGGAAAGAAGACGGAAGAAAGGTCAAGAAGACGTTGGTTTGAGAGCGTAATGGATGGAATGATAAATAGGGGAATGTGTAAGGGAGACTGGTTGGACAGAAGAAAATGGAACCAACTTATTTTTGGTGAAGATATATAACATATTGTTGTAAAAAAAAGTCTTAACAAAATTTTTTCATTATATTTTATTTTTTTCCTCTTTTCTGTTTTTTATTTCTATATTCAACTATTTTTTTTTGTTTTAACTTTGATGTTGCCCATCAATGATATGGCTGAAAATTTGGCAAAAAAAAAAAAAAAAAAAAAAAAAAAAAAAAAAAAAAAAAATATATATATATATATATATACATGTTTAGTAAGGTTCTTGAGATTCAGTCAATAAATAAAAACAAATGACGTCACCAAAATAGTTGTTTTGTTTATTGACCGAACCTCAAGAACCTTACTAAACATCTAATAGTAACAGTCAAGAAATTTATCCATAAAATTGAACTGTGCTAAAATTGTAAACAAATCACTATTAGTACAGGGAAATTAGCTTCGAACCCTGAAATCTAAAAATTAAAAGGTCTGACTGCTGTAAATTGTTCACCACACTCAGCTTTTTAGTTAGGTTTGCTATAAAAGCGTGTTTTTATAGTTTTTAGTGTCCACAGGGTGTCCCGAATTTAAATGGCAAAACTTCAGGCACTTATAGGGGACCGAAAAACTAAGACAAAAAGTCCTTTAGAGATTTGCTCGTTTTTGCTTAGTTTTAGAGAAAATCGCAAAAAAAGGAGCATAACAAAAATGTTACAGGTAGCGATTATCACCTTTCAAAGTTCGTCAGGCTAGGCAGTGATATATGTAAACACTTAATTTTATCCTTAACATTCTTTTATTTGTTCACATTTTGGCTTCCTTCTAGGATTATAATTCCTAAATCAGTCTTCAGTCAGTTACTCAGATATTTTTGTGTGAATAGCATCAGCCACAATGCCGCATACATATTCTAATGTTGAATACGCTGATATTATTTCTGTGTAAGGTTTCTGTAACGGTAATGCTTTAGAAGCGGTGCGGGAGTATGCGCGCCGATTTCCAAATAGAAGAGTGCCTTATCGACGAGTTTTTTCTTGAACTTTAATAGACTACGAGAGACTGGGTCATTCTTAATACGTAATGAAGGCGACTAATTCCAGGCAGCAATAAGAGCAGATTATCGGAGAAGAAATTGTGTCCAGCGCGACTTCGATCCACAATCCTGAGACTAGCATCCGAAGAGCATCTGCTGCATTAGCAATATCGCGGCAAGCAATATGGCGAACTTTGAAAGGTGTTAATCGCTACCCATGCCATCTTCAAAAAGTTCAGAATTTATTACCTTAAGATTATGTCAAGAGATTGAATTTTGAAACTGGTTTCTTAACAAAATTCGCGATGATAATTTATTTCCATTAAACATTATATAGACCGATGAAGCTACCTTTACAAGAGGAGGATTTGTTAATCAAAGAAATTATGGTGTATGGGCTATTGAAAATCCCAGAGCTATTAGAGAGAATAGGTTTCAGCATGAATTTGCTATTAACGTTTGACTTGGAATTTGGAACGGATTACTGGTGGGACCATATTTTTTACCTGGAAGATTGAATGGTATCACATTTACACATTTTTTGGAGAACGACTTTTCTAATTATTTAGATGACATTCCCTAACAGCAGCGGATTGAAATGTGGTTCCAACTCGATGGATTTCCAGCTCATTATAGCAGAGTTGCTCGAGCTTGGCTGGATATAAATTATCCACAACGATAGATTGGACGTGGAGGAGTAGTACCTTGGCCACCCAGATCACCTGATATGACACCCATGGATTTCTTCGTACGGGGAACCTTGAAGCTGAAAGTTTATTCGGTGTCAATCAACTCAAGAGAGCAATTAAGAGACCGAATCATAGATGCAGTGCACCAAATGTCATCAGAACAATGTTTAACTGCAATTTATCCAGTGAGTGCTAGATGTAATGCTTGCATTGGCGCAACAGGACAACATTTTGAGCAATATTTACGTTAAAAAGAACATAGCATAAATATAAATGTAAATAAATAAGTATAAAAATAAAAACTTGTTTTGTTTCTTTTTTTACGATTTTCTCTAAAACTATGCAAAAACGAGCAAATCTCTAAAGGACTTTTTGAATTAGTTTTTTGGTCCCCTATAAGTTCCTGAAGTTTTACCATTTAAATTCGGGACACCCAGTATATAGGTCTAGTAAGATCAAACATATTATTTTTTTTTTCTGTTCAAACCTCATAGGAAAAAATTATTAAAGATGTTATAGGAGCATAAAGATAATTTTTTTTATTTGGGCTTTTGTTGTATTGTAAAATACATGTAAAGTCTGACATGTAATTGTGTATTCTGGAGGTAGGGGAGGGGTCAGAAAATTTATGTTTCAGGTGTCGGGGCACACCCTAGCCTGGTTGTCAATGGATAGGTAAGATGTTCTATATAGTATTCTATACCGAATAGTTTAGAGCGAATAAATGAGAAATATAAATAATGGTATTTTATTATATTTTACTATTTATTCAAACCATTAAAACAATTTATCGGGTCTAAACTTTCGGAAATCAATTTTCAGACCGCTTTTTTAACATATTAAGGTGGCTTTGGCCTTTGAGCCAATTCAAATTTATTCTAGTCGCCATCACAGAGGTTTGAGACGAGGTTAAAACAGTAGCCTCTTAATTCAATGACCAGAACCCTTACAGTATTAATATCCACCGAGATCCAATTATATATCCTCAGGAGGGAAAGAAAACTTTTTAACGCTATTTTGGCAAAATGTATTCCACAAAGGCTACCAAATCGGATTATCCCAATACGGAGGAATAACTTTTCACCTTAAAAGAATGCGGTAAATCTAATATATTAAAAAAATATTTTCAAAAGGATTGTTACCTACATGGTGGGGATTCGAATATTTCAAAGGAAACTTACTGATCCTGCGTCGAACTTGATTTAGCCAATTAAATACCCTTTATTCAGTGCCTCAGGGTTTTCTGTGTTATTTGCGACAGAAATTTTTTATAAATTCTTATCTTCAGGACCGTAGCTCTTCTATAGAACAGCAAACATACTGCTTGACATTTTTATTTAAGTTGTTTAGAATCAAAACACCATAAGTCCATTTTTCGAAATTTTACAGTAGGAAAAAAGTTGCTAAATACTAATTTTTGGACGGACGTAAAACTTGATCATACTTTTTAGCATATCTTCAATATGGTGTTCTTGAATCGGTCGTAAACTTATGAATTTCCAATTTTAATGCCAGCTTGCATAATCAGAAAAGTTCTATTTTGTTTTGGACAAAACGGGTTTAGTTTTGAAAGTCGGCCCAAACATTTATTATTTTATGCTCTTTATCGAGTATACTCTTTTATTTATTACAGATTATATAGATATGAAATGTAACTTATTTATAATCTATATAACAAAGAAATTTTTTGAAATCTTTTGAAGAAGAAAGAAAGAAAACTTTTGAAATCTTTGTATGTTTCTAGAACTGATGTTTAACATTCGAAACAAGTTCTCTAATAAAAATTATTCCAGTAGAAGTGGCAATTAGTTCGTCAATCATAATTGTATTGCTCTTTCTATACCAACATGCGTACCTCAAGTGACAGATATTAATAACTCACATATTAATTCACTGAAAACTGGGAGTGTCTACATAACGAAACTTTATATAAGCGAACTATGCGATTAAGATTAAGATTAAATTTTGTTGGGATCTAGTGGTTTTTGGTCTATTGTCTATAAACCACCAGCTTAGGTAAAAATGCTTTTAAACATACATTTAAAATACAAAATAAAATATATTTTTTGGAGTAGTGGATTTAATGGGTTTTGATCCTGAACGACGCACGTATATGATTTTTTAAAAAAAATAGGGAACATAGATAAAAATAAAATATAAAATGTTTAAATTTACAGCTTCATTAAAATAAGTAATGACATGAATCAATTGTGTCTTTCCGCGAAATAAATTTCAACTATTCCTTTCTGACAGTAATAGGTAGGCAACTGTAGGATGACCCACAAACCCTTACTAATCTAGGGAAATTCGAGGTTGATAAACTTAATAAAAAAATATGAACTGTCTAAAAATTCTACCCAATAGATTTTTTTATTTTCATGTACACTCGATTCCACTAGTCTCACAACTTGCTTCTCACTCATTTATTGTATATTTCATATAATGTTGTAAATTTTAACATTTAAAAATATTATGCAGTTTTAAAATTAAGAAATTTTAAATTAACATGATTTATATCCACCCTTTACGTTAGTTCAGTTTTGCATTCGATGAGTTATAGGTTTAATGTGATTTTGAATTAATTCTTAGAGATGTGCTCCATCTTATGCAAGACTGTAATAAAATATATTAATTTAAAATTTCGTAAATTAAATTTTTTTAAATTATTTATTTAATTAATATTATTAATAATCTTAAAAAGTTTCATGTGACCTTGTTAAAGTATAATTGGTACGTAATAAAGAATGAAAAATTTAGCCGAGAAAATTAAAAAAATCAATTGGATGGGATTTTTATCTATCTGTATACATCTCCAACTTATTTTTATTTATTCATTGTACAATTTATTTCATCCCTACTTAAAATTAGTTGATGAGTTTGATTTTTTCTTGAAATGAGTTATGAATGATAAATATTATCTTATTATGTATAGATAATTTGCAACAACTTTTAAAAACTAATTTAAATAACAAAAAAAAAATTAGTCAAACATTAGACACATCTATACTTATTATAATGAACCCCCATACCTCTCCAGCCCACTTTCGAACAATAGTTGCCTACATATGGAGATGAATTCCCGGAAATTCCGGGGTTTTCCTCCTTTTTCTAAAGGGTGGTGAAAAATGTGAAGTAATTTTCTAGAGTACGGCTAAAATCTGGAAGGTGCTCATTACATTTTTAATACTTTTAATGCATCTCATCTCACCTCAGTTGCAATCGAAAATCTGAGCTCAGACTCTTCGCCGTTCAGCATGACGTAGACCGACTCCTCGTTGGTGTCGTCTGTAACAAACAGAAAATAAATGAATACTTGGATTGATTTAATAAACATATTCAATAAATTAAATATATTTTTTGTCTTTATTTACAGTGGCGCAAACAGGATTACTATCTGGAGGGGGCTGGGTTTATAGGGGCTTCAGCCCCCAAACTCCCCCCTTGGTTGCACCAGTGTTTATTTATCAAAATTTACAACTGTCAATTACCTAAAATGACAACCAGCCAATGAGATGGCTGCAACGAGATGGTTCTGGCATGAAAGGCATGATTGCCCAGTGGTACCTCCATCTCTTTCTCTCATTCTCTTGTTAATCATTTAATTTTATTCTAGGAGATAGGAGAAGCATTTACGGATATTGTTGGGAATCACTGTTATGGACATGTCATGTATGAGTTTGTTGGCCTTTAATGACCTTTAAGTCTATTATGAAATTTTTTGTAGCAGTTCTGTATGTGTTCTTTGATAATAGGCATGTATAAGTCTTTTATCCTAGGCCCCATCCTCTACAGCTGACATCCCAACTCATCCTGCCAGTCCTCACCACTTATGCTGATGACACATGTTTATTATCAGTAAACAATGATCCCTTCATTGCCTCCCAAACACTATAATCCTATATCCTAAACATTCAATAATGGTGTCAAAAATGGAGAATCAAAATAAACCAAAACAAATCTTACCAAACGTTTACCCTTCGTTGTAAACCTACGACTTCCTGTCCAGCAGTCTTCTTCAATGATATTCCACTAATCCCTGTCGAACAGATCCGCTACCTAGGACTCCACTTGGACAAACGTCTTACTTGGAATCCACATACAAGACTAAAGCGACAAGAAACTGCTCGTCGTTACAGACTACTTCAAAATTTATTAGACAAACGATCAAACCTCCCATTTCATTACAAAAAACTTATTTACATGACTGTTATTAGACCTATTTGGACGTACGGAGTTGAGCTTTGAGGCTCTACTAAACCATCCAATTCATCTCGTATCCAATCCTTACAATCCAAAATCCTTCGAAAAATCCTAAATGCCCCTTACTTTGTCACCAATAAGCTTATCCATAAAGACCTTAATGTTCCATATGTTGCTGAGTTAGCCCAAACCAGATACCTATCCTTTCATAGTAAGCTCCATAACCACTCAAATCCATTAGTTTCTCAACTTGCTTCCCACTCCATTCCCGATAATCCTCCGAGGCGTCTGAAAAGAAGATGGCCTAGAGATCTTCTAGTGTAAAATTTTATTGAAGTGCTACTGATGAGTAGCTCTCTTCAAGTTGTTAGATGTCATTGTAATCTTTATCAGCTCATTTACTTGATGTACATATTTGTATAGTTGTAAATTTCAATAAATTGATAAAAAAAAAATATATATAATTATGTATTTCGAATTATATTATTTCTTGAAAAGAAAGGAACCTGTTATTTTTCCATATGCTGTATACAAACCCTAAATAACAAAATAACCGCTCACAGAAAATAACACTGCTAAAAAGTAACATATAACTAATTGACAACCCATTTATAATACATATTGTTTCTTTGCCATTAAAAAATTAATCTTTTTTTTTTTTACTAATTTCAAAAAAATAGTAAAACAACTTTTTATTTTATGCGGAGTCCCGAATTGGGATTACTGGACTCCAAATTAAATAATCAGTGACTGAGGGGCTGTGAGATAAAAAGATAGTTTATTTAGGTTCCATGTGAGGGAGAGTACATTTCAAAGTTTTAGAATCTATTTCTATACATCACAGGAAATGTTGGCTCTAAAGATGTTTAGGACAAAGGTTCTTTTCTTAAACTAGAGCCCTAGGCCACGAGAGCAGTCAAAAGAAAAAATCCGGAGGGTATCTAAAAAAAAAAATAGAAGGATTTTCAGGAGAGGGAAAACACAATAGCTCATTCTGGATACCTTTTTCTTCATTAATCAACTTCAAAATTTAAATAATACTTAACAAATGAATCTACTTTTAGATTAATTTACACAATGTGCACACATTTTATAATATTTTAATATTTCTTTTCTTTATGGATAATATTTCGGAGAGAGGGGGATGATTTATCACTACCTCTGGGACTGGCGCAGCTGGAAAAAAAAAAATTTATTTCGTTATTTACTTACGCTTATCATTTAAAATGTAACCCTTTTATATACCTTAGGTTTTGAAATTTATATTTAAAACTGTGTACAGTATTTACAATTAGTAAGTGTGAGGTAAAATGATTTGTCAATAACTTGTAAAGAACTTCCTGTTATAAACACTTATATAAATGCCCTAAGTTAGAAATTCCCATCTTCTTTTCAAACGTCGCGGAGGGTTACCGAGAATCGAGTGAGAAGCGAATTAGGAGAAAAATGAATTCGAGTGCGTATGTAACTTGTCATGGAAAGAGAGGTAATAAAATAAGGAGCATTGAGGGTTTGACAAAGGATTTGGGATCGCAAGGATTGGATACGAGAATAATTGGAAGGTTTGGTTGAGTCTTTAAGCTCAATTCCATATGTCCAAAAAAGGTCTAAATTAATGCCATGTACCTGAGTATTTTGTAATTTATCGGAAGATTTTAACGTTTTTCTAGTAAAAGTTGGAGTCGCCTAAGCTCCATATGTTCATTCAAAGTAAGACGTTTGTCCAGATGGCGTCCTAGGTAGCGGATCTGTTCAATAGATAATGTAGGTCAAGAATTCATGGGGTTTTTTTTATTATTTTTTTTTTATTAAGGGTAGAGGTTATATGATAAGATTTGTTTGGATTCATATTAATTCTCCAATTTCGACAACATTCTTGGAGGATTATGATATGATATTGGAGTGAGTGGGAGGAAATAAAGTAAAAAAGTAAATTTGAATTTCCGAGAATACCTCAAATGATTGTGGAGTGAACCCACTACCAAGAAATCTATCTGAAAAAAGTCTTTCTTGGAATCCATTCACATAACTGAAAAGACTAGGTACTATTTAACATTTTAATTAAAGGAGGAATTTAAATGAGTGTAACCAGACCTGTTTAAACAGAGGAAGAATAGTTATTGGAGTATCCTACAATTAAATTTATCTTTAAATAAATTATCCAATCTTTTAGATCTAAAATCCTTTTTAATTTAATTGATCAAACATTTGCATTTTTTAATTTTGAAATAAATGAATTTAATAATTTTAAGAATATTTAGAAATAATTAAAACCCTCATAAAAAAAGTTTTATCTCCAATCATACTATTTAAAATTCAATAAATATAATTTAATTTTTATTATATTATTTATTATAAGAATAAAATTGGTATCCTATTTTAAATGTAATATTTTTCATTATTTAGCCTCGTTATGTAAACATTTTTTTATTCAAATAAGCAGTGCTACAGTTAATATATTTTAAATTCTAGCATCTAGTATAATTGTAAAAAGTGTCAACATTATTGATAAATTAGAAAATGTTTATAATTATTTTGCGACAGTGTGGCGGATAGATGGATGGTCAGAAAAGTAACCATAAGAAAGAAGGTTGTATATGTGATATGTTAATTTTTTTAGTTCATATGTCAATAAATTTATATTGTATTAGAAGCCAATAGTACATTTTGTTGAAAAACTTTTCATTACCAAAGTGAATGAATGTATTTATTTGTTTTATAAGATATTAATTTTGAGTTTAAATGAAGGGTGTTAAGCTAGATTTGCCTTCGTAAAATCCTCAATGCTTCTTATTATGACAAAAACAAACTTATCCACTAAGATCTTAATGTTTCATATGTTGCTGATTTGGCCTAAACCAGCTACTTATCCTTTCATACTAAACTCCATACCCTCTCAGATCCACTATTTTCCCAACTTACCTCACATCCAATTCTCGATAATCCTCCAAGGTTTCTGAAAAGGGGATAGTCAAGAGACCTTCAAGTGCAGAACTTTTATGTTACTGGTGAGTAGTTCTTTACTTGTTGTTGGCACGTGAATGTGATTATTTTCCTCAAAACTACTTGTATATAATGTATACAGTAGTAAATATCAATAAATAGTTTTAAAAAAAAAAATAGATTTTAACATAATCCGAGTTAATTTTTAAATTAATTTATGCAGGGGTTAACATTACGGAATGAACCTCTGGTTCTTATGGATCGCCAGATTTTGTAAAGAATGTCTAACGTGTACTAGCTGGTTGGACAATGAAATAACTCAAAATTTAGTACCAAAAGCTTAGTGAGTGTGATATGTGAGCCTGGAGCTCAACGAATTAACGGCTTCCAAACAGTTAATTGTTTCGCAACATGCCATCGCTTTACCAAATGAAGTGGAGTTCAGTCGCTTATCTGAACAGTTTTTGTGTAAAATGCGATAAAAATAAAAGAGGAACCGATTGAAGAATCGATATTTCTACAAATTCAATTAGTTTTTTCATTGAAAAGTGGGCAAGTTGATAGATGCTTTATATAAGAATTATAAGTTAGTTCATAAGTCGTACTTAAATATTAATAGATCACAAATATACGGAACTGTTAAGCAGGGTGGGGGGGAGAAATGCATCCTGCCTGATTGGGAAAAAAAAGATCGTGGATACGCCTATCAATAATTTTAATTTACTGATTTTTCCAATTTACATTTTAGAATTAAAAGGATCAAATTACTGAAATTAGTAATTAAATTGACAATTTATGATTAATCGAAATAAACAAATATTCATGTTACCCCGGGATACTTCTATATATTGTGTGATTTAAATTTAAATTTTTTATTTTTTACAATTATTTATTAATATTTACACTGTATACAGTAAATATGACAAATAAATCTGAGGAATATGAATACAATTACATGTCAATAACTTGTATAGTATGAATAACTTGTAATCATGAGTAACACTTCAATAAAAGCTCTACATTAGAAGGTATCTTGAACATCTTCTTTTCAGATGCCTCGGAGAATTATCGGGAGTCGAATGTGAAACAAGTTGGGAGACAAGTGAATTTGAGTATGTGTGGATTTTACTATGAAAGGATAGGTTTCTGCTTTGGGCTAAATCAGCAACATATGGAACATTAAGATCTTTATGTATAAGTTTATTTATGACATAATAAGGAGCATTGAAGGTATTTAAATTAAAATTTATTTTATATTTTTATTTATTATAGTTTATTTATATTTTGTGTAGTTTGAAATTTTTCTTTTTTAATTGCATTTTATTTTGTTATTTTATTTTGTTTTCATTGTACTCTCCCCCTATTGGATAACGGTTGTTTAATATATACGGTGGGCTCTCGATGGTTCTTGAGGTCAGATTTAAACGGATCACGAATTTGTTTTATAAAATTTGTCTTCGGAACCTCAAGACGTTACCATGTGTCTCGTCTTTACTCCGAGTTAAGTTGACTCTTCCATTCCTTCTGAAGAGAATACTTCTTTGGAACATACCTTTTCCAAATTAACTCCACACCCGCTACCCTCTCTTTATTTACAGTATCCTGTAATTAAAGTCCGCAATCCAATTACTAAATTCAAGATCTCGTTGAATCCGTTCCTATATTCTCTGGAATTCTCTCCGTCCTTGCTCAGTGCTTCTTCCCTCGGAATATTCCAAACACTCTTCTTCCACCACCTTTCTCTCCAAACTGACGCTCTCTAATTATATGGATATTTCATAAGGTACGTATGTTTAGTATCTCATACATAAAACGTTAGCCTAAATTTATAGTTTTTATTTTTGTTTAGATAATTTTTTAATTTTCTATTTTTTTTCTTTTTTCATTATAATTTTTTTCTGGTCTCTCTCTACAGCCTTGTATACAATATTTATTTCTATATTGACTATTTTTTAGTTTTTATTATAATGTAAATCTGTATCCACTTTTATTTACATGGTTTTATTTTTAAATTCTCTAAGATAGATATTATTGTTCTATTTGTCATGTCATGTTATTCTTAAGTGAATTTGTCCCAAAATAAATTTTTTTTTCTACTCTATTCTACATATCGTGTGAATGGATACTTTGTCACTCATATTACTTATTACCCTAAAATGAGGCAGATTGTAATATTAATTAAATTAAACATGTTTTACTTAACTTAAAAAAAATAATGAATAGAACCACCTCTGCTAAAACTGATTTTTTTTTCTGTATATGAGCAGGAAACTGAAATTAGTGAGAAAATTTTGCGATTTTCGTTGTGAAACCGCTACCCCATAAGCAAACTTATGGGTTTCGATACAGCACCCCAAGAAACATAGAACTTGCTGTTTTGAACTTGACCGTAATGATTTATCATCAATGAAGCCTATTTATGTTTGTGTTGATTGAAATGTTAAATATAATTATAACCCTAGGTCTACGGTTTATCGAATAAATATTATTGAAAGTTGGGATTAAAAGCGTTAAGCTGGAATAAAAGGAAGACCTAACTGTTACAAATATTTAACCAGGGAAAATACCTCAACGAACACATTCCCTTTGAAGGGAGCCTGCTATTAATAATAAAACTGCTATCAAGGCTCCTAGACAAAGGGCCTCGTGGTGTTGCATAACACTGTCCTTATTAAGTATTCTTTTGATGAAAGGAAATGAGATATCTGCTCATTGACTGCCTATTTTTAGAGTAGTTTAGGTAACGATTATGTTATGAAGAGAGCTTTTGAGCTGAATCGTCTTCCTTATGTCGCAGTTGTTGAAACAGCGTTTTATATCACCTATTTATTTATTATTATACAATAATAATCGTTAATTCAAGGTTCAACATTCCAGGAATTTGGCACTGAGCCATATACAGGTTTTTAGTACAGGGTTTCTCATAACAATAACATCGTTCAGAAATTAATAAATGCCAGTTTTTAGCAGGCTTGTCTTCGATATCCCGAGGCGCTCCCAAGTTTCCTACCTTTATTCTGAATTAAATTGGCTTTATCCCAATTTCTGTAAACAATATTTTTTTGGAACATTCATTTACCAAATTATCAATACTTTTCATCCTTGCTGTATTTACAATATGCCGCAGTTCAGATCTGCAGTCAATTAAATACACACAAGATCCCGTATTTCCAATCTGTATACATATTCCTCTGAGGATACTCAGAAAAATTTATGGCTCAGTTCTTGTTGATGAGGAATGGCGGCGCCGAAAGAATAAAGAAGTTTACGACAGGTTTAATGAGCCGGATGTCGTTAAATTCAATTAAGTAGGACGACTTAGATGGGCGGGTCATGTTGCAAGGATGACAGAGGATAAGATCCCGAGAAAAGTTCTTACAGAGATCCTGCATGGAAGCCGACCCATTGGAAGACCCAAGTTAAGATGGAGAGACTGTGTGGACAGGGATGCCAGGGGACTGGGCTTGAGAAACTGGATGGCAGCACAAGACAGAAACGCATGGCAGTTGCTGTTGGCGGAGGCCATGACTCCTTAGCGGGTTGTAGTACCGAATTACATAGATAGAGATACACCTTCCCACTGAACTTCTGTGGAATCAATCGGTACCAAAATCAATATTGGTGGTAAGCGTCCACGTTTGAGGATAGGTCCGCGGCGTATGTGAGGATAGGTCTATAGTCATGTACACAGCCTTACTTTCGATTTTCTAGGTAACATTGATGATCTGAAAAACCTCCAATATTCAAAGTATGCACGATTTGCGGCCATGATCCTTTTGTCCACTTCTATTATCATTTTATTTAAAATTTAAAGTTCAACTTTGCCACCTGATAAGTGAAGTTAGTTACAAGGGACCCATTGGCCGAGTTAATTGGGGCGAGGGTCTCAGTGCTTACGTAACCAGAAGGTCGTGGGTTCAAATCCCACGAAATGAATCTTGACCTCCCCACCCAGGCCAGTATAGGACTTCAATGGAAGTCTTGGGCTTAAAAAAAATAAATAAATAAAAAGAAGTTAGTGACATTCAAACACCTCATCAGTGCAATTTTAAAACGGCTAACAATTACTTATAATATTATAGAAGAAATAAAGTTCAATTTCATACTTCAATACAAGATTTTGATCTATTAACAATTAAAACTTTAATTGTTGGTTAAAATTATTTAAGTTCTTAACTTATGAGAGCGGGCGAGGCCGTGGACGAGGGATGCTAGTAGGAAATAAATCTTTCCTTGTATTCCCAAACCAAGTTTTATTATCATAATTTTTTTTTCTTCGTATTTTTTTGTTTAGATATCTTTAATTTATTTATTTAGATTTATTCTTTGTGAAAAAAAAAATATAAATCCTTCACCGTCTGGACCATCGATGGGGCTATGGGGGGTGCTAGTCAATCAAAATCATATACATATACAAATTAAAATACTTCTTCTATGAATCCTAGTTGTAGATGTAAAAGTCATGCATAATCCAATAAAAGTGCTTTTTTATATTAAGGTATTGTGCAAGATAAACAAAGCATTAATACTACAGGCAAGAAGACAATATTCTTACTGGAGGCGATTACGCTGATCGACAACCAAACCTCAGGCTCTAAAGGAAATGGAACTTAGATTGCCTTTCTTGTTTTGAGAATAGATGAGGGCATCCATCACCTCGAAGATAGTTCTTGCGTTTTAATATTTAAATATTTGACTTATATTAATATTAAACGCAACATTATTCTCATGAGAATAAAATAATCTGAATATTTAAGAAGGAGAAGAAGAAGAAAATCAACTTTAAGCTGGTACAACTTGTCCCTTAAGAATAACAAATGAGAGCAATACATAGGAGAATCGTCTGGTTATTACAATCGGTTGGTAATTAAATTGTGAGTTATATAAAATAAATGAGAAATTTTGTAAAAAGATACAGCTTTTTATATCATTTGTACGATATATAGTATTATAATATACAGGGTGAGTACCTCTTAGTGTAAAAAAAAAAAAAAAAAAAAAAAAATTGGTGAAAATAGATCAAAAATATAGAAAAATTACACAGACTTCACCTTTCTATTCCAATCCATTGCAGATATAGATAGATAGTTACAATGTCTCATATTACTTCAACGCTCACCGTTTTTCGAAAAAAACTATCCACAAAACTGAAAATCTCACAAAAACTTGCAAATTTAATCAGTTTTCGAATGCAATGTTAAAAGTAATAATTCTGTTTCGATTTAACGGAGAAATTTCCTTTTAAAACCGAAAAAAACATGGTGTTCTCATTTGGCATACAAATCAGTTACTGGTGTAAATAAAACATTATGATAAACAAAAACATTATTTTTTAATAGAAAAAAAGGAAAATTTTCTATAAAGCTTATTATTTTCAATATCTTATGTTATTAAATTTATTTATTTATTGCTATTATTTAGGATTTATTTTATTAGATTTTGTACGGTTTAAAACCCATTCGAAATCTAATTAAATTGGCAAGTTTTTGTGAGATTTGCAGTTTTGTGGATAGTTTTTCGAAAAACGGTGAAGTAATTTAAGTCATTGTAACTTTCCTAAATAAGATGAAGCTATTCTTTAGGTCACAAGTTTGTAAAATTCAAGGTTACATGTACTCTGTACTTATAGAAAATTAAATGCTAAATCCGAAAATGTGGTCAAAATTTAAAAAATATTTTAACAAAATGGAGATATTACAGCTTTTATAGTAAAAAACGTGTTTTCTTTAAAAAAGTCTTCGATTTATAGTATATTGGCAAAGGATTGGAATAGAAAGGTGAGGTCTGTGGCATTATTTTACATTTTTGATCTAGTTTCACCCATTTTTTTTTTTTGTATATTACACAAATATTCATATTTTACATTTGCTCGGAGGTTTGAAAATATATGACGTTTAAAGGAATTATAGAGGAGCATTTTCGAATTAAGATGGGCAAGGAATTTCATAAAGAGAAAGCGCGGATAATAAAGGATTTTTCAAAGGATTCCGCTCGAGGCGCAGGTATGTACAGATTGATGGGTTCTAGTGTTTAAGAGGTGGATGGAGGAGCGCAGAGTAAGGAGGTCATGGATATAGGTAGGTTTTTTTGTTTTCAAGGATTGAAAGGATTGTGTGAATGCACCTATGAAGTATTGACGTCGGAAATTGGGGTAAAGCCACCCCATTTCATAATACCTGTGAGATATGTGAGAATGTCTGGGATCCCGAAAATAAATCTTATAAAACAGTTCACTTTTACATCTGATTTCGAGTTCACCACATAGTCCCTCGTACACTTTGCAACCGTAATAAAAGTAGGAAAAAATGAGAAATGATACTAAAAGTTGTCGAGTATTTAGTGGTGACGATTCGCGGTAATGTAAAAGTTGTTAAAGAATAAAAATAGATTTCCACTTGATTGGGAAATATGATTTATTTATTGTATGGATGGTGGATATAAATAAAAATATACATCACAGTTCTTCCGTCTCTTGGGTCTATTAACAAAAATAATTACGTTTTTGATATTGTTTCACCTAAAAATGTTTCAACCAAATCCGTGAGCAGTAGCCCCTCTGTAAGTGCGGCGATAGTGCTGAGGGATTTCTCGCTTCGATAACTTTCAATTACCGTGTTGACAGGTAACCCTGAAAGGATTTGTCACCAAGCAACCTGGATCAACTCATATTTAAAAAAAAATTAAATTAAAAAAGAAACACATTCTACATAAAAAAATAAAATAAAAAATAATAATCCGCCATAAAAGCTTTCTTGACAGCTTTTTAACTCAATATTCGTTTACTTTAATTATTTTTTAATTTGCTTTTTGTAAAGAAATTAAACTTAAAAAAAAAACTATGATAAGAAAATTATAAATTATTTGATCTCTTTTTCATTTAACAATTACCTTGCTAAGAAAAGAAAGTTAAAAAAACTTATATGTCGTGTCGACGTTTCAACCTGCCTTGTAGGTCTTCTTCAGGACTAAGAAAAATTAACAAATGATAAAAAAAAAATGAGTGATAAACTATATTACAAACGTATATTAAAAGAGGTAATAACACAATAAAGTATGACATAAATACAATAATAAGTATGACATAGCAGTAAACTACAATAATAATGTAATAATGCCTACTGAAATAAACGTTTACATTAATTCAAATAATCATTTACAAATTATTTAATTATTTATTTACAAATAATTCAAAGATCTAAAGATTAAGACAACAAGAACAGAAAGGATAAAAGAGGAAAAAAATAATAAAGATCTGATAATGATAATCTCTCTTTATTATTTTATATATATATATATATATATATATATATATATATATATATATATATATATATATATATATATATATAACAATAAAAAACGATCCAGAGGTGGGAATATTGTTAATTGTTAAAGAGAAAACAAAAAAAAAGAAAATAAATAAACAAAAGAAAAATTTGAGATAAATAGAGTCTATAAGGGAAATATTATAAATTACTGTTAATTAGGATTTTTGTTTCTTTTATAAGATAGATTAGTATGCTGTGTATGTAGCAACCCGGAGAAGCTGAGCACCAGTATGTTTTTATGTTAATAAAGCACATCTCTCTCTGATAACCAGATTTTTTATTTTTATTTTCTAATATTTTTTTTCTCTTATCTTTTCTGTCGTATCCTTTCTGTACATATTGCATAATATTTTTTAAATGTAATTAATATTTTATTAGCAATTTTTACACTATTATTGTATTTTCCAGCTATACCGCAATATCGTACTTTATTAAGCTGTTCTGATATCCATTTGTAATTTATTTTATCTGCTGGTTTTTATTATCAATTGGTCACATCTAGTTTTTATTGTTAGTTTTAGCCCTGAAGAAGACCTGCTAGGCTGACCGAAACATCAAAACTCTATATTAGGTTTTTTAACTTGGACGTGGTTTTTCTTTCTCCTAACTGCATTTTAGATCATCTTTTTCTTATAATTAAACTAATTCAAAGCAGCATTCGGTTTGAACAGAAAAATATTACCTAACATTCGTAAATATAATTGAAATAAGAAAAACAATCTTAGAAATATCGATGGTCCAGTCGGTGAAGAATTTATATTTTTTTTTAACGAAGAATAAATATAAATTAAATATATCTAAAGAAAAATAAAAATAAATAAAGAAATTAAATTATAAAATAAAAGTTGGTTTGGGGATGCAAGGAAAGATTTATTTCCTATTATGAGCGCTCACCGAGGAAAAAGATATCGGGCTGTCCAGATTATGATAAGCGGCTGATAGGGGATAAAATATATTTTTTAGAACAGTTTCAGTCTCTGACAGGATGAGGAAAAAAGTTAAAATAAAGAATGGGCTACTTATAAAGTAAACAGAACAAATACTTTTTACTTACCTTCTAGATAATATTATTGAGGAAGTCAGACCTTATTATAGGAATAACAGATGGTTTACTTATAACTGAATTGATAAAAGTTTGTATTAAATAAAAACGTATTTTTCAAAAGTAATTTGCCAAAGATAATATACTAATGAGGCAGTCAGAGGAATAGATAGTTTTTTGTTTTAAAAATATAAATTAAGGATAATTTAAGCATAGAAAATAAGTGTTCATTGCATTAACATTATTGATAAAATTATGGAGCTAAGTTGTTTAAAATTCATAATGATCAAATAATAATGAATAAAACATTTTATCATCGTATTTCTTAACCTTATCATCATAAGTTAGTGTGACAGCGTCATCAGCGTAACAAGTGATAATGTCCATCTCTCGTCTGCTCGAGTAAAGTCCAACCTTCTTGATCGACTTCCGCACACCTTCGTGACTGGTAATCCGACGTACTCTGCATTTATGTCATCCAAGCTTTTTACTCTGGATTTCACAGTGGAAGTGGCGCCCGAACTAACTTAATTTATTTTCTTGTAAGGTGGTTTCTACCGGCAGTACCTCGAGGTTTGACCTGATCTCTGCCTGCGGATCTTGTCTCTCTTGATCCTCCTCAAGTATCTCCTATTGTCTGTTTCTGAATTCTGTGCTTTGAGGTGAGTGTCTTTGATTATGAAGGACAGATAAGAATGGGAAGGGGCTTTGAGACGACCACCATTGATCTGTAGTCACTCATCATCAATTTAAACTTCTACTCATCGAGTGAGACATTTCATGGAGAGCCCTGTATGGGGTCGAAACATGGAATATCAAAACAAAAGGTGCTTGTAGACTACTCCCTTTTGAAATGAACTTCCTAGGACGTAGTTGCGGCATATCAAGGTCCCAAAGCATTTCTAATAATATTTTTAGAGATGCCATTTTTTATGTTATAGAGTCCAGGAGGCTTCATTGGTTTAGTCATTGGATAAGAATGGAAGACAGTAGATGACCAAAAAGCTCTTTTTGGAAAAAGAAAGGAGAGGGGAGGACCGAATAATACATTGGTGGAGGATGTAAGGGAAGGACTCGCAGCAAGATTACTGCAAGAAGAAGAAAAGGAATGAAGAAGAATTGGTGGGATAAGTTTCTGTGTATTCAAATAAATTTAATGTAATTATCTGAATAAAGAAATAAAATGGTTTTATTTAAAATATATCGAGGACATTTTTTTTTTTTTTCACGGAACGAGTGAAAATATCATTATTTTCACACCTCTTTCTCCTTTCTTCTCTCTTCCCACCTTTTCCTCATTCTTTCCGATTGCTCCTTCCTCGGTCCACGCTATTCCTTTTCTCGCATCTCTCTTCCCACAACGACCTTCATTTATTTTAATATTTTTCTATAGTCATCCCGATCGAAACAGACTTGGCCTGTTATTTTTAGTTTCTCAGTTTCGTCCTTCATCTGTTTGATATACCTCCAGTACTCTTGCATCCTCTTATTTTATAGAAGATTTCTCTGTTTAATGTCTTTGGGTGTATCCTCACCACAAACCCATAGAACCTTATTCTTCTTAATACCAACTCTTCTTATTCGTATGTCCGTTTCCAAATCATTTATTTCTTTGTATATTCCCTTATTAGTTCTCAACCGATAGCCTTCTTGTGTCTTCCCGAATTCTTCTTAGCAATCGGGTACATAGTTATGATTAATATATATTTTTTTTTTTGTATTTATTGAAATAAACAACTGTATACAATATAATATAAAATATATAAATTAAATCTGATGATAATGCTAAAAATGTCGTCAATTGCTTGTAAAGAAACTACCCATTGGTGGCACTTGTAAAACTCCATAAAATAAAGGTTCTATATTATAAGATCTTGAGGATATTGATAATTTAAAAATTGTATGTGATGGTAAACTATTATTTAATTTTAAACCTTTCCACTGAAGAGGAAAAATTACAAGAATATCGAAAGAGAAAAAGACTTAATAAAACATGATTTTCATAATAATAGTCGCGAGGATATGAAAAAAAATAATAAAAGAGGGAAATGTAGCAATTTAAAGCTGTACGAAATGCGAGAGGGGACATGTTAAATAAGCTAAAGAGGCTTTTAGAAAAAACGGAAAGTAATATTCAGAATACGTAGACTTTTGCAGGATTACAAAATTTAATTAAAAAATTCAGTGGAAAGGAACTAATTATAATTAACTAATGACGTACTACAAGGGAGCAAAATAAAAAATTAAAACATCCACATGTGTTCGTTAATAAACGAGATAGGACGGGAAATACAATATATAGGAATTAAGATACAACTGAGGTCAAACGTTGTAATGAACGTCTATACTAGTGGCATTACTTCCCATGGAGACGAAACTGACCCATGGATAAGATGGTTCGCTATATTAAATGAGGAGAGATGCTAAATTCCAAGCATGTATGGTTCCTGGAAAATGCTCGAACATTGAATGTTTGGAAGTATTCCCAACTGTTCGCTTTCATTGAACTATCAAAACTACGTATTTATTTAAAGCAACTATCCAACTTAAAACGTTTTGCAGAACACAAGATATAAATTTGAATGTCATTTTGGATAGAAACTTAATACTTTTTTTTTACCGGGCTCTGGAGGTATATTCACATAAACCATTGTTCACGTATTTAATTGTTTAGATATGCATTTGGGCTGTACTTTTTAAGTTAATTTAAGCTGCATTTAAGCTGGGGGTCTGTACTTTTTTAGTGTAACGTATCACACTCATAAATGTAGCATTTGGACACGCTCTAGCTCTGTTGGTGTTTCTTGTATCGAAAATTTGAAGACATTTTCCTGTCAGGAAGTTAATGGAGAATGTTTTTTGTTATATAAAATTTGTCGCTGAGACCTAACGTTGAGGAGCTATATTAGTTTGAATGAAAAAGTCAGTTTTGAAGCCACTATACTCTCTCAACTTTGTTTATTTCGAATAATCATCGACTGTTAAATTATTTTAAGTAATTTGTTCTTTTATATTTTTTATTTTACTTATAGATATTAATTGAAATTTACAACTGTTTATACAATATAAAAATATAATGCATCAAGTAAATAGGATGATAATGATAAAATGACACGTCACTTGTTTTAAAGCAACTACCCATTGGTAGCACTTATAAAGGTTCTATATAATGAAGTACTATATTAGAAGGTTCCGAGGCCATCTTCTTTTTCGGCACCTCGGAGGGTTAGAGCAAGTTGCGATACTAATGGATTTGAATGGTTTTGGAATTTGCTATGAAAGGATAGGTTTGAGTTCAATAACGACATGAATTGGATGATTAGGGGTCAAATCCGTATGTCCAAATTGGTCTAATTACTGTTATGTAAATAAGTCTTTGGTAATTAATTGGAAGGTTTGAACGTTCGCCAGGTAAATGTTGAAGTAGTCGAAAACGGCGGGCAGTTTCTTGTCGATTTAATCTTATATGTGGATTCCAAGTAAGACGTCTGTCCAGATGGAGTCCTAGGTAGCGGATAAGTTCAACGGGCTTAGCGGAACATCATTGAAGGAAATTCTTTTTAAGATTAAAATATAAATTAGGGAAATCATTGGATTACAGATATACATACCCATGACCTATTGTTTTTCCTGATCAGTTTTTTTCTAACTTTTAATTTTTGTAAAATAAAAAACATCGTTTTTTTGTTGTGTGTTTTCAAATAAATCCATAACCGATCAGCTGCATCCTCAACTTGTAAGACGATGGCTATGACTTGTCATTTTTATTTTTTAATGTAGTTCTTGAAAAAATTTCCCAGCAACGAAAAGTAGATTGTGGAATCCGATTGGGAGCCAGGATAAACTCACTAGCTTATACTGATGATGATGATGGTGTTATACTGAGAAGAGGACGAGATAACGAGATATTTTTTAAGATAAAAAACTTAAAGAAATGTTTTACAAAATTTGTTTACAGATTATTTTATCATTGCTGACTGTCTCTTTTCTACCGCTCAGAAATCAGATGACTTCTATTTCCTGCACTCACAGTAGATTGCTCTGCCTCAGCCATTTTAGTTAAGTTGTAGCCTAACTTAAGGATCTGTTTAGTGAAGTTCGGACTTCTATTGTTAGGGTTTCAGAGTTGAGTGCGGCAGCTGGTGGGATCCATTAATGGAACAATCATACTGATTGTGAGTTCTAATGATCATTATCTGGATCAATGTACGAAACATAATAAAGATTTTTTTTTCCTTGTAGATATAGTGTTATGGAAGCTTTGTAATGAGGTAAAACAATATAAAATTTGTTCCTACTTTTATTTTAATTTCTTGATATTTCATTTTATTTTCACAGCAACTATGACCACAACTCTTTTATAAGAATGACAAATCTCTTTTTGTCCAAAACGAGGTAAACACTCTGGGCAACTATATTGCTGTCCTACACATCATGTAAAAGTAGGCAAGTCGTAATTTTAATAGTACCCTTTAAAACGCATTGGGAATTTTTAGATATATACAGTTAGATGCAGAACTGAGTCAATGTATCGACTTTTTTTATTGTATCAAATGTATTCATGTTTTTTAATTTACATAGTTATGGTCTGAAACTATTACTCACTATTTCCATAATACGTATAAATCTTGTCCAATATTTACATTTCAAAACATATAAATAATTAATATTGATTGATTCAATTTTGCACCGTCATGTATAAGCATGTCTATTCGTGTCCGGATTACTACAAAAAAGCAATTTCGCATTATTTAGTACTCAGTGTACTTAGAATTTACCAATTGACCAACAGAAAATTACGACCCTAATCCTCTTCGATGTCTCCAAGGCCTTTAATTCCATTGGTCATAAAAGCCTGAGTAGTACGGTAAAATAAGGCTCCAAAAGGCCGTTTTCAAGAAAAAACTGCGGAACTTTTATTCTCAACGGGTCTTTATGTTTTTTGGGGTGCTGAATCCGAATCTGAAGATTGCTACCACGGCAATCATCGGCTTCATATTCAAAATCGCAAAAAAAAAGTTATTTTTGTTTTTTTATCTATAACACGATAACGAAGCTTTTTTCGAAGAAAGAAAAAACATTTTGAATCGGACAAATACTTTCGGAGTTATAATATCCCATATAATATAATATCCCAGACGCCTAAAAACCCATACTGTTGTTAAATCCATGGTTTTCGGCACATTTTTCATTATAACTACGAAAGTATTTGTCCGATTCAAAATTTTTTTTTTCAACCTGAAAGGTGGTAAAATTTGCAATTAGAACCTATAAAATTCTTGAAATACACAAGCTATCTCGGTGAAAATCACATACTTTTGTAAAATAAATATTGTTTGACACATTATTCGCTATAACTCCAACACCATTCGTCCAATCCAAAATTTAATATTTTTATCTTAAAGCTGGTTAAATTTACTATTAGATCCCATATATCTAACTTATAATTAACACCGTGAAATATACCACCACACCAGTCTACTGAACATGTCATAATTTACATATTTTGCCAAAACATACACATTTAGCGTGCTAGCTTGGGTGGTTTACAGGATTTAATATAATTTACATTTACAGCAAATCATGGTAGAGAACAGCAAAGAACATGGTGGAGAACAGCTAAGAATAAAATTTATGGTGGGAGAAGTGGAATCAGATTTCGAACCCCGCTTCCCAGTAGGACTGGTCACCTTGGGAAGTGTAAGACCATTACTCCTTTTAAAAAGAGGAAGGCTAGTGCAAGTTTTCATTTCATTTTCATTTCATTTACATTTACAGCATCTAATAGCGAATTTAATCAGTTGAGTGTGTTGAGATACACAAATGTGCCAAAAAAACACTTGGATTTTGCAACAGTACGTTTGAGTACAGATTTAAGATGACAAATGTTGTATCGTAGTTCAGAGTTATAGCCAAAAGAGTACGACAAACGTGTTTTCGCGGAGCTGTGGGACTGACGGCAAATTGTCCAATTTCTCAATTTTTTCCCAATAACGTAACTTCGCGAAAAATGGTCCGATTTCGGATTTATTTTTTTCATTATGTAGGTACTAGTTCCAGCTACAATTAATATTTGAAAACTCTTATCGTGTTATAGATAAAAAAACAAAAATAACGTTTTTTTTGCGATTTTGAATATGAAGCCGATGGTTGCCGTGGTAGCAAACTTCAGATTCGAATTCAGCACCCCAAAAAACATAAAGATCCGTTGAGAATAAAAGTTCCGCAGTTTTTTCTTCGGCAAACCCTTATTTCACTGGACTATAGTCCGTTTAGTATTCAGTCCACATAGTATACTGCGCAACGAATAGTTCAACTAAATAAAAATGAAACAGATTTTAAAAAATATTTTAGAAAATCTTATAGAATTACTTTAAAACTGGAAATTAACAAGATATATCGGTCAAGAGTTAAACATCAGTCAATCAACGATTCAGAGAATAAGAGCCAAATGCAAATTATCTATACCAATAATTGTTGGTGGTCGAACTAAAAAAATTGAATAAAACGTAGGTGTTTTTTAGGCAAGTCAGGGGACAATCAGCGTTCGTTGGATGTTGGAAGTAATAATAGTATATTTATTATTATATATTATAATAATATTATTATAAAAATATTCTGAGCTTGGTATATAATAATTTTCCTAAATTCTGACGGCAATACTTTCTGGGTACTTTGTTATTCCAATCTCTAAAAACCTTCCTATATTCTTGACCTATTAACTCTGCGCTCTTCTATCCACCTCCTAAACACTAGATCCCAATCTTTTAACCTGTATACCGAAAGTACAGCTGTATACCGAAACTGCTTTCTTTGAAAAATCCTTCATCATTTGTGCTACCTCCTTCTGGAATTCCTTACCAACTTCTATTCATAAAGCTACTTCCCTTAATACTTTACAAAATAATTTATTTTTACACCTTTTAGGCAATCAATCTTCCGCAAATATTTAAATAATTAGTTAAGTATTTAGAATTATTTTGCCTGTAGAATAGGATTGTATTTTATATTATTATTTTTTTTTTTCCTGTCGACGATATATGCCGTAATTAATGAAGCATTTAATTTGTAAATAATACGGCTAGACTATTGTACTTCTAATAGTGCATTATTGTTATTTTTAGGGGACAGTAAGGGCTAGAAGAAAGTTTATTTTTAATTTCTTTTATGTATACATATATATTAACATAGTGTTCTAACATCCATTCACACCCAATTTTTTCATGTAAATTATACAACATTATTCTTTAGGTATTATTAAATATTCATCTCATCCAGTAGATCTGTTATATTTTGAAACTTTAACAGTTACTAATGAACTGAAAATATTTAAGAAATCATTTAGTAAGATATTACGAAACCAATTACAATCAGTGAGGTTGGAATTATTGATAAAATGCATTAGCGACGATTTACAAAAGAAAAAAAAAAAAAAAAAAAAAAAAAAAAAAAAAAAAAAAAAAAAAAAAAAAAAAAAAAAAAAAAAAAAAAGAAATAAAAAAAAGAAAAAAAACCTTTGCTGGAAGAGGACCCCTCTCCAATTGAATTCTCTGCATGGCCAACCCTAATTGGATCAATATATCCTACTCACAAATTTAGATATACAAAAGGCTTTTTGTACAAATAACTCCTTTTTCTTATTGCCCTCCGTTGTTTGTTCGGTTTTTGTATGCAGCACCTGTGGCTCACCTTTTTGTTTGTTTGCATTGGTTGTTGGCGTTTCAGGTCTTATCAGTCGTCACCATTGAAACAAAGCAGCGAACTGTAATCGAGTTTTTCAGAACCGAATTAGCCCTGTACAAAAGCACTAATCTATGCAGTCCAGCATCACAAAAAAAGAGTATTAATATAGTTTTGTTTGTGAGAGAATTATGATATAAAATATATGTGATTGAATGAGGAAGAGGTGGTTACATAGAAGACCTAAAAAAATTTTCATATGTCCATATTTTCTCTGGTCCATAGATATTGGACACTCTGAGCGAAAACAGGTGATTTTTTTTCTTATTTACAACTGTTTTTAGTAAATTAAGTACATCTTGGAAATGTGATTAAAACTTTCATAATAACATGCCAATACTTGTGAAGCAATAAATTTTCTGTATTAGAAAATAGACTTCTTTTCAGACGCTTGAGAGGGTTGTCGGGTATAGAATGGGAAGCAAGCTGAGAGAATAGTTGATTCGAATGGTTATGGAATTTACTATGAAAGGATAGATATCTGGTTTGGGCTAAATAAGCAATGCATGGAACATTAAGGTCTTTATGAATAAGTTTGTTTTTGATAAAGTAGGGAGCATTAAAGTAAGCATTAAAGTCGGGAACAACGAGCAGTTCCTTGTCGTTTGAACCCATCTCCAATAATAATTGTACCAATATTGATAACCAAACAAAAGTAAAAACCAATACAGGAAATAAAATAAAATTTATTTAAACGAAATAAAAAACAAAATATAAGGAGAATGTGATCAGAGATGCAGTCAAATAGAAACAACACGTCTAAGTAGAAAAAACTATAATTATGTGGCAGCGTTTGACTTGCAGGTCTTTTTCAGGACTAAAACTGACTAATAACTAGATCTGACAAAAACTAACAGACAGATAAATGAATGAATGACAAATGGATGTATAAAAGAGTTAAAAGATAATAACGAATGACCAAGGTTTAGAAAAATTACAATAATGACTATAGAAAAGATCAGATACATAAATCATATGTATAAATCATTTTATTTAATTAACCTTTCCTTCTGTCCTTTTTAATTATATAATTTATTACTCCCCGTCAAATGTATCGTAAAACTGAATTTGAATTTTACAAAAAACCTCTGTTTTTTAATAAGAAAGAAAGGTTCTGAAGTCTATAATAAACATTCCTAAACTACACAAACAATTTTTATTACAATATTTCTTCATATAAACAAAAAAGTTAGAAAATTTACAATTTTAACTTTTAATTTATTAATTTATATTTAATAAAACATATTGCCCCCTATGGCTTGAATGACTGCTTCCACTATTCTTGGCATACTTGTAAATAACGAAACGAATGAGGGGGTCACCTGTGGTGTAGTGGTTAGCATAGCAACCTACTAAACCCAAGATCGCGGATTCGCAGCCTGGCAGATGACCTTAGGATTTTTTAAAGGGAGTAAAAAATCCTTAGCTATGCTGTCCTTCGGATGGGACGTAAAATGAAGGTCCCGAGCCTGTGCGATGTCAGGTACTCGTTAAAGATCCCTACCCTAATTATACCTGGATATGCAAAATTTAGGACTCCCACCGTAGCATCGTCCGATTAGCCATAGCAGCATAAAAGTGACGTTAAACGAAATAAACAAACAAACGAAACGAATGATAAACATGGACTGAAGGAAATTTGAAAAAATAATAAAAAATTCCAACATTTGTTATAACAGGGAAAACGGGTAACGCTAATCTTTAATGTCTCGTGTTTAATAAATAATATTAATATGAATATAAACCAAGTTTGGATTAAGGTAAAAACCGGGAAAATCTCGAGAATTATGGGTGTTGCAATACTTTTGACGGAGAGTTTATATATTATTTTTCCATATCTATGGTCATTCTTTATTATCTTTTATCTTTTTTTATATTTACATTTGCCATTAGTTTATCTATCTGTAATTTTTTTTATCATATATAGTTTTTAGTTTTATTATAACCCTGAAGAAGACCTGCAAGGATGGTCGAAACGTTGGCACGCAATTATATTTATTTCACTTGGACGTATTTTTTCTTTTTGACTGCATCCCTGATCATGTTCCTCTTATATCATACTTAACAGTCAACTTGCCATTATGAAATAAAAGTTAACTTTTTAAAATTTAGTTTCAACACAAATAAAAAATCATTTAATTTATGGTTCCATTCAATATTTTGGTATAATTATTATTACTCTGCCTTGCTGATCAATTGATTATTGCATTGTACAGCCGATTGTTGGATTGGTACTATAAATTCTTCACTGGGTTGCTGAACCATGGATTCAATTAATAACTATTTTAAATTAATAATTTTATCTACAAACAAAATCTCTACTCTACATTAGCGATATTGAACTTGAGTAAGTTAAATTGAATCTTTGAGCTATTAAGGTGCTTAATAGAACTAGGCAAGATCAGCGATTAGCTAGGGCTGAGATAGGGCCAAATGATTCGGGCAAGTTAAGAGACAGTTCCATACACTTAGAGTCGCTGAAGATTAATCAGAACGCTTTGAAGTCAACCCTCTGAGTTACCTCTTCCCTGCTAACTTCATCTCCTTATTCCTAGACAAGGGTAATAATAGAACCGCTTATTTTTCATATATTTTCTAATCTATAACTAAATGACTATGATCCTTGGGAATAAGGGTACAAGGACGAGAAGTATTGTAATATCTATTAAGTTTCTAATTAAGGGTTATTTATTTCCTATATTTACTCATTAAAAACGGATCATCACTGACTTATGAATAGCCTGGAGGATGATACTATTTCAGTTTTATAATCTATGAAAAATAGAAATGGGACGACAATGACTCTGGCCGACTAGTCACGGCTCACTGTGTGTTTTGTTTATTTTTGTTTATATATTGACATGGTATAATTTTCATGCGGTATTGTCTCATTTTGTTTATTAATATAACTTTAATATTGTATATTTAAACTTGAGTTTGATATATATGTGGTGGTCTCCGTCGAGAAATTGAATAAAAATTATTTTATCTTATTTATTTTATTGTTATTTTTATTTATTTTTTTATTTTTTTTTTTTTTTTATGGAATCAGACGCGACTAGGCGGAGAGCAAAGAATTTAAAAATTGGTGAGACGATATGGGTTCCAAGAACCGGGGGACTGGTCCAAGAGGCTGTGGTGGCATCTATTATGCATGTGGCAATCACAGAAGGCGAGGAAAAAGAATTTATTAAGGTTGAATGGGAGGGTGAGGACGGCCGAGTTTTAGGCAAGACTGTGTCTGTTGACGATGTGCTGCCTTGTCCTCCCGAGCTTCAGGCTGGAATTGTTCAGGTCCCCGAAAGTAGGGTATGTCCCATATGTGGATTAAGTTTTAAAGGAGAAAAAGGTCTGGGAACCCATATCGCAAAAAAAACATCCCAGGGAGGCAAATTGTAGAACGGTCAGGGATATATTAAAAAAGGACTGAATCCTATCAATGAAGAGGGGGAGGCTTGTGGCACTAAAGCAGAGATTGATGAATGGTCGGCCACCTTTAAGAATTTACAAAAAAGGGAGATAATTGAAAAAGGGGATTTTGACGAAGCGGTATTCAGCTTCCTCAAGTTTTTAAGAAATGTAAATGCTGAATTGCCTGGCCCCCAGCACCCTGCCGTTAGATTTTACAAAATGAGAAAGAAAAATAAAACAATTATGGCAGATAAGGGTGTTGGGAAAGTGACGAATCCCCAGAGAGCCAATAAAAAAGACAGGAGTCGTCGGCAGGAACAATACCAATATGAACTAGCACAGTATAATTACTACAATAGGAGAAAAAAGGTAGTACAAACTATTATGAATGCCGACGCTCCCAAGCAATGCCCTTTGAAGGTGGCCGAGGTTGAGTGCCACTTTAAAAACCTCTTTGAGAATACGAACTCCCGCAAACGTGTGGATTATGAACAGTGTTCCCCGAGGCCAAATTTGATGTCCATCGATATTCAAGCAATTAAAAAAGCTATAAAATCTACATCGTTGGATACATCGCCGGGGCCTGATGGAGTATTAGTCCGCACGTTAAAATATTTTGATGTCTCTCACATCATCAAGACCATTGCGGAGATAATGTTGAAGGAGGCCTATGTACCGGAATCGCTGCGTCAGGGGCGTACAATTCTAATTTACAAAGGTAAGGGTGAAGTTAAGGATATTTCATCCTGGAGGCCTATCACCATTTACTCAATTGTACGCCGAATAATAGAAAAGGCTTTGGACTGCGAGCTTAGGAAACAGGTCGCCTTCAACAAAAATCAGAGAGGTTTTATTAAAGGTCTCCCGGGAACTCATGTCAATGCCAGGATTGTGGATGCAATCATAAAGGACGCCACTACTAAAAGAAGGGATTGCGCTGTGGCCTTTCTTGACGTGATTGGGGCTTTTGACAATGTTGGGCATGACCACATAGTTTGCTCACTGGAGGCTAGAGGTGTGTCACCGGATCTCAGGGATGTAATTGCTGCTCTCCTAGGCACCAACAAGATTAGTATCAATGTTGGTGCTCATACGACAAGCCAGATCAGGGTGCTAAGTGGAGTACCCCAAGGCGGCCCCTTGTCATCATCTCTCTTCAACTTGGCCATCGACCATATGTACCGTGAAATGTGCGATCAACAATTTTCTATGCAATACGGGTACAACCTGAAGAGTGACCAAGAGAGTGTGGTCCTCACAGGCTTTGCTGATGACCAGGTTGTGTCGGCGCGAGACAAGGGTGCCGCGGAGAGAGTGATCAACAGCATCCAAAAAAATATTTGATGAAATAGGTCTGGCAATTAACCCACAGAAAAGCGTGGGAATAATATTAAATAAAGGAGAGCTGCAATCAGCGATGCTCTCCCTAGAGAATGGAAGTGCAATCCGGACAATAAAGCAAGAAGAAACAGTGAAGTATCTTGGATGCACATTCTCGGGGGAGCTAATATTTAACGAGGATTCGGTGACAAAGATTAATGGTAATTTGGACAAATTAGTAACGTCCAGTTTGCTCAAGCCGGAGCAAAAGCTCAACATTGTTAATCAATATTTGTTCCCGGGTCTCACGTACCCTCTTCAAACAGCGCCCCTGACGAAGCTGCGTCCTTCTCTACTAGATGGAATCGATACAATGATTCGGAGAAGCGTCAAGTCCATTGTTGGTCTTCCAGCGAATACAGCGACGGCGATGCTGTATGCACCAAGGAGGTTTAGAGGATTGGGACTGATGCGTTGTCAATGGGAGGCCCCTCTTCAGCATTGGTCCATCGCCCAGCGACTGTCTAATGTGCCGGATGCTCTGTTCCAATCTGTCTTTGATTATACAGCGGAAATCTCCGAGTGCGCTGATAGATTGGGTGTTGATCAGGGGTACCGGAATGTGAGAGCTCTACGGCAGTCGCTGAGAGAAAATGCCTTTGAAGAGTGGGCCAGTTGCAGGTGGCAGGGCGTTGGTGTTCGACACTTTAAAGAAACCCCAAAAGCTAATAGTTACCTGTACGACAAGAAGGTGCTATCCGGGTCTGAATGGTCCAACGCCCTTAAGCTTAACATTAACTACGCACCCCTGCGTGGAGTCCCAGGCGTCAGCGAGCAGAAGAGAGAAGTTGGGCCCCTTTGTCGCAAATGCGGCAGAGAGTCTGAAACACCAGCACATGTGCTGGGAATTTGCCCCAACAACTCCCTCCTTATAACACGCCGTCATCACAGAGTTAAAAATGAAATAGTGAGGCTCCTTGAGAAAAATTTTGCCTGCTTCGATGAGGTATATTGCATCGATACCCATGGATCTACACGATACGCTGATATCGTTGCATTTTCAAAAAAGGAAATTCAGCACTGATTATAGATCCCACGGTTAGATTCGAAAGCAACGATCCGGATCAGGCAGGTAAAGTGGAAAGGGAAAAGAAAGGAATATATGACAAATGCATCCCTTTCCTTAAAGAAAAGTTCCGTGAGACTTTCGGCGAGAGAGAATTCCACGTGAGAGGCCTATGGTTCGGAGCTCGCGGAACTATACCTAATAGAACAAGGAGTTTCATGGAAGACCTGGGCATTGATATGAAGGATTTGGCTGTGTTAGCGGAAAATATTATATTGGACTCCCTGGGAATAATCCACCACCACATATATGGTAACTGATGGTTTGGGAAGAGCAAGGGAGATGTATTGCATGTTTATCCTAGTTTTTATATAGTTATTGTTAATGTTAATGTTATTAGTTATATAGTTATTGTTATTGTTATTAGTTATATAGTTATTGTTATAGTTATTAGTTATACAGTTATTGTTATTGTTATTAGTTATACAGTTATTGTTATTGTTATTTATGTGAATAGTTTTATATTTATGTTATTTATTATATTTTATATTGTTATACCTAAATAAGGTTATATATTATCTTTTTAATATTTTAAATTTCGTTTTAATTGTAATTCCGCATGGGATCGATCATTTTTATATGTAGACTTTTATATTTTTAAAATAATGACTATTACGGGTTTTTTTTTTTTTTTTTTTAATATTAAATATTGTAAAATGTCATATTTGATTGATTAAGTATGCTGTGTATTTAGCAACCCATTTAAAATGGGCAGCACCACTTAATAAAGTGTTTCTCTCTCTAGTAGTATAAATGTTATGGAAATGGTAATATTTAACCGGAGCTAAGCAAAGCTTTTTTTTGAAGGGCCACACATATTCAAAATCTCTGCTTATTTTTTCCCTCTCGCTCTTGAATATTTTTTGATAATATATTTCATACATTGGACCAATAATTCTTTTTTCACTATTCTTAAGTACTTGAACTACAAATCTGTCAAGTTTCATAGGTTTATCTATAAAAATAAATCCACAGTGAACCAAATTGTAGCTCAAAAGAAATAGGTCATTTTGGGGTGGAGTAATATTGTCCAATTTTAGAAGGCCTCAGAGTTTCAAATAAAAATGAAATTGAAAAAAAAACTGGAAATATTTGCACCAACTGAGAATGAATACAATAGCTCATCAAACACGGCAAAAATAATTTTCAGACTTTTTTCCGCGTTTGCTCCACTGTGCGGCGGGCCTGTTGTGTAACGCATTTAAAAAAAAAAAAAAATAGAAAAATGAAGCAAAACAATTAAATTTAAATAGCTTAGATAATTAATTGTGAAATTTCAAATTCAATCACACCAAACAAGATATCTTATTTTTGTACTTACATGGAATTGTAAATACAAATTATACATAAATTGCTGAAATAGCTGTTTCCTTTTCCTTAATATTGCATTTAAAGTAAGAATTTATTTTTCTTAGTTATGAAAAAAACTAAAACTGTGATTAAAAATTAAAAAAAGTAGGTTACTTAAGTTCATTATTCAGTATTGTAGAAGTTATGCAATTTATTTATTTTTAATATCATGACTTTACTTGAAGTTCAGTAATTGATTAAAACAAAAAAATAAAATAAAATAAAGAGTTCCTGTTCCTAGAATATTTAGCAAACTGCAAAGATGATTATTACATAAAAATTATAATCAAAAATGTAGAAATATAAATTAATAAAATGGCCGACTAGTCAGCGATTAGTCAACGAAAAGCGCCGACTACAAAACTAGCAGACTAGTCTATTGTAAGCCCATCTCAAATCAAGCATAAGTGAATAGAAAAATAATTTTACTCTGGGAAATGTCCCTTAAGAATAAAAAGTAAGTACAGAAAAAAATACAATTACATCTTGCCAGAGACGTATTAAAATGACAAAAATAAATAAATAATAATAATAAAGATAATATAAATATAAATGCTAACTATAGATTTAGAGAGGAATCTGAAAAGTAAAATTATGCTCCACCAATTAAAAAAAAAAGTCCTTAAAGTAAAATGTTTAAAAACCAAATGTTACTATAGAATATGCGAAACCGCTTATTAAAGTAATAATAATTTATTGAAGTTATAAAAAAAAACAAGAAAAAAGTTCTTTGGACTGATCCGAAACGATTTCTTCTTCTTGATCTTGAACACAAGGGAAATACTTCCTTACAGGAAGCACTTGGGTTCGCTATAAAATCCATTCCACACCTGCTGGTTTCTCAGAGGCTTATTCCCTGGGTCTTTAAATATTTCTTTATATTTCAGGAGAACTTAAGCTAAGAACTCTGATAGATATCCCTATCGGAGTTCGTATTTAGGAGCTTCTTTGTAAACATGCGGCTATTCAAATACCAAGTTTACTAAGGTTAAATGGTACTGTTACCACTGGGGGTATGACTAATCAAACTACAATTAAATACTAAACACTAATTTATTTACAACTTCATAAATACAAATAGATCCCTTAAGCTACTTAATCTAATAACAATTATACTTGGTCTAACTTATATCTAATTACATATATATATATATATATATATATATATATATATATATATATATATATATATTATACAATATTTATCTTCAATATCTTAATACTAGGTGTCACAATTGTACATAAAAATCGATTACACTGACACACAGCGACTACTTTCACTACTACTACTTTCGCTGACACTGATTATCAGCCCGCCCACCTCCCCTGACCGCAACAGTATTTTGTTCGCGAAACCTTTTTTATTTTACGTCATGCAACTTTTATTTTTACTAAGGGAATGAGCAGCTTAAGAAGATTAAAATTCTTTCTTGCAATATTTTCTAGAACCAACTGCACTTCCTTCTGTTTTCAGTTCGAATACTTCCATAGAGATATCGACTTCCTTATAAAATCAACTTCTTCATGGCCTTATCTTGAACTGAGGGAAATAAAAACTTTCCTGAAGGCGGCACTTAGTTCGCTATAAGAATCCATTCTACACCTGCTATTTTCTCAGTGGGTTATTTCCTGCCTTTTTAAATATTTCGTCGTTGGATATCTGTCTCACTAATTCTCCTTCAGAGCTTATTTATGAATATTATACGTATCCAATATAATAAAAAAAAAAAAAAAAAAAAAAAAAAAAAAATCTGAACCTCTATACTTTTAGATAGTAACGGTGACGCTAAATGGTTGGTGTTTTACTGAGGGACCTGAGAAGCGCTATAGAGCAGATTAATCAGATTATTGTAGGGGCGAAGCCATAATCTCGTTTACATCAAACACTTTCCACCATCGCTAATTCTATTTTGAAACAATCTTTTACTTTCATGGATTATCTTTAACATATATAATATATTCCACTACAAGAACCTTTATGGCACACATAATATATAAATGTATATTCTTGAATCTTTTATCTTCATTTCAATCGTATACTCTTTAAAAAAATATTTATTTATTATTATTATTTTTTTTTTATGGAAACATTATATTAGATTAGTTATTCGTTAGTTTATTTGTAATTTTTAAAACTTTTTTATTTTATTGAAATTTATATCTATAGGCTTGTCAGATTTTTTTTTCGTGGTCATGGCGATGGCCCTCACAGTTTTTGACAAAATTTCTCAAAATATGGGATCTCCATTGTAGGTCTTTAATTTACTAATTTTAATTTTCAATGACATCGGAAATAGAGCAAAATTGATAAAAGAAAGTTTCAGTATTTGAGACATTTAGAATAGGAGTTAATAGAGAGGAAAACATTGATGATATTATAACACTTTCCATTTGAAAACCGACTCCAGTTGATTAATTTATCCGTGGCCCGAAGTTAGTATTCCCTCCCTTAATGAGTCTTTGCCATTCAGCCCTGTTTTGTTTGTTTGTTTGCCCAAGGTATTATCATGGCTGCCAATCTCATCCACCCGTCCTAATTCGACCAAGTCGACATACACAAAAAGTTTTATGATATCAACATTAAACTTCATAACATTTTTTAATCAACCAAAGTCGACTCTCGATAATTTGAACCTCGATTATGAAAGCCACTCTATAAACTAAAGTTTTTTTGTTTTTTTTTAAGGCCTCTTAAAAAACGTAATTCCAACTCATCCTACCACTGTCCTCACCACTTTAGCTGATGACACATGTGTGTTATCAGTAAACAATGATCCCTTCATTGCCTCTCAAACACTCCAATCCCATATCCTAAACCTTCAAGAATGGTGTCAAAAATGGAGAATCAAAATAAATCCTAATAAACCTCACCAAATAACCTTTACCCTTCGTCGTAAACCTACGACCTCCTGTCCTACAGTATCCTTTAATGGCATTCCACTAATCCCTGTTAAACAGATCCGCTACCTAGGACTCCACTTGGTCAAACGTTTAACTTGGAGTGCACATACAAGACTAAAACGACAGGAAACTGCTCATCGTTTTCGACTTCTTCAACATTTACTATACAAACGCTCAAACCTTCCGCTTTACTACAAAAGACTCATTTACATGGCAGTTATCAGACCTATTTGCACATATAGAGTTGAGCTTTGGGGCTCAAATAAACCTTCTAATTCTTCCAGTATCCAATCCTCACAATCCAAAATCTTTAATGCTCCTTAGTTTGTTACAAATAAACTTATCCATAAAGACCTTAATGTTCCATAAGTTGCTGAGTTAGCCCATACCAGATACCTATACTTTCATAGTAAGCTCCATAATCACTAATGGATTAGTTTCTCAACTTGCTTCCCACTCCATTCCCGATAATTCTCCGAGGCGTCTGAAAAGAAGAATTTTTATTAAAGAGCTACTGATGAGTAGCGCTTTTACAAACTTTGACATGCTATTGTAATCGTTATCAGCCCTGTATATAATTGTACAGATGTAAATTTCAATGAATTGATATAAATAAAAAAAAAAAGAAGAAACGTTTGATGAATTGGAAAAAAACTTAATGTATGTATGTTAGTCTCTTCAATTGGAGGTTATCGCAACGTCCTTTTGGTCACCAACATTCTCAAGTTTAAAGGCAGAAATCTCTCTCTTTCTCGTATAGGGTAGGTGAGGACAAAGATCCGCATTTTTCATTTCTTGAGAGAAGGGGATCAAACTGATACTGGCAACCAGATTGAAGCTAAACATAGTTGGAATTCAAGTTTATATTGAAAAAAAATTTGCGGTTTTGGGATATATAACGAAATACATCAGTGAGCTTCTCAAGTCACCTGATTTTTCGAAATAACAGTACAAAGAATTCTTTTAAAAAATACAGAACAAAAAATGGAGTTGTATATAGAAGATTCAGCAAATCTCAGTGAATGCTGAGCTCGGACTAGTTTTCTGAGAAAGATATCATTTTGTGAAACCTATTGCTTTCTATCATCACATTATCTTTATTCTCAACAAAAGTGTCCTTATACGTTTCTGGAAATTTGAAAGTATTCTGTAGACGTTTATGAGTGCGGGGACTTGCCCCTTTAACAGTGCTTGGCATTGCCCCATTTTCACCTTTCCGAAATGGCGGTTTCCCCAACAATATAAACAAATGATGAGAAAGGTTAAAACAGGAATATAAAGCTTAATCATGAGGCTCAACACTGTAAGTTTGACTTTGGAAAAACATCAAACCATATTCGAAATAACTGACTTAGAACAAGAAATAATATTACATCAAAACAGGGAAAAATAAACTTACCTAATTTTTTCAGCCAACGTTAACACTATCACTAAGAGTTTTGGTGTGCAATTTAGAGCTATTAAGACGAAGCTGCTGCCTACTTTTCCAACATAAAAAATAACAGATTTCCCTTTAAAAATCCCGTGCGTGTGTTTACTCCATGCGGGTCTTTGCCCACACCTACTATGTATATAAATTATAAATCGTCTCACTTTTAAAACAAGTATAAACATGCATGGACGCTCTTTTCGCATACTCTGATTTCAGCTCGATTTAACCATTTTTTTCTGTCGGATTCAGGATTAGAACTTCTGAACATTTCATTCATGATGAAATAACATCGATGACCACGGTTCTCTAACCAATGTTGAATTAGTCCCTCCATCCAATAGAAAATCACAATTATGTTTTTTCAAATTAACATGTAACGGAAATACTGTAATTTCTATGATGGTTGAAGAATTTGGTCAGGTATGCAGTAAGGTTTATTAAATAAACATCCAAGTTAAAAAAAGAAAAAAAAAATATAAAGAGAGTTCCAATGTTTCGCGAGTCTTCTGCAAGAAGACAGAATGCAGGTGTATGTATATTAAAATTAGATTGAATATTTTAACCTTTCAAAATACATGTAACGTCCAAAAATAAAAACCTAATTATTATGATTTATCTTTAAATAATGCAGGAGAGTTGGAACGTTTATTTTCTTTGAAACAACTAAACTAAAAACATTTCCACATGGAAGTATACAAACAAACAAAAATGTATTTGAATACCGGAACATGCTCGAGTCAGAGGGTATAATTGGATTTGTTTGGTGGAAAAACAATTTGTTGAATCTGACAGGAGAAAGCAGATCCACAAAAGGACATTGTTTATACCAACCTAATCCTGCATATGAATTCTGGCAATGTTTGACATACAAAGTAGCCTCCATGTACAGGATTTTCAGAAATTATCTTATGATTATCTGCGGGTATATGAGGAATAATATAAATAAACTAAATCATTTTAAATATATAGCATTAGTATTGGAAAAATAAATTTTAAACTAATCAAAACCGTAAAACTAAAAAATATGTAGTTTAAAGAGCATTGTTTTGTTAGAATAACTTTAATGAATAACTTTAGTGTAGCAGAATATCTACACTATAAGGTATACGGTTTATTATACCAAATAAGGAATAAGACATATATAAATAATGAAGGTATGCACTTAAAAGATTATTCAAGCCAAGCAATCTAGTTTTGTGCATATATAAAACTAGGTTACTTGGCTGTGAAATTGGCTGTTTCGGAAAATGATGGATGGAGTTTTATCTTAACAGTTTTACATGTTTTTGAGGTGCTGAATTTAATGTTTTCTGTCCGTGGCAGCTTGGCTTCGCGGCAAAAATAACATAATTTTATTACTGTAAGCAAGTGAATGTTTTAACAGATGTCCACATTTTGCATGGATATTGGGTATCTATTTTATCAGCTGAAAATAAAATACTTTTATTAAAAAAGTACCAGCATTGTGCTAAAAAAAAAAATGATTACGATTATTAATTTCCAATTAATAATTTTTTTTTTATATATCCATTTATTGAAATTTACAACTTTATACAATAAATACATCAAGTAAATGTGTTTATAACGATTACAATAACATGTTAAAACCTGAAAAGAACTAATCTTCAGTAGCACTTCAATAATAATTCTACACTAGAAGGCATCTAGGCAATCTTTTCAGACGCCTCGGAAGATTATCGGAATGAAGTGGGAAGCAAGTTGAGAAACTAGTGGTTTTAAGTGGTTATGGAGCTTACTATGAAAGGATAGGTATCTGGTTTGGGCTAAATCAGCAACATATGGAACATTAAGATCTTTATGGATAAGTTTATTGGTGAAAAAGTAAGGAGCATTGAGGATTTTTCGAAGGATTTTGGGTTGTAAGGATTGGATACGAGATGGTTTTATGGAGCCCTAAAGCTCAACTCCGTACGTCCAAATAGGTCTAATCACAGTCATGTAAATGAGTCTTTTGTAATTAATTGGGAGCTTTGAACGTTTGTCTAGTAAATGTCGAAGTAGTCTGTAACGACGGGCCATTTACTAATTATGTTCATTAGAGGCATGTATATGTTTTTGTTTTCATTAGCGCTACAGTCCTGTGTGGTTCTCTAAGGGTGGCATTGAGGCTTTTTGCACAATTCTGCTTCATTCATTCCTACCCAGAGTCCTACTTCTCCATTTCGAAACTCCAAGTGTCCTTATATTCTTCTCAACATTCTTTTGCTAGGAATTCCTAGAGCGTCCATTCTTTTGTTTTCCTGAAAAGCTCTTTTGCATAATCTTCTTCACCATTCTCATACTGGGTATCTACTCAACGTGTCCGTGCTTGCTAATTCTTCTTGATTTTATGAACCACACAGTATTGTCATGGTTTATTAATTCGTTTAGTTCTTGGTTATTTCTTATGCTCAAAGCGCCATGTTCGCAGATTGGACCAAATATTCACCTCTTTATTTTCCTCTCAAAGACTCGAAGAGCATGCTGGTCTACTTTTTTAGTGTCCGTGTTTCAGCACCGTAACATACTATGGGTCTAAATAACGATTTATTCGGTTTAATTTGGTGCGTTTTGAGAGAAAAGTCGATTTCATCAAGTTTGCAAGACCAAAGTACGCTTTATTGCCATTCTTTATTCTATTCTTGATCTCACCACTGACCATAATGGCAGAATTAATTTCAGTGCCTAAGAGTGTGAAATTATCAACCGCTTCAAATTTGTGATTATTGTATGTAATGGTATGCGGTGTTCTTCTTGATTCGGAAGTTGAAATTACTAAAAATTTCATTTCCGACTCATTAATTTCATGACCAACTCTTTTCCTTTCACGGTCTAACTTATTGAAAACTTCTCTTTACACATTTTCACTTCTTGCTAAGACCACAATGTCATCTGCATAACCAAAGATATGGTTTTAAAGACGTGTGTATGGTTTATAATTAATGACATAATTCTTTTTTTTTTAGCAGCATTTTAGTAAAAATTCTACACTAGAAGGTCTCTAGACCATCTTCATTTCAGACACCTCGGAGGATTATCAGGAATGGAGTGGGAAGGAAGTTGAGAAACTAACGGCTATGAGTTGTTATGGAGCTTACTATGAAAGAATAGTTATCTGATGTGGGCTAAAACAGCAACATATGGAACATTAAGATCTTTATGGATAAGTTTATTGGTGAAAAAGTAAGGAGCATTGAGGATTTTTCGAAGGATCTTGGATTGTAAGGATTGAATACTAGATGAATTGGATGGTTTAGTGAAGTCCCAAAGCTCAACACTGTATGTCCAAATAGGTGTAATTTCTGTCATGTAAATGAGCACTTTGTAATTGATTGGGAGCTTTGAACGTTTGTCTAGTAAATGTTGAAGTAGTCTGTAACGACGGGCAGTTTCTTGTCGCTTTAGTCTTGCCATAAATCTAAATAATAATTTTGAAACAAGATTACATGTTAAATATACCATATTTTACGAATTTACTTTCAGTTATTTTCTTTTTCATAGAAAAAATAAATTTAATTAAATAATTGAGATAATATTTTCTGCCATTTCTTATTGTTTAATAAACCAAGTCCATTCAGGGACGAAAATAGGAATCATCAGCCGAATAAGGAGGAATATCAAGGATTATTCCTTTTCCCATTGAAAAGGATTATTAAATTTCTGAATAGGCTGGGGAATTCAAAAGTAAGAAAAGTAAAAGGAATCGTGTAGACGGAAGAGAAAAAATGTCAAATGAAATATTTATATATTATATTGTATTATATATAATATATATATATATATATATATATATATATATATATATATATGTATGTGTGTGTGTGTGTGTGTGTGTGTGTGTGTATATATATATATATATATATATATATATATATATATATATATATATAAATTTATTTATTTATTTATCGCGATACAGGCCAACGGTGGACCACGCGTATATCATTTTCAGGTTTTCTTCCTTTCTGCACAAATTCTTTTCATTTTTTCGCCCATTTCCCTCTTTCTTTCCTCCGTCCATTTCTTACTTTTATGCTTCTTCTTCTCCGCTACAAGAACCTTTATATTTTTTTAACCATTTTTTCCGAATTTATCCTTATCTTTGTAGTCTCCCTCCGTGATATCCAATTTTTTAACTTCCTCTTTCATTTGCTCTGGGTAACCTTTTATATTTTTCAATTTCATCACTTTATCAAATATTTGTTTGTTTAATCTATTGCTATTCATTCTTTTCATGTGTCCGAAAAAATTTAATCTCCTTTTCCTCATCGATGATTCTAAGTTTTCCAATTGTTCGTAAAGGTCATCGTTCTTTTTTAATCGATATTCTTCCCCCACTTTTCTCGGTCCGTATATCATTCTCAATATCTTTCTTTCCGTCCTTAACAAGGTTTCCATATTGGTAAATCCCATAGTTTCTACCCCGTAGAGGATCACAGGTTTTATGACTGTTTCATAGTGTCTAATTTTGGCTTTTATGGAAAGATTTTTTTTATATATAAAAACTCCTGACTGAGAACTTTAATCTATCCAATTTTACCTCTCTACTATGCGTTGCTTGCAAGTCTCCCCCATTGTAGTTCACAAGTTCCCCCAAGTATTTAAATTGATTCACCAACTTGATTTTACCATATTTAGTCTCGATTTTTCCATTTTTTTCCGTGTCATTCGTCATTATTTATTTTTTTTTTTTCGAATGATATTTTTAACCCGGCTCTTTCTGCTATTTCTTTCAGTTCATTTATCTGATTTGCTGCCTCTTCTTCACTTTCCGCCAAAAGTGCCAGATCATCCGCGAAAGCCAAACACCTTATTTTCACACCTTCTTTCTTACCTCCTATCCTTACACCAGATTTATTGGTTTCCCAAAACGTCTTCATAATTTTTTCTAAAACAATATTGAATAAAATAGGTATAAAGCCATCCCCTTGTCTTAACCCTGTTTTAATTTCGAACGGTTTACTAATTTCCCTCCTGAATTTAATTTTAGAGTAGGTCCCAGTTAAAGTTTGTTTAATTATACTAATTGTTTTCTGATCTACTCCGTATTCTTTAAGTATCCGCACAAGTGTTTCTCTATCCACCGAATCGTAGGCTTTCTGAAAATCCACAAAGGAGACATAAATTTTCTTCGATCTAATCATGTGGTATCTCAGGATTAATTTTAAACTCTGTATTTGTTCCGGACATGATCTTCCTTTTCTAAATCCATTTTGGTATTCTCCTATCTGATGATCGATTTGCGGTTCTAGTCTATTCAACAAAGCTCTCGACAAAATTGTGTACGTCATCGGAAATATATATATATATATATATATATATATATATATATATATATATATATATATATATATATATATATATATATATTTTTTTTTTTTTTTTTTAATATAATATAATAATGCCATTTTCCAATGTCTGATGATATAAATTGTCACAGTTCCAAACCAAACAGCTTATATTTGACTGATTTAATCGTTTTTGGTGATGTTTAGTATAACAAAATAAATCAATATACCAAATACATAAAAAATTTAAAAGGGTAAAATATTTATACTTAATGAAAGGTTTTCAGGAAATAGTGGTTATTAATCTAGTATATTAAAATTAGTATTGATCCGAGAATTTTATTTTTCCAGGTTGGTTTAGGGTACCAACATTTTATTTGTTTATTGAGTTAGAAACTGAAATTGCTCTTCTTCGTTTTTCTTTTACACATTCCCCTGGAATTTTAATTCCAAAAGCGTTTCTATATCAACTCCTTATTTCCTCTACTCGAAAATCATTCTGCCTGTGAAAATTGAACATATTTACTGTTGCAAGGGCTATAACTGTAGCTGCAAGGAGTATACATTTTGCTTCATCCTGCGTAATGGTCAGATATAGCACTATAAGTTAATAGTTATAGCTCTGTTGGTGTTGCTTGGATAGGAAATATGATTTTTTTTTCACAAGTTTAGAGCGCTGACTTATTTTCTGAAACCTGTACCACTTACAACCCATGAAGGGTCTCGGGGAAGTAAAATAAATTTTCTGCCATCAGTCGGACTCGGACTTATTTTCACATCCCTATATTTTGTATTCCAAAAGCAGGTAAGTCCAATTTTCTTTCTAGATTTTTTATTTTTTTAAATAGTTTTTTTTTATTAGATTACCTTTAGGTGAAAGGTTTTCTCCCAAAAGTAATTAAATCGCATTGAAAAAGGCCATACGAAAAAGGCGTCTTCCTATTTCAGTCTAACCTTTAGGTTCTTTTATCGACCAGCTGTGAAAAAAATTGAAAAATGGACTAATATGGTTTTCGAATTCTCCACTTCATATCTCTTGAAATAAATTTTGTTTCTGCAATTTTTATTAATAATTATTACTTTTATCAAGTAAATGTATTAACAACGATTACAATAACATGTTAAAACTTGCAAAGAACTACTCATCAGTAGCACTTTATTAGAAATTCTACACTAGAAGATCTCTAGGCCATCTTCGTTTCAGACGCCTCGGAGGATTATCAGGAATGGAGTGGGAAGCAAGGAGCTTACTATGAAGAGATAAGCATCTGGTGTGGGCTAAATCAGCAACATATGGAAAATTAAGCTCTTTATGGATAAGTTTATTGAGGATTTTTCGAAGGATTTTGGATTGAATACGAGATGAATTGGATGGTTTAGTGGAGCCCCAAAGCTCAACTCCGTACGTCCATATCACAGTCATGTATATGCGTTTTTTGTAATTAATTGGGAGCTTTAAACGTATTATAAATTTGAATTTCGGTTTTTGACAAAGATATGTCTTTTGGTTAGGGGTCTATACGTTTTATGTGTAAAGTTTTTTTTTCACATTTTGACACGCTCTAGCTATGTTGGGGTCGCTTGGATGGGAAATATGAGGACATATTTTTAAAAAAAAATTTACTCGATAATATTTTTTGTTAAATAACATTTCTCGCTAAGTCCTACCGTTTAGGAGCTATTTTGGTTCGAATGAAAAAATTCACGTTTTGCATACATTTTTTAAGTGTTGAGCCTTTTTGACAATTTCTAGCTCTTTTAATGTTGCTCGGATCGAAAATTGCCGGACAATTTTATTATCAGAAATTTAATTGAAAATATTTTTTGTTATATAACTTTGTCTCTAGGACCTACCGTTTAGGAGCTATATTGGTTTGAATGAAAAAAATCACGTTTGAAACCCCTACTTTCTTTCAACTTTGTTTATTTCGAATGATTATTAATTGAAGTAATTTAATCCTTTTAATTCTACAATGTGAATTGGGAAAAGCATGGTAGATTACATAGTTCTGAAAAAAAAAAAAAAAAAAAAAAAAAAAAAAAAAAAAAAAAAAAAAAAAAAAAAAAAAAAAAAAAAAAAAAAAAAAAAAAAAAAAAAAAAAATGCGCTCCCTTGAGAAATTGTTTCTGGTTCTTATATTTCCATGTGTGCTGAATTCGAATCTGAAGACGAAAAAATTATATCTAGCATCATTTTTGAGAAAATGTACGTTATTTTAAAAAAAAAACTGAAATAGAGTATATTTTAAATTTCATTTATTTTTTTTACACTCCAATGAAAATTTTTTGAATTTTATAATTATACGTGTGCTGGATTCGAATCAATGGCAAAAAAAAAAATTCCACCAAGCATCATTTTTTAGAGATTGGAGGTTGTTTAAAAAAACTACTGAAATAGCACTTTTTTCATATATTTTTATAAAACATTTTTTGGTGAAAAACAGTAATATATAAAATAATAATATTTAATAGTGAACATAATCATTGTGTATATATTTTCCTTTTGTTCTCTAAATCACTTGTATCCCGCTGTAATGCCCAATAGTAGTCGGCAAGCATCTTCTCATTGCATTTACAGCTTTACCTTTTTCTATTTGGGCTATCTCTTGATGAAATCGTTCTCCGTGTCCATCTATAACTGCTCCCAAGTTGGTAGAGAAGAAATTCAAATGGGAATGCAAAAAATGGATATTTGAGGACATACTGCAACCCATGGTCCTACATGATATAAGCAATTCTTCAACAATGCCAGTTATAAAGCATAGCCTAATAGTTATGCTCTCCAAATTCTTTCATTTTGTAATAAATTATAAAAGTTTCAAAATCAAATAGGTTTTTTAATTTGTTGTTAAATCTTTTGAATGATAAAAAAACGCTCGAAAGGTCGAAAAACATTCATTTTTGACCTAGAATTCAAATTTGACAAAAAATGGTGCCTGATCGAGATTTTCTGACTTCTGATTGGTGTTCAGCACACTTCAAAACATAAGAAAACACGCGCGTGGAGTCCCAGGCGTCAGCGAACAGAAGAGAGAAGTTGGGTCCCTTTGTCGCAAATGCGGCAGGGAGTCTGAAACACCAGCACATGTGCTGGGAATTTGCCCCAACAAACTCCCTCCTTATAACACGCCGTCATCACAGAGTTAAAAAGGAAATAGTGAGGCTCCTTGAAGAGAAAGATTTTGCCTGCTTCGATGAGGTGTATTGCATCGTACCGATGGATCTACACGATACGCTGATATCGTTGCTTTTTCACGAAAAGGAAATTCAGCGGTGATTCTGGATCCCACGGTTAGATTCGAAAGCAACGATCCGGATCAAGCAGGTAAAGTGGAAAGGGAAAAGAAGGGAATATATGACAAATGCACCCCTTTCCTTAAAGAAAAGTTTCGCGAGACTTTCGGCGAGAGAGAATTCCACGTGAGAGGCCTATGGTTCGGAGCTCGCGGAACTATACCTAATAGAACAAGGAGCTTCATGGAAGACCTGGGAATTGACATGAGGGATGTGGCTGTGTTAGCGGAAAATATTATATTGGACTCCCTGGGAATAATCCACCACCACATATATGGTTGATTATCCTAGTTTTTTATATAGTTATTATTATTGTTATTAGTTATTGATATTAGTTATATAGTTATTGTTATTGTTATTAGTTATAAAGTTATTGTTATTTATGTGAATAGTTTTATATTTATTTTATATATATACATTTTATATTGTTATCAATAAGGTTTATATTATCTTGTTAATATTTTAAATTTTGTTTTAATTTTATTTTATATTCCGCATGGATTGATCATTTTAATATGTAGATTCTTATATTTAAAAATAATGACTATTACGGGTTTTTTTTTTTTTTTTGGTATGTCATATTTGGATTGATTGAGTATGCTGTGTTTTTTTTTGCAACCCATTTAAAATGGGCAGCACCACTTAATAAAGTGTTTCTCTCTCTCTCTTAGACATGATCCATAATAGTTTTTCCAAGTCAGGAAGAAATTGATTTTTTTTTTTCCATGGTCTGGTTTAGAAATTTCAATTTTGTTCTTCAGGAAAATTTTTCTTTTCAACTTGGATAAAGACCGTAAAGAGAAGTCACGAACGAAGAGAAGTTGTTATGAATGATTAAGAAGTCCAAGGCAGAGTAATTAACAATGTTGGTTATGAGTTATTCAGTAATGGACCTGTCTCTCGTTATCTCATTGAAATATATATGGTTTATTTAAGGTGTCACGATTCTCTGTTGACTTTTGATCTATTATAAATTATCTTCCGCAATGCTTATTTTTCTTCAGTGCCTGGGTTGACGAAGCTAAATACTAAAATAATAGGTTCGTTTTCCTAGCATGTTTTTTCCTTTGTTTAATAGCTAAAATAATTTATTATTATGTGAATACAATTTCAGGTGCCATGTTCAACATCTCAGTTAGGAAGCACAACACTAAATGATTAATTATTTATCATTTATTATAAATGATAAATTAATAACTTACAAGAAATATAGAAATCATAGTAGTTTATAATTATTGAAGTAGCTTTCTGGAGGGAATAGTGGATTCGCCTGACTAGTGGGGATAACGCTCTCTTGAATTTCTGAATTATGCACACGGCGCGCAGCGACTACACAACAGTTCATAACATATTTATTCAGATATAAGTACTCACCTCAGAGCCGACTTCAAGAAATTAATAATTTAATATTTTTCTTCAACTTTCATAAATATTTTCTTTCGGGTTCCATCGAGTATGAATAACGTTACAAAATTTCTAAGGCAGTTAAAGAATATTGTATATGTAATGAGATTGGAAGGAATAAATGTACGATCCCAAGAAGGTTATGCATTTTTTAATTCGAGTAAATTTATTAAAATTTTTATAGAGATAGAATGTTTTATTGCATTAATTTCTCAATGAATCTCAATGAAGGGAAATGAGCAATAAGGATGAGCAATAATAATTGGATCCTTTCATACAATATGTTCAATGGATATAAATAAAAAAAAATCTAACTCTACAAAATATATAATAAATAATGAAATAAAATAAATTAATAATAAACTCAAATGGAGAAAAATAATTTTAAATTCAAATAACTGTATAAAAAAGGAACTCTGGGAAACCCCGAACCAAGCTTGTCCCCCACTTATAGGAGGAAAAATTAAGCTCAAGAAATTCGGTTTTGTTGGTCATATTAAGATACGGAGCACTTATAATTGTTCTTGCATGTTGGATTGGAAGGATTGAAGACCATTGATATTAGATTGTTTTTCTGTCTCCCATAGTTCAAGTCGAAAGATCCAGATAGGTCTCAGAATGGTCTTCTATTTGAGAAGTAAGTTATTAATTGAATGGTGAGATGTCCTATTTAGTAAATCAGTATATTAACCATTAGTACCCGTAAGGTCTCTAAACAGGGAAAATTACTATACCCAAGGTGTTTTATGTCTGATATGGGACTGATTTTTTGTTATATTATGCATAAATAGGGGAAGATACGGTAATATGACGCAAAGGTGTAATATGACGCAGGACTGTCTAGAAGTTACTGTGATATTCAGAGCGACCTACAACATAACAACTAACACACAAAAAACAACATAATTCATGGGCAAAATTATTTCTTTTTTTGAGAGAGCACGTATGCTGTCTCGCTCAGTTTTGGGAAAACTTTCAGTGCAGTAGTGTAGGTGTTGCCGCGGTTTCATCGACAGGTGTGGGTAGAAGAAATATAGAAAATAAAAAGAAGAATGTATATTTAAGATTATAAATATATAAACCAATATTTTTTAAATACATAAAAGATAGTTGGTCATTATCAAAAGCTAAAAAAAATATGATTATACATATTTTGTTTCTCCGTACTCCTCCCGGAAAACTAACCTAAATAATTCAGATAGCCCGATCAATCACTCCGGAATGAAGGGTGTTAATCAAAGTTCGAATGAAGATATGGCTAACCAGTTTCGAGTTATATCACGAGTTGTGGTTACTGTCTCCTCATTAATTATTCATAACAATCCTTGATAATGTCCATGCGGCTGCCTAATCCCGTCAAGATATCGTGATGGCGGTGGCCCTGTTTCATAATCCGCTTCATTAGCAACACACTGAAGGGATCGATTGGCGATTATCACTCAAGATCTTCATTCCGATTATGAATATCATAAAATCTAAAGCAGCAACCTGCCTTTCTTCATCCAAGCAAGCATTAAACCAAAAGGGTTATCAGATTGCCATCAGATGTTCAATTTCTTCTATATCTAAAGAAACAATTAAATGAAAAAACTGACAATCCTTTTACTGTGACTAAGGTGACGTTTTGAAGGGGACAGTTCTAATTTTGAAAGATACGCCAGGTTGTTCCAGACATATCCGGACGCTATTTCTAAAGTTCTACCAGTATATGCTTCCTTCTCTGATTTGGTTTGATTTGAATCCATGATGCTCTATTACACAGGCCAATGAAAAACTTTTTTACTTAAAACACCTTATTATTCAGTTTTTTAGGGTGCTAAATCTAAATATGACACATATTAAGCCATATCACCTACCATTTTTTCACATTTGCACATAAATATATTAAATTTTTTGATTTATTACAGAATTTAACAGCTTTTATACACTACAAATAAAATTGTAAAATAATTTGTGCTGGATGTAAAAGAGTTGGCAGCACTGCTGAAACAGATATAGATATAGATGAGCAAGACGATGAAGAGTTCCAATGTGCTACAGCAAATATAGAGCCTAAGCTGTTTAAGCAGATTGAGCTTAACGACTTAGTTAGGTATCTTGGGTTCTTGCTGAATTGCTTGGTTCTTGACTAAAAGAAAAGAACTTGTTGGCAGTTGGAACTAGCATATATGTGTATAGGAAGAGAGGGCAGCAGCTTTCGAAATTATTTGAACAAGAAGGTGATTTAGTGTACTGCTTAGACATTACAGGTCTGTTCAAAGAGTTTGGTGTTGAATACAAAAAAGAAGACTGGAAGCTGTTTATTGATTCTTCTAAAACTAGTTTAAAAGCTGTTTTATTACACAATAGTATCACTTATGCATCTATACCTGTTGGCCATTCTGTACATATGAAAGAGAGCTATGAAAACCTAGAAATAGTGTTGAATAAAATTGGATATTCGGCTCATGGTTGGATGATATGTGGTGACTTGAAAGTAACCTGCATGCGGTTTTACCAAATTTCCATGTTTTTTGTGTGAATGGGACAGTAGAGCACGGGATCAACATTGGTGCAGAAAGAACTGGCCTGTGAGGGAGTCTTTAAAACCCGGCGAGAAGAACATTCCCCGCAAAAACCTTGTAGGTCCTAGAAACATTCTCTTACCACCTCTACTTATTAAGTTAGGCCTCATGAAACAGTTATATAATGCTTTATATTTATATGAAACAGTTATATATGCTTTTTTAAATTATATAAAAATTTCTCAAAAACTATGGGTGGTGCAAAAAAACTAAGACCAGATTTGGATTCAGCACACGAAAATCTATAAAAATCAGCTATTAAAGTAAACAAAGTTTTCAAAAACATTTTTTTTGTTGGCATGTGTTATCGATAAATTTTTATTTTGAAATACTGTAGAATTTTATTTGAAACTCTTTATAATACATCACCGTCTATAGATAAATTAATAATAGTAAATAACTGAGTCTTATATGTTGATAAAATATAATATATAATATTCTAAGTTAATGATAATACATTCCTTAAAAAAATAAACAAGATGTCTGGGCAGCATTTTTACGAAAGACAGGAAAATCAGAGGATGTTCATGAATTATATTGAATTCTCTGGCATAGGTTGGAACGATATTTCCACATTAGCCTAGTTGTAGGTGGGCGTGTGATTGACCGTGATTCAGCAGTGTGTGGGAGCTTGCTGAATAATATCAATTCCATTACCTGTTGGTTACATTTCACCGAACCATTACAGCGTAGGAGTTAAAACAACGAAGATGAGCGGGGTTCCAATATAAACGGAATGAAAAAAAATTGAAATAAAGTTGTTTTTTGCTATACAGTGGGTGGGTGATAAAATAATACCATCGAGACCCAAGCGTAGACAAGGAGTGGGAGTAATGTGGGATTTACGTAATAACAGATACTTTATTAATTACACTAAAATCATAATGAAGAATTTGCTAGTCCTCGAAAACTCACCATTGCTTTGGGTGCCAGATTTTTTTTAAATGTAAGCAGTTGGGAAATTGGAGTATTAACTGTTTAGCTAAAAAAAAAAAAAAAGTTGAAAAATGGAAAACTATAATGAATAGCACATCCATATTATGGGATTACTATCGAGTTTTGACATTCACTTCATCTTTTACTTATTTTGGTGTTTTGCATCGGCATTCAGATTTCGTTGACAAAATCAGATTCTATCATTTGATCTTTTATACGTTATAGTTGTTCCAAAGATCACAGATGGATCAAACAATGGTAAATAAAGTTAATTTTTTTTTAAAAAGGCATCTAAATTTATTTTAGTAGCATTTTTTTTCGTTGAATTTACTTGTTTTTATATATCCATTTTTGAAATTTACAACTGTATAATATACATCAAATATATACATATACATATAAATATATACATCAAGTTATCGGGAATGGAGAGGGAAGCAGGTTGAGAAACTAATGGATTTGAGTGCTTATGGAGCTCACACTATGAAAGGATAGATATTTGGTTTGGGCTAACTCAGCAACATATGGAACATTAAGATTTTTATGGATAAGTTTATTGGTGACAAAGTAATGAGCATTGAGGATTTTTTGAGGATGGTCAAGTGGAGCCCCAAAGCTGAACTCCGTATGTCCAAATAGGTCTAATCACAGCCATTTATATGACTATTTTGTAATTAATTGGGAGCTTTGAACGTTTGTCTAGTAAATGTTGAAGTAGTCTGTAATGACGGGTAGTTTCTTGTCGTTTTAGTCTTGTGAATTTACTAAAATTATTATACAGAAAGGTGGAGCTAGAGTTGATCTTGTGGTAAATGCTGGTAAAACAACGTTTTTATAAATTTCCGCAGCAAGTAGTAGAAGATACTTGTTCGCAGTCACAGTAAAAAACTTTTCAATTTGAATGTGTGCCTATATTGACGTACGTTGACTCTTCATTAAATAATCAATCAATCAATATTTTTATTTATTAAAAGACATTTCTTGTACAAATAACATACGAAAACAATTCTTTTTTTTTTGTCTAGCAGCACTAGAACTTTGTATAAATAATATTAAATTATATAATTACTACAAACATATACAAATAGTTGGACACTTTTACATTAAAAAAATAATAAATAAATAAAATAATTATCAACTTAATAACAAGATCAATGCAATAACAAGGTATACAGATTTACATCTACCAAGTCATATGTAGCCATTATTACCTTTAATTAATGGTTGAGAGAATTAGTGACCCAATGATTTAGAAAAGAACCACAATAAGACCATAGTCAGAACCCTATTCCAAAAAATAAAAACATTTAGCTTTTCAATCAATGGATCAATGGCACAACATATTACAATAATAATATAGTCCATTTAATTTTTGAATACAATCTACATTTAAGATTTCCTCTATAGACAATGATTCAGAAATGTATGTACCTAAGAATTTGTTTCTCTGCTCTTCATTAAATAATAAAAATAAAATAACTTGGAATTTGATAACAGAATAATGACAGCCAAAAAGGTTCATTTCGCGAATCTTTAGTTCGAGGTTATCTAGAACTACGAAGATACGACAATATAAATCTCTTATAAGATGTGACAGCTGTAAGCTTGAACTATTTAAAAGAAAAAATATGAAACCAATTTATGGCGGAAAGCTTGTTGACGGTGTGTGAATCATAGAGATTAAGAGCTAATTAAATGACGAAGATATGATTTTTACAAGACCAGGAATGTCTTCTGAAAAATATATTAGTTATGAAATTCGATAGGAAAACAAAAATGGGAAGACCTAAAAGTAGACGAGAGGGTGAAGTTGGAAAAGACTCCAAGAAAATAGGTATTAGACATTGGGAGAGGAAAGTCTTGTAAAGAGAGAAACGGAAAAGGATTGTTCCTTGGCCTCTGGTCTCCCATACATATAGAGCCAGAAACTTAGGAACTGACTTCCAGGATTCATAAAACTGCCAATTGATTTCCTTGTTACGTATGATCCCCCTTTTTATTTTGGTTTGACTATTTTCCAGATTGTCTTACTCTTGAAAGTGTGAAATTTCTTTCGACATGCTTAGCGGTAGCGACCATTTTTTTTTTTTTTTAATTTTACTTTTAAACTACTCCCCCCTTAAATAAAAGGTAATTTAACCTATCTCCCGTAATACCAGAACCTGCGGTATAATGAGGATCCAATGCGCTAATGTACGAGATACTTTTTATTTTGTTATTGGGGCTTAGACGTCCTTATGTACTCCAACTAGCCATGGTAGAAGGGTCAAGATTCATTTCGTGGGTCCGCAATGAAATAAATTTTAACCCTCCCAGGTGGAATTCGAACCCACCACCTTTATTACCGAGCTCGCTGAGACGCCTCAACTCGCTCGGCCTTCGAGTCATTATTATCCAAAATCCCAAATAAATGCTTCTTGCATCAGGTCTTCACCGATGTTTTAATACTCTTTCATTTGACACTGATATTTGAAATAGGGACTCAAAAGTTTGAAAAGAATAGTGTTGTAATATGCTATTAAAGTAGAGTATTGGATAGAAATCCCAATTTAACTTTTAATGTACCTGTCAAAACGTCTACCCCTTTTATTTTGTATTAAACAAAGCCCTTTTAAGAACAAGAGTCGGTAACGTTAGAAAGAAGTTTATTTAATTTCACGCCATTTAAAGTAGACGACACACACTGAGCCAAATGAGAAAAAACTCTTTAAAATGCATTTTTTTTATAGTCCTTTCTTCCGTTAAATTACCGATATGTGTTTACTGCTGCTTAAGGATAATAGAACTTCAGTTTGAGAGTGTTTCGTTGATTACTAAACAATGGGGAGCCTTCAGAGTAAAATATGGTGAAAAACAAAACTTTATTTTTAGTTAAGTTTTATTAAAAATCGATATAATTTTATTTCAATTTCGTTATTAACATATTGTTTTCTATTATGTAGAACTTGGTGGAGTATGCAACGAGGTGATTTTGAAAGTTAACTAGGACAAATTTTGACTTTTCGACTTTCCGATTATTATAAATCCTACAAAATTTGTGCCTCTTCAACTTCATGGTTAAACACTTCTTAGATGTGAAAACAAACTATGCTTAGGTTAGGTGCGTCGACTTGCGTCCTTCACTTCCAGAGCTCCCTAACCCATATTTTACAACTCTCTTATTCCGGAGAGTGGAAAATTATGCATCATCGGTTGGCTTATTTAAAATTATCATTATGACCATTACTTGACGTTAATCTCCTTAAGTGATACTGATTAACGACCATATTTTATTTTTGTAAATTTTGAAACTATTAGCAATGAAAGCTAGGATTATTGACCCTATGATTAATCATTCATTTTATTTATATAGTCCTTCTTTGTGTCTTTAATTCATAGTTAAATATTTTTTACACATATGTGAACAAAAACATACTTTAGTTTTGGAAGGGGGACTGGTTACCTTAGTACAATAGTTCGTTAATCATTAAACATGGTTAACACTAAAACTATCGTCATTTCATGTATACATATTTCTGCTACAATTTCTCGGTAAAAAATAATAATAAGAGAGGAGTGGACATTGAAAACCATTTTGATATATTTTTTAATAAAAGCAGTAATTTCAAAAAGCATTGTAACGAATGATGTTTCCAAGATCTCCCATTTTATGAACACCGATGTTAGATATGGTTTAGAATTTTTTATAAGTTCTCCACAAAATTAGCAGGTAATTAGGATTGAAATTTATTTTAGTTTTTAACTTTTTTATGTAGGTGGGTACTAATCTTGGACGATCATTGCTAAATGACTCAAAGAACAATTAATTTAATTAATGTCCAAAATAACAGTTCAAACTTTACTCAAAAATCTTTTTTGAGTAGTATTAAAAACTAGTAGAAAAGTAAAGTTATACTAAAAACTCAGAATAACGAAAAATACTCGTAAAACAAGCGTGTCTTATTAACTAGTCCTATTTGGAAAATAAACTATCAAGTACCAAACAAACACAAAAATGTTTGTTAACCCGGTAAATTTTCTCACAATATTTTTTTTTTGTTTTATTATGTAATTCAATTGGTTCCAGGGATGAGACTTTTAAACCTCTTTGTTGATCTAAAGTATGATCTAAAATTTCAAGTTTTTATATAAATTTTTCCATGAGTTATTGAATTGTAAGCACTTTTTTGAGTTTTTGCCCCACTTTGCGTCAGCCCATTTATTTCTGTTGATTTAAAAGATATTGTTAATCGTACTATTAATTTAAAACTAAATTTTAAGGGTTTGTTGAATAGACTTAATTTGGTGGTGAGCGTCATTGTACATGAGAGGTTACAAAGGTACGGTGTTATATAGAGGTTGAAATCGGTACTAAAATTTACTTATATTCAATTAAATTATTAAAAAAGAATTAAATATGTGTTGCAACGTGTGGATCCCAGTGAAGTTTAAAGGTCGAATGGTATGAAGGTTAGCACCATTCCGCAATAGAGTTTACAGTGGTAAAACTACTGAACCTATATGACCAAATTTTAAGTATATCATTTTCATAGTTTTAGGAATGTTTAACAATAATAAAATTTACAATAAAAAAAATTCAAATGTTCAATGTTGAATTACAGAAACAAGGTTTGCCACACTGTCATATAATTTTATCGTTGGAAATTACAATCCAACCAGAAGAAATCAATAACATTATTTCTGCCGACTAAAAATTATTACCAAATAAAAATATCGATATTTTTCTTTTTGATATTGTGTTGAAAAATATGATACATGGGTCTTTAGTCGTAAGCACTGATAATGTCCATTATCTTTAAGAGTTTTTTAATAGTCTCTGTCCATCTGAATTATCAACTCATAGATTAAAATTAAAAATCGGATGTCTAAATATGCTTTTACGTAATCTTTAAAGATCTGATCGGTGCAATTTTAACCAGGTTAAAAATTACTGCTTTGCGTGAAAATATCATCGAAAAAATAATGCTTAATTGCATACTGCAATACAACATTTTTATATAATAACTTCAATTATTAGTTAAAACTATTTATATTATTTAAGCCGCGACTGGGGATCCTAGTCTAAATATAAAAATGATTGCATTCCTGATAAATAATTGGAATAGTAATATGACCACTGAAATTATTAATGAAGTCTGAAGCCCAGATTATCAATTATTGATGTAACTAAGCAATCAGAGTGAATAGAGTTCTAATCACCCACAGACCGACCAAGATTGTTTGCGACCACAATTAATGGATACGGTTTAGAACAGACGCGTCCCCCGAACTACCATTCCCTGTTATGATTGATGTTTGGATTGGCCGATACTATATTACTGTTAAAACATTGTCTTCAGATATCGATCAAAACATAAGTTATGGTAAGTGATCAGAATTGTAAGCTATAATAATATTCACAGTATTTTTTTTATCTCGCGTCGTGACTTCGCTTGCTCTCATCAATAAAGAACTTATATATTTTTAATATATAATTTATAATAATTTTAACATATAAAAGGAGTACCTTCAGTAGACAGAGGACCCACCATAGATGGCTGAGAAGGAAACAAGTCTTAAAATGCCATAAGGCAAGAAAAGATCACCTATTCCATAAATTCATTGTTTCCTTGCATGAAATAACATACAATAAAGTCGGAGGAAAAAAAAAACAAAAAAAAAAAAACCCGTACAATTTAACTTTTAGTTGTTAATTGGTAAATAACTTATATTTAAGTATTCAATTGAGCATTATTTCAATGCTACGTTCACACATAGACGTCATTTTTAACCTCTTTATAATTGCACTGATTAGGTGTTTGAAGATTACGTAAAAGCGTAATTAGACATTCAAATTTTAATTTTAATGTATGAGTTGGTAATCTAAATGGACCGAGACTATTATGAAACTCTTGACTATAATAGACTGCATTATCAGGGCTTACAACTAAAGACCCATGAATCATATTTTTACACCCAATATCAAAAAGCTAAGGGTCGATATTCTGATTCAATGATAATTTTTATTCGGCAGAACTAATTATTGTGATACCATATGGTTAGATTTTAATTTCTAACCATAAAATTATATGACAGTGTGGCAAACCTAGTTTCTGCCACTCAATATTCTACATTTGAACCTTTCTAGAACTATAAAAATGATTTAGTTAATTCAATTTCCCGTTGTAAACGTTATCACGGAAAGGTCCTAGCCATATCTCGGCCGATTTCCAAATTACACTGGGATCTACATGTCGCACCACACAATTCTCTCTTCTTTTAATAACAACTTACTGGAACATAAAATAAATTTTATTTACATCTTAAAACTCTATATAACAACCATGCCTTTGTAACATGTCACGTAGAATGGCACTCGCCACCTATTGGTCAATTTTCAAACTTCACTGTTATCCACTTACTATCGTATTTTTATTTAAAAAAATTATTGAAATCAGTAGATTTTGTTATTGCTAAACCTTTCTGAAACTATGAGGATGATGTGTTTAAAATTTTGTACAGATTGGTTCAGCAGTTTTCATGGTTAGTGATCACAAACGAAACATTGCCTGTGCTTTTGTATAATAGTGTAGATTTAATGTATTTTTTTAAAAATTTCCTGCACCTTTATTTAACCCATTTACATCCACTGTTGCTTATATACAACGTTAATTTAACATTTTTTTTTTTAATAAGTTAACATATTTTTACATTTTATTAGATCAGCTTATTATTTAAAGCCTGTAATTATTAAAAATAGTTTTTTTGTTCTTTTAATCCATCAAAAAATAATAGTACAATTGGTTATTTTTCAACGCTATTGACTTGTAATATTTAAATCTTACTTTCAGCCAAATAAGGGTTGCTGCAATTAAATTGCGTGAGCGATGAAATTTTAAATTACATCCAGATTGATTAAAGCATACTTCAAATAAAAAAAAAAATTAAAATTGTGATTTTTGTGTGAACATTGTAATTTTTATTTATTTGAAGGATTTTATGATTCAATAATTTGTAGTAAAAGTTTTGCTGAAACAGTATTATTGTATCATTTATAAATATATTATCTTACCTATTTCTGAAAAAAATTTGTATTTTACAGGCCAATGTTGCGTGACCTTAACATTTCCTGGCGCAAATATAGCAGAAATAAATTTTTTTTTTAATTATTAAGCAGGGAGCAGTGTTGCCAGACGTAGGGATTTCTCCCTACTGTAGGGGGATTTATCTCTCCTTTTGGCGTTGGGGAGGATTCTTCACGGAATTCTTCAGGATTGTAGGGATTTTTGCTTTTCAAGATAAAATGAATACTAGAGAAATTGTTTTGAGGTCCTATTTTTTCCTATTGAATAGGTAACAGGAGGTCATTGCAAACCTATCGATTGTTAAGTTGTAAGAATTAATGATAGTTTAATTTCCAGCTTAATTTTAATCATAACCTAACAAAAACAACACCTTTTTATAGTTTTCGTTTTGTCGTTTCATTCAATATTTTTACAGTGGTTTTTAGATTTTTTTTTTTATTGGTAACTCCATGTTCCTACAACTATTTTCGTGTATTATTAAAATAAATGTGTACTATTTATAATTGTTGATTTATTTCACATTATAATTAAGTATTGTTAATAAAGTAACAAATAAATATAATTTTTTAAAATCTAATTGGGTAAGGATTTTAGTAGGGATTCATTTTTTCTGAGGTAGGGAGATGTAAGGATATTTTACATGTAACGTAGAGATTTCATAAATCAAAATCTAGCAACACTGGTAGGGAGCCAGAATTGAGTTGTCAGCGAGTCTGATTAGACAAGTGTATGTTCTTATTGTATAGGGTATTCCATGAAAACAAGTATGTTTAAATAAATAAAATTCTTCAAAGCTGAAATTCTACAAACTAAAATTTATCCACTTGTTACGTTCTAAAATCCACATTTTCTTGCTTCCTTTTATTATTAAGTTTATCTCTTCAGGTCTGTTTATTTGAGTTTCGTTTCACCGACCACCATTAGTGGGTGAGCCATGTCACTTAAAACTTCTATTTAAGTTTGTTTATTCAGGAAAACTTCCCTCTTCAAAGAAAGGACTTGCGGAAGAAATCCACCTTCCTTCTCTGCTTTACCTTAATGCTTTCTTATAGTTTATATTCATAATGACAGCTTGGAATAAATATTTAATCGAATCCACGATAATTTACTGATTTTGTAAATAAGATCTGTTACATAATAAACGAAAAAAAAATCGTCATTAAATGAAATAAGTAATGAATTAAAAGAAAAATAGTAAATGATATTCGAAAAGATTTCATAAATTGGAAAACGTACCTATGCTCTCTTAGCATATTTATTTACTTACGTTTAAGAAAATATTTTATCAGACAAACAATATAAAATTTTCTGTCTATATTGTATATTCTACTACAAACCAGAAGATAACTAATGTAAGCACTGAACTGAAATATTATAGTAATTGGCCAGCTTGTGGTCAGTCCGACTTCTCCGCGAAAACACGTTTGTTTTACTTTTAAAAAATCTTTGATTTTACAACGGTACGGGATTTTTAGCGCGCGTATGTAATTTAAGAGCCTTGATTAAAACTTTTGATATAGAGTATTTTGATATCGTAAATTTAACCAGATGTTGATGATACAATGGAATATTGGAGGACAAATAGTTTCGGAGCTATAGCCAAAAGAATACCGCAAACGTGTTTTCGCAGAGAAGCGGGACTGACCGCAAGTTGCCCAATTTCTACAATTTTTCCCAAGACCATAACATCGCGAAGAATGGTCCAGTTTGAAGAGCTGTTTCTTGTCATTTTAGTCTTTTATGTGGGTTCCAAGTAAGTTATTTGTCCAGATAGAGTCCTACAATGTTATTTAACTGGATTTTCAGGAGATAATGTTTTAGGATGTTTTTGCGTTTAATATCTGACCATAGTTTAGCACTGTGCTTTCGCTGATTGTTTAATCAGAATGAAATCGATAGTTGGTGTGTTCACTGATTTTCTTCTACGCTCGAACGGGCGTATAGCTGGTTAATCCTAATGGCCAGCCAGAGGTTACCGCTTTTTTCAAAGGATTTGATTTCGTGTTTAGTTTTCTTTCGTGCCTACATGATATATGATGTTGTGGGAAAGTACAGTATGTTTTTATACAATGTGATGATTAAACCGGACTTAAAAAATGTGATTATTCTTCCGCAATCTGTGCTTTCATCATCGAAGAGTGCTATTTGGTATTATTATATGTTATTTCTACAGGGATGGTATGATTGAAACTGTGGCGTGATTACAGCTCATCATTCAACTCTCTGATTTAATATCACCCTCTCGGATAGAATCCCGAAAGATAGACGAAAGTCATGTTTGTTCTAACGGCCATCTAGAAGGCGAAGAGGTCTCAAGTCCAATATTTACATTCGATTTCATCTACTTAGGGTTGGAGTTGGCTGTGTCCTTCGAAGGGCCAGTGGGCCATTTCGAAGATTGAAACATTCAGGGCTAAATGAATACCTAAAGGATATTTAGATATACACTATTAAATAGGATATAGTCAGAAATAAACTGAGGAAAAATATTCTACCCAAAGTATTTTTTTTTTCCTTTATGTGTTTATAATCCCATATTCTTTAACCATGGTATATTAAAAGTATTAGGGTTACAATAATTATTATTTAAATAAAAGCAAGTAGCATATTAAAATAAATTAACATTACGAAATTTTAAATGAATATGATTTATTGAAATGTTCCATTAGATTGAGTATATCCCCTAAGATTTTATTCAAAATCACATATGACCTATTGTGGACTTTCCTTTAACTAAAATTGCTAAAAATAATCAATGATATATTTAAAAAAAAAATTATATTTCTTAACTCAATTTATTTTACACATACCATAATGTAGGTTTAGGATGCATACAAGATCATTCGAAAAGTATTTTTTTATTGTTATTGAACTTGCATCTTAGATAGTCTGGACTTTTTGAATGAACTAGTAGTTATATTAATCTTTTTTTCACTTTTATTTTTAAATCCACACCTGTCAAAAACATTATTGGCAATCAGCGGATGTGCTGAAATCAAAATATAAAATAAAAATTGGCCTGTTAGGCATGAGGAGAGATAGTGCCCAGTGGTACCCCTTCCTTGTCTTTGGTTTACTTTTATGTAAGTAGGTCTCTCATTCAGTTTCTTTTCAGTCTCCTTCTGGTATTCAGCGGCATGAGAGATGTGGTCATACCATCAATAATTATAGCTTTGTCGTCTGCGTATGTGGCTGTCGAATTGCCGGAACTTTATGGAATGTCATGTGTGGATAGTATATATAGTAGTGGTGCTATTATTGATCCTTGAGGTACACCTGCTAGAATCGGGCAAGTAAATGAAAGCTCTGAGCCATATCGAACAGAGATTATATTAATTTAAAACTAGATTTCAAATTGTCCTAGCCAAGAATTGGTTTAACTACAATGATTTATGGAAGATTTCCGTTTAGCTTTTTTCTTTACAATATTGAGAATGTAAACCATAGCCATGTATGTTATTAGTCTGTTTTTCTGCTTGTGAATTTTGTGATAAAAACAAAAATAAAGAGTATCGATTGTTTAATGTAAATTAATAGTTTACGAACGATTGGTGATTTTTTACAATTTATATTGAAAAGGTTGGAGTTTTGTTAATAATTAAATAGTAGGATTTTTAATTTAATGATTTGAACATTTTTTTGAAAACCATTGTTTTAATCAAAATATTGATTGTGGAGTTTATCTTTTAGATTAGAGAATGAATACAATTTTTTTTTAGAATAAATTAAGAATGATAAAATAATTTAACTGAAAAAATAATTGAAACTAGTTTTAATAAATAATGTCATACAAGATTTAAATTTAACATAAAATGAAGTATTGCAAAAGTTAAATAATTTAGTATTTAAAAACAGATGGAATATGCAATATTTCTCATCTTTTTACATATTACATCTATTTAGTACAAGCAATATAAAAAAAAGAAGGAAGATTTTAGTGTTGTCATATTGGCCGTATTGTTTATATAAAACTAACTTATGTGTATAGGAAACTAACCTAGAAATTAAACTTTTTAAAGTTCGAAATAGAATGTACTGCAGTTGGTATAAACCTCGTTCAGCTTACCAGTGGTGGTAAGTTGAAGGAGGTTCCCTGATTACGGAAAAAGTCAATCAGACTAAAAGCTTACTTTTTCACCCTAAAAACCTTTTCTGACCACTTTTCTTCTCCCTATGAATAATGGCCTTATTTGACACCTGTACCCAGTTTTTATGAACCACCGTGGCCATTACACGTTGGAAAATCAGACACGGTAAATTCAGGAAAGTTTGAGATTTATTAAAATAAGACTTTTGTATAATATTCATTTGAAATGAATGTTATCTCATTTGATGATTGTTACTTTATTTTTTTTTTTTTTATTCTATTTTGTTTCTATTCTATTTTTTTTATTTTGTACTTCGTATCACGCCTTATTTTTCGATTTGAAGATTTTATTTTATTATCCTTATTATGTGTAATCAGCATTAATTTCTATTTTCACAGTTAAATTTCTATTATAATAATATGTTACTAGAATTATTTTCTTAAACGAGTGGTTTAGATGCAAAGGGGTACAAGTGACAAATTTGGAAAAAATGGAATAAGTGCATATTGTGAAGCTTAAAGTTACAAATAATTCTTTGGCAAAGAGATACAAGTGAATATTCCGTTAGGTTATGCCATGTGGCAAAAGGATACTTTGATTGGCTTTTACTCTACAACGAGGTTTTGTTACTTGTACCCCTTTGCATCTAAACCACTCAATTATTATTACTACAGCTAGGCCAATATTATATTGTACGTTATAATTATTCTTAAGGGACAACGGCTCCGAAATAAAGTTTATTTTCATTTAATCGTCGCTAGCTTGATCTTTAGTCTATCGCCAATGTTGTTACTTTAACTGCTAATGTTGTTTTTAATTAAAAAATAAATTGAATTTAAAGTGTCAACATTTTCTTAATAATATAGCATTTTTTTTGTTTGCTTTTTTGATAAACTCAATCTGTTAATGCTTGATTGAAATATACAAAATTATAATAAAATAAAAAAAAATTACATTTACATGTAGACCGAGATGAGATTTTAAAACTTAAAATTTTCAAGGAAATTTATATTTTTGTCCAAGGCGCGGTGCACACTGGAGAAATGGGTTTCTAGAAACATGGAAACGAAGTTGCTTGAAACTGAAAGATAGGATTAACGTAGATTGGTGCACACAGCGTTTCATGAAACGGAGTTTCAAAAGCCGGGTTTCTAGAAACGCTGTGTGCACCAACCTACGTTAATCCTATCTTTCAGTTTTAAGCAACTTCGTTTCCATGTTTATAGAAACGCGTTTCAAGAAACCGGTTTCTCCAGTGTGCACCGTGCCTACTAGTTTTCTTAGGCAAGTACTTCCAAGATTTACGATATATTATTTTTTTCTTTTATCCAAAACCTAGAATAGAAACTTATAACAGAAATAAACTACTGGAAATATATGAAGTTCAATTGATTACAAAACACACTGACTGGAAAATAATTCCACCCAAATGATTTTTAAACTGATTTACTTTTTTACGTACCCATATACTTAAACCAAGGCATGAAGAAAAGAATTAAGATTATTAAAAATATTAATAAAATAAAATCAAGCAACATTTAAAAAAAAAAAATAATAAAATAGATTATGGATATGTCTATCTATAATCTTCTACTTTTATATCTACTGCTTCTGATAAGGAAATTGTCGTCATATTTTCGATCCATGCAACACCAACAGAGCTAGAGCATGTCAAGAAAGCTCCAATACATACATATGTGAATAAAACGTGACTTTATTTATTGAATCAAACCCATATAGCTCCTAAATGGAGGTTATAGTGGCAGATATTATATAATAAACAAATATTTTCCACCAATTAATTTATTAATAGGAATTGTCTTTATGTTTTCGATCCAAGCAACAACGACAGAGCTACTTGTAAAGGGAATGTATCATCGAACCTTGGAAGTCCAACAATAAGTAACTTTTAGGGTCTGACATTTGGAAATTGTTCGCCATCCTTAGCTTTAAATGTAGTAAAAAGTCTTCCTCGAAATGGTGTCGGGTTTGGGCGAAGTAGGGGAGGAAAGGGTTGAAAATTGGATGTTTATCAAATAACTCGGAAACCGTTGTTTTTAGTACATTTTGTTTTCCATACATTATTAAGGTAAATCAAATTTGCAACAAATTTAGATCTATTTATTTTTTTTTGCTCAGATCAATAATTTTAGAGCTGTTGAGAAGGGAAAAATAGATGAGATTGGATAACTTCCGGTAAGTTGCACTTCACCGCGAAAGTTTGTCGGTACTCTTTTATAACTCCGAAACTGTTTGTCCGAACCAAAATTTTTATTTCTCATCTAAAAGCTAAGAAACACCGTAAAACACCCATACTAACACGATAAAATACTACGTACCGTTTTTAAAAACTCGTTTTTTCAGTATGTTTCGCGCTATAACTCCAAAAATATTTGTCCCATCCTTTATTTATTTTTTTTCATATCAAAGCTGGTTAAATTTAATATCAGATCCAATATATAAAATTTGGATTAGATTACGTGGAATACACACGCGAGGTTGCTGAATGTGTATGTTTTGGCAAAATATGACGATTTTGACATGTTTAGTGGGCTGGGTATTTTACGGAATTTAATCCCAAATTTTATATATGGGATCTGGTAGTAAATTTAGCGAGCATTGGTATGGAAAAAAGGAATTTAAGATCAGACAAATATTTTTAGAGTTATAGCGAGAAATGTGGAAAAAAAATGGATATCACATCAGTACGCGTTATTTAGAGCGATGATATAAAATTGCGAAAATGAATTTATTCGAAATCATATGAAACCTGTACTCATCGAATCAAGATTTAATGAAAGCAGAGGACGGAAATTATTTAATTTAAATATAAACCTGATTAATTAAAAATTAATTAATTTTATTAGTAATGAAATTAGCTTCCGTAAATTTTAAATTACTTTGTAATTTTTTTAAACATGCCTGCTTTTATTCAATTAATATTTGTAATAATCCATTTCTTATAACTTATAATCTACTTCTTATGTATTATTTTTAACAATCCATATGTTCTAGTAAAAGTATAAGGAGACGTAAACACGAATAAAGACGTAGGAAGAATAAAAAGTTTAGCTGAGAAAATGAAAAAAAAATAATTGGACGGAATAGTTTGCCAGTTTGAAGTTGATTAAAAGCCTAGCTGCCCTATTTTAACAATTTAACTATTATAGTGGCCATTAATGAAGCTGTGCACCAATGAATTTACGGTACCTCGTAAACCATAAAAAGTTCATGTACTCTTGCCTCCACTATGGAGCCAATTAGCAGCAGAACTGTCATAACGTCAAGAGCAGATCGCCACATAATTCCTGACAGTGTGCTATAAACTCCATTTAATTGTCCTTCTTTTACTTTACATTTCATTTATTTTAAGAAACTATAAACCAGATTTATTGTTTATAGCTCGATATTTTTTTATATTGATTTTTATTTTAATCTGTAATATTTATCAAGATTCATAAAAACATACAATAATTTAAAAAAAGTTTCTCAGTCATAATTTTCAGAATTAATACTAAACTAAAAGTAGCTCTTTTTAATTAAAAAAATAAACTTCATATATTTTCCATTGGAAAACTCACATATAAATCCCAAACAGCGAACAAAATCGACTCTATTTAATAAGATTTTGATGGGGCCATTTTGCTCTTTACAACAATTTTGGTTGATACGGTCCTCTTTTCAAGTGCGGCAGTGTTGATATTTAAGATTTAAGACTACAGTTATAAATAGTAATTTAAGTAGTTTTAAATATAATTAATTATTTTTTTAAATTATACATTTCTGTATTAAAATGTATTTATTTATATTTACTACTTTATACGATATATCCATCAAGCAAATGTGATAAAATATGATTAAAATAACATACATGGGTAAAGAAATACCCATTTATTCAATAAAATCTATATTAGAAGGTTCCTTGGCCATCTTCTTTTCAAACGCCTCGGAGTGTTATCGGAAATGGAGTGGCAAGTAAGTTGGGACACGAGTGGGTATAAAGCTTATCATGAATAGGATTCAGGTCAATTCTGCAAAGAATGGGACAATTAGATCTTTACGGATAAGTTTATTTTTGCCATAATAAGGAACATTGAGGATTTTACGAAGGGATTGGAAGGATTGGATACAAGAAGAATTCGAAGGTTTAGTGGAGCACTAAAGCTTAGCTACGAATTGCAAATTGGTCTAATTAACATCGTGTAAATAAGTCTTATGTACTTGATTGAGAGCTTTGGACGCTTGTCTAGTAAATGCTAGAGTAGTCAATAACATATTTAAAACTTTTTTTTTCTAATTAAATATCATGAATATAAAATGTATTATAACAATCACTTATGAATAAACTAATCATCGAAGTTCCTTAAATTTTTATAGCTCTTTAAGGGAACGTATTGCCTTTTTTTTTTAATTATCAAGTTAGCATTATAACTGGAATAGTTTCATATCACAAATAGATAAAAGAAATTGTAATAGGAGTGTAAAATAATAAAAATACATAAATAAATTAAACAAAGAATTAATATATAAAGAATAGAAACTCCACAAATCGAATTCGTAAGGAGAAGTAATTCTTTGAACCATACATTTTCTTTCCCGTACATGGGGGGAAGGCAAAGAACGTGTTCTTCGATTCACACACATTCACAATTCATGAATCATGAGTGATTTGATTAAACTGGGATTAATAATATTCTACAGGAGTATCTTGTTTCAGAATGATAAATGATATAAAAAAGTAACCGTTACCCTTATCCCACCCATCGCATCATTTATTCATTGATAGAGTGAATCAACTATTTATTCTAAGTGAATCAGTTCTTTCTGTCTTCTCGATCATCGTTTTTAACTCAGCCAGCAAATCATATAAAAGTGAAGTATTAACGTTTTGCTCAGAAATTGATTTATATCTTCTGATCTCTATGGAAATAGGGTTTCGCTCAAATCTAATACTGCGTAGCGATATAAAAAAGAACATTTTTTTTACAGTAAGTAACTCTTTGGAACTAATATGTATTAATTTACAATAAATAGCAGTAAGTTTTAATAAAAATATACTATTCTATTCTATTCTATACCGGGCGCTACAATCTATGAAGGACCTGGGCCTCTGAACACAGTTTTTCCACTTCCCTCTGCCAGCAGCCACGTTCCTCCAATTCTAAATATTTAGCCGCCGTATGTCCCCTTCTAATTCATCCATCCATCTTTGCCTGGCCCTGCTTCTTCTTCTTGTTCCTCCTCGCCTTTGAGGTTCCATTCTCTCTAAATGACAGCCATCGCAACCTCGCTTTGGCGATTTTCACAACAGTGACAGTATCTGTTGCATCATAGAGTTCTCTGAGCTCTACATTGCTTCTGATGCGCCACTTTTGTTGCAATTTGATTGGGCCATATATCGAAGATATATGGTATAAAAATATACAAATTATAAAAACACATTGAACAAACTATACTAAAAAAAATATTTTATAACCACTATGATGCAGTGACAAGTTATTGTAATATGTAACCTTTTTTGCTACACATTTACTTGATGTATATAATTTAATAAATAAATAAAAATAAAAAATTAATTATTAAAACGTATTAAAAAACAAACTTATGTTTATATCTTGTTAGTAAATAAAACACTTGATTATAAGAATAATAATAGCTATTGATAACCTTCGGAGGCGTCTGATAACGGTAGTTCTTCACACGTTATTGTCATATCCTTGTAGTTATTTGACTGCACAGTTATTTATTGTATACACTTGTAAATATCAGTAAAGTATTAAAAAAATATATAATTTTTTCTTGTTTTATCATACTGTTTCATGAAAATGATAAAAAATAAACATTATTTAATGACAAATTGTCTTCTAAGAATATATTTAATCAATGGTGCAATTGTCTGCCTACATCAATTGCGGATTGACGTACCAATAAATTAAAATAAAGTTAATAACAAAAAACCAAAGTATTTTAACCTTACATATAATAATAATTATTATTAAGAACAGAATTTAGTATTAATTGTTACCTGACTCTCTTATATCGATCCTCCACTAACATTTCGGCAAAGTGACAGCTGCAGAAATGAAGTATCTCAGAAAAATTATCGACTAGACAAGAATAGATCGAGGAACGAAGGAATAAGAGATAAACTGAGGAAAATTGAACGGCAGCATAACTGGTGTGAACACTGATGACAAATCGGAAGGCTAGGTGGTTCCTGGAAGCCAGACCAGAAGGAAGATCCCCACAGGAAAAAATGTTCAATGAGTACATAGAAAGACTTGGGATAGCTTGAAAGAGCACCGTGCCTGAGATGAGAAAGAGAGTTGGCAGAGAGCAGTGGACAAGACGAGGGAAGGTCATTCCTCCACACTAATTGAAAATCAAAACCTTTTTACAATTTATTTATGAAAAGGAAGATTTTTAGTACAAATATGACCTACCTTTGACCCTGTCATAGGGATTGATGGCCTCCGAGGTCTGGAACTGCGATAGGAGAGCAGTCTTGCCGACTCCAGCAGCACCGATCATAGCCACTGAGTACACGGAAGCTGGTGCTGGAGGAATGGGCTCCAAGGCCTCACCTGCCAAAGAGTTCGATCTTGACCTCTTCTTCCTGAACGAGTCGCCACGGTTGATGATTCCTGTGGAAAATTAATTAATTAATTCAGGTTAATTTATAATCTGCATTCAATGAAGGAATATAGCTGATACAAAATTAAGAAAAAGTAAATTGGAATAATCAGGTTAATAAATATACATTAATACAAAAAAAAAAAAAAAAAAAATCCTGTACATCTGCAAGCCATGAAGGATCTTGGGTTTAGTACTTAAGTAAGGATGTATTGTTACTGATTCTATGGTTGTGGAAGGATGAGATTTGGCCGAACTCACGCTTAGCCACCTGGTTTTAACCCTAGTTAAGGATGCCCACTATATAGAGGTTGAGTGTGCCCCAGGAGGGTCTCCCGACCTGAAAGTCAACCTTCGGCTCAAATAACAGAAAAATATTTTTTTTGCATATATAAATGAATTATTAGTATCATTTTTTTATCGAAAATATCTTGTACTGCATGCAATTGATAATTATTTTCTCAATGATATTTTCACGCTTAACAGTGTAATATTTTTAATCTGGTTAAAATTGCATTGATTAGTTGGTTGAGGATAATATAAAATCATAATGAGACATCTAATTTTAAATTTTTACGTATGAGCTGGTAATCCAGGTGGACAGAGAGTTTTGAGAAACTCTTACTGTGTTACCAGTGCTTGCAACTGAAGGCACATGAATTGTATTTTTAAACAATACAATTTTATTCGAAAGAAATAATTTTGTAGATTTCATTTGCTTAGATTTTAATTTCTAACCATAAAATTATGTGACAGTGCGACAATCCTCGTTTCTGCCAATCAACGTAATACATTTAACTTTTTATTATTGTAAATTTAAATTTTTACTGAATCTTCCTAAAACAATGAAAATGATGTATTTAAAATTTGATGCAGATGGGTTCATTAGTTTTATCAGTGCAGAATCTATTGCAGTATGGTGCTAAATCGGTATAGATCGGTTCATATGTCCCACCACATATTTAAGTTTTTTTAAATAATTTAATTCAAAATAAGTCAATTGTATTAGCAATTTTAAACTCAGTTATATAAATTTTGAACCTTCGTAACCTTTCACGTAGATTGGCACTCGCCACTTATCGGTAATTTTTCAAACTTCACTGATATCAACATATTTTAGCTTTTTAATAAAAAATTATTTGAAAATCAGTAGATTTTATCATTGCTAAACCCTCCTGGAACTACAAAGATGATTTGGTACGGATTGGTTCAGTATTTTTCGTTGTTAGTGATAACAAACGAAAAATGGCTTGTCCTTGTATATAATAGTATATATAAGATTATGATTTATAATCTCATGGTATCCCAATCAGTCCATTAGCAGTGGGGACGTACACTGCCTACTACCAATACCCCAGTTAAAGCTCGTGTTCCCTTCCTTTGGGGAGAAAAATATTATCTGTAATATTAACCCAACATTCCGATGTAGGGAAACTCCCTTGAGGCAAATACAGCCTATGTGAGTTGGGTGCGTAGACCTTCATTGGGTTGGGGAAACAACCTGCTTCGTCATGCAACCATATCACCTAATTTGGACCCAATATAGGTGCTGAGCCTTTCATGGGTTGTAGCAGAAAAGAGTTTACTTGCGTTTTTAATATTCCTAAAAAACAAAGTCCATTATTTTAATCCACAATTTGATAAAAAAAAAAAGATGATATAAATAAGAATTAATTTTACGGCCCATGTCTCTTCTAAATGTTTTAATCCAGGTAGAAAGTGATTAATCTCCCGCTACTTCACTTATTTAATGAAGAGCTTCTCTCAGCTTTATTTTAATAAATTCATGTATGTATTTATCCTCCTTGTATTAACTTTTTTTTTTGAGGATTATAAGCATACCTACCCTTCGAACTGATAAGTAAAATATGGAGGTAAGACTTTATATCTTTTAATATCTTTTCCTTCCATTGAAATATTTCGAATGTAGATTTTTATTGTAAAGACCTGTTGTTTTCTATTGAACTAAATTACATTTTTGTTCAAGCTACGCCTAAATTATCCTTACAAATAGGGATGGGTATAGGTGCACTATATATCAAAATATTAATAGTTTTCTTTCGATATTCCGATATTTTTTCCTCCAATATATCGATGTAAAGAAACATACCTTTCGATTTATCATTTTCTTTTTTTTTTTTTTTTTTTTTTTTTTTTTTTATAAAAGTACATCATCAGGAACTACATATATATTTTTTATTATTCAATAAAAAAAGTAACAAAACCATATAAGTTTTTTTGGATTATATAATGGGAAATTTTTTTCTTTTTTTTTTTTTTTTTTTTATACAACTTTTCCCATTTCTGTAGGTTGGCTAGGAAATATGTTAAGATATGTAGGGAAATTCCACCTCAGTTTCCTTATTAAGTGGACAAAGTTTGGGATAGTTACTTTTCCTACTGACGATATGTGGGAGTTAAATTTATGGCATCATAGTATTGATATCTAAGTATAGTTACAGTTTAAGTATTAATTATTTCAATAACTATATCATTATATAAATGAGGAGGTAACTTTCAAAACGTGTTTTGTCACAGTAATCCCACTTTTCAGCAATTACAAAAAACGTTTATTATGAGATGTAATTACCCTTCATAAACCAAAAATTCCTAATTAAACTTATATCATCTAAAAACACATTACAAAAAGGATCAGAAATATTCTTTACTCCTAAAATTAGCATTTTTAATTTTGAATATGGACAAAACACGGTTTGATGAAATAAAAAAGGGACAAAACACTGTTTGAAGTGGCTATGTTTTATTTTACAGAAGTCACTATTTGCTCGAAAGTACACAAAATAAAAATTATAATTACATAATAGATGTATGTTAATGACACTCATAAGTTTCAGGGAATATTTTCATTTTCTTAACAGTCACCAGTTTTTAAAAATGTAGTTCACATCTTTCATTTTCTAAGTTTTACAAGTTTCATCCTCTTCCACAACATTTTCAAAACTTGGAGAGTCAAAAAGTACAATATTGTACCAGTTTGAATGGTTTGAATTAAAAATAGGCTGTGGACAAAACGCTCTTTGCTTAAAACCTTCATTATGTTTACTAATTTGGGATGGGACAAAGCTTGTATTGATGGCTAATACTCATCATATATTGTAGTGTTCTAAAAAACAAATCTAGTGATACCAAAAACTCAAAAAAAAAATTTTGTAACACGTTTTGAAAGTTATCTCCTCAAATATAATATTTTTTTTTATTATTCATTTGTTTCCCTAATAATTGCTTATTTCTTATATAAGTATGTATATATGCCATTTTGAATATTAACGGGTATGCATAGATATGTGTGACCACCTATATCTCTATAAATGGAAATCGATGTGTGTATATATGTTTTTATGTAATTGTAAATATTTTGTCTTACCGAAGTTCTTTTTTCTATATATCTTTTCCTTTCTATTCATTATTTTTATTTTCTATATTTCTTTCTTTTTTCCTGAACGCATTGTAATTATTATATTAGCCTATAATTATTATATTAACATATTGTAATTATTATTTTCTTATTTGTATATCTATACCAAAAGTTCTATTTTCAATTGTACATACGTGTATCATATTTTATAAATATTATTTTCTTTGTTTGAAATTAAGATAGCCTGACTATTATATAATCTTATTATACATTTTTTGTTTTTTTAGGGGACATTATGTTCAGGATGAAGATTATCTATTCATTTTATATCATTATATGTATCTACTATCTCCTGTTTAATTCATAAACTACTTTTAAATTATAAACATTTGAAATAATTGAGTTAATATTTAAGCTGTGAAATAAATTAAGGTTTCGATAGAACCACTTCACCACTACCGCCAGAAATTTCTCTTTTTGCCAATATAGAAAACACTAAATCAATGTTGAATATAATGTTAACTTTAATAAACTTTCTCCCATTTTTTTTTATTATTAAAAACAAAACACGATATATCGATATATAAGGTGTATCGATATACAGAGCTGAAAAAAATCGTCACTATGGAATATTGATGTTTTTCTTACGTTATCCATACCTTCTTCTAAAGCCAGATAAGCCCTTATTAATCGAGACATAACTTGTTCCTGATAATTAGTGAATCGGACCAACTTTTGACTATCAGAGGTGCAAATGCTAGACCATGAAAATTGTACTGTCAGAAAATATTATTAGTACTTAAAATTACCCCTTAATTCTCCAAATTCCATCAAAACCTTTCCAACCATCCCAACCCTCTGGCTCATTCATTGCCCAGTTTCGCGCATCCTTATAACCCACCTCGCTGATTAAAACGGCACCCCGAGACCTATTGTAAATATCTATTACTGGAGTTCTGGCAATGGCCAGCTTCTCTACACAAGTCCTGTGCGACTGCGCTATAGCGCTCTCTCTCAGCCTCCACTGGATTCTGCTAGTGATGCAGCTGATAGAACATCGCTGGGAACTCTCTGAGCCCGGCTTGCTCTACAAATTGGGGGATCGAGTGGCTACTCGGAATATTTGTAAATTTGGTATATAGAGTATGAATGTATTTATGATTCTTTTATTTTCTTCCTTAATTTTTATTTTTTATTTATTAGTTTCAACAATTATTACCTATTTTGTATTATCATTTATTATATTCTATTTTATTCTTGCACTTTCTCCTCCCTTCGACTCCTTAACCGATCCCGTAATTTCCTTCCACAGTCAATCCGCCAACTGTTAATTAGATCCCTTATATTCCCCCATTTTGATTATGGTAGTGTGGTGTATGGAGGTCTCTCGAAATCTCAAGATGCAAGATTAAAGAAGATAATGAACTGCTGTCTGAAATTCGTTCTGAGAATACCACGCCACGAACATATTTCCCACCACTACACCAAATTAAAATGGTTATTTCCTTCCTTCTGTCGACAGTACTTTCTTGGTTCGTTCCTTTACAAATCTCTTTCCTCTCAGTCACCTTCCTATATCCTGAAAGCTTTAACATTAAAATCGTCAGTGAGTTTCCGAAAAACCAGAGCCCGTTCCTCAGACCTCTATCTACCTCCTTTCAACACAACATCCTTCAAACGTTCCTTCCTATCCAGAGCTTCCAACTTCTGGAATTCCCTCCCTTCCATCATTCGCCATTCTTCCTCTCATAACAGCTTCAAATCCCGACTTTTCATTTACCTGTTAGATATTCAATCTAATAGTCATATAGATGTAGAAAATATCTCTTAAAATGAGATATGAACATTCAGAATATAATATTGATTTTGTACAGTATTAGTCTAGTACTATTACACTGAATTGGTTTTGGCATAATTTATATTATTTATCAGATAAGACACATTATCTTTCCATATAATTTATATTTGCTTTGATTATTTATTTGATTTCATTGAGTTTTTTCGTTTAATTTTACTCTATTTTTTTTTTCGTAACTTATCTTAGATTCTAACCTCAAGATATAATTTGTTTTTTTGTGTGATATTTGAAAATATGTAACAATACTTGTATATTGTAATTTGAATTCCGTTTAAATTCCTAATTTAATTTTAATTATATTTTCCTTGCTTTTATCATATTTCTTAATTATATATATACGGTATGCTAGGTAGCCATTAATTGTTCATTGTAATTATTCTTAAGGGGCAAAGGCCCCAGAATAAAATTTATTTTCATTCATTCATTCACTTTATTTTATTTCTTGTATATTTAAAGGCTGTTTATTTTAATTTTCTTACTTTATTTCTTTTACTTAATTGATATTATTATACATATTGTACGAATAAGTCTTTGTCATCCATATTACCCATTGCCTTTGAATGAGGCAACTTGTAATTATTATAATAAAATATTAAAAAAAAAAGAAATGTACTTCACTTAGTATATTTTTAAGTCGATTTGAATATTTAGAGAAAATAATTATTTATTGTCTAAAGTATAGTATGCCTCACGTGTTATAATCCCAATGCTTGGAACAGCCACTAGCGGTGACAAAGACCCAATAATCCGTTACCTAACTTCACTGAATCACAATAGCCTGGATAATGGAATGCTTATGGCGCTTACCTCGCGGTTCTTGGTTGACTGTCAATTTCTAGGAGAACTTTATTTATTTTTATTCATATATATAATTTGATACATATCACTGATATGAATAAACAATAACGTGGAGTAAAACGTTAAATAAATATTTAAACATTTGCTAAGGTAAATGATATTTCTCTGACATAAAAAAAAGTAGTGCGCTTTGTAATGTAACTTTTAAGTCAATCATTTGTAGTCTTCTTACGGCCATATCTCATTTTTCTTAATTATTATTAAAAATAATTCTTTCTTTTGATTGTCGGTTGTTATAAGCTCCTTGGGTTTTCGAGCTAGAAAAAAAAACTGGTTCTTTTGAACGTTAGAATCCAGTTGTTAGTTGCATGTACTAGTTGGTAGCATGTACTACCATCTTATAGTTATCTATTTATTCTTTATATTACTTAATAGTATCCTCTAATAATTAAACAATTAATTTCATTTTAACTAATATTTAAAGTTTTATTTCGTTATTAATAAAAATCTTGTATTGAAGTAGGCAATTATTTTGACTCATAGCATTAATTTTTAACCTGGTTAAAATTGCACTAATTAGATGTTTGGAGTTACGTAAAAGCAAAATTGAACTTCCAATTTTTAATTTTAATGTATGAGTATAAATTTATATTATTACTGGTCATTTCTCTTTAAAATTAATTTTCTCCTTTGGATATCAGAATTATATCGTGAAATAATTTTTTAGAAGCAGAATTAACTTTTTATTTTTTAATTTATGAATAAGGCAACACCAGGAGGAGGGACACTGAGGAGCTCAAGTAAATGTTATAATTATTTATAACTTTTAAATATTCATATTTTATAAATTTATAAGTCTTTTTACTCGTCTATTCCTGTTGATTCTCCAGCAATTAAGGTCAAGAAAGAGAAATTGTGTTTAATGGTAATTAGAAATCTTCTCAGAAGATTTAGTATGATCCTTCTCAGTTCATGAAACGGTATTAATTAATTAACTTGACCCTAATTTATCTTATAATTAATTCCTTTCTTATTCAAGATTACTCTATACCGGGGAATAGGTCCACTACCATTCAGCCTCCTTATGAATGAGACTCATCTATCAACCCCATTCATCTGACCACGTTTGGTAAGTACGTGGTATAGGTCAGGCATTCACATTCAAATCTATTCCCATTACCTTGATTGACTGTCGATTTAAAGCCATACTCAATGCGCTATTGTTTTGCCCCGGTTTCAAACCCTTCTTTCCGTAATTCTCTGGGATCCTTTCAGAATTTTAAGCTTTTATTGTATTTGTCAGTAGTTAAAAACAATCATATTTGAGTTGTTAACATTCATTTGGGTACAAAAATAGGCCTGTTATTCTGATAACTATAATTTATATCCTTTCTTCAATTAGTTGTTTGCTTGGAGTCCTCAGGACAAAATAAAATGCCAATAATCTAAAAACTAAAAGATTGGGTATTAGGTTATTAAGAAATATGCCGTCTTAACTCTTTAACTGGCGGGTCGGGAATTTCTGAATACATTTCTTTTTTTTTTCCTTCATTTGAATGGCTATAGCCACGCTAACCCCCACGCATATATTATGAAAATCAAGGTTAAATAAAGGATATTAGACGATAATGAGTACGATAATGCGTCGGACATTTCGTCATTTATTGAGCAAAAGGCACTAAATATGAGTAACCTCCAGGATACATTGCCTGTTAAAGGGTTTAAATGTTCCTGCGAGCAGACTTTCCAAAAAATTGAGAAATTAACATTAATATTTTATTACTTGTTATTAGCTAGTTTTAATATATTTAATATAATAAGAAGTAGGCACTCAACTGGATATTTTAAAGTACAAATATTTTTTTTGTATCTTGTATTTTAACAAATAAAATACAAAATAAAAATAAAAAACTATTTTATACTTTACTATTAGTGTGTATTACAAAAAGTATTTTGTGTTTTCAGGGAAAAAATACGAAAAATTCGAACTCGGACTATAAACCTAACTTGGGTGTTATTCATACTTTATTTTCACTTACCTGAAAATATTTTTTATTTAAAATACTTTTTGACTCTTTCAACATTTACTTGACATTCAAACCTTCCTATTAATCACAAAAGGCTCATTCACTTAATTAGACCTATTTGGGCGTATGGATTTGAGTTTTAGCTCCACTAAACCTTGCAATTCATCCCGTATCCAATCCTTATTATTCAAAATCCACAGAAAAATCCTCAATACTCCTTGCTTTGTCACAAACAAACTTATCCACAAACTTTCTGAGTTAGCTTAAAACTCTATGACCATTCAAATCCTCTAGTATCTCAACTCGCTTCTCACTCTATTCCTGATAATCTTCTGAGGTGTCTAAAAAGAAGATGGACTCGGGAATTCATTGAATTGCTACCAATGGTTATATGCTTTGTAAGCAATTGACATGTTTACAAGCATCATTTCTCATTTACTTGATGCATTTTTATATACTTGATTATAGTTATAAATTTCAATTAATAGCTAAAAAAAAAGAATTTTTAAAATACTTTTTCTCTCAAAATACTAAATGTATTTTGAATTTGAAATATCCTTTTGCTTAAAATACTGAACCTATATTATATTTGAAATGCTTATTCTGAATGTATTTGAGTTGTAAGTTTGTAAAGTAAGTAAGCTAGTTTCCGATGACATGACCAATTTTAAACGATTTAACTAAAAGAAAAAAAAAATTATGAAGGCATTTGTGATCACTGCTTGACAGGGAAATAGTTTTTCGTGGTTAACGCTTATTCTAGCAGATGATGATGTAGTCTGTATTTTTTTTTTCTCTTAATTACCGAGTTTTCCCTCGACCTTATAGAAAAAAAGGTAACAATTTCATTGAGGGTTCCTGTTTTCAGAGGCCAGTATGAGCAAAAGAATTTGGTTTTGTTACAGCTGGACTCGAACTTTGTATCGGGAATCAGATGCCCAGTGCCCTTACCTATTGTACTATCCCATCTATATTTTTAAAAAAATATTTATTTTTCAGTTCAAGTCAGTTTCTTACATACCTTAAGATGTTAAAAGTTTACAAACTGGAACAGCTGCTTTTATTACATCTACCCTGCTTTTATCATATTGGATTTAATATTACCTCTCCGCTACCCGAGTTTCTTTTTTCCCCACAAGCTTCAATAACGTATGGGGGACACGTTTCTTAATCCATAAGCTGCACAAGGCCAAACTTTTAAAGTAGAACTTTTTTTAAGGTTGTACTGAAGGGGAGTGATACCCAGCACTGTCTCGTTTCGTATTTTGATGCTTCTTCATATTTTGTCAAAATTCATTTATTAAATTTATTTATAAAAATATATTGGTTAATATTTTGTTAGCCATTTCTAAATAAATAATCATAAATCAGTATCTAGAGGGAACTCATGTTATTATACTACATTCAAAGGATATACTCTATCATAAAACAAAAGTGAAATCAAAGAAGAAAACTATTGTTTAATAGAAAATAAATGAAAACTGTCAATAAAGCGACACCAGATCAAAGGATCTAATGTTATTACTTATCTTATTATGATTTCATGGAGAAATTTACTTTTGAAACCGAAAAAAACATGGTGTTTTCAATTGCCATACAAATTAGTTACTTGTGGAAATAAAACATTATGACAATCCCTTAATGAAAATGTGCATTTAAAACATAATAAACTCTTCATTGGAATAAAAATCCAGTGATAATGATTATAGACCTCAATTTTGCCGTTTGCTTCTGAATGCAGAAGATATTGAAGAATACTACTTTTTGAGGTGAATTTTATGGACAGATTAGTCTGTTTTTACAGAGGAAGGCATTTCTACCTTTCCATGAGGGGTATCGTTAATTTATTCATCTTTGTATTGCTGTCGAATAGTGCTGAAAAATCATAATTTTCCAAACAGATTGAATGATGAGAATTACTAAGATTTACTACAAAATATCTTACCATAACTTCATCACAATATTCCGCCTGAAGTTCGGCAAAATATAATTTTCTAACACCACGTGTTTTCCAACACCTCCACATTATTCGAAAGCAATACAAATATAAACTAACGATATACATGGATAAGTAGAAATGCCTTCTATTTTTTTTTTGCTTTCTATTCCAATTAAGAGTTTATTATGTTTAAAATGCACATTTCCATTAAGGGGTTGCCATTTTTGGTCTAGTTCCATCAATTTTTTTTTTATACTAAGAGGTACTCACCCTGTATATATATATGAAGAACATTTGCGTTTTATAATTCAATGTGTAATAAAAAGAATGGATAATTGAATTCAGATGAACTTTCTGCAAAAATAAGGTAGGAAGAAAACAATCTTTGGGATTGGACCCGAGGGAATAGTACAATGGGAGATAAAAACTTGGAGGGTTGAAGCCACGAATGAGGAAGTGCCTGGAAGAAGTTACAGATGCTTGAGGACCTGCCAGTGGATAGAAAACGGCAAGATTTACTAAGCTTAACATCCCACCGGGATTAAAGGATTTCAACTAAGCCGTGTCTTAAGTTCTTTGTTCGCCTTCAGCTAAGCCCAACCATACATCCATCAACCCATAGGCCTAGTAATTAAGTTTTATCATCTGCATTAGGAGCCCAGTCCTAAATCTTTGATAATGGCTTACTCTTTGGACAGAAAACATGAATAAGGTTTTAATTTATTTTTGAATATAATCTTGTAAAATATTTGTAAATCAACCTAGATGGAAGTTACTAAGCAATAATTTAATTTTTACCAATATATAAGTTTTTTTTTGACATACATGTAATTTGGCTGGGGGTCTATATTTTTGGTGTAGTTGAACGATCTTTTCACTTTCATTTTGACGCTCTAGCTCTGTTGGTGTTGTTCAAATCGAAAATTTGAAGAAATTTTCCTAATCAGAAAATTTTATGGAGAAAATTTCTTGTTATATAACATTTGTGGCTAGGACCTTCCGTTTAGGAGCTATATTGGTTTGAATGAAACACGACATGTTTTGACTTAATTTTTAAAATGTTGGTTCTTTTTTTTGACACACTCTAACTCTGTTAGTGTTTATTGGATCGAAAATTTGACGACATTTTCCTGTCAGAAAGTTAATGGAGAATGTTTTTTGTTATATAATATTTGTCGTTAGGACCTTCCATTTAGGAGCTATATTGGTTTGAATGAAAAAAGTAACGTTTGAACCGCTATATATATGAACTTAGTTTATTTCGAATAATGGTTTATTGTTAATTAAATTTAATTCCTAATTGCCAAACTCTCAAAGATTTAAGAAATCTGAAAAAACCTAAAATCTTCAGGCCTGTGTCAGTTCCGCAACCAGAACCCACCTTCATTCCAAGAGTACCCACCTCTACCGCAGTGTTCTGAAACCAGCTCAACGAGGACAAGTCAAGTTACCAAAGTTGCATGAACCCTCAAGCTATCCACAATCATCAGCTACGGGGACCTCAGCAATGTGCGGATCATTCGGATATGAAGCGAAGATCTACCCGGCAGGGCTTCCTCCTGAAAATATGCCCACATCAAATGGTATCTTTACTATGTGGGTTACATGACCTCATTCAACCTCTTTTAAGCCTTCTGCAAAAAGATCTCAGATGTAAAAACAAGCCTTATTTCCATCATATGCACCCTAATTCTTTAACTGTGGGTTCCTTGTCCATTCTTCATGAAACACTAACGGACTTCCTCAACATAAAATGAACTTGACATATACCTACATGAGAAACGAACGGACGTTTGCCCTGAGAACCGAAACACACCTTACTTCCCGACATAAAATTCACATTCCTGGCTACACTATTTACCGAACGGACCATGCAGATAACACTGTCCTCACGGAGGCACAGCCATCCTCATCAAATCTTCACTTCGACACAATTAATACATACACCACATACACCCCACACCCACAGGCCACTGCAATCACACTTTAACAAAAATAACACTATAACATTGGCAGCTGTGTATTGTCCCCCCAGGTTTGCCATTTCATCTCACATGTTCAATAGTTTCTTCGAGAAACTGGGAAAAATGTTTTGTCGCTGGTGGAGACTATAATGCCAAACACCAAGCTTGGGGCTCCCGTTTGTGTACTCCGAGATTGGTAGAAGAATTTAAGATCTGCTCTCCATAAACTTTCGTTAGACACTATATCCCCAAATACTCCAACTTACTGGCCCACATCGAGACAGAAAAACCCCTGACTTACTTGATTTTTTCATAACTAAAGGACTTCGCACCATACCCTTACACAATAAGTAGCAGTTCCGATCTCTGCTCTGAGGCAATTCCCTGGTTCATTTGACACTTTTTGATGAACCTATAAAAAAGAGAAAAGATTATTCCTAAACCAAGGCGTTATGGATTGGGACAGTTATCAATCCAAGTTAAATTCGAAAACTGCTAATACCAATGCAACTAAAAACCGAAGAAGAAATTGAAGAAGCAGTTGATATATTTACCAAAGCTGTACAGGAATCTGCATGGGGCCTCATCCGTTCCTAGAATGAACAAAAGAGGTTCTCTACCGAGTTACCCACAGTACATCAGGGGGACCTGATCACAGCAAAGAGAAGGGCGCGAAAGGTATGGCAAACAGACAGACTTCCTTCAGAAGACGAACATTTTAATAAATTGAATAACGAACTGAAAAGACAAATCATGAAAATCAAACAGACAAATACGATTACTACTTATCCAATATCACGACAGACGACGGAAGCTTATGGAGGCACACTAAAAAACTTTTAAAGCATCACGAGGTGATAGCGCCTCTCAGAAAAGAAGATGGGTCCTGGGGGTGGTGTCGGACAAAGAAAAGTCTGAACTCTTTGCTGAACATTTGTCGACTGTTTTTACACCACATACAGACTACCAAGACAATGGACATGACAATTACCTACAAGAAACTCTAGAAGCTCCCCTTCAATTGACATTACCACCACTGTCTTTCACTCCTTCTGATGTATTGCAAGTAATCAGAAAGCTATCACCAAAAAAAGCTCCAGGATTTGACTTAATCCCGCTGACCTTTCTCCAGAAAAATGCCCAAAAAAGCTATAGTCTTTCTAACTACACTTGCAACGCAATTCTCAGGACTACGAAATTCCCAGTTCAATGGAAATATTCTTATATTACCATGATACATAAACCAAACAAAACACCGATTCACCTTCTTCCTACCGACCAATTAGCCTACTTCCTTGTGTTCTAAAGTTTTTGAAAAATTATTTTACCGACGAATACTAGACACACTGACAGATTTAAGAAATCAATTTTAAAATTTAAATCATCCGATTCATCTCGTATCCAATCTTTACAATCCAAAATCCTTCGAAAAATCCTCAATGCTCCTTACTATGTGCCCAATAAACTTATTCATAAAGATCTTAATGTTCCATATGTTTCTGATTTAGCCCAAACCAGATAGCTATCCTTCCATCGTAAGCTCCATAACCACTCCAATCAACTAGTCTCCCAGCTTGCTTCCTCCTCCATCCCTGATAATCCTCCGAGGCGTCTGAAAAGAAGATGGCCTAGAGACCTTTTAGTGTAGATTTTATTGAAGTGCTACTAGTGAGTAGTTCTTCACAAGTTATTTATATGCCATTGTATTCACTGTCAACACATTTACTTGTTTTATATTATTTTGTACTGTTGTAAATATCAATAAATCGAAAAAAAAAATTTTAATTGGGAAAAGCAGTAGATTATAAATAGAAATATCTATATATACATATATAATCTATTGTTTTTCCAAATCAGGAAGAAATTGAGTTTTTTTTTTTAAATTTTTATAATCTATTTTTTTAAATTTAAAACTAAATAAAATATAGTAAGAACTAACTAATCCGACACCTGAGGGACCAAGGGGCAGGGCGAAACGACCCAACGGTCGGATTAACCGGAGATTTCTATAAAGAGCATATTTTTCATAGTTAAAAGTGTATTATAATTATATTAAAAGTTATATATTAATATTATAAAAAAGCAAAGGAAGTAGAAACGTACATACACTAATAGTCTAATTTGTTTGCATAGAAATGTTCTAGCCAGCTGTATATGTATAGAAGCAGTGGCCATAACTGATATTTAAAATTATTCATAATGAAGTATGCTTTAAAAGTCTTCTTCAAGGACATATTGAACACAATATCCAAAAAAAGACAATTTTCGCCAATTTAGACAATTTGAAAGCTTTGTATCTTACTACCCGTTTAAACTACACAGCTTATTTTCTGCTATAATTGTAGAAGTTTTAGTTTAGTTTAATTATGAATATAACAAGCGTTTAGGACCAAACGTACAGAAGATATTTTGGGGATACGTAGAAATGTTCGAACTATTCAACTTTTTTTTTTAAACCATCAATATTGTTTTATTGAACAAATATAATTGTCTCTCTTAAGTGCAATGAATAATATAGATGACAACGAATCCATTCATACAAAATGAACAATTATATTAAATAAAAAGAAAAAAAAATCTTCATACTACACAAGATACAGACTATAGTAAATATTGATACAAAATAAACAATAATAATGATAAAAAAAAAAGAACAAAATACCTAAAGAACTCTATAGAACATTCATTCTGATTTAAAATATTTACATTCGGACTGTGGGTTTCTAGACCATCTTTACCGCCCACTATGTGAGGGATCAGGCAGTACTCCTAACATGAATAATAAAATATCTTATATTTTCCTTTTAAAAAATGTTGTTATTATAAATGTTACCGGCTTTATTTATATTGATTCAGCATAATGGCAGCCAGATCGCCCTTTTTTTATGGCATACATTATAATTATGATTAGCGGGAAATAACTTCAGAATAATGTTTATATAATTTATTAATGTTCACTATTGGATATCTCAATTAATCGATTTTTAAAAACAGAGAAAAAAGAAGTTTTTCGTTAAGACAATTCGATAAGAGTCTTGAGGGATTCTCGCCAAATATGCAAAGCTTCCAAGCAGCCAACCATCTCAATCAGATTTGCATACACTTTCCTCATGAATAGAGAATCATCAAATTACACGCTCCACTTTCCAATCTTAAGCACGCTGAAATCGTCTGAGTCATTAATATCCTTTAATATCGTGTAGTATTTATTAGTGAATAATTTATGATTTATTTAATTAATTAAAATAATTCTCCGAGTTTAGGTAAAATTTTTTAACATATATATTAAAAGGACTAAAGGATTTTTTTAGAAAAATAACTTCATAAGAAGAAGACGAGTAAGGGAGGTAATGTTTTAAAGGTAATATTTGTAGATATATGAGGGATCAGTCAAACTGGAAAAAAAGTAATTAAAATTGATGAGAATTAAAGTAAGAAATTTTCGTAAAATATAATGTAATGTGTACGGAAATGTAAAATATTTGACATATATGTAAAGCATAAATACTTTTTTTCCTCATTTATTGATATTTACAACTGTACAAAAATATATACATCAAGTAAATTTGTTGATAGTGAATACAATGGCATGTAAATAACTTGTGAAGAACTACTCAGTAGTAGCACTTCAATAAAAATCAAATCTTTATGGATAAGTTTATTGGTCACAAAGTAAGGAGCATTAAGGATTTTTCGAAGGATTTCGGATGGCAAGGATTTGATACGAGATGAATTAGATGGTTTAGTGAAGCCCCAAAGCTCAACTCCGTACGTCCAAATAGGTCTAATCACAGTCATGTAAATGAGTCTTTTGTAATGAATTGGGAGGTTTGATCGTTTGTCAAGTAAATGTTGAAGTAGTCTGTAACGACGAGCAGCTTCTTGTCGTTTTAGTTTTGTATGTGGATTCCAAGTAAGACGTTTGTCCAAGTGGAGTCCTAGGTAGCGGATCTGTTCAACAGGGATTAATGGAATTTCATTAAAGGATACTGTAGGACAGGAAGTCGTAGGTTTACGACGGAGGGTAAAGGTTATTGGATGGGATTTATTTTAATTCACCATTTTTGATACCATTCTTGAATGTTAGTAATATGAGATTGTAGCGATTTGGATGCAATGAAAAGATCATTATTTACTGATAACACGCATGTGTCATCAGCGTAAGTGGTGAGGACAGTGGTAGGATGACTCGGGATATCAGCTGTATACACCGTGTAGAGGATGGGACCTAGGATACTACCTTCAGGAACGCCAGCGGATTGGGTGAAGAGAGACGAATTGGAAAATTTATGGTTTACTTTGAAGGTTCTATCAGTGAGATAGGATCGAATAATAAGGAAATATGTAGAAGGTAGGAATTTACGGAGTTTGTAATGCAGTCCCGGGTGCGAAACTCTGTCAAACGAGCATAAATATAAACTAGAAAGTTTTATCAAGATATTCTATATTTATGTATAATTTACAAACTAGGCTATTTTTTCATAGTCCCTGTTTCTTCTTGTTGACAGAATCATTAATTTTGAAATTGGTTGGAAATTTTTGCCATTTTGAATAAAAAAATATGATACCTTCTGTTTTATCTGGGTTCACATCAATGTTTAACTGTGTGAGCTCCTCAGCTATTTTCTGGCACACTTTTTCTGATTATTTTAAGGCCCTGCTTCCGTTTAAGCTGGTACTTGTGATAGCAATGTCTCCCTCAAACGCCGTAACAGTTGCGTTCAGGTATTGGGTTATAACTATTTTAGCAGTATATATGGAAAAAATGACCGGAAATAATAGCGCACCTTGTGGTACACCGCATTGAAGGATGATCGGATCAGAAATGTCTTTAGAAACATGTACCGCTAATGATCTCTCACTGAGAAATGATTTTAATATCGAGTTTAATTGTTCCGGGCAATCAAGAAGGAAATATATTCATGCTATCAATTTATTCGATTTATTGTGGTTCAAGTCCTCGAGAGACATTATTACTGTTTAATATTCAGGATTCGTGGCATAACTGTTTAATTTTTGGAAAGACTTTATCTGTGTTGCTATAAAATAAAAAAAATAAATAATAATTAAAACACGTGCGTAATTAAAATATATAGAATTCAACCAGTACTTAAAGAAATAAAATCAATAAACACTCCAGAAAGATGGTATTACTGGAGTCTATTGTCTTTCGAAAATACACTTTTAACAATAGGCAACTAATAACAATAGATGGAATGAAACAATACCCCACGGAATTTCAACATTGATCTGGATGTCGGATCCTAATAATTATATGGGGACATAATAAAACAGAAGTGAATGCAAAACTTTATCCAAAGCTTGTTGAATAGCTAACAAAGCAACATTCTTGTTCTATGTAACTTTATGATGAATACATTATAAATTTAAATTTTTATATCCCGATGTTTTGAAGTAATGAAAAATTTATTTACTTGAGCTGAAAATTATTAAATCTTTCAACCAAATATAAAAATGGGGAATCGGATTTTCGTTATTATTATAACTGAAAAAAAATTGTAATTTGCTTTATTTTAATCCTTATTGTAGGATTTGACATATTACATGTTTTTACGAGGACTAAATGGTTTTCAAGAGTGTAACTGTCCGTTGCCTCTAGTAGCAATTAATATTGTTATTCATTAATTTCAAAATTGTTTTATTTTTTAAACTTTTTATTTGAATAATTACAAGCTGCCTCACTCAAGGGCAATGAGCAATATGGATGGAAAAGACTCATTCATACAATATGTACAAATATATAAAATCAAGTAAGAAAATTAAAATAAACAATTTCTAAAGATACAAAAAAATAAAATATACAAAAATTAGAATAAAATATACAAGAAATAAAATAAATAATAATTATGATAATGATTATATAAAATAGGCAATGTTTGTTAAAACTAATAAATAGAAAAATAAAAATTAAGGAAGAAAAAAAAGAATCATAACTACATTCATACTCATGCATTCATACAAAATTTACAAACATTCCTAGGAACACCCCGATCCAAGCCTCTCCCCCCAATTAGGAGGGAAAGCCGAGCTCAGAGCTTCTCAGCGCTGTTCTGTCAGCTGAGTCACTAGAAGAATCCAGTGGAGGCTGAGAAAGAGCGCTATGGCAATTTCAAAATATTAATACTATTAATTATTATTAGTATATTTTATATTATATTCCCGCTTCAAGGTCACACTAGAGTATAGTGTGGCTCATTAACATTATTATTATTGTTATTATTATTATTAATCCTATCATTATTAATATTATTCTATTGGGACTTATCAATAACAAAGATTCTAGTACTTGGTGTTTGCACTTAATATCAACCTCACCAGTAAGAACTATATACGTTCTTTACGTATCATAAACCTATATTAGCATTAACCTAAATGAATGAAAAATGATTGTAGATACTGATCCTGCCCAAATGTAAATATATACCTATCCGATAAAGTTTCCTTGCTTTGATACATGATCTAAACTGAGATAATTCTTTCTAGCCGTTATTAACGAAATATTATCATAGTGGTATAAACATTTTCTTCTTTCGAATTTGGCCATCTGTGGACCACGTTCAACAATTTATTTCTTACTCTTTCGTTTTTTTTTCAATACTTTCCTCCTTTCATCTGACCAGTTTCTATTAATTTGTGTTTTAACTACTTCTGGAAATTTGATCTTGTTTACTGATGTCCGAAATCTTTCTCTGTCCCAAATTGAATCCTGTTGTATGATTGCTAACATCATATCTTATTTTACCATCCATATCCATGTATTCGTTTTCTGTTTTTGGAGGCTGTGTTGGAAAATTTTTTTTTTTGTCTTCTCTCATCCATGATCCATTATCCATTATTGCATCACTTAATTTTTCAATATAGGGGAAAGTGCTGTACCTGTGGACAATTTTCACTTATAAATTTTTCTAATTTTCGGTGCTTTATTTATCTGAGTGGTTATTGTACCATTAGATAATACATTTAAGGTGCTATCGAACCCTGGTGTCTTTATTTTATTTTTAAAAAGTTATTTTATTTTTACAGAAAATAATGTTTTGTAACTTACTGATTAGTGTCCATAGGTACCTTCCCCCTTTGTACCTGTGGACACTAGTGGTTGTACCAAAGGACATTCATTTCTTCATAAGTTTACAGGGATAATTGAAATGATATTTAGAGAAACACATCAGCAATCATTTTTTATAAAATGTACTAAACAAAATAGAATATTTAAACAAGAAAAGTCGACTTGATATTATTGACCTAGAAGGCCGACTAGGAAGGTGACAATAATAAATTTAGCGTATGAAAGTAAATAGAAAATTAACTTAATTTGAAACCTTTTAACAATAAATAAATCTTTTATGTACCTATAATTATTATTAACGAGTGTCACAGACTCACAGAAAAAATCGAATCGTTAGAGATCGTATCCATGAAAAGATGTAGGAAAAAGTAATTGTTTACATAATCTCCCAATGCGAGTTATAAAAGATGGCGGTGGTAATTTTCTTTTGATATCTCTTATTTCAATTTCATAATCAGTAGCGATGTCCGGAAGAATAAATTTTGGGGTTCTATCACTTGATGAAATTTTCTTCAAGTAGCAAATGTTAAACGTGAACGAGTCTACTTTTCCTTTGGTCAAAGCTATAAAATGCTTTACAACTCAACACATAGCTACCAACATATATTAATCTTCAGAAAAATTTGTTGTACCTGTGGACACTTTAACTATCTGTCCACAGGTTCAGCTGGCAATGGTATCGACAGGTACAACTGAACGCCATGTAGTGCGGAATGCTCTGTTTCACAAAACCCGTAAGTGATAAGTGATATGAAAACATATGATGTTATGATATATTTATCGGGCAACTTAATGAAATATTACTGCCTAGAAGATTTCTAAGTGTAGGTCTTACAAAAATTAAAATCACTGGTTGGATTGGTCAGGATTTGGAAGAAAAAAAACTTAAAAATAATAATTTCTACTAAACTGTTGATCTGACAATCTTGAAAACACACGTGCAGCAGCAGTGCAGAGAGATACTTGCAGCACTACTAATCAATGAATGAAATATTACTGCCTAGAAGATTTCTAAGTGTAGGTCTTACAAATATTAAAATCACTGGTTGGATTGGTCAGGATTTGGAAGAAAAAAAACTTAAAAATAATAATTTCTACTAAACTGTTGATCTGACATCTTGGTACGTGCAGCACTGCAGAGAGATACTTGCAGCACTACCAATCAGCATTTCTTCCCCTCCCACTCTCTCTTTATTCTTCCACTGGTACAACTGTGTTTTAGGTACAGCACCTTCCCCTACTCTTTCTTGGTCCTATTATTTTCCTCAATTTTTTCGTTCCTTCGTTTCCATATTTGCAATTTTTCCTTTTTTGTTGAGAAACAAAAAATCAGAGGCATATAAGCTTTTAGGTCGAAAGACTGTTTTATAATGATTAATTTAGCTTCAATAGAAATATTTAAAAAAAAAATTATATTTATCTTTAGTTTTTTGGAAGGTAAATTCCAGTTTGTTGGCTCTTGTGAAATTGCTGCTATGTCTAAACCATTACATTGAATTACTTCACCTAAATATTTAAACTTATCTACCCTTTTAATGTTACCATATTTAGTTTTTAGTTTCTTGTTTGTATTCACATGAGTCGACACATAAACCGTATTTTCGAAAGAAATCTGTAAACCTGTTTTAGTCGTAATTTCTTGTCATTTTTCAATATAAATTTAGGCGATCTCTTAATTTTCTGTGACTGTTGCTGAATCATCCACAAAGGCCAATATTTCTACATCAATCTTCTCTTTTTTCTACCAATTCTGATATCATTTTTAATATTTGAAACTTCTTCTGTCGATGTTCGTTAAACCAGTGATGTAAATTATTATATACATATTAATATATTTTTATTACTGTCCTCTTCTTGTAATTGGGTACAACCGCAGCAATCTGCCAGTCATTTCCCTTTCATCAGTTTCATTTCCCCTTGCTATGTCAGATTTAAAAGATGGAGAAACATTTCTAAATCATTACTACCAATACATCTCATAATTTCAAGACTCGTTTCATCTAGTACTGCAGACTTTCATCAGCCAAGTTTCATCTTGCAGATTGTTTTCTACAGTCCCTCATCACTGACAAAATCACCATTTTTCAGAATAGTTCTGTCCAGTAATCAGGATCTCATCAGACTTGTTATTTTTTCCAATAAAGATGAGATGTCTGTGAACAGTCGATGGGAAGACCAAGAGAGATGGAATCCAGAACACGGCTATTATTTCAACTCTGGAATATTCAGTGGAAATTACCTCAGAAGAAAAAATAAACTAAGGTGGTTTGGCAAACTTTTCAGTATGATTCAGGAAAGAATTTCAAGGAAGATAAAACGCGAGTATAGGGTAGAATATCAAGCGGAAAACCTCGGATTACCATGGAGGAAAGTTTTGCACACATCTTCTCAGGTAATCCGAGGAATTTTTTTCATTTTTATTTATTTTTTATAAAGTTTGTTTATTCATTTTAACTGTAGTATTAATGTTATAATGTAAACAATTATGTTCAAATATAAGGTCAATTTCTAACTTTTACAGAAATTTACTTTAAAAAGTTATGAAAAAATAAAATACATTACACTATTTAAATATATATATATATATATATATATATATATATATATATATATATATATATATATATATATATATATATAACAGAATGTTGTTACCATAAGTTATTGTTTATTATTATAATTTATAACTTCTTAGCTGATATTTTCCAACTATTCAATATACTTTATAGATTTAATATATCCAAATAATTAATATAGCCTAACCCATCAAAATTGAATTGATAACTATAGTTATGTATCATTAAACATTACTCTAATATGTCGAGTATAAAATATCGTTATTCACAGAATGTTTAGAGATCAATTTAATATTTATGAATATTCCGGGTCCAGAATGAATGTTCACAGAATAATATGCAGATGTGAGCATTGCATGCAAATGATTTATCGATTTCTCAACCGCATTGATGAATAAGAATTTTTGGAATAAATATATTATATAAATAAATAGAATTCAAGAATTGTTAGCCCCATATATTTATTTTAGCTCTATTAAATGTTATAATAATGGAGCTCCCAATTTTATTTTTTAAACTTTAACAATAAAAGATATTGATTTCAAACCCTTCCCAACCTTTTTAAAAAATGAACTGATTTCATATTATTTCATATATACAGAAATAATAATCTTTCCAAGTAAATACAAAATAGAGACTTTAGTAACAAAATCGATATTTACTGAAAAAATCTGCCGGGATCTGACGATTTCTGACTGCTGAAGGACATCTTTGGTCACTCTCCTTCCCGACACATTGGTTTTCGTCCTTTCGAAAACTGATTTAATTGTTTTAATTTTTAAAAGGACACTCTCCCTTCCAATTATTTCCTTTTCACAGGACATCAAAGGATACCATTTAGAGATCTTTAAGGATTTAACGATATTTAACGGTCGCAGGATAGTCAGACATTGTCGTCCTTTTAACCATGATGATGTCCTTTTTGAAAATTAATTAAATTGTTTCGTTTATTACAAGGATAATCTTTCTTCTAGTTTAATCCTTTGAATTTTGATCCTTTTGGTCTTTGTCCAACACATTTATCTGGTGGTTGGTGATAAATTGGTACATAATAGAATAATATTTAGAAGCTACTGTAGTTGCTTAAAAATGCTCGTCAATGTTTGTTGAAGACTAAAAGGAGTAAAATGAGAGATTTCCAGGAAAGTATGAGATACTTTTAACAAAATGTATTTTTTTATAATTTAAAAATTCTTCTTGAAAACGGTAAAACATTCCAAAATATACTTGAACTATGAATTAGAAAGTGATATCTTGAATATCTAAGACTTTTTTACATCCAGAAGTTGGATGTGTTGGTAAAAAAAACCGCCGACTCCAGTGGCAGTTCGCCAAAAAATTCGCTGCGGAGAAAAAAACTTTGCATATATAACTGGCCTAATGTGATGTGATTTTTTTTTAAGTCTAAACTATTCTTATTAAAAATTAAATAAAAAATAATTTAGTAAAAATGGTCAATGTTTGATGAACAATTTATTTGAAAATTTCAAAATATTTCTTAAAAATTTATCATAAAAATAGAGGATATAAATATTAAATATCTTTAAACCACTAAATATTTATAATTTTTTCTCTCTTTGTTGCTTGATTTGTTGAATTTTGAATTATTTATGTTATATAACTTCTTGTTCTTTATTTTATTTTATTTTTTTTATATTGACCTTTCGACACATGTACTATCTATATGTATATATAAAATAATGATCAAATAAAAAAATAAAAATTACATGTACATTGTAAAATTGGTATTTCAGACATGTAAAATAAAATGTGAGTTTAAATATTTTATTTCCTATTAAAATATATATTTTTAACGATGCCTTATTTTTATCCTCATCTAATCACAGCTCATCATAACTAGTTTTATTGAAGCTGGTCCAAATAACGAATCTTTCCTCCCGAATCTCGTGGGTTTTTGGGTTATTTTTAGAATGATTCCATAAAGGCGAGATAAATTAAGTCTTAGAGTATAAAGGCCAAGGATAACGTTTTATAACGTCAATTCTTTTCACTTTTTTAACACCGATAATTTGCAATGGCCCTTTTCAATTTATTATAGACACTTTAAAATTTAATTACATATATCTAATATTTAAAAAAAAAATACATGAAAAAAACGATATTAATTAATATAATTAAAAATATAAATATGAAAAAACGATTTGGTAATTTATAGACTTTATAATTTACTTTTTTGATTTATTCAGAACCGGACATTCCCCCTTCTAACTTATCACCCTTCATATGTTGAATTTTAGTGATTTATTTCGTGAATAAATATTGTTTTTTTTTTTAATTAGGTTTGTTTTTAGTCTTATTTAGATTATTTTTAGTAATAACTATTTATTTTAAATCGTCAAGAGAATCATGAATCGATTTTTTGGTATACCAGTCTCGAGAATCGAAAACCGACACATCATTAGTCAAGCGTACAACTAGCCGATTGTGTTGTGATTTTCAACAGTTAAATTTGATTTTTCGAAATTTAAACCAGTCTTGACTAATTTTGTAAAATTCAAACACATAAAATCAAAATTCCAACTTTTTTTTAACTAGGTATCAATAAAATTTGCAAATGTGTACAATAAAAAAAAAAAAAAAAAAAAAAAATACATCTAGTAAATGTGAGGATAATACTGATAATAACATGTCAAATTCTTGTATAGCAACTAATCATTGGTACCACTTCAATAAGTTCTATATTAGTAGTAAAGTAATATTTTAGTAGAGACGCCTCGGAGGGTCATTTGGAATAGAATCGGAAGAAAGTTGATAAGATAGTGGATTTGAATGGTTATGGAGTTTATTATGAAAGGATAGAAGTTTGCTTTTGACAAAAGAAAGAGCATTGAGGATTTTCCGAATTCTAAGGATTGGATACGAGATGAATTGGATGGTTTGGTTGAGCTTAGCTCCGTAAGTCCAAATAGGTCTGTTTACTGTCAGGTAAATGAGTTTCTTGCAATTTTAATCGGTAGGTTTGAACCTTTGTGTAGTAAATGTTGAAGAATTTTTAGTCCGGTATGTGAGTTTAGACATTTAAAATTGAATTTGGGTTGAAAGATGTTCTATGATTTCAATAAAAAATATCTATTTTAATCTAGCGAACGCGGAGTGCAATATGAAATCGAAGTAAACATATTACAATTTCTTTTTTACTTTTAATTACAATCGACGCCATTTTCCTTTAATTCAATCCCAAACCACTTCCAATATAGGCAGGAGAGGCTTGCCCACTACAGCTGTATTCCTCTTCGGACAACTGGGGCATTTGTTGGCTCACAGTTGTTCCTACAGATGATATTTCTTCTCTTTATGAGGGCACTCCTCTCACACCCTCATATTTTTCAACTCCCCTAATTCCTGGCTGGTTGAGTAAACTTATCCCATTCCTCCCTCCCTCGCTCCCTTATCTCCTTAATGCCGGGTTTCATTTCCCTCCCAAGACCCATTCCCGAGTTCCTAATCCGACAATTTTTCGTTCATACAGATAAGTGGTGCCTCTCGATGGGATATTGATTCGTATGATGAGTAGCATTGGTCTAGAACATTCCTTCAAAGTCGAACATTGAACTTTATTTACACCACTGAATTTCACAGTAAGACACCACAGGAATTTCTTTTTTTTCTTTTTTTGTAATCTTTAATTGTTAATAAATATTAAAATCTATCATAATGGAGCAACACACAATAGTATGAACTATTGATGAAGATATATACATTCATCTCTTATTTACAAATAAGATAAAAAATGTATATCTTTACACTTTTTTTTTTTTTATGTGCTTGTAAAAAAGAAATTGATAGTAAAATTTTAAAATATTAAATAATTGAAAACGATCAATAAGGATAAATATATCCATACAGCGCCTAGTGAAATAGCTCCCCCCCCCCACGTCCGATGTGTTTCTAAAAATCATATTATTGTAACTGGTTATTTGTCATTGTAGACATTGTTATGCTGCAAAAAAATATCTATTGAATTCCTACTGTTCCATGCTGCATACGTTTACTATATATAATATCCCTATACAGTATAATGTTTGGTTTATTAAAACCTAACTACTTGTAATTTATAAACCTCGAAGTACAAAATATATGTAGACCGAGAACGATGAGTTGGGTGATTCAGTTTTAATAAAGTTATGTAAGATCCAGTAGTTCTGCTGTCTAGGAACTATTCTCAAAAGTGTTAGAAAAGCGAAAGCGGAGAAAACACTAACCGAAAGCACTGACTAGGACGGAAGCTATTGGTATGCTAAATTCAGTCCTCTGGAGTGAAAGTATCTATACCAATGTTGAAAAATTAATATATAAGACCCTAGTAAAAAGTGTTATATAAAATATAGCGCAAGGATACTGTTTTTCAGGGCTTCTACTAGTAGTGGTAAGTGAATCTTTTACTGCCCTTAAAGTCACAATTTAAGCAAATCCGTGAGGCAGGTATAATTTATATCACAATTCATCAGAATTTACGTAAAATTTCATATTCAGAAATATACATTTCTTAGGGAACGTCCTAAAGCGCCATGACTATTATAAAAACATTTTCTAAAACTGTCCTCAAATGAGTTACAATTGATTTAAGATCGATATGTAGCTATTTCTTGAAGTAATCTGGTCTTTTCTTTTCAAAAACTTTGTATACCGTTGCATAAATTGTTAGAAGGTATAAGAACCAAGGACATGATCTTTCAGGAAGGTGGTGAAGAAATTCTAGAGAAATTGTAAGGCAAAAGATTCCTGGCTGTGGAGATGGATGGAGGAGGTCAGCTGGAATCTCAACGATTCAGCGAATCAAAAATGAGATTATTAGAAAAGGAATGGAAGTAGGAAGGAGTATCCTAGAGGGAATAGAGGAAAGGAGATTGAGATGGTTCGGACATAATATATATGATGAATAATATAAGAATCACCAAAATATGAATAAGAAGCAGAGGGTAAGAAGGAAAGGTAGGCATCGCGTTAGATGTGGATGATAATTGGCTGGCCGGTGACTAACGAAAGAGGAAGCGAGAGAGAGGAATGGAGGAATGAACTGAGGTAGAAGTTTCACCGAAGGAAACACCGAGTGGCGGATATCCTTACAAATAAGAAAATGTATTTTTTTTATGGAAAGATCAATTTTATATTATTTCAATTAGGTTTTTCTGAGTTAACAATGTGAACTAATTTCTCCAGATAAGAGTGTCGCAACGTAATTACATACATCACCTGATCATCCGCGAATGGTATATATAACATAAGAATTATCCACAGCCTTCCTGGATATGGATTAATATTTTCCAAATATTTATAAATATTAAATTTTAAAATATTTAACTTTTTTTAATCCTATCAGTAGAACGTGTTGAGTCTTTAGATTTAAAATCAAAAGAGACAGTGAAAGATACTGTGCTTTAAATGAAAACATGAGTTGTAATATTAAAATATATCAGAGAGGCACATGATTCAGTGTTTCATAATACCATGTGCACACTCTTATTCTCTTTCATTTTTATTTTCCACCTCGTTGCCCAATCTTATACATTATACTCACAATATCGGTGAAGTGGTTTCGGAGAAGGAATGGCGCTTGAAAGGATTTTTATGTGAAGCGAGGTCCGTTGTATCATCAGCAAATGTAACCAATTCATTTTGATTGTGTTACGGAAGGCCTAAAGAGGTTGAATAATACAGGTTCAAGTGACTCTTTTCAAGAAATGTTCAAACTTTTTTTTTTTATGTTTTTTTATACAAACATATAATGGTAGACGGTACAATGTGAGGCGTGATCGAAGTTACGGTACTTACGGTACTTAGTTGCGGTTTCTCCATCTAAATTTATTTCATTTTATGTAAATATTTATATTTATACATGGATTTCTTGACTGTTACTATATATGTTTAATAAGGTTCTTGAGGTTCAGTCAATAAAATAGTAACATATTTTGACGACGTTTCAAATATATTGTTTTCATAATCATACCCTTCTGTGAAAAAACAGGTTCCAATAAAATTATATAAGTTACACAGGATATTTCAAAATAAAACTGGTAAAAATGTAAATATATAAAAACATACTTTAGAATATATATCTGTTTAATACTCCGCACTTTGTTTTTTTTAGGCTTACATGAATCTTCTCCGAACAAGTTTCCTGGTCTTCCGCGGTCCGCTTGTTCCTGGCTTGACAACTACTGATTCGGGAATATTTGTAATCTGACGTTAATGTTTTGGGATGCACCGTCTGAAAATCTTAAGAATACCTGTCGCCTGTATTGAATTTGAAAAATAACCTACCAATTTTTCAGATATTTCTGTTCCAATTGGTCGTTGGACACTGTCCTACGTTCTGAGCCGATATCATAAAAGTGACTTGCCAGTCTTCCGATCGATTTTTGAGGAGATTACAAAAGGATATTGAGGATTTTTGCCTAAAGCCTCTTCAAGTTTTTCCAAGTGGTCAAATTACCCGCATGCAATAACCTAAAAGTTGTTCAACATGCGAAATAACTTATATCCAACAATAGATAGGATTATTCAACCGTTGAAAATGAATATTGCTCCGTAATTTACAACGGAAAATTGCAACTATTTAAAAAATGCAAAACGTTTTCCCGAAGTGTTTCGATCCTTTGTTAGCTCACAATCATGTAAACATTAGTAATCTTACTCAACGGCGTGATTACTTTAAATTCTAAATATCAAAAAGTAAACAAGCCTTTACTCTACCATTTTTCAGTGTTTTGAATGAGCATTTTTCAAAAAGGGTTTCCGTTCTTCCTCTGTTCGGTGAGGGTAAACTGCATGATTTCGGGATAGTTGGCAATTGAAGTTTAAGTCACTATTTAAAATATACGTCTACCAAATATTTAGTACTATACTTATAAAAATAACATAAAATAAAAACTATTCATAAATACAATAACACTAACTTTACTAAAATAGACAATTATATATATACCACAATAACATTTGAACTATATAACTAAAATTTCCATTAACATAACTAATAAAAACTTTAGGATGAACATGCATTCGCCCTCTCTTCCAACTCGCACTTTTTATATATTGGGTCTGTTATTGCAGGGAGTTAATATCATATTTTCCTTCCGCAACACAGCCATATCATTCATCTGCCCAGGTCTTCCCATGAAACTTATATTTTATTGGGAGCTCCCCATCGGTTTGGAATGATTGTACTCCTGAATTTCTTTCTTCAACCTGCCTGATCGTGGGATTCTTAATCTTGCCTATTTCAAAGTCCTCGCGTATCGTGTAGATCATCGTATCCGATGCATACACAGCATTCAGGTTCAGAAGTCAATATTACTTTTAATGAGGTCACGGCAAATTGGAAATTCTCAGCACATGTGCAGACTCGTCTGCAGCACTTACGAGTATGACTTCTAGTCTGACAGCCTTTTCCACCGCAAGGGGTGCTTCTTTATGTTTTTAATGGCCTTCAGAATAACGCATTTGCGTAACTGACAATTGTCCAATTGGCAAACGCCCTGACACCTGCAACTGAAGGCAATTATCTTCACGACCCGGTACAAGGATTCCTTTCCACTGAACACCCAATAGGCATACCGCTGTAACAATTGGAACGAGCACGGCACATCATGTCACGCTATGGACAACTGTAAAAGTGGCCTCCCTTGATATAGGATCAGTCCCTATAACCCCCCCCCGTCGATCCAATACAACATGGACTTTTAATTGTATCTTCCATCTAGAGAACCTTCGTGGGTATCGCGTGCCAAGAGGGTCCTTAGACCGGGAAGGAATGTTTAACATCAATGTTGAGCCTTGGCTTTGCAACACCTAATTGTCCAAAACCATAACCTCAGAGCTGAGGTCAGGTTTGCCATCCAAAAGCGCTTCTTGCAGTATTGCACCATCAAGAGCATTTGATGTACTTTCAGTTTGGTTTTTCATCATATTCAGGAATGCTTTGATCACCTCGGCACCCTTTAAATTCAGCAACAGACTGGATTCTTTTTTGTTTTTCGGTTGATACCCGTTTGTCTACAATTGCTTTTTATGCTTCGGCCGGTAATCACGGCCAACTTGCCGCCTTGGGGTATTTAGCACCCATATAATTACAAAATATGGAGGAGTATGAAACTAATTAATTGTATGTAGTTACATGTTCTAAATCATGTTTTTATATATTTAAATTTTTACTATTTATTTTAATTTTTATTTTATTTTTAAATAACCTGTGTAATTTTTTTGTAACCTGTTTTTTTTTCTGGTTATGAGAAGGGGCATAATTATGAGAACAATATAGTCTCGAAGCGTCGCCAAAAAAAGTTGTTATTTTACTGACTGATCGTCAAGAACCTTCTTAAACATATGTATATATATATATATATATATATATATATATATATATATATATATATATATATATATATATATATATATAGTCCCTCACCCAACTTCTTTGTAGCTTCCCAACTTCTTTGAAATAATTTTTTAGAAAAATTTGAATGAATGAATGATTGAATTGAATTTTTTTTTTTTAATATTTACAATTACAGGAGATCTGCTCTCTAATCGTTTTCAATACAAACTTTAATTAAGAAATTAATGAAACGAAATAAATAACTTTAAAACGAATTGAAAAACACAAGAAGAAAATATTTAAAATTTAACTAATAACAAAATGATTTATGATCATCATGTGCTTAATAGTATCGTATACACCTATAAAACCTAAATTAATAATTATAACCAAAATAATAAATTACTATAAATCTATGCGATAAAGGCCGATTAAGGTTTTTTGGGATCTAGTGGTTTTTGATGTATAGCCTTTAATCCATCAGTAAAGGCGCTTTTAAACTTACATAAAAAAATATATACATGTGTTTAGAAAGTGACCTTAGAAATCGTGATGCACATTAATATATAATATTGTTTTGTATTTGTAATATTATAGTACATTTTTTTTATTGTGAATTATTATCATTGTTGATTCCAGGGTTTTTACGGAACATTTTTTAAAATAAAAACTTAAGGTTAACTAAAAAAAATTGATATAAACAGTTTTTCGATACATAGAATACAAGTTCCATTATACATTGGTTGGAATATATTGTTTTTAAATTACTAGCTACCAACCGCTCTTTGAATGGTTTAAGTTTTTATAATTACGATCTTAATTTGCAAGAACACCATTGCTTCATGAATCGAAACCCCGTTGAGTTGGGTAGTGGGCAGTATATTATCTTGCTCAGCCCTGGACCGCGGCCAGTTTCAATTTAAAATATAAATCATGCTAACTGGTTTAGCTGCAGACAGTAAACTAAATTCGATCTGGGTCAAGCCAATGTTCTCTTCTTTGAGTTTGTTGGTTTTTCGCTGAAACTCTAATTCTAAAGTAAAAAGAGGTTTAAACATAATTAGCCTTTGAAATTGTGTTACCTAAAACTTACATAATTATAATAAATGAATTAGACACTACTAAACTGATTAAATACTATTAATAATTATGTTAAATGTTATTTGGACGGGAGTTTTGTTATGATATATTGAATGAAAAGTGCAAATAATATTTTCTTAAAAAAACTTTATTAGAAAAATTTTTTTTTTCTTTTTTTTATTCACTAGAGCCTAGTGTAACCTTAAAGCGGGAATGTAATATTAAAAATATTAATTTTTGTTATTAATGAGAAACAATAGTAATTATTAAGTGAGGTAACGGACGGTTACACTCTTGAAACCCAGTTAGTCCACGTAAAAACATGTACCGTGATAAAATGTAAATTCAATTTCATGAGGTTTAGCTATATAATTACAAATGGTCATGAGAATGAACTATATAATAATAGCTATAAAATAAGGAATAATTATAACTAGTTTATCTCTTTTAAAAAAATGTTTAATTTTGGTAAGATTACACCAATGATACTATACACCCCTCATCTATTCTGAAACATTTAATTTTTTTTAAACATTTCAAGTGCTGTATAAACTTTACATTTAAAAGATGGTTATCCTCATCTTAATATTATCCTTAATATTATATTATAAGTTGAAACAATGTTCATAGTTCTCAGTGGAAATTTTTATTTTGAATAGTGAAAACACGGCTTACCTGCCAGATTATTTTGTTAAATTAAAAATACAGCAATCTCGTTTAGGTAACATATATAAGCTGTTTTATCATTATATAATTACGTGACTTTATTCATTTTAACCCACATAGCTCCTAAACGGTAGGAACTAGCGACAAATGTTACAAATCCAAAAATATATTCCATTAAATTTTTGATGAAACTGTTATCAAATTTCGATCCGAAGAACGCCAACAGAGCTAGAGCATGTCAAAATGTTACATTTTGTGTGATGAAAAAAAAAAACGTTGTCCTCTAGGTTTTCAGGACGACGCTTTACGTTACAAAAAAAATTAACTATAAACCCCCAGCTAAAAGACATATCCATGTCAAAATGAAATTTTTAGGGAAAATGAAAATTAATGTAATTTAATAGAAAATTGTAATTAATGTAGAAAATTAAAAAAATCAGTTAGGTGAAATTTTTGTGCTAGTGTGTGAATATCTGTGGTAATAGGGAAGTTGCTAAATGAAAAATTGCGAAAATGGTTTACATCCTGCTCACTGTTATTATTATTTTAACGTTATAGACTACTCCAACATTTACTAGACAAACGTTCAAAGCTTCCAATAAATTACAAAGTACTCACTTACATGACTGTAATTAGACCTATTTGGACATACGGAGTTGAGCTTTGGAGCTCCACTACACCATCCAATTCATCTCGTATCCAATCCTTAAAATCCAAAATCCTTCGAAAAATCCTCAATGCTCCTCACTTTGTCACAAATAAACTGATCCATAAAGATCTTAATGTTTCTTATGTTGCTGATTTAGCCCAAACCAGGTACCATTCCTTCCATAGTAAACCGCACTCCCATTCAAATCCATTAGTCTCCCATCTTGCTACACACTCTATTCCTGATAACCCACCGAGGCGTCTGAAAAGAAGATGGCCAAGAGACCTTGTTTTTTTTCATGTGCTACTAGTGACATGTAAAGCTACTAGTGAGTAGTTTTTCACAAGTGATTTACATGTCATTATAATCATTTTCTTAAATTTAATTGATGTATATTGTATACAGTTGTAAATATCAATAGATAGGTTTGTTTCTTATTTTTTATTTATGTTTGGTTTTTAATTTTTTTTTTAAAGTAAATGAATAACTGAATTTTGAAAATTCCGTCCTACTAAGTTGGCATTTGATACATGAAAACTTATTCCCCGCGGCTATAAACAGTGTTAAATAAATATTTATAAACTCAATAGAAAAAAAATTATGTAAATAATGATTCTAAGTATTATATTTAAAATTACAAAACACATAAAACCACTCGAGCAAAAAGAAGTGAGCATAAACAACCTAAAAAATGGAGGGAGCGTGAGGTAATTAGGCTTTAGCTAATGAGCGCCACTTAACCGCGGTAGCAGTTTTGCATCAGCTGAGGTTGCAGGCCTTTGGAAGATATAAAATAGGGAAAAAAAATATTCACAATTTAAAATTAAAACATATTTTTGTTAGTCTTTGAAATAGTAGTAGTTTTACTCTGTTTTTATTCTTACCATATAGAAAAAAATTCCCTACCGCTACAATCCATGAAGTGTCTTGGGTTCAGTATCAGGTTAGGAAGTATTGTTTCGTGATTAATGGTTATACCAGGAGGCGATGTGGTCAGCAATTACCACCAGATTTTCCACCAATTAAGGGTGCCCAACTTTGTAAAAGAGGCTGGGTGAGCCCTAGAAGGGTCTCTAGACCCTAGAGTCGATCCTTGACGGAAGAATCAGAATTTAAATTTTCTGCTTTTAGAACAGCAGTTCAGTGCTACATATAGCATGATATATTTAATTTTCCCTTGAAATTGTCAAATTAAGCTAAGAAATTAAGATTTTACCTCAATTGTCAGTAAACATTTTATTGGTAATCTCCTGAGATGAAACCATAAAAGCAAGAAGTAGTTACCGGGTTCTTAACTTCCACATGACATTTCAATTATATTGCTCTCTTTATCACCTTCGTTTATTGTTGCAATTCGAGTGACAGTTGTGGAAGAAATTAAATTAAAAAGGTAAAAAAAAAATTTATCGAGGGTATAACACTAAAATTCTTAGATGCCTACGATAATAAATCTAAAACAGAAATGCAAGGGACTGACAGCATATATTTCTATCGATTTTACCTTAGTAAACATATTTGAGATCTTTTAAGTAAAAAAAAAAATATATATGATGATTCAAATCAGTTTTTTTTTTCATAGCCCCTTGTTTCTTTTTTCTTGTATAAAATCAGATTTTTTTTTTTTTTTCATTGCCCCGTAGTACGGTTAATAATGTTTTTTTGTAAAATTAAACAATATCGATTGTATTATTATGTTAATTAATACTTTTCAATTTTGCTAAAATCTGCCGCCCGGGGCACGTGCCCCCTCTGCCCCTCCCTAGTTCCGGGCCTGTGTATTAATGTTAAATAAAATTTTGCACATTCTCCTCTTACTGCTTCCTAGCATTTTAAGGAGTCAAAGTTTGTTTATTATAATTTTTTATCAATTAATACAGTTAAATTAACAATTAGGTGATGGGGCTCACCGTTTTTTTAAGTGTTTACGCCTTATACACTAATAATAAATAACTTCTTTTTTTTTTTATTAAAGCAATTTTTTGAAAGTTACAACAGTACAAAATGTATACATCAAGTAAATGTGGTGTTAACTATCACAATAACGTGACAAAACTTGAAAAGAGCTACTCATTAGTAGCAGTTTAATAAAAATTCTACACTAGAAGGTCTTTGGGCCATCTTCTTTTCAGACGCCTTGGAGGATTTTCAGGAATGGTGTGGGAAGCAAGTTAAAATTAGGGGATTTGAGTGGTTTTGGAGCTTACTATGAAAGGATAGATATCTGGTTTGGGCTAAATCAGAACTTATGGATAAGTTCATTGGTAACAAAGAAAGGAGTATTGAGGATTTTTCGAAGGATTTTGGATTGTAAGGATCGGATACGAGATGAATTGGATGGTTTAGTGGAGTCCCAAAGCTCAACAACGTACGTCCAGATAGGTCTAATCACAGTCATGTATAATAGTCTTTTGTAATTAATTGGGAGCTTTGAACGTTTGTCTAATAAATGTTATCTGTAACGACGGGCAGTTTCTTGTCTTTTTAGTCTTGTATGTGGATAATAAATAACTTGAATCGACAATTTCATATTCAAAATAATTTTTGTCATCGCTTTGGTTCTCCTGCGTTTGAAATTTGACTGTATAGAGAGGATTTGAAATATTTTTCAAGGTGTCTAAAACTTTTTCGGTTCTATCGGCCAAAAACTCCTTAATTTTTTTAACTTCTGATTCTTCGTATATCTTTATAGTTTTGACTCTTTTGCATTGTAGAAACTTTTACAAATTTTCTCATCATACCATTTTCGAATGATTGAAGTTTTTTATTTCTACTTGGTTGGTCGGATTACAAAAATACATAATTTTAAACGTAAAGCTAAATCAGGATGATATTTGAATTAGAATATAAATATAAATATGCTAATTATAGGGATGGGTATAGAAACACGACACATAGAAAAATCGATATTTTTCTTACGATATATATTTTTTACTCGATTTTATAACAGTATAATATGCAACTATTCATGTATTTTTTAAAAAAGTAAAAAAAACCTTGCAAAAGTTGTTTAAATAAGGGAAAGTTAGTAATGCAATTTTTCCTATTTATACGGTACTATCGGCATTGATTGGGCGTATCGAGGACATCTGAGCCTTGCTATGCACAGAAAAACCTTTTGAAAAGGAAAGAGTTAAGAAGAAGAGAGACAGTTGAAGTGAAAAATTATGTGTTTTATAGCAGTTCATTGAGGTGCTTGGTCCAATTGCTTAGTTCCTAATGTTAATATGAGTAATTGTTATTTTATTAATTTTTAAGATTGTTTATTTCTTCGATATGGAAATTTCCTTCATGAATGTCAAGCTCATGAGAACTTGATATTCTTAGTTTGAAATTAAGCAAATTAAAGTTAAAATAGCCTTAAAATAAACAACCATTGCGATTAAATAAATCATGATGGATGCATAATATTTCAAAAATTACATGTGTAAACATGTAATTGTTCCTAAGATTCTAGATTTTTTTATTATTTTTGAAATGGGTAAATATATAGTAATAAATTAGGTCCGTTTCATTTGTTGATATGGCAAACAATGTATAATTGCTAAGTAATTTAGTGGAGCTGGCAACTGTTTTCGTTCCATCCTCGGTTAACCTCATCTAATTGTAACCGGTTTCATTGAAGCTGCTATATAACGAATAACGAAATAACGAACTTTCCTTGTGGTTTTTGGTGTTATTGTTTTCATAATTCCATAAAGGTGAGAAAAATGAAGTATCGGTGTATAAATGTCAAAGCTGGTCATGTTTTCGTAATTTTGACAATCCGTCACCGTTTTAAATATATGTAATTTTTCTTGATATTACTCATTATTATTAAATATATTATTTTATTTTTTGAAGAGAAAAGATTTGACCCGGTCGGGATTCGAACCCGAATTTCCACCTCTTTTTTTTTCACACTAATAATTTATAATGTCGGAAGAGCTTCTGAATTGGTTTCGACATTAGTAAAACATCTATATTCAATATTAAAAAATAATATAGCAACAACGATGGATTATTTGCCTGGTTTTTTATCATTAATATAGTTGGATAAGGCGCCACACTAGAGAGGTGGAAATTCGGGTTCGAATCCCGACCGGGTCAAATCTTTTCTCTTCAAAAAATAAAATAATATATTTAATAATATATATATATATATATATATATATATATATATATATATATATATATATATTAATCGTTTCGTTTAAGGAGATTAATATAAGTTATTCATTTTTAAAAAAGGCATAATCCCCATTATTAATTTTTTATTCATTAACTTCGAGATGTTTCAGAGCTTATCAATTGCTTCATCCTCAGGTTCTATAATCATTTATGTTATATTTACAATTCTATACTATATTACTATTACACTTAACAATATTTGAATTTTTACCTTACACTGTGATATTCTCACATAGTCACACTAATTCACACTGACACCACTGGGCAATGTTCAATCATTGTTTTGTTTATTTATTACCAACATTCTAGCCTGTTTAATTTGGTTATTATTAACCATTTCATTTTCATTCTATTAGCTGTATTGTTACTATTATTCACATTTTTATTATTTTTAATTATTAATGATTTTATTCCTATAGAGGCTATTTATATTTTCAATCTATTTATTAATTTCGCATAGCTTGTACTGAGTATGTGTATCTGTTTTGTAGTTTGCAGCCTGGTCTATTGTTTTATTTATATAAATTGCTTCTATTATTTTTCTATTTTTTATGTTTATTTTCATGATTTAATATTGTTGTATTTTCAAAGTCAAATTCATGTTTGAACTTGTTTGTGTGTTCGCACAGTGCAGTCTTATTATTTTTCTCTTTGTTATTTGTTCTTTTACAGTCATATCTATGCTGGTTCACTCTTTTAATTAAATTCTGTTCGGTTTCACCTATGTAATGCATTGCACAATCCTGAACAACATATATATATATATATATATATATATATATATATATATATATATATATATATATATATATATATATATATATATATATATATATATTAAAAAAAAATTATTTATTGAAATTTACAACTGTATACACATGCATGTATATACATACATCAAGTAAATATGATGATAATGATAAAAATGACACGTCACTTGTTTTTAAAGCAACTACCCGTTGTTAGTACTTATAAAGGTTTTATATAATGAAGTACTATATTAGAAGGTACCGAGGCCATCTTTTCAGCCACCCCGGAGGGTTATCGGGAATGGAGTGAGAAGCAAGTTGTGATACTAATGCATTTGAATGGTTGTGGAGTTTGCTATGGAAGGATAGATATCTGGTATGAGCTATGTCAGAAACGTAAGCTATATTAAGATCTTTGTGGATAAGCTTGTGACGAAGTAAGGGGCATTTAGTATTTTTCTAAGGATTTTGGATAGTAAGGATTGGATATGAGACGAATTGGATTGTTTAGTGGAGCTCAACTCCAAGCCCCAAAGCACAAATCCGTATGTTCAAATCGGTCTAGTTACTGTTATGTAAATGAGTCTTTTGTAATTAAGTGGAAGGTTTGAACGTTTTTCAAGTAAATGTTGAAGTAGTCGAAAACGACGGGCAGTTTCTTGGCGTTTTAGTCTTGTATGTGGATCCTAAGTAACACGTTTGTCCGGATGGAGTCCTAGGTAGCGGATCTGTTCAACGGGGATTAGAAATATAAATTTAAATAATTAATTAAAATAATTAAATAATTTAAATAATAATTTATTTCCCTTCATAGCATTCGTAAAACTAACACTCCAATCTCATGGACCTCCAAGAATGGAGACAAAATTGGAGAATTAAAATTAATCCAAACAAATCTCATCAAATAATTTTTAACCTATGTCATAAATCTACGCCTTCCTGTCATAAAGTTTCCTTTAGTAATATTCAACTGATCCCTGTTGAACATATCCGCTTTCTAGGACTCTAACTTGTAATCCACATACAAGATTAAAATAACAGTCGTTTTCGACTTCTTCAATATTAACTAGAAAAACGTTTAAAGCTAACCGATTTACTACAAAAGACTCATTTACACGACAGTCATCAGACGTATTTGGACATATGGAGTTGAGCTTTGGGGCTCCGCTAAACCGTCCAATTCATCTCGTATCCAGTCTTTGACATATAAAATCCCTCGAAAAATCCCTAATGATACTTACTTTGTCACAAACAAACTTATCTATAAAGAGTTTAATGCTCCGTGTGTTGCTGATTCAGCCCAACCCAGATACCTATCCTTTCTTAGTAAAATCCATAACCATTCGAATCCATTAGTCTTTCAACTAGCTTTCCATTTTATACCCGATAACCTTCCAAGTTGTCTGAAAAGAAGATGGCCTCGGGACCTTCTAATATAGAATTTTTATTAAAGCACTATCAGTGGGTAGTTACTTCCCTAAATGCTTTAGTTAGTATTTACTAGAAATCGATTCAGAACACATTCACTAGATGTATTTTTTTTATCCATAGAAATTTTAAATTTTAATAAATAGATTTGGGAAAAAAATAATATTACGCTAACAGTTTATGAATTTTCTAAACAGATATTTTGATAATGTGGAAAATTTCACACTTAAAATTGTAAAACCGTTAATATATAGATTTGGCGGTAGACATGACCTATTGATGCCGGGCTCTCCTACATACATCGAATTCCGTAAATGCATGGCATACTTCGCATATTATCGGATATTAATGTCACCATTACGCCTTTAGAATATATTTATTTATTATCATCGACATTCATATGTAATATAATACTGGATTCACGAGAGTAATTTTTAGTTATTTTTTTTTAAGGTCTTTATATTAATAATATTTTTTGTGTTTTTTTTTTCATTTATAAACAATCTAGACTATATAAATCCGTATCAAAATAAAAATGATCAACATCAAAAATTCGTTGTTTTTCTCTTGAATTCAGTTCTCGACAAGGCAGTATTGTTTCATGAACAACGCTATTACAAGGAAGTTAGCCACAACAAAATGTCAATACTGAGGTTGTTTAGTCATAGTGAAACATATATTACAGGAATGACCTTATCATATTCTAGACTAGAATTCAAGACACACCTAATTTTAACAGAGTTTTTACAGATAGTGAGAATATTTTTAAAACATTACATTTTTTTAAAGTTCACAGTATATTAAACAAAATAAAGATTTATTCAAAAAATTGAAATTTAAATCTTTAAAAAAAACAAACTGAAAAATTAAAAAAAAAGTAATATTTCTTGGTGTTGATGACCTTAGAGGTTTTATTACACTTCTAAGCAAAAACGAACAAACAAGGAAATAATGTCTTTAATATCCACGCTCAAACAAAAGACATAAAAGAAAGTTACATAACTTCAAAGTTTATATATAGTTTATTATAGTATTGGTCTCCCCAACGTTTACTGTTCAGGATGAAGAAACTTTTTGATTAACCTCCCTTTCGCTTTAGAAAATGATGAAGCGACAGGTACATTACTAACTTCTCTTCTTTTGATTTATTGTTTGAAATCTGCTAATGTATAAAACAAAAATGCTTCTAGCGAAATGGGATAAATTACGAGTCTAATGACAAGGATATGACTTGCAACAAACGAGCACTTTTGTTGAAGGAGAGGCCGTCTCCTTTTCATGGCCTCTGAGAATAATTGGATATCGATGGAAAAAAAAGTTTTATTTATTTATTTAGTGATATTTACAACTGTATACTATATATACATCAAGTAAATGTGACGAAATATGAATGCAATGACATGACAATAACTTGTAACTAAAAAAACTACTCATTTGTAGTAATTCAATAAAATCTGTATTAGGAGATCCCTAAGCACTTGAGCTACTCATGCTTTCCAATAGGACCTGAAAAATCCAATGAGTCATAGGGAAAATTCAAAGGTGAAAATCTCAAAATTTTAACCTATCTGGCCCTTTCCCATTTCACGATGGATAAATTTTGGTTATCTGTTAGATCTCTTCAGGTGAGTACCAATATTTGATTTCTTGTTTTACATTTTTAGTAACTTATAAAATTTAGTATATATAATCCATGTACCATAGTGCTGATGTGTTGACAAATTTTGTATGTTTTAGAACTGAAGCATTTAGCATTCGAAACTAGTTTTCTATTAAAATAATTCCAATAGAAGTGGAAATTAATTCATCAATCCTAATTAGATACCTAGGCATCTTCTTTTCGAGTATGAAACAAGTTAGGAGACTAGTGGATCCGAGCGGGTATAAATCTTACTATAGAAGGATAGGTTTATAGTTTGGGAAAATTCAGAGGCATACGGGACATTTAGATCATTATAGATAAGTTTATTTTTGAAATAATAAGGAACATTAATGATTTTACAGAGGATTTTGGATTTTAAGGAAAAGAATTGGAAGGCTGTGTAGATACCTAATGTCCAACTCCATGTGTCAAAATAGGTTTAGTCATTATAATGCAAACGTGTCATTTATAATTAACTAGAGTATTTATACGTTTGTCTTGTAAATTTTGTAGTAGTCGAAAACCACAAGCAGTGTCTTGTTTATGAGATTTGTTGTTAGTATGGATTATGAATTACTATGCAATAGTTATCTGGTTCGAACAGAATCAGCCACATATGGTCTATTAAGTATATAATAGTTTATTTGTAATAAAATAAAGATCATTAAGAATTTTATTAAGGACTTTGAAGTGAAGAAACTTAGTTAGGGCTGAACTCTTGGATCATGTATGTCTGAAAAGGCATGATGATAGTTTTGCTTGAGAGTTGAAGCAGTTGACACCGATTAGCAACATTTTTACTTTTCACTTGGTTTGTTGAGATCCAAAATAATGTATATCTTCAACAATATTAATAACAGTTCTATCTTTAACTTTAAGATGTATCAGCCTAGCCAAGTGTGGGAATTTTTCCCCAATTTTGCGGACCTACTGGTCTTAGTGGGGAAATAGGGAATCCAAAGAAGAATTGATAAATTTTTAAAAATCATTTTGAAAAAAGATTAGTGATAAAATTTATATGCTTTTTATTAAATTTAACCACTGTATTACAGGTAGAAATAAATATTATCTTACGCACTAGCACTCGATTTTCGATTTTTAATGTATACAGGAAAAGGTGTAAAACGGGCACAGGTGTAAATATGGGCACCCCCTCTAGTGGCTAAGCGAAGTACTGAAGTATTTGAAATGAAATAATTGTTTATGAAAGACAAAAGTCTAGAATTTTTCGAATAGAAAGTAACTTTAAATAAAAAACAAAAGAGGGTGCCCATATTTACATATTTTCCTCTAATATATCGAAGGCTTGATTATTAGACGTTTAAAAGAGTATTAGAGCGTAACGGAACTAGTTTTAACTCCTGCCGAAAATTTGAGATTATTTATTTATATTATTGAGTTTAGTATTTATTTTATATTGAGGCATAATAATGAATGATTTACATTCAGAATATTATAATTAATAAGAAATTTTCATTTGTGAAAACTCTAGGGTTGAGCTTTTTATTTATCACAAGAATATGTGATAAATAAAAAATATGTGTCACACTATATGACAGATATGTTAAAAAAAATTAAATTTTAAGTTGATTACGTTTGGTTCACATGTAAATTTTTACTGGAGAATTTCAGGGGAAAAGTTGATGGAGAATGGGATAAATTAACTCAACTCCACTGGGAAAAATCTTTTTAGTCACCTGGCAACACTGGTCTATAGCTGCCATAACCACTTCCAATTGCTTTTTTCTATGACAATGGTTATAGCAGCAACTTTTGTAGGTAGTCCTGTAGAAGTTTTCGCTCATAGACATAATGAAGACAACAAAAAAAATGGATTTTTTTTTAGAAGTTCAAGATAACTGAAGGGTTGACTACCTTTAATAACTTAATCTTTAGGAACTACAGAAGATTCATATAAGAAGATATGACAATGGTTTATCTTTCCTTGAGATGTAATAAGGTGAAGTGGGGAAAGTGCGTCATATGGAGTGCAAAATTCAACTTAAACTTAACATTAAAAATCAGCTATTAATGCTAGGATAATATTTTTTGTTATATTGCAAACGTTGAACTGTACTCTTTTCAGAAATATATTTCATTTCCCGGATATCCTAAAAATTATTATCAGTGCGAAGGAAAATCAATTTTAAGTCCCATTTAAACGGGGTAAGTGCATAAATCTCTTGTAAACTCCTTAGCAGTGAATTGATTCTTTGATGGGGTAAGTGCAAAAATAAGCAACTCCCAGAAATCATTTTACTCCTTGAAATAAAAAAAAAATGGAGAAAAATACATACATAATTTTAACTCATTCAACTTTACACAACACCTAGATCAACAGGTTGAACTATGAAAATTCCTAGAAAGGTTATCTTCCACAGTAGTGCACTCTTGTAGGTTTGGAGGGTAAGTCCTCTCTACATACAACAGATGGCAGTTAATATAACAAAATGACAATAGAAATTATGGCGGACTTATGCACTTACTCCATCTTACCTTACTTGTAATTTTTAGATCATACCCTGTCTCAATCAGCGATACCCACCGCCCTGAATCTGTCTCAATACTACTGTATAGGCTGCCTATAAAATTGTCAGAGTATATTTATATTTTAATTAAAATTGAAGAAAAAAAAACTTGAGAAAAACACAAGCAAAGTTGTATAAGTTTTATTTATTTATTTTTTATGAATTCGGTGAATTATGGAAGGTGCCTGAGCCGAAAAATTCAATTAGGTTTCCGAGAATGTATAAAAAGCATTTTACTTACCAATGTCCATTTTCCTATTCAGAAATTGTTTCATTTCATGTCGAGGCATTGTTGTGTTTTCATTTAGTTGAATCTGTTGAAATGCCCAAAATCAAATCGACTTCGAAAGCTTCAGTGGCGAAATACATTAGCGAGTTTCCCAATGAAACTTTTCATGGGCATGGTGATGATTTATTTTATGATAGTAGTGGAAAAAAAAGTGTCAACAAATCAACAAATTTCTAGTAACTCAAGACTTTTGCACAAGGATAATAAGGAAAAGAACAAGAATGTTCTTTATTTCTTTAAAGAGAAAGTTTTATTTCTTCTTCGTCTTCCTCAACTAGTAAGTCAAATTTTAATACAGATATGTGCCGTGCTTTGGTGGGAGCTGATATACCTTTCAATAAACATTTAAAATTATTTTTAGAAAAGTACATCGGCCAAACTATCCCCGATAAAAGTACTATCAGAAAAAATTACATCTCGGACTTGTACACTGAAACTATGATAAAAATTCGTGATATTATCGGTGATGGGCCCATATGGGTATGCAGAGACGAAACAATGGATGTTGAATCACGGTATGTGGCCAATGCTATTGTAGTAGAAATTTCTAATGAAAAAACAAAACCATAATATATATATATATATATATATATATATATATATATATATATATATATATATATATATATATAGAAAAACCAATATAGAAATTTTAGAAAAATGCAACCTCGCAACAATTGCCCAATTTATAATAATTCTATGGGTGTACTTTGGCCTGGGGGCGTGCAACATAAAAACGTTTTGCTTTTTGTTACTGACCCTGCACCGTACATGATCAAGGCAGGAAAAGCTCTCAAAATTTTCTACCCAAAATTAATTTACGTGACATGTCTTGCTCATGCTTTTTGTAGAATTGCTGAGCATGTACGAAGTGAGTTTCATGATGTAGATTAACTGATTTTAAATGTAAAAAAGTACTTTTATAAGCGCCAAGTCGAGTCAGTTTTTTAAAAAATCTTTACCCATCCTTAACATTACCACCACAACCTATTGTTACAAGATGGGGTACTTGGCTAGAATGGAGCTAGCCACATATTATTACAACAGTGAAAATTTCACAAAAATCAAGGATGTTTTGTCAAAACTCGAGGAACCCCCGCTCTCATAAATAAAGAACTTAGATTAATTTAAGTAATTGAAGTTTTATAATATTTTAACACTCAATATCAAAAAACAAAGGACGGACATTTTGATTTGGTAATAATTTCTAACCATAGAAGTATATCACAGTGTGGCTAACTTCATTTCTGACACCCAACATTGTACATTTACATTTTTATTATTCTAAATATCATTATAGCTAAACTTTCCAAGAACTATAAAAATGATGTAGTAAAAATTTGTTACAGATGGGTTCAGTAGTTTCAAACTGTACAGCGGATTGATGCTAACCACAAAATCGGTCGATTGTGATCGCTCCACAAATTTAAATCATTTTTAATAATTTAATTAAATATAAGTAAATTTTATTATCAATTTCTAGCTCTATACAATGCCTTATCTTTGTAACCACTCTTGGTTTGCCACCTATAGGTCAATTTTCAAACTTCACTACGCACTACATATTTATCTTTTTTTAAAATAACAAATTAATGGAAAATAAGTAGATTGTATTATTGCTAAACCATCCTGGAACTAAAAAGATGATGTAGTCAAAATTTAGTAGATATTAGTTCAGTAGTTTTCGCGGTTAGTTACCACAAACGAAAAATGAAAAAAAAAAAATCTCTTATTTTGAATAAAATATTGTGACAAAGTATTTTAGCTTATCGCATATACCTAAAATAGGTTTGTTTATTCCTAACATGTAGGGCTGAAGAAATATGAGAAAATAATTTAATGACCCGGCCGACAAATCCGACAAGCCGAACTCTTTTTACCTTCGAGCTCTGATTGGCCCTGGGATTGGACCATTGTAGGGCCTGATTATATTTGTGTCTCGGCCTTATTCATCCAGAGAGGTTTATTGAGTTGGAGGTGCGCGGATAATAGGGTTCGTTCTGTACTCCTCTTCGTCGTGGTAAATCTGTTTATCCGTTCCCTCTCGAGGCATACTCTCTAATCGAACGAAACACTTAGGCTTAGGCGGGCGTTCCTTCTTATACGTTCCAAGGGGGTAAGGGGTAAATAACGTCGAAGATACTGTTTTTGAAAAGAGGTATTAATTTAAAATACAGATTGGTAGCATAAACAACCACTTAAATTACCAAGTGTTATCATTAAATATTTTATTCCGGAATTATCTATTTGAATGTTGCTAAATAACGTTTAGAGCATTGGATAAACCATCTAATGCTTCTCAAATCCATTTGCTTTTCTAGTATACAAAAAAAAATCTATGGCACCTGTGAATACAGTGGAGTCTCACTTATACGAAACTCACTTACAAAAAACATTCAGTTATACGAAGAATGTTTCGTTTCCCGGCGAACGAATAATAAGAAGTATTTACTTATGCGAAACATTTTCCTTTCCCCCTCACATTCGTATAAGCGAGAGATTGTAGTCGGAAAACCTTTTTTCCACAATGATTAACAAATTTGTATTTGTCTATACAATAACCTTATAACTAAGTCAAATAGACACAAATACAGAAAAAAAATATCAGTTTAGAGTATATATATGTATATATATATATATATATATATATATATATATATATATATATATATATTAAATATATATACATCCGGGTACGACCAATGTACAATCATTTTTTGGATATAGCTAATATATGATTATGGTAAGTAAAGTAGGTAATGTAGTGTTTACTGGTGAGGTTCATATAAATTGCAAAAACGTAGTCTATAAAAGAGGCACTACGTGTTGTATTGATTTTTTTAAAATTTCAAATCAATCTTTTATTAAATAATTACTTAAATCTGCCACAAATGTGGGCAACAGGTAATATAGATGGTACATGGTTACATTACAACAGAAAAGAACTTGCTATACATAAACAATATAAAGTATACTACACACACATATATATATATATATATATATATATATATATATATATATATATATATAAATAAATAAAATGAAATAGTAAATTTTAAAAAAAAAATTAAAAATAAATAATAAATAATAGTAGTAATGATAAAAAATAAAACAAAAGAGGTATGAAGTCGAGGACAAAAGGTATGTTGAGATCGTTATGAAGGGTTTTTGGAGACATATTAAGGAACATTTACTATAGTTAAGAGGATTTTGGATTGGAAGGATTGAATGTGTTTGATATTCGTTTTTTTGCTGTCTCCCACAGTTCAAGTCTTTAAGTCCAAATAAGTTTAATGATGATATTGTATATGAGAAGTTTGTTTTCAATGGAAAGATGAGATGTCCTATTTAGTAGTCAATACAATTGGACGCTTCAGCTGTCAAGTTTTTGCCTTTTGAGTCGAGTATGAGGATTGTATATGCCATTTTTCGTTTGTGATCACTAACCGCGAATACTACTGAACCAATCTCTACAAAATTTTAATCACATCATCTTTATGGTTCCGGGAAGGCTTAACAATCATAAAATCTACTGATTATCAATTTATTTGTTGTTAAAAAAACGATAATATGTGGATAACAATGACATTTGAAAACAGAGAGGTTAGAAAGCTTAGGTGTTATATAGAGCTTGAAATAGATAATAACATTTACTTATATCCAACTAAACTATTAAAAAAGATTTAAATTCGTAGTGCGACTTGTGGATCCTAGTGAAGTTTGAAAATAGACCGATAAGTGGTTAGAATCATTCTGCAAGAGAGTTTACGATGGTAAAACTACTTAACACATCTGTACCAATTTTAATGACATAAATTGAGAAAAAAAAAATAGCAAGCGACGTTTTATACTACTTTTTAAGAATGATGTGAAATTGAAATATCTAAGAGGTGGATAAAGTCCACCATACTTATGCAAGATTGATCGCCTCTCTCTCACTTCCTATGTTCTGGGTAACTCTATTTCTGTTGTTTACACGTATTTCGATTCAAATATTCGAACTTCCATTTTTGACTTTTGGGCAGCTAGATTAGGATTCAGAAACACTGTATGGAATATATGGAATTTCGTGAAAAGCTCACATTACTATTTCCTATCACATATCTGTAACTCAGAAGGAGAAGAGCATAAGTCCAAATTTTACAATTTTTAGATTATTGCACCATTGTATTTAGAATTGTATATTACATTAAGCCATAACTACTCAAGCAGAACTGCAGGCGATTTCTACAGCTCTTTACTCATCCGTCAACAGTGCACATTAAAAATATTAATTTGTACTGACTCAATGTCAGCACTTCAAAGTATAGCTAATTTTAGCAAAACTAGCCACACAATTGACAGGATCCATAGTCATTTGGAAATATTAAAATACCATAAAAAGACCGTAACTTTTCTCTGGTTCCCTGTACACTCCGGAATTCCTGGAAATGAAGCAGCGGATAAAGCTGTCAAAGAAGCTTCTATGATGAATACCGCACCACTTAAAATATATTAACCGAATGATGTTAAAGCGTCTTTGAAGAACTAAGTAAAAACAAACTGGGAAATCGTGTGGTTCGAAACTCTACTGACGAACAAACTAAGATAGCGCAGTGGACAAGCGCTATAAGAGGTACCAGAAGAGAAGAAGTCAAGAAGAAGTTACAAGGCTGAGGATCGGACATTCTAGCCTGACTCACGCGTATTTAATCACAACAGAGGGCCAACCACATTCTGAAAGATGTCAATATCCAATGACCATTAAACACATAATAGAAGATTGCACATATTACAACAATAATTAGAAAAAAAATAAAATACCCCGATCCACAGAACTTGCTCTTGGGGACTCAAGAAAATCTATAAACAAAATTATAAATCTTTTTAAAGAACATTTACTTAACCATAAAATATAATACGAAAATGATGATACATGACGAAAAAAATTAATTTAAATAAATTATTAAAGGGCGTAATAACCAGGAAATTGATCGCCCAAATGAAAACCTCAATCTATAATCTCAAGCCCTTGAAAAATCGCCTTTACTATTTTCTAAGGGTTGTAAAAACCCTTACCTATGATTAAGCCAGACAAACTTAAGTCCACTTACATTATTCTCCTTAAATGTTAGCCTAGTGTGACATCTGGTTCTGAGGTATCGATATGACCTTGTCTAAATATAAAGGGATATTATTTGCAGTCATGCTGATTGTTATATTTTTGAGTTAAGGCACATAGAAACTGCTAAGCAATTTACTAATCGATGTTTAGACACAAATTCTGAGCATTCTCGGAAATAATATTTGTTTTTTGAAAAACAACTAGATTGAAAAATTAACAGAAAAAAATACTAAAGCAGAAGTATTTATCCTTAAAGCAAATTACGTGGAGAGGAAATGGAGTTAAAAAAGAATTAGTAATGCCGCTCCTTTCAGAATAGATAACGACTTCATTAAGGGCCATTTCGACCACGTAATTTTATAAATGAAACCCACGCTCTGTATAAACCTTAGGTTCCCCTGATTTTTAATTAACTGATTCATTAATTTATTAGCGAACTAAAAAAGTAAAAATTTCAATTAAGCGACTGGCGTGGATAGGTCACAATACAACGCTATAATAAATAGAACCGACTTTAAAATCAAAGTGTAAATATTTAAAATTGTGCTTGTGTTTCAATTAAATGCTAAATCATGCAGTTAAAATATTATCTAACCGTAATTATGAATCAATTTAAGTTATTGGTCATCGCAAGCATTACAGCTGTAAGCCGAACATAAAATGTTGAATGTATGTATTCTTAATAAAGGAAAAGAATCACAATATTTGATTTTTGAAGATGAAGTTAACAATATAAACGTAACCAAACAATAGCACCATGTTATTGTAGTTAAATCTCGCTAATCCGCCTCTCACTGTTTCGACTCTCCGTGTCCCTAGCTTTCAAAGTGATATAAAAGACTCATTTGCATTACAACAATTAGACCTATTTGTACATACGTAGCTTAGCTTTGGAGCACAATTAAAACACCCACTTCTTCTCATATCCTTTAAACTATCTTCCCTATCCTCAATGCTCCTTGTTATGTCACAAATGATTTTATCCATGATGATCTCATAATTTGCTCATTAGGCCAGGCCAGATAACTATCCTTCCATAAGCTCAACACCTACTCGAATCCACTAATCTCCCAACATGATTTCCTACGATACCATTAGAGGTGTCGGAAAAGAAGTAAGCCTAAAGACTTTTTAATGTAGAATTTTTCTTTTTTTAAGTTCTAACGAGTCATTGCTTTACAGGTAATTGGTATCATTTCTGTTTATATTTACTAGATAGATATACAGTAGAACCTCTACAGACTAACTCCGGGGGGAGGGCATACAATATTTTCGAGGAATCCCTATTACTCCATTTTGTTATGCAAAATGCCAGATAGGTTTTTTGTTTTTTTTTATATGTCGTTAGTGTTGTGCTTGTGTACGAAAATCCAATGTTTGGATCTTGAAGTGCCACCGTTCTCTAAATGGTAACGCCAAAGCGTCAAATATTTCGAACTTTTCTACATATCACCAAAATATGTAGAAATGTACGGTTGGGTATACAGGCTTGTTATATTCAAACTTAGACCAGACTGAATTTAATACAATTTGAGCAGAAAATAAGCTCCATTTAGCTATACAGATGTTTGTATCTTAGACAGGCTTTCAAATATTCAGAATTCTCTCAAAAGGTTTCAGATATTGTTTTTATTTTTACGGATTTTGCCATATGCGGCCAATAACTACGACGATTAGAGCATATCTCATTATGAACGATTTTTAAAATTAGTGCGCAAGTTTGATATAACTCAAACACAACATAGTGTTATTAAAGCAAATGATTCTATACATACATTTTTGCCTAAAACATTTCGATGCAAAAAAAAATAGTTAGTGTATATAATGATTTTATATCCTTTAAATTTTAATGTATTATAATTTATAATATAATTATAATACACTTATAACTATGAAAACATTTTCCATTGAAATCTTTCGGTTAATCCGACCTCTTGGCCGTTCCGCCGTACACCTTGGTCCCTTTGGGGTCAGATTAGAGAGGTTCTACCGTATATCGCTCTGTAATTTTTAGATTTCTTTTATTCACCAATATTTTTTTTTTCATTACATTACATGGTTATACTGGTTTTTTTAACCCTAATGCGCTATTAAAACACTATCTATATCAAATGTATTATTTACAGCTTACAATGTACAGTGTTCAGTGAAATGTTTTAGGAGTTTTCCATTCCTTATGTCATATATAAAACACAGAACTTGTGTACCTTTTTTTTTTTTTTTTTTTTTTTTTTTTTTTTTTTTTTAAATAAGAATTTATATAATTTATTACTTTTTTGTAATACTTTTGTCTGAATTTTAATTAAAATGTATATTATACATTGTAGGTAATAAGTGCTATTTGCCGTTCACTAATTTATTTCTTTAATAGTTCTTATTTTATTTAATGGATTTGAATTCCTTTGCTGCTTTCATATGGATTATTTTTTCATGGTAGGAGTTACTTTTTCAACCGAGGGATTGGTTGCTTTGGTATCGATAATCGAAAAGTCTTAGTACCGACACACTGCTATAATAAAGTATTTGATATTTTTAGAGAGAATATTGCCCAACCTAATGACTATTATAGATTGTTCAGTAACTATTAATAGTAACTAAATGGATTATAAAATCCTATGGTCCTTATTACATGAATTTTAAAAAATGAAATGAACACATTTAGACATATGAATAGGTCACTTATTTTAGCAACTAATTTTTCGTAGATATATTATTATTATTTTTTTTTTTAATATTTATTCTAGGACATATTGTATCCCAAGAATAACAAAAATGTAGAATGCTGTGTAATAGTCTGGCTATCTTAATTTCAAACAAATATAATAATATGTGTAAAATATGTTATTAACAAATAGATGTATGACAGATATTAAAAAATAATTATCTTATCAAATTAATACTGATAAGGGAGTCCCGATGATGAATAATATAGAAAAAATGAATCATTAGGAAAATTGTGGAAGGAGAGGAGGAGCTGCGAATGAAGACAATGACGGATATAAAAAGAGGGATATAAAGACTTGAGACAAAAGAGAATTGTCAAGCGTATTGAAACAGAAAATGAGGCCTCATCAGGACTTTCCAGGAATCGAAAATATTTCGAAATTATAGAAGAGATGCTTATGGTGTTATTTTCTTTACCTTTAAGGCTGTACAAAAAGTGAATGAAGATTTAATTTACTTGTTTTGTGCCAAAAAAACAAAAAAAAAAACATTTTTTTGCGATCAATCAGAAAACGACCTTTTGTAATGTTTTTCTAATGAGTCGTATTATATTTGTTTGTATAAAATTAAACATTTTTTTTTTAATATCAATTTATTGAAATTTACAACGGTACAAATATATACATCATGTAAATGTGTTGATAACGATCACAATAACATGTCATAACTTGAGAAAAACTATTCACCAGTAGCACTACAGTAAAAATTCTACAGTAGAGGCTAATCCTCGGAGGATTATCGGAAATGTAGTGGGAAGCAAGTTAAAAAAACTAGTGGATTTGAGTGGTTATGGAGCTTATTATGAAAGGATATGTGTCTGGTTTGAACCAAATCATCTACATATGGAACATTAAGATCTTTATGGATAAGTTTAGACTTGATAAGGAAGATTTAGGATTTTACGAAGGATTTTGGATTGTAAGGATTGGATATGGGAAGAATTGAAAGGTTTAGTAAAGCCCCAAAGCTCAACTTCGTATGTCCAAATGAGTCTAATTACAGTCATGTAAGTAAGTCTTTTGTAATTTATTGGGAGCATCGAACGCTTGTCTTGTAAATATTAAAATTGTCAGTAACGACGAGCAGTTTCTTGTTTTTTAAGTCTGGTATGTAGATTTTATTGTTTAAATGTTTTTGCCGAAATACAACATTGGATGCATTAATGTTTTTAAAAAAAAATATAGTATCCAGAAAGCGAGCTAATTAAAAAGTAATTAAATAATTAATTACAGTTGGTACGTATGTGTGGAAGCATGTTCAAAAACGCGAAGGGATTTATTGAGAAATTTTAATATAATTAATATTTTTCTATTTTGTTACATTATAGTTAACCAGGTAGTTCTGTTATCACGTTTCCTGTTCATTTGTTTCTTTGGAGAAAACATCTATACACTAATTAAAGGATCCGATCTTATTAAAAGCAATACACAGTCTTCGGTAGCTATTTTGTCCTGTTAGTGTCTTACAATTTTCTTCTTTACCCAAGTTCTTATTAGACATCCTCAAAAACCTCTACTAGAAATATCTTCCTTTATCTAACAATGCCGTTGAAAACAACTTAAATATCAAACAGTTGTTTAATTCTTACCTTTGTTATGAGTGGAGATTTAATCTATAAACTATGTTTAATCTATTATCTATGTTTGACTTGTCTTATTTATTTATCATTGAATACCATCAGTGAAATGGGCCTCAAATGAAGGCTTATAATTCACTAATATTTGCCATAGCAAGTTCAATCCAACTGGATTATGGCCATTATGCTATCAATGAGTAATTTCTCAATAAATGACCAAATCACAATCATCTTATCATTTCTACTATAATTATTAATTATCAAGAAGACGGTTGAAAGCGTTGAATTTATAAATTCCGTTAAATATAAATCCAACCCCTAAGGGACTAAAGGTTAGGACAGAACGGCTAAAGGTCGAATTAACCGGATATTTCAATGAAACATGTTACATAGCCCCTTTATCTTTTTCTTGTTGATTTGAAATATTTAGATTTTGATACCTATTACTTCTGCACATAAATTCTTCATCCAATAAACTATTGTATTATTAACAAAATATGACATAAAACATTCATCCACGAAACCCCTCAATTATTAAATCTGCTTACAGATTTTTCTTTACATTGGTAAGTTGAATTTACAATATATATAAGTTATCTTCAATTTAAAAGTAAAGACTTTTTTAAAAAAGAAGTTTATTCAATAAAAGTTACAATATCAGAAAGAAGAGTGGCGTGGAGACGGCTCTGGATGTACTGCGAGAGTATTACAAAATTTCTTGAGGTTTATAAAGGGTTACAATGGCTTCTTCTAGGAAGCTTTATGCTAACATTACAGTTCACAGGAGAGCAAGTTCCCACGAGGGGTTTCTAAGAAATAGATTACAATAGTTAGGAGTCAAAGCTTAAAAGTAAAAACTAAAAATATCTAAGGAAAAATATATAGTGTAACTTATATATTGTTTTCATAAATATATTTCTCGTCAATTTTAAATTTATGAGAAGAGATATTTATGTTGTGATTTTTTTCCTCAAATTATTATCTCAATAACGTACACGTCTTAAAGATGAGAATCTTTCAAGTTAATTGTATTGTAAGGTTACTCTAAGGTTTTTATTTTATAAATAATTTTTTTCATCAAATTTTATTTATATTTTATTATCTCTGTTCATTTTTTTCTCTGTGTAGAAACCTCATCGCACGATTTGTTAATCAATAAACAAATAAATTTCACCTAGGACTCCACTTAGACAAACGTCATACCTGGAATCCACATCCAAGACTAAAGCGACAAGAAACTGCTCGTCGTTACTACTTCAACTACTTTGTTTACTAGACAAACGATCAAAGTTACCAATTTATTACAAAAGACTTATTTACATGACTGTAGACCCATTTGAACGCACGGAGTTGAGCTTTGGGGCTCCACTAAACCATCCAATTCATCTCGTATCATTACAATCCAAATCCTTCGAAAAATCCTAAATACTTTGTCACCAATAACTTATCCATTAAGACCTTAATGTTCCATATGTTGCTGAGATTGTAGATTGAGTTTTTATTTGGGCGATCAACTACAAGGTTATTACGCCCTTTTCATTTAAATGGTGAAAATTTATTTTTCTTCGTCCTTTATTATAATTTTCGTATTATATTTTGTCGTAAAGTGAGTGTTCTTTGAATAGGTTTATAATTTTGTTAATAGAGTTTCTAGAGTCCTCTAGAGCAAGTTCTGTCGATCGGGGTATTTTCTTAGTCCCTAAGTCTTGTTGATATAATATGCAATCTTCTATTATGTGTTTAATGGACATCGGAGATTTACATCTTTCACAATGTGGTTGGGCCTCTTTTGTGATCAGATATGCGTGAGTCAGGTTAGAATGTCCTATCCTCAGCCTTGTTGTAACAACTTCTTCTCTTCTATTACCCCTTATTGCGCTTGCCCACTGCTTCGTGCTTTTTTTTTTATATTTCTTAGCTTGTTCGTCATTGGAGTTTCGAACCACATGATTTCCCACTTAGTTTTTACTTTTTTTTTCTTCAAAAGCGCTTTAATATCATTTGGTTCATATATTTTTAGTGGTGCGGTATTCATCACAGAAGCTTCTTTGGCAGCTTTGTCCGCTGCTTCATTTCCAGGAATTCCGGCGTGTCCAGGGGTCCAGAGAAAAGTTACGTTTTTTTTATGGTTTTTTAATATTTCCAAATTACTATGGATCTTGTCAATTGTGTGGTTAGTTTTGCTGAAATTAGCAATACTTTGAAGTGCTGAAATTGAATCAGTACAAATTAATAATTTTGAATGTCCACTGTTGACGGATAGGTAAAGTGCTGTAGAAATCGCTTGCAGTTCTGCAGTGTGTATTGTTGTATAATACGGTAATTTATACTTGTGGGTTGTCCCATTCATAATTATTGCAAAACCAACGAATTCATTTTTTTTGGATCCATCAGTATATATTATGTCGTGGTCTGAATATTCTTGTAACTTCTCGTGAAATCGAAGACTATTTGATCCTGTGCTCTTATGCTTTAAGCTTAAATCTATTTTATACTTCTCATATTTCCACGGAGGTAATTGAAAGCCACAGTCGGCTTGATCCAACGGCATATCATAAATTTCTTTTATAACTTCCTTTTGTCTGATTGCTAAAGGGGCGTTTCTTGTATTTATTTCGAAATTTCTGATACAGCGGGGATGAAATATATGATGGTAAGCTGGATTAGTTGGTTGAAGTTTAAGTTTAGTAATATAACTGTTCATTAGGTCTTGTCTTCGAAATTGCAGAGGTGCTATGGAGGCCTCAGCACAGAGGCTTTCTATTGGGCTTGTCCTAAAGGCACCTGTGGCTAATCTTATTCCAGCGTGGTGTATAGAATCTAGAAGTAGGAGACGACTTGGTTTAGCTGAAGAATAAACCACACAACCGTAGTCTATTTTAGACCTTACTATGCTTGTGTATACCATCAGCATCGACTTTCGGTCCGCTCCCCAAGAGGTACTTGCTAATACCTTCATCAATCTAAGCCTCTTGAAACATTCTTCCCGCAGGTATTTTATGTGATCTAACCATGTTAGTTTGCTGTCTATTACCAAACCGAGAAATTTGATGTTGTCGCAGAATGTTAAATTATTTTCGTACATAAAAAGCTGAGGTACGGGGCTTGGGTTCTTCTTTCTTGAAAATATCACGCCTCTAGTCTTTTCTATGGAGAATCGAAGATTTTTGCTTTCAGACCAACTCTGTAATTTGTTTAAAACATTCTGTAGGGTTCTTCTCATCCACTCGTGATTCCTAAATCTTAAAAAGATGGCTAAGTCATCAACGTAAAGGAATGCTTTTATCGACCCAGGTATTACGTCCACAATTGTGTTTATTGCAATCGCAAATAGTGTACAACTTAAAACACTACCCTGAGGAATTCCATTAGCTATTTTTTTACGTCTAGAGATCGATGTTCCTACTCTGTCACTAAAATATCTTTCAATTAAAAAGCTTTGAATAAACTTCGGTAGCGTTCCTCTCAATCCCCATTCATACAACGTTTTTGTTATTAATCCTCGGTCTATTGTATCATATGCCTTTTCGATATCAAAAAATATTCCTATCGCTTCCTTTTGTTCTGCAAACGTGTTAAGAATTTCAGCTTCTATTGTCACTAGTTGGTCTAGTGTGGATCTTCTTTTCCGAAAACCTGATTGTATAGGCGATAAGAGGTTAAATTTCTCTATCACCCACATCAGACGTCTATTGACCATTTTCTCCAAGACTTTGGACAAACAGCTAGTAAGTGATATTGGTTATTGATATATATATATATTGATATATGTTGCTGAGTTAGCCCAAACCAGATACCTATCCTTTCATAGTAAGCTCAATAACTACACAAATCCATTAGTTTTTCAACATGCTTCCCACTCCATTCCCGATAATCCTCCGAGGCATCTGAAAAGAAGATGGCCTAGAGATCTTCTTTTGTAGAATTTTTTTAAAGTGCTACTGATGAGTAGTTCTTTTTATGTTTTGACATGATATTGTAATCGTTATCAGCTCATTTACTCGATGTATACATATATTTCTACAGTAGTAAATTTCAAAAAATTGATATAAAAAAAAAAATAATAAAAAGACTTTTTGTTATACTGTTTCCGAATTTTCCCTATATGTTTTTTGTATTTTTCTTAACTTCTGCTCCTGAAGAACTCAGGCTTGAGATAGCTATAGGAGTGTTTCTTTATTTGCAGGTTAAGTAATGATCTTCAGAACATGAGTGATAGCATCGTCATGCCTGTTATTTATTTATTTTTTTTAAATTTTATGTGTTGATACCTAGTGTATTTTTTGGCTTAGTAGAGCCCGAAATGCTGTGCATATCTTTTCATTGATGCTGAAAAGTTTGAGTTAGTTCTTTCGAAAGAATATTAACGTAATTCAATATGGAAGGTTTATTTGGAATTTTTATTTCCAGATTAATGAGTGATTATAAATGGAAATTGACATAGTAAATCCTCTTATTAATTAGTAAAACTTTCAACGTTGATTCAGCTAATCGATACTGAATATCAGTATCAGTCAGTTCTGAAGAGAAAAAGGAAGTTTAAAATTTTTAGCCATTTTAGCTGACAACTCTCTTTGACACATGACTACTAAATAATCTTATTCTCTCAAGTCCTGATTATTGTACTACACTGACTGGCCGAAATGTTGGTCTATTATATAAATGAATTTACAAAATACTCCTGTTCTTCTTTAGTAGTTAAATGACTGACCACTAGAATAAATCATTTATGAATAAAAACCCTTATAAAAAACACATCACCACTAAAACATATATTAATTTTCTTATAGACTTACCAACTTCGTTATTGATACATATCTGTACTATTATATAAAAGGGCATGCCATTTTTCGTTTGTGATCACTAACCGCGAAAACTACTGAACCAATCTTTACCAAGTTTTAACCACGTCATCTTCATAGCTCAGGAAAGGTTTAGCAATAATCAAATTTTAATTTTTTCAATTATATTGTCTTAAAAAAGCGATAAATATGCGGTGCGCAGTGAAGTGTGATAATCGACCGATAGGTGGCGAGCACCATTCGAGAGAGGTTACAAAGGTATGGTGTTATACAATTAGAAATTTATGATATAATTTACTTATTTTTAATTCAATTGTTATTAAAGCTATAAATATGTGGAGCGATATATGGATCCCAGTGAAGTTTAAAAATCCACCGATATGTGGCCATTCTGCAAAAGAGTTTGCAATGGTAAAACTATTAAACCCAACTGTACTAAATTGTACTAGTTCTAGGAAGGTTTATAATAATAACTTTTATCATAATAATAATTAAAATATTTAGTCTTGTGTCCCAGAAACGAGGTTTGCCAAACTGTTATATACTTTTATGGAATTCAACCAAATGGATCGATAAAATTATTTTTGCCAGATTGGATGTCTAATTATGCCTTTACGTACTATTCAAACACCTCATCCAACCAAGTTAAAAAAAAAAATTGGGCCATGCGTGAAAATATTGTTGCTAAATTCCATACAAACAAATACAAGATTTTTATCGATAAACGAATGAAATGCAATCATTAGTTAAAATAATCTTATAAAAATTATATAAAAATAATCGCGAAGCCGCGTCGGGGTACGCTGGTATTAGATAAAGCCTTGAATTAAGCTATACGTCGTCTCATTTCCTAACTAGGAATTTCATAACACGCTATTTGTCCTGTTAATTGCAGTTGAATCAATAGTACCTGCTCCACGTTACATTGCTATCTAGTCTGTGTGCTGTGTGGGCAGTGACCATCTGGGCGGAGCGTCTTGAAATCAATTATCAGCTGAACAATTACTAGATATTCAATTATCTACCGAATATTGCCGTAACCTTATTCTATTTTATTCGTTTATTGTTGTCTATAGGGTACGTTTAATGTAATCAGTTTTTTTTTGTTGTTTTTTAAGATTCACAACGTTGAATAGCACTATTTTTTGTAGTCAAAAAATAACACCACGTCTAAGAAGAAATTCTTTAATACGTGCCAACGTTTCGACCTGCCTTGCAGGTATTCTTCAGGGCTATAATAAAAAAAATACTAGATGTGACAAAAATGAACAGATGACAAATGGAATACAGAATGGCATGGATAAAAAACAATATACAAAAAACCGCATAGAAAAGATCAGATGCATAAATCACTAATAATACAAAGCAGCAAGGTAAGATCAAGGACAAGACAGGAATGATAAGGGAAACAAATAAAAGTAAATAAATAAAAAGAAAAAAATAATGGTAATGGATAAAATGATAATAAATGAACAATAAAAAAAGGACAGAAGGATATGAAATGTAAATAAAAATATGGAAATATGGGAAAGAACGAGGGAAATAATGTAGAAGGTGTCTGTTCATTTTTGTCACATCTAGTATTTTGTTCATTATAGCCCTGAAGAAGACATGCAAGGCAGGTCAAAACGCTGGCACGTATTAAAGAATTTCTTTTTAGACGTGGTATTCCTTTTTGACTGCATCCCTAATCATCTTCTTCTCCATTCATCATAACAGTCAACTATAATTTTATCATTATGCCTATTTTTTATTTACTTTTTTTTAGAGAGTAAACATTTATCCAGTATATGATATTTTATCAAAGACTTTAAATTCTGCCAGTCCAAAATCCCCCGGACTATAGTAAATGCTCTATATTATGTCTCTTACAAAACACTAAGTAATAATCTCAATCCCCTTCAATTTTTTGAAATTCTATATGGTTCGAGGTTTTCCCGGAATTCTTGAAATTATTATTTATAAAGTTTGAAATTATTTAAGTTTTTTTTCGCTATTTATCTTTATTTCTTTCTAAAATTTTTATCCTAATATATTATAAATCATCATTTAATATATTATATTTTATTTGTTGTATAGTTAGAGGTGTTTATTTATTTATTTTTTAAATTTATATATATGTTTTAATTGTTATTACTTTCATTGTACATGTAATATGAATATATCGTCATCTATATTACTCAGTGTCCTTGAGTGAGCCAGGTTGTAATATTTATTTCATAAAAAAAAAAGTATACGATATTTGATGATTTGTTTTTGTTTTTTTATTGAATTTTACAACTATATACTATACAATAAAAATATACATCAAGTAAATGAGATAATATTGCAAAAATGACTTTTCAATTACTTGTAAAGAACTACTCATTATACAGTTCTGTATAAGAAGGTCTCGAGGCCATCCTCTTTTCAGATACTTAGGAGGGTTATCTGGAACAGCATGGGAAGCGAAATGAGATACTAATGGGTCTGAATGGATATGGAGTTTACTCTGAAAGGATAGGTTTCTGGTTTGGGTCAAATCAGCAACATGTGGGATATCAAGATCTTTATGGATAAGTTTGTTTCTGACATAATAAGGAGCATTGAGGATTTTAAGAAGGATATTGGATTGTAAGGATTGGATACGAGAAGAATTGGAAGGTTTGGTGTAGTCCCAAAGTCTTTTATTGGGAGCTTCTGTGGTGAGAAACGAGGAGCAGTTTCTTGTATTTTAAGTCTGGTATGCATTTGATAATTTTAATATGAAAATATCACCCTGCATCATATTTATTATGTCATGTAATTTACGAATTTTGATAAAATTGTCTGCTTCCTCTGGTGTAATTGTACTTCCATCTTAATGACCATCCCAAAAATTGAAGTGGCAGTAGACACGAGAACTGTTATAAAATTTGACATCTGGTGTCATGAAAGCTTCTCTACTGATGTTTAGAATACATGAGGCTTGGCTTAAGAGCCTCCATTGGCTTATAGACCAGTCCATAACGGTGTATATTTCACGAATGTGTTATTGTCTTATTATTATTCATGTTTCCTATTAATTTATTATAGAATTTCATTTTATGCTTCGATATATTTTTTTTTTTTTTAAGTAAATGATGTTATGATTATTACAGATTGTAATGATCAAAAATTAAATGAATAAATTATTAAAACATTATTACCTAGTATTGTATTAATGATTTTGGAGTTGACAGTAGTGGTACTGATACTGGTAACTCAATAATTGGGAGATGCAGCCGCTCAGTGGTGTGGTCATTGGATTTAAAGTTCAGGTCCTGGCTCGAGTACATAAATAATTAACATTAAATTTGGTCAAATCAAATAAATCTGATGCCGGTGAATTGGTTGATAAATTTTCTTTTAATTAATAATGATCCTTTATTTGTTCCATAATGGTACATAATCATTAGTTTTATAAAAATTCAAATTTCTTTTCACTATAAATGTTTTTCCTATACAATGAAATATTATCTATTAACTTGACAATTAACACAATATATAATTAACTTGACAAGTGTATGGATATATAAGTAAATGTGTGCAGTATATATAGATATATATCGTGGTATCTGTAAATATTTTCTTCATTCAATGTACATATCGACATAGTTCATTCTCTGTATATTCTCTGTATCTTTTCTGGGTCTTTTTTGCTTTAGCCATCCCAGTTACTTTTCAAAGTAACATGCGATCTAGATAAAACAACAGTTGCTATGAGATAACCTAACTACCATATGACCATTTATATTCAGTATTACGTTCTATTTATCATTTTTAACCTGCTTATTTTAAATATGAATCTTTTAAAACTTAGCAAGTCACTAAAATCAGAAGAAATAGCTGTCCAATACCTACAGAGATGTGGATTACTGCACAGAACGAAAAAATGTTTTTATGAAGATTTGTTTTTACAAAAATAGAGCTCCTTTTTATAAGTGTTTTTTGAGAAGTTGCAGGGAACAAGTTGGGGAGTAATGAGTGATAAGGGAACAACACACAAAGAATTGAGTCGCTATGGGCAAATGTAAAAAGAAGAAATAAAAAGGAATGTGGTACAAGAAGAAGCCTGTTTGATTCCTACTTATGTGAATTTGTATATAGGAGAAGGTATGAAAAAAGGGAAATTTTTGAATGTATTTTGGAATCATTGAGAGACTCTTGACCTCCAAAATTAAAATTTCTATGAATTTATTATAAAATACCTACTTTGATTGTTTTTATTAATAATAATAAATAAAGGTATTAATAAATAAATACCTTTGTATGAAAATATGCAAGCCAGACCAGTGTACTACCTTATGAAACAATTTTGTTATTCTTAGGGGACAATACGTCCCAGAATAAAGATTATTTTTTCATTTCATTTCATTTCAAATTACCATGAAGTAGGTAATTATTTATTTTATTGAATTAGCCAGTGGTCAGGAGAAACTCTCTTTGGGTATACTTAGCCTCTATAAATTGTGACTCATAATAGGACAATTATGGCAGCTGAGAGCTCTTCCGACCACTTCTCCTCCAAACAACAACCGTTAGCAAAGAAACAGCTCAACCTTAGCAAGTATTTCAAGCCCCTTGTACAACTAATGACCTATGGCTATTTGTAAAAGTAATTCTAATTTTATTTCAACAATATTGTAATACAAAAATATGTTAATATTGTAACTTTTGAAAAGGTTTAGTAGAATATTACATGACTATTTCACTTACCAGTTCCCTTGCTGGTAAAAGAGAAGGACCTGACCCTAAGACTTCCTTCTTCGGGCTCATCTGGTACACCAAGGAAGGCTGTGGACTTGCGATGGACTGTCGTATTCCTCCTTCCTCTTCTCCAACCGCTGCATTCCTCTGCTCCTGTAACTGTAAGAATTCATTGTTAGTCTGAAGACGGTATCAGAAATCGCATAAGTATCTTATAAAGTATATTTGAATTTTTAGGGTTGTGGAATAGAAACATATTTCTATATATCTAGGTAATCGCCAAATAGCAAGTAATAATGATAGTTATTATATATTAGAAGATTAACGGTTAGTAGCCTCTTAGAGGTAGGGGCTGCGCTTTCGAAGCACCCAGTTAGAGCATAGCCTTTGTACTTGAATGCTTTTTTTGTAATTTTAATTTTAGTTCCTTAATAATTTAGCAGGCAGAGGATCTTTATGAGTGAGACTGAACAAAGCGGTGTGGGTTTTTTTCTTTATTCAATATTCTGGAAACGTATAAAACATCGAAATCTTTGGAAATTAGTTCGGATTTTAGCTCTTCATCTGTAATAGAATATGGCACCTTTCTGATCACAACATTAAGAGTTTTATTTTTATCTAAAGAAAAAGTGTGATATTCGATTTTTTCTTCATCGTAATAACGGGTAATTCTTCTATAATCGTCAATGGAGGAGAGCATTATTTTGGTGTCTTTTCCGGCTAATTTTGTTGAAAAAGGATTCATACATAATGAGTTTAAGTCATTTAACAGTAGTTGTAATTATTTGCATTGTGTAGGAATATCGGGGGGATTTTAGGTGTAACCTGTTTATTTTCAGTGCTAATACTCTCTTGAGCGGTTGTTTGTTTAGAAGAGCAAGGTTTATTGGTTGTAATATCAGTTTCAGATAATAATTGGAATCTATTACTAATTTTTATAGGTGAAATTTCTTGATAATATTTACCCATTTTTTTTACCAGTGATTGATTTAGTGGAGAGCCTTCGAGATTTCTTTTCTTCGAATTTATGTCTTCTATAACTTCGTGGCCATTTGATTTAGAAGAAAGTTGGCAATTTTGAGAAATTAATGGAGTAACACCTACACCATCTTCCGATTTCATCAAGTTAACATGAGATAAGAAATAAATATTGGAATAAAAAAAAAAAAAAAAAAACGATAATAAAATTAACAGTCAAGAGAACACTTTAAACACGCCCGCACTCTATGAAAGTTAGAGGCCAACTGTGGAAAACCATGTTTCAGCAGATATTAGCGGCATAACTTTCAACATGGATTTTATTTTATGTTTTAATAATTTGTTATTTCCCTTTTCCTGAGGAGAAAAAGTTTATCAGAAGTTAACATTACCCCTTTAGATATTTATTAATATATTAATTATGGTTTACTATAATATCAATTCAACATTGATTTATTGTTTTGTATTTTGATATTTCCGGTACAATATAAGAGTTAATATTAGTTTGAACATGGATCTAGAGTTTGTGTAAATAAAGCAGAATAACCTAGCCTCTCGAAAAGTAGCGACTAAAACTTCGAAATATATTGTGTCAGGATTAGAATCAAAAAAAGGTATTCTGGGCGCGTAAAGGGGCTGGAGCGCCACTTCGATACAAGTAGCGTATATTTTTCAGTTGATACCGGTACAATGGATTTAAACAATAACCCTTGTATATAGCACTTCCTAGCGTGAATCTATCTCTTGATCTTATCCCATAAAATATTCAATATTTTATAAGTATTTGACTCATTTTAGGTCAAAGCAGTTTTTCTATCTAGAAATTATTTATTAAATATTTTCATATACAAAGAATAAAAAGATAATCCTCCACCAGGTGAAGTGGATCTAATTGTTTTTCTGGGAAATGTGGGAGGGAAACCGTTCAACAATTTCCTTGAATTTCCTTTATCTTTTTAACAAAGACAGTTTTTTCTTCGTATTTTATTTTCATATATAAGAATACAAATCGACTCTATAATTAAAAAAAAATTCATTTTGAGAAAGGAAAATAGAACTAAAAATTATCTATCTTTTATTTTAAGTTTAATTTAATAATTTAATTCTTAGGAGGTTTTATAAATACAGTAAAATCCCATTATATCGTATCTTCAAGGAGGCAAAAAAAAAAATGTAAATACGGGTGTAAAAATTAAAAATACGATATACCGAAAGTTTTAATTTATTTTTATTTTTTTATAACATACATATGGTATACAATGTCTATTTTTACAATCTATTTTACATATTCACTTTATTTTTATTAGTATTTCCATAAAGGAACAACACTGTATTTAAGTACAATTTAAATTAATAAAAGTATAAATTTTAAACATTAATTTGTTTACTACTTTTTATTGCTATTATCATTTCTTTTATTATTTTAACAGATAGATGTTTTGTTTTAGGGGCCATAACCAAGAACGAATCGAACAATTCTCAACATGAGTCGGTAACATCCGGTGTAAGCAAACGAAATCCTGGAAAACCTAATTCTCACATGAGGTACGCATGATGGCATAGAAGGAACAATTAGCATTGATGAATTAATTGTCACTTCTATTGGGATTATTTTATTAGAATACTAGTTTCGATCGCTAAATATTCATCTTCAGTTCTAAAACATATTAAATTTTCATTAATTCATCTATCCTAAACCTAATTCTGCTTTATAACTATAATTCAATATAAAAATATGAAATTTGCCGATCTTGAAGGAAGGTTATACCGAGAGGACTAAAATGCATTGTTTTTAAATTAACCCTTTAACAGGCAGGCCGGGAATTTTTGAATCCATTTCTTATTTTTTTTGCCTTTGAATGGCTATAGACACGCTAACCCCCACACATGTATCATGAAATTCAAGGTTGAATAAGGGATATTAGACGATAATGATTAGGATAATGCCACATTACGCCATTTATTGAGCAAAAGGCATCAAATATGTGCATCCTCTAGGATACATCGCCTGTTAAAGGGTTAAATAGATTTTTTCAAGGGGCCCTTTCTTACGTTTTGTCAGGATATACGATACATCGGGTTTCCATTGTATATCAATAAGACACTATTCTGTTAGGACAAACAAATTTGTATGCTATTATCTTTGTATTAACTAATATGGAATTTGCTGCAATTTAACACAAAATAGCATAATTATTTTTCAGACAATACAGAGTTCACATTATTTAAAAGAATGTGTTCAGGCGCCAAGCTTTGGGGTCAAGTGGGTCTTTTTAATATGATTGGCCATGGGCAACCGTTTTTCCTCATCCTGCATATAGCCCAGATATTGCACTGTTATTACCGTTTGTGTGGATCAATATCTCGTTTTTTAAAAGGTTTAAAGGATCTTTTTTTGAAGAAACATATGTAAAGAGTTTTTTTTACCTCAAAACCAAAGAGATCTTTTCAGACGCCTCGGAGTTTTTTTTTTTTTTTTTTTTTTTTTTTTTTTTTTTTTTTTTTTTTTTTTTTTTTTTTTTTTTTATTGGAATAGAAAGCAAGTTAAGATACGAGAGGATTGGGATGGTTATACAGTTTTATATGAAAGGATAGGAATCTGGTTTGGGCTTCATCAACAACATATGGTAGACTAAGATCTTTGTGGATGAGTTTGTTAATGAAAAAGTAAGTAGCATTAAGGATTTTGGATTCTAAGAATTGAATATGAGAAGTATTAGATGATTTAGTGGAATCCCAAAGCTCAACTCTGTAGAGGAAATATATCTCATTTCTGTAATGTAAATGAGTCTCTGATAATCGGAAGGTTTGAACGTTTTTCTAAAAAATGTTGAAGAAGTCAAAAACGAAAGGCCGTTAACTATTAGTCTATCATTAAAATATTTAATTTGAAAAAAAATAAAACTATATTCATGCATAAGGACTTTTATAACATCCTATTAATCAAGATTTCCTTAATCACCTCTAATAATGAGTTAGTTTTCCTACTAGTCTAAATCGCTTAATTCTTGTGTTAATTGAAGCGCAGAAAAAAAATAATGATCATTTTCTTAGGCAATCTGTACTGATGATGATGCTTCATGATTGGATTCGGAACAGTGTAGCTAGAAGAATATAAGGGTTGAAGTTCGCTCTCAGGAACCAAAGTTATAAGTAGATATAGAATTCAGGCCTGTAATTAGGCTTACTTTAGTACACGATAACTTACTGCTCCTCTGTTAAAAACTTTTACTTCGCAATTGATTAAACTCTTTCTAGGGAACCTCTTATCTGTGTAATATCCAGATAATGGGTACCCACAAGTTATTCCACCATTCCCGCCGTCTCCTTCCTCTTTCTACCCGTAAACACTCTCAGATCCCCTCTCATTATCCTCTATTGATTATTATCGTGTAGTATATGGTGGTTTCTCAATGGCCCTCGGTGAACATAATGAAACAAATTAAGAACGGATTTGTAAGGTTTGTCTCGAGTGTCTTCCCATCGTTATATAGGGTTAGGTTGGTTCTTCCTGTATGTAACCAATATTACTTTGGAGTATACAAGTATATTACCAATTTATCAACACCAGTCGTTTCTCTTTTATTCGCAAAATCAATTTAAATTCTGAATCCACTAAAATTGCAAAATAAAAACAGACTAAGGCAGTTGAGCAAATACTAAATATCTCTTGACATATTTGAACATTATAATTTAAATCTTATTTTAATTTAACCAAATCACGATAGAGCTCGCTGAGACTACTAATTGATTACTATAGTAAAAAAATAATGTTTACTAATTGCATTTTCATTATTATATATTATATGTATAGACTCATACTTCCATAAGTATTTAAAACATTATGCACTTGTTTTCGGATGATACATAATTTAAAAGGTAGAGAAATAAATGTCGTGCAAAAGGAATTATGGAAGAAGCATTCAAAATAAGGATAGGTAGAGAAATACCAAAGGAAGTTGTACGACTACAAAATATTTCAACAGAAACACTCTTATTAACTTGTCGGCAAGGAATTTATCCTCTTTAAGAGAGACAGTCACACAATAGCTGCAGCAGTTGTGACTGTTTTTTAATTGTCATTGAGTAAGTATAGCAACCTGCCTCGATTGGGGACAATAAATAATATGGATAGCTTTATCCATTCACGCAATATGTGCATCATAAAATAAATTAAAAAGAAAAAACAACAAAGAAAAAGCACTCCAAACTATCGAGTATATAAAGTTTATAAAATAACATAAAAAAAACTAGCAATAATAATGGTAAATATAAACACAAATTTAAATTATTTTTTTAATTTTTTTTTATATCAATTTATTGAAATTTACAACTATACAAATATGTACATAAAGTAAATTAGCTGATAACAATTACAATGACATGTAACAACTTAAAAAGAGCTACTAATGAGTAGCACTTCAATAAAATTTTACACTAGAAGATCTCTAGGCCATCTTCTTTTCAGACGCCTCGGAGGATTATCGGGAATGGAGTGGGAAGCAAGTTGAGAAACTAATGGATTTGAGTGGTTATGCAGCTTACTATCTGGTTTGGGCTAACTCAGAAACATATGGAACATTAAGGTCTTTATGGATAAGCTTATTGGTGACAAAGTAAGGGGCATTTAGGATTTTTCGAAGGATTTGGGATTGTAAGGATTGGATACGAGATGAATTTGATGGTTTATTAGAGCCCCAAAGCTCAACCCCGTACGTCCAAATAGGTCTAATAACAGTCATGTAAATAAGTCTTTTGTAATGAATTGGGAGGTTTGATCGTTTGTCAAGTAAATGTTGAAGTAGTCTGTAACGACGAGCAGTTTCTTGTCGCTTTAGTCTTGTATGTGGATTCCAAGTAAGACGTTTGTCCAAGTGGAGTCCTGGGTAGCGGATCTGTTCGACAGGGATTAGTGGAATATCATTGAAGGATACTAAAATTTAAATTCAAAATTATAATATTAGCGTACCAAACCTGCTCCTCCACTCATAGAGGAGCTAACCAGGTACGAAGAGATCCCAGTGTTGCTCTTTTAGCTGCGTCACTGATGTAGAAACCTAGTGGAGACTGAGTGAGAGCGCTATTTTTTTCGGATCTATGGACTATGAATAGATATTATTATTTTTTAAAAAACTATTTATTGATATTTACATATGTATACATTATATACAATAACTGAATTTGAGGAAAATTATTACAATGACATGTAGAGACTAAACACTAGTATAACTTCAATAAAAGTTCTACATTAAAAGGTCTCTTGGCTATCTTCTTTTCAGACACCTTGTTGGATTATCTGGTATAGAATCGTAAGCAAATAGATGTACTAGTGCATTCGTGTTGGAATGGAGTTTACTATAAAAGGATAGGTATCTGGTTTGGTCCAAATCTGCAGCATATGGATCATGAAGAACTTAAATGATAAGTTTGAGTGTGATAAGGAGCATTGAGGATATTGGATTGTTGGGATATATAATTACTGTCATGTAAATAAATCTTTGAAATTGAATTAGTCGGAAACGACGAACAGTTTCTCATCTTTTATGTATGTAGGTATAATATAAGATTCAAAACAATTAATCAATTAAATAGTTTTCATTTAGCATACAATCGTGGAGCTAAAATGCGAAATTTTCG